>LR880967.1:835099415-835114344 GCA_904067115.1 Aegilops sharonensis
ATATTTATTTATTTATTTTACCACATGTTAATATATTGAAAGACTTCAATGTAACAAAACTGTTCTGTCCAGCTAGGAAAATTTGCACCCCTCCACGTAGTCCACTGAGTTAATAGATGTTCAAGTACATGCAACCCTCATCATGCCCGCCAAAGTAACTAGTTTCCTATTTGAGTATGGGCCGGGCCTGCTTGGCAATCGCTAGAAATAGACGGAACAAAAATCCACTAGGGAATCCATGGCCACTCTTGTCTATATGAAACACTAGTAGATAAGTGGTTTTGTACCGTAGATGAGTGGAGGTTATGCCCTACTCCCTCCGTCCGGAAATACTTGTCATTGAAATGAATGAATCTAGATGTATTTTAGTTCTAGATACATCCATTTTGATGACAAGTATTTCCGAACAGAGGGAGTAGATCATAGCAGGAACTCTAAAGGCTTCAACTTCTGAAGTATTGCAGTTATTAAGACTTAAAGAGTTAACTACAAATTGCTTCCAAGATCTTAAGCTCCAATTTCACGTTGGATTTTGAATTTCTTGCCACCTGCTTACATTTTCCCTTGCTGTCTTTAATGTTTTCTATAGAGCTGTGATGGTCAGAAGACATGCTACTTCCCCGGGTGACTCCGAGTTGCAGCGACCGCTTCAAAATTCCAGGTTTTCTTTGTCCTGCTTCTCATGTGTACTGAGAACTTGTGATTATCAACCTATCATTATAAAACTACTTTTGTTAGTTGCAAGGATAGCGTGTCAGTAAATAAATTGAGAACAATCTTACTTGTTGTCCTGATCTGTTGAAAAAAAGCATGCTGTGTTTTCCATGGTTTACTGATGGTTGCCATGGTCTGAAATGAAAATGTAACCAAACTTGCGAGTACCAGTTTGAGATCCCTGGGCTTTGTCAAGCTGTTCTCTGTTATACCCTGCTCCAATCATTTGCTACTACAGATTCATGATAGATGAGCTAAACATGCTCTTGTCGTATAAATTTGTCTTAGGGTTGTTTTGTTTCTCATCTCATGCAAAAGGCAATGCTTTGACAAAACATGTCCATGATGTCGTTAGGCTGTATTTTGCAGTTTAGATGGCCCTGATGAAGCAAATTCCGAGTTAGCCAAACGGAGAAGCAAAACACTGGCCATGCACTTGTATACGTACAGAAGTTCCATCTGGAACTCCTCTTTCGTGGCTTCTCTTCCCAAACCTAGCACCAACGGTTCGCATGGATGTTTGTAGTGAAGTGAAGTGTCTCGTATTATATTCGACGAGGGTTGCGGATGTAGGGGATTATTTTTTAAAAATAATACATTTTTTAATTAATTTTCATAAATATTACGCTGGGTAAAAAAAATTCAAAAATAATACACCATCGGCCCGCTGCAGGCCGACTGGGCCTAGTTGACCCACAGCAGGCCGATTGGATTCCAATCGGCCTACAGCTGGCCGACTGGCCCCTATCGGCCCACAATTGGCTGATTGGGACTGGGGCTAATTGGCTCGCTGTGGGCTAATTGTTTTTGAAAAAAAGTAGACATAAAAAATATATGTTTAAAAAAATGTTAATCATGTAATTAAAAAATGTTAAACGTGTATAAAAAAATGTTCCTGATGTATACAAAAAATGTACAATATATATGCAAAAAAGTTGACTAAAAAATATGTTTTAAAAAGTGTTAATCATGTATTTAAAAATTGTTAAATATGTGTATAAAAATGTTCCTTATCTATACAACTAATATAGAATGTGTATGAAAAAAAGTTGACACCAAAAAAATATGTTTGAAAAAAATGTTAATCATGTACTTGAAAAAATGTTCAACAAGTACACAAAAATGTTTCATGTATTGGAATGAAAGGTTCTTATCTATAAAAAAATGTTCCAGCTCCGGATCCGGTATGGGAGCATCAGGGACCTAAGTATGATTGGTTGCTCTTTTTGTATGGAACTACAACATTTTTTTCAAACATATTTTTTTGGTGTCAACTTTTTTTCATACACATTCTATATTTTTTGTATAGATAAGGAACATTTTTTATACACACATTTAACAATTTTTAATCATGTATTTGAAAAAAAGTCAACTTTTCAAACATATTTTTTTGGTGTCAACTTTTTTTCATACACATTCTATATTTTTTGTATAAATAAGGAACATTTTTTATACACACATTTAACAATTTTTAAATACATGCTTAACACTTTATAAAACATATTTTTATGTCAATTTTTTTGCATATATATTGTACATTTTTTGTATACATCAGGAAAATTTTTTTATACACGTTTAACATTTTTAATTACATAATTAACATTTTTTTAACATATATTTTTTATGCCTACTTTTTTGCAAAAACAATTAGCCCACAGCGAGCCAATTAGCTCCAGTCGGCCCACAGTGGTCCGACAGGATGCAATCAGCCCACAGTGGGCCGACAGGGGCCAGTCGGCCAGCTGTAGGCCGACTGGAATCCAATCGGCCTGTTGTGGGCCGACTAGGCCCAGTCGGCCTGCAGCGGGCCGACGGTGTATTATTTTTGAATTTTTTTTATCCAAAGTAATAATTATGAAAATTAATAAAAAAAATATTATTTAAAAAAAATAGCCCGGATGTAGGTACGTAGTTTGGATTTGGTGCCTGCTGCACCATTTTATCAGCAACTCACGTCGTGCCTTCCTGTTCGTATGTGACGACCTCTTGCTGGTAATTTTGGTAATGTAATCATGGTTTAATTTTCTGCTCGAAAGACGTTAGAACTCCACTACGCAGTGCTGAGTTATTTCTTTTGTCGGAATGCGCTAGTGTTGATTTGCCTCGCAAGTTTGTCAAAATTCAAGGACTGAGAGTTGTCATCAAAACATAACAGAGCGTGGCATGCACTTGTTCTTGATGGACAGCTTTACCTGAAATGAGATTTATATGAATCATTATTGGCAAGTTAAATAGCACTAGTTTAATACGTATCATGCGTGCAAGAGTTCCGTTAGACAAGATTGATGAAACTTATGCCCGTGTTAGCTCGTGATCAATGAAATGCCCTTGTACAACACTGAAGTGGTGAACTGGTTGCTACTAATTAATATTTAAGATATATGCAGCTTGCGTTCGTTAGTGCATGGTATGAACTTAAGAGGAGAGGAAATGGTGATGATGGTGTCAAGTAAGTGAAGAAGGAATCCATACGCCTACTTTGTAAAATTGTAAGTATATGGAAATTGATGTGGCTGTGCTCTTTATGCGGCTTTCTGAGATGGATCCCAAGCTAGGTAGCTAGCTACTTGTCTCTCTGAAAGCTTACATGATTGACTGCAACACATGCAAAACAAGTTTGCAACATCAGGAACCGCCATTTGCAGCAGTAGAACCATCGCAATGTGTCACGCAACAAACAACAGATAGGCTCTTTTGCTAACCAAAAAGATATACTACGTGCGTGCATGGTAAAGTATGCGCAAATTAGACTCCGGCCGATGCATGCATATATGTTGATTTCGTGCACTTTATACTTTCTGCAATCGTCCCTAGAAAAATTGGACGGACATGACGATCGATGTAGCTAGCTACAGTAGTATTTACAGATTAACATATGTGATGAGAGAGCTCCATCGGATCGGATCAGATCAGATCGGCTACAGTTAGCTAGCCATGAACGTTGCCTTGCTAAGCTACTCGTGCTCCTACTCGACGACCTCGAACCTGAGCGTGCGGGGCTGGTTCTGCCTCCACCGGTAGAGATGGGGGGACGCCACGAAGTAGGAGTGGGTGCCCCCAAACCCTCCGTGCAGCATCCCGATCACCCTGCCGCCGGCGTCAAGCAGCGGCGCCCCGGACATGCCGGCCAAGCTGTCCACGTAAACCTCTACCAGTGTCATCCTGTATCCAAGATCGTTGGTGCTCATCATTGCGACACCCCTCCTGCTGCTGGTCCACCCCATGGCAGCCCTGGGAGGCCCGTTCACCGCCGGCCAGGCCAGGAGCATGCACCGCATGGCCGTCCTTGGCATGCTCGGGGCCACCGGGAGGGCCGGGTGCGGTCCGGGGCAGACCTCGTCGTCGTCGTGCAAGCCTCTCAGAGCCTGAACCGTGAGGACGAGGATGTCCTGCGCCCAGGCCGACGCCATGATCTTAGCCTCCGCGTATCGCCTTGCTTCCTCAGGCATGCCGGCTTGCCGTCGAGCTTCCTCTTGGTGATAACAGACGACCGACGCGCGGAACAGGTCCGTCTTCTCGACGGTCAGGGGATCAGCCCAGCTGTACACATGACTGAGCGCGTGGGCCGTCGTCATCACCTGGTGGTCGTCTCCGGTGGAACTGTGGATGAAGCCGATGCACGTGCTTGGGTTCTCCACGGCTAGATGTCTCTCGTTGTCATCCTCTATGCTCATCACACGGTCTGCTATCCTCCGGATCTCAGCTACCATGCCAGGCTTCGGGGCGAACTCGATGTACACCACCGAATGCTTGGCGACCTCGAACCTAGCCCTCCACTGATGCGCCTGCGCCATCGGGCAGTTTTACTGCACACACAGCACAAGGAAGCACGAATGAGCAAAATGTGCTGTTCATATATAGTAGTAGGATTTGCTTTTCCTTACCAAAAATACAAAAGAGCAATAATCACAGTAGCGACTGATCCAATAGCTAGCCCAGCACATCTAAAATTTCACCACAATACTTGAAAAATATATAAATAACCTATTTCTTTTATATGGCCCCAAAAACGGCTCCAACAACACACCTAAATATACATACATGCGAATAAAAGAACTGTTAGGTGGTCGCATATATTTTACTACCAAGAGCCTATACTTGGATACGTTCAACCTACCACAAGATCCAAGCAATACCGGCCGTCGCATGGTCAAGTTTCACATTCCACAGGCCACCCCGAGCCCCACCGCCCAATTGTGATGCCCAAGGCCTAACTTTACCCTAAGAGATAAAAAAATAAATGAATTTTTTTGTTTTTTTCAACAAAAAAGTGCGCCAACGGCACGTCCAAATTTGCATGGAGACAAGAAAAATATAGATACCCGTATTTTGGGTCCAACCTACCACAAGACCAAAACATGTGGCACCAACCCCAATCACCACGTGGTGAAACTTCATTGCCGGTGCACCTCATGTTTGCATTGCCCGCTACCGACCGCACAATCCCATCGCTAAAGGCCGTAAACCGCAACCCCCGCCAACCACCACAATTCCCGCCGCTTAAGGCCGTAAACCGCAACCCCTGCCATGCTCGCGACGCTACCACTTGAACCCACGGATTCTGTTCAAACCCGCCGCCACCCTAGATGGTCGCCGCCGTTTGCCGAGCTCGACTATTTAGCATTGGGCCTCCCTTGCGTCTTGTTAAAACTTGAACCAAAATGATGTTCTAATTATTATTATTTTTGTCTAAAAAATGTTGTTGTGGTTCACGTGGTCGTCAGATGATCCAGCAGTTAATAATCGACTCGGAAACTTTTTGTAGAATTTTTTTTGGTTGGGTGAAATTCTACTCCAGTTCGTAACCATTTTGTAGAATTGTTTTAGCTGTTCTTCTGTAGAAAAATGACGCCCAAACTAAAAGCGGGAAAATGGAATCGTAAAAGGGACGGGGAGAGAGGGGGAAAGAAGAGGAGGGGGGCGAGGGCGGCGACGCACCGAAGGCCGACGGCAGGGAGGGAGGTGGAGGCCCCGGGTCTGGATTTCGTCGGTCCTTTTCTTGCCCGGCCGCCGGCGGGGAGGGGGAGGGGGAGGAGGGGCAGGCTCGCGTTTCTTGGCTCGGCGCGTTCTTGAATTGGCGGCGCCGGTTCTTGTCCGGCCGCCGGGGGGGAGGAAGGGGAGACGAGGGTCGGGCCCGTTCTTTAATCGGCGGCGCCGGTTCTTGTCCGGCCGCCGCGGGGGAGGAAGTCGAGGGGCAGTCCCGTTGTTGAATCGGCGGCCTCGGTTCTTGTCCTGCCGCCGGGGGGGGGGGGGGGGGGGCCCGGGGTCGGGGTTTGGCGGGTCTTTTTCTGGCCGGGGGGCGGGGGGGGGGGGGGGGGGGCCCGGGGTCGGGGTTTGGCGGGTCTTTTTCTGGCCGGGGGGCGGGGGGGGGGGGGGGGGGGCCCGGGGTCGGGGTTTGGCGGGTCTTTTTCTGGCCGGGGGGCGGGGGGGGGGGGGGGGGGGCCCGGGGTCGGGGTTTGGCGGGTCTTTTTCTGGCCGGGGGGCGGGGGGGGGGGGGGGGGGGCCCGGGGTCGGGGTTTGGCGGGTCTTTTTCTGGCCGGGGGGCGGGGGGGGGGGGGGGGGGGCCCGGGGTCGGGGTTTGGCGGGTCTTTTTCTGGCCGGGGGGCGGGGGGGGGGGGGGGGGGGCCCGGGGTCGGGGTTTGGCGGGTCTTTTTCTGGCCGGGGGGCGGGGGGGGGGGGGGGGGGGCCCGGGGTCGGGGTTTGGCGGGTCTTTTTCTGGCCGGGGGGCGGGGGGGGGGGGGGGGGGGCCCGGGGTCGGGGTTTGGCGGGTCTTTTTCTGGCCGGGGGGCGGGGGGGGGGGGGGGGGGGCCCGGGGTCGGGGTTTGGCGGGTCTTTTTCTGGCCGGGGGGCGGGGGGGGGGGGGGGGGGGCCCGGGGTCGGGGTTTGGCGGGTCTTTTTCTGGCCGGGGGGCGGGGGGGGGGGGGGGGGGGCCCGGGGTCGGGGTTTGGCGGGTCTTTTTCTGGCCGGGGGGCGGGGGGGGGGGGGGGGGGGCCCGGGGTCGGGGTTTGGCGGGTCTTTTTCTGGCCGGGGGGCGGGGGGGGGGGGGGGGGGGAGGAAGACGAGGGGCGGGCCCGTTCTTGTCCTGCCGCCGGGGGAGGGAGGGGGAGACGCCGGTGTTGATTTCGTCCGTTTGCTTCGGGCGGGGCCTCTCCGTTCGACTTGATCTGGTTGCTTGCTGCAAGCGAGTCCTGTTTATCTAGTAAGTACTTTGATTTGATGAATGCGGCTGGGATCTATATCTTATATAGTGTACCGTCTTAAAGGGAACTGGTGTGTATTACCGCTGCCCATCTTCGTTCAAATAACTACGGAGTATTTGGCAAACATGTTTCTCAGCTCAGCTGTACCACTGTATGTATACAAGAATCGGTGGAATCGCGCATTCTCAGTTTTGCTGAAAATCATCTGCATTTCCTTGCTACTAGTCAGTTGTTCAAACATATGAACGCCTACCACTTATAATGGGTGAACATGGCGATGAAGGGTATAAGAATTAAGAATAGTTAGTTGTAGCTGTGAGGAACTTATTGTTGCTATTTATGTGATGCTGAGTTGCTGACTTCTACTTACTGATACTTGAGCTCTTGTTTTTCCCCTAGGTTTGCTTCGTTATTCTTGGAAGTGCGGACGCTCACCAAAGACGAGTTGGAGAGAACTATTGCATCTTTCTTTGAGAAGTAGTACTTCAACCCTTCAGAACTTGTTAGTTTAAAATCATGGACCTTCTGATTGCAAGGTTGCGATTTTCTGATAAACTGTTCCTTTTCATCTGCAGGTTGTCCAGCTATATGGGTTGGATCTTGTATGACAAGAAGAGGGTAGAGCATCCTATTTGCAATTTAGTCACAAGCACTGAAAAGAAGCACTCAAGTAGAAGGATCTTGTTATGGCGCTGCTAGAAGGAGGGCGGGAGAGGGCCGGCCGGGGGCCTTTTTGCCCACGGCCGAGCAAGAGGGAAGGGATTTCCTTCTTAATTCTTGCTTCATTAGATTGATACATCTCCTCTCTTTATATAGAGAGGTTTACTTGACTCCCAAGCAAGGCTTACTTGACCCCTAAGCAAGCGACCCTTATCTCTAATTAACCCTAAGACTAATGGGCCCATTAGACCCATTACGTACTCTAACACTACACCCCACCTGGACATGCAGCTTGTCCTCGAGCTGCAGCCTAACCAACTTATAATCATGACTCGACGCGACACAAACCTAACACCTAAAAACAAGCCTTTTACATCTCGGCTTGTGTTATTACTCTCAACCTGAAATAGACTAGGACGCTTTATTTTGGACGTGCACGTGTACAGCCACCTGGATCCCATGGACACCACCTGGACAAAAGGAGTGCATGTGTATGGCTGTTGGTCTGCACCGCACATGGAAGAGTGGAGGGCTTGCGATGGAGAATGACGAGGAGGGGTGTGCCCCCCCAACCGCCGATGTCGTAGACTTTGAGGTCGCTGCCCGTGGGGAAAACAGCATGCCAGCTGCCCGTGGGGGAAACTGCATGCCCAAGATCCCCGACGCAGCGGACGAGATCAAGGTCCTTTGCACAGCGAAGGGCAACTTGAAGGAGCGGCAGCTGCAGACCACGCATCTCCCGCACACGCCGACGCGCTAGGAGGCCGCGCACAGCAGCCTGCAGCCTCACCGCCGCCGGCACGTGGCGGGTAGCGATCCAAGACGGAAGCGGTGACGGCGACGACAGGGACTTGATTTGCTGGATGTGGACGCCCTGGGATGGCGGCGACGCTGATGGGAACGAGGTCGTCGCACTCCCGTCGTAGGGCATCCCATACTGGGCGGCGGAGCTGATCGGCGGTGGCTGCTGCAGCTGCAGCGGCTGCTGCGGTGTCGCGCCGAGCAGCGGCAGCGGCTGCTGCAGCAAAGCGTCGGGCGCGGCGGAGGCCGCTAGGAGCGGCGGCTACCACTGCAGCCAGGGCTGGGCGGTGGTGGCGATGGATGGCAGTTGCAGCGGCCCGGCAAGTGCGGCGAAGGCCGCCTGGTGCGGCGGCTGCCACGGCAGCCACGGCGGCGCGGGGGCGGCGATGGGCGGCGCAGCCAGGGGCGGCCCGTAGGACCCGGCCAAGAACATGTGGATCTCCTGAACCGCCTGGGTTAGGTCCCGCAGCACCCCGGACACCTCCTCCCAGGTGAGGAGGGCGGGGGCGGGCGCGACAGAGGATCCCAGCGCGGGCAGGAGCGGGGCGACGGTCGTGGTGGTCGCCGGAGGCGACAAGGTGACCGGCAGCGGAAGAGACGGGCTTGGCGGCGGTGAAGACATGATCGAACCGAAGCTAGCTGATACCAAATTGTTATGGCGCTGCTAGAAGGAGGGCGGGAGAGGGCCGGCCGGGGGCCTTTTTGCCCACGGCCGAGCAAGAGGGAAGGGATTTCCTTCTTAATTCTTGCTTCATTAGATTGATACATCTCCTCTCTTTATATAAAGAGGTTTACTTGACTCCCAAGCAAGGCTTACTTGACCCCTAAGCAAGCGACCCTTATCTCTAATTAACCCTAAGACTAATGGGCCCATTAGACCCATTACGTACTCTAACAGACCTTCCTTGAATCCAAATGGATCTCCTTTTTCTGCTGATCAATCCCACACTGATACCCCCGACAGCTCCCAAGCTCTCAACAGTCAAAACAAACTGCTCTGCTTCTACAAGCATGCGCCCAATTGTACCACCTAGTACTTCTGGGACATGGCCAAATGTGTCGATGCCACACTGTTGGTAACTAAACCTTTTGGTGCCCAAACTGTTCCCAATCCACGGCAACCGAATAAAATTATCTTACCAAATGGGTCATGAACATCTTCCAACAGTGGATGCCACTTCAACTCAACTGTCTGCTCCTTGTACCACTGAGATCAGTTTGTCGCAAACCAGTCATGACTATCCGTGTAATATCTTGTCTTCTGGATGCATGACACAACATCCAACTGAACTGATGGAATTATGTCGTCAGTAGAGCAGCCATTTGGATTTTGGAGGCAGCAGCTTGTTCTGCCCTCCGATATCTAACTCAGGTTCCAACGACGATAGAAACTATCTGAGCTCAGCTCCGTATGTCAGTTTTTTCCCCCCTGAAAAGTCCACAACACAATGCTAACTGGAAGGATAATTGTGGCATCCACTGCGACCAATTCGTGCCAGGGATCCTGATTGTGATGCTCGGTTCTGGAACCAGTTTCAGCACCGTGCTTATGAAGAGATTCTCAAGGTGAAGGACTTCAAAGTGGCTGCCCATGGGAATTTGGACCTTGAGTACATCCACACCCGTGATGATCTATATGCCAAGTGTCTTCAACAAGATGGGATTGACTCCTTTTCTGCTGTTCAACAAGGCCTATAATAAAGACCTTGTTCAAAGAGATTTATGCATCTGAGCACCAGTATTTAAACAGCGCCACCCCTCCAAAATAAACTCGACAAGGTATTCCGTCATACCCTGAAGCTCCTGAAGTGTCAGCAATCATTCAACAGAGAGAAAGCTTTACTGACCACATCACAATCTGCATTCAACAGAGAGCTGCTGCATGAATTCATTGCTCTATGGCTCAGGGTTAGGGAGGTGCAGCTCTCCCCTGGTGTTGTAGAGGCTGTACGCTGGTGCTGGACGGCCAAATCGGCATACAAGCTATGTTGTCTGTTGGGTCTTTTGCTCGTCACATCTTCAAGGCTGTCTGGAAGGCAGATGCGGAGAACATGGTCTGTTTTTCTGGATGGTTGCTGGCTCATGACAGGTTGCTGACGTGGACAAGTTGCTACGATTGCGGCTTGATGGGGAGCACCATATGCCAGCTGTGTGGCACCACAGCGGAGTGTACAGTTCATCTGCTCCTCTTCTGCAACTTCGCTAGGCAAATCTGCAGGGCTTTGGCCGCATGGTCGGGCTTGCAACTTCTGGAACCTGTTGCGGTTGCTATCCCCGCACCAGACAAGTTGGTTGATTGGTGTAAGCACAACCAAACACTCTGGCCTCTGCTGTGAACTTGGTTCTTTTTTCTCCTTCTAATAGATATGACAGACTTCCTATCAATTTTTCAAAAATAGATTCTGGAATTGATACATGTCGGACCTTGGAATTGATTTTAATCGGAATGCTTCAGGCTCACCTGGTTCTGGAAATGATACGACCATATACTAATCATGATATTTGATCCACCGATATTGACCCAAAGAAGAAGGATTTGACGTCTTCGGACTAAGTTCAAGGAATGCTCGTTAATTCCTTCGAGAGTATCAACTCCTCACAGAACTCGCATCACTGCATTGGTTTCTTCATCAACAAATGTCACTATGCAGAACAATCCGTCTTGAGTGGTTCCTCTCTATGGCAGTACTCATAAGATATGATAGGTCAGTCATGGGATCCGTTGGACCAATTGTGCGTCTAACTCTCAGAGGGAAGAATTTTCACACGAGGGACCATTAGAGATGTTGCGATTCAGGGGCATTTTTTCGAGGGGAGGTAGAATGATGAGCTCTTCCGACGGTCTTCTTATGTTGCCCACCTGAGCTAAGTAGCTTCTTTACTACCGGTTTCTTCATGAACTGCCGGTATCATCTTTCAAAGGGGCAAGTGCAATTTCCCTAATTGGTAGCCATGTCCCGTGCACAAGATAATGTTCATATACCATAGAGCATATCTGCAAAAGTATGACTACAAGTATTATTTTCACGTGAATGCAATTGCTGAAAGACTAACATCGCCGCAGATAAATGAAGGATTCATGAATGCATGGTTATATTGGAACATTGGAGAACTAATTCAGCTATTGAAATAAGTTAATGACTTCAAAAAGGAGCATATACGTGTAAAGGCGTTCAAAGGCCTTTTCTGTGCAAAAAATAGATGTAGTAACACACGGGAAACCCCAGTCTGGCAAAAAAAAAAAATCATCATATCCCACGTCTCTTGACAAAAGGTTATGTTTTGCTTCTCCATAAAAGCACGATATCTCCCCCCTTTATCATCTCTCTTGGGCATTTTCATGTCAATATGACACTTCAAAAAGTTCATGGTAGAGAATATAATGATCCTTTTTTTTTGTAAAACATGTGCATTAGGAGTTCACAATCATCATGTAATATAAACACATCTCATTACATGGTATCACCATATAGTCGCATGGTTGAAAAGCTCTCAGTCAAAAATCTTTCAAAATGCTTAAATATGTTCATAAGTACTGTGAAGAAACAGTCATCCAGGGCCTAGTATTTTTTCCTAGGCCATACAAGTTTACAAAAACCTCACAATAATATCAAAATTTCAAGACTTGTTTTCATATTTATATTTTTTATAAAAGATCATGAAATTCTTATCTAGGGCTATATGTACAAGAGATATTTTTTAATGAGATTAATCAAAGAATCCTAATTAGCTACTACTATTTCTCACGATCAAGACCGCCGGAGCAAGATGCGTACGTCAACAGGTTTCAACGGTGGACATTACTTTGCCTGAGAGATATCGTATGGGGGCCACCAAATAAATTGTGTTTAGTTATTTTCGTATTTAATCTGTACTGGTTACCTGCTAAAATAAAGCACGTGATCAGATTTCCTTCCTTAGTTGTTAGGTCGACAGTTAGAANTTTCACGTGAATGCAATTGCTGAAAGACTAACATCGCCGCAGATAAATGAAGGATTCATGAATGCATGGTTATATTGGAACATTGGAGAACTAATTCAGCTATTGAAATAAGTTAATGACTTCAAAAAGGAGCATATACGTGTAAAGGCGTTCAAAGGCCTTTTCTGTGCAAAAAATAGATGTAGTAACACACGGGAAACCCCAGTCTGGCAAAAAAAAAAATCATCATATCCCACGTCTCTTGACAAAAGGTTATGTTTTGCTTCTCCATAAAATCACGATATCTCCCCCCTTTATCATCTCTCTTGGGCATTTTCATGTCAATATGACACTTCAAAAAGTTCATGGTAGAGAATATAATGATCCTTATTTTTTGTAAAACATGTGCATTAGGAGTTCACAATCATCATGTAATATAAACACATCTCATTACATGGTATCACCATATAGTCGCATGGTTGAAAAGCTCTCAGTCAAAAATCTTTCAAAATGCTTAAATATGTTCATAAGTACTGTGAAGAAACAGTCATCCAGGGCCTAGTATTTTTTCCTAGGCCATACAAGTTTACAAAAACCTCACAATAATATCAAAATTTCAAGACTTGTTTTCATATTTATATTTTTTATAAAAGATCATGAAATTCTTATCTAGGGCTATATGTACAAGAGATATTTTTTAATGAGATTAATCAAAGAATCCTAATTAGCTACTACTATTTCTCACGATCAAGACCGCCGGAGCAAGATGCGTACGTCAACAGGTTTCAACGGTGGACATTACTTTGCCTGAGAGATATCGTATGGGGGCCACCAAATAAATTGTGTTTAGTTATTTTCGTATTTAATCTGTACTGGTTACCTGCTAAAATAAAGCACGTGATCAGATTTCCTTCCTTAGTTGTTAGGTCGACAGTTAGAAGATTTTGCACGGTCAACTTCTTATGGAAGTTAGCTATACTAGTATATTTAGTCCTTGAACGGCCATGTAAAAGGGGAGGTTATATTTTTATGAATAGACACGATGTGTTTTTAGGGTAAATACCCGTATCGAGTTTTGGGGGAAGCTGTCTAAAAATCCCTAAGTTTTGGAGGAAACTTTAGAAAACCTCTGTGTTGCGATTTCTCTGTAAGGAAATTATTTTGCGCGTGAGTACCGTCGTCGAGATTGGTTTTCTCGTGCTGAGCCGCAAGGTTCAAACCCTCTATTGCGTGTACATCGCGTGCGCGGGCGAGAGGTTGATGCTACTGCTGGTGGTGGAGTGTCGTGAAAGATCGGGCCGCAACAACAGATCGGATCTCACCACGAGGTTCGGTCAATATCAGTTGGTATCACTTGATAGAGGCGAGGGTGTCCCGATCTTTCGATGAGATGATAACTATCGATTTGGTGGAGTCGACTTTGACGATCCGACTACAAACGTGCACGACGTTGCGCCTTAGCAATCGCTAAACCAATCTCCTGAGGGTACTGACGATGCCGAAAGCACGATCAGCCTGACCACGAAGGTCTATTCCTGCAAGCAATCGAAGAACGAGCAAAAATATGATAAAACAATCTGAATATTGCGAATATATATGAAGTATTATAATTGTGGGGATCCGTAAGCGGTCTTGGTCTGGCCGTTGGACACAAACGAAGTACACGAAGTTGCAATGGCTAACTTTTAACTAAACAAATCCCAAGGGAAAAGCTACTAGATGGATCTACTTATATAGGAGCAAGGGGTGGCGGCCAAGGAGGTGGGAGGACGTCCCAAGGCAGCCTAAAACTAACCCTAGGTCGTACAAGGCCAATGGGCCCAAGCGGAGGTGACGTAACACCTTTGGACTTGTAGTTTGACTCGGATTCTGCTGCAGCATCAGATTGTTTCGTCCATAACTCAACGCTCCGGACGAATTTTAAGGTGATTCCAATTGGGTTGGAAAATGCACGAAATCTATTTTCCAACAAAAAAAGAAGCAACCAATTTGGAGTCCGTATGAAAAAGTTATTGACGTTTTGAGTCAGGTATGTCTGTGCAGTCCGAATCTGAGTCCAGAACGTGAGAGACTTGGACTCTATCTTCTCTTGGGCCAAAAGTGACGTGAGAGAACTTTTTGAACAGCAGGTAAACATCTCTTTCTCCCTTATCTTCATATGTGGATTGTACAAATGTCCCATACACCTGCAATTAGACATGGCACAAAAGTTTGTGAAGTATTTTTGTCCTGGATGACATAAATAAATTATTGCATAGTTTGCATTAGAAATCACCTCACAAATTGTAACGCCCCCGATGCGGCTATATCTCCCACGTGTCGAGGCACGACTTAGAGGCATAACCGCATTGAAAGCAATGTCGCAAGTGAGGTAATCTTCACACAACCCATGTATTAATTAAGGGAAAGATACATAGTTGGCTTACAGTCGCCACTTCACACAGTACATAAATAAACATTCATCATTCAGAGTACACTCAAGGTCCGACTACGGAACCAAAATAAAGAAGATACCCCACATGCTAACACAGATCCCCGAATCGTCCCAACTGGGCACCACTACTGATCATCTGGAAACGACACATAGTAACGACCACGTTCCTCGTCGAACTCCCACTTGAGCTCGGTGGAA
>LR880967.1:835121678-835135909 GCA_904067115.1 Aegilops sharonensis
TTTCCAATTCAAAAAGAATCACTCAATTCCGAGTTGATATGAGGAGTCAAAAAATTCGAAAACTGGTTTGAAAAACTGGAATAAGCTGTGTTCACGAACTTCGGAGGGCAAAAAGACGTATTTAGGAGCCGATTTTGAGGTGCCAAATATTGAACTAGCTTCTGCAACTATTTAGATGCGGCTCGTCTCTAGCTTTAATTTGAGTACTCGCGGAGCCAAAACGGACTTCGTATGAGGAAGTTATGCCTGTTTTACTGAACAGTGCACAAAACAGATTCCAATTCGAATTCAGCTACGAGATTGAGTCTAGATAGATCCGAACTTTGTTTTTTTTTTCTTCTCTTTTTTTTTTCTCACACTTATTTTTTCTTTTTCTTTCTCTCTTTTTTTCTTTGACTTTTTTCTTTTACTTTTATTTCTCTCTTTTTTTCTCTCTCCCTCTTTCCAAACAAACTAGATAAGATGCAGATTGGATTAAGTGAAGATGTGAACGATCTCAACTATGGTTATGACAATGAACGGTGGGTAGCACGTGGTGGAAATTGATGGATGGATGGTGGTCAACGGAAGGGATAACGATGCAGCAGCGGCGTGACTAATGTGAACAGAACTCGAAACTCTAAACGAACTAGACACTAAGACCAGCAACTCGACACGACGATGCAACCGATAATTCAATAATGCAAACAATGAAAAGAAAACTGCAAAGGCTCAGACTGGCTTGGACAAAGGATGAATAGGTCTAACTTTTTTTTTGTGGCTTTTTCTTGGACAATAGGTAAGAAAATAAATCTAATCTAGGGATAATTGAAAATTCTCACCAAGCAACCTGAAAACTGATACCACTTGATAGAGGCGAGGGTGTCCCGATCTTTCGATGAGATGATAACTATCGATTTGGTGGAGTCGACTTTGACGATCCGACTACAAACGTGCACGACGTTGCGCCTTAGCAATCGCTAAACCAACTCCGAGAGGTTATTGACCACGCTGGAGCACGATCAACCTGACCACGAAGGTCTATTCTTGCTCATTCTTCGATTGCTTGCAGGAATAGACCTTCGTGGTCAGGTTGATCGTGCTCCAGCGTGGTCAATAACCTCTCGGAGTTGGTTTAGCGATTGCTAAGGCGCAACGTCGTGCACGTTTGTAGTCGGATCGTCAAAGTCGACTCCACCAAATCGATAGTTATCATCTCATCGAAAGATCGGGACACCCTCACCTCTATCAAGACTGATATTGACCGAACCTCGTGGTGAGATCCGATCTGTTGTTGCGGCCCGATCTTTCACGACACTCCACCACCAGCAGTAGCATCAACCTCTCGCCCGCGCACGCGATGTACACGCAATAGAGGGTTTGAACCTTGCGGCTCAGCACGAGAAAACCAATCTCGACGACGGTACTCACGCGCAAAATAATTTCCTCACAGAGAAATCGCAACACAGAGGTTTTCTAAAGTTTCCTCCAAAACTTAGGGATTTTTAGACAGCTTCCCCCAAAACTCGATACGGGTATTTACCCTAAAAACACATCGTGTCTATTCATAAAAATATAACCTCCCCTTTTACATGGCCGTTCAAGGACTAAATATACTAGTATAGCTAACTTGCATAAGAAGTTGACCGTGCAAAATCTTCTAACTGTCGACCTAACAACTAAGGAAGGAAATCTGATCACGTGCTTTATTTTAGCAGGTAACCAGTACAGATTAAATACGAAAATAACTAAACACAATTTATTTGGTGGCCCCCATACGATATCTCTCAGGCAAAGTAATGTCCACCGTTGAAACCTGTTGACGTACGCATCTTGCTCCGGCGGTCTTGATCGTGAGAAATAGTAGTAGCTAATTAGGATTCTTTGATTAATCTCATTAAAAAATATCTCTTGTACATGCATAGCCGGGACAAGTTCTGGACGTGACAACCAAAAGACACGGCCAAATTCCTGTTGACCTTGATCAAACGTACATGCCTGGGACTTCTTCTCTTCCTTTGCTAATACTGTAGCATCTACTAGTATTTCATATTTTGGCAGAACACCAACTATTGACTCTGCTTTAATCTTCTCTTGATCAGGATGCCACTTATTTTGTAAAGCATCATCTTGCGTATAAATACTGACCAAAGCTTTGTCTGCCTCATTATCTTCACTCAACTGAAGATAATTAGGAGCGTAAATATTTCGCCTTATTGATTTCTCGACATCATTGGCATCACCCATGTCCATATCAATGGTTAGCTAGTTTCTTATTTAATCATTAGAAAGCTAGTTAGATATTTGCAACTTATTATTTGTGAAAAAAATAGAGCCCAGTCATGTATTGGGATGGGCCATGGGTTGTCCCCTCCTTCAGTGAGGAGGTCACCCTCGTGCTTCTAGCGAGGATTCGGGTGTCCGGTCGCCATCCCCCATTCCAGACGACACTCTCGACGACTACGACATTGAGAGCATGGAGGGGGAGGGAGAGGAAGAGCACACTGACTCAGAGTTGATGAGTTTGCCGTTGCGCTCAACGATCATAGCAATGAGTCCGCTGCTGTTGCCGCAGCCGCCGACCAGGCTTATTTTGAGGGTCCTAGTTGTGGAACCCTGGTTTGGACGTTAGTATTTTCGTTGTAACTAGCTAGTATATGACATCTTGTCTAACTTGGGGGGGGGGGGGCTTCTAGCGAGGATTTTGGTGTGCTGTCACCGTCCCCCAGCCCGCTTCAGACGACCCCGACATCATCAAGCGCATGGAGGGGCCGGAGGACCCACTAGCTCGGGGTTCTGTACTATGCTGAGTCGGAGGAGGATGACATCGACGACAACGATGACGACCCGACTTATTTTGAGGGTCCGGCTTGTGGAACACTATCCCTAGCTACTGTATATGTGCATGATTGTAGTCCGACTAGTAGTATGACATGGTTATTGTTTATTTATCATTTCTCTCGTGTATTACTAATTTAGTATTATTTTGAGTGTTATAAGAAATTTTACTGAATTATCCGGACCCTTCGTCCTTTCTTCACCGAAATTTTACTGAGTATTATAAGAAACATGATAGCCCTAGATAAGAATTTCATGATCTTTTATAAAAAATATAAATACGAAAACAAGTCTTGAAATTTTGATATTATTGTGAGGTTTTTGTAAACTTGTATGGCCTAGGAAAAAATACTAGGCCCTGGATGACTGTTTCTTCACAGTACTTATGAACATATTTAAGCATTTTNAGCGCATGGAGGGGCCGGAGGACCCACTAGCTCGGGGTTCTGTACTATGCTGAGTCGGAGGAGGATGACATCGACGACAACGATGACGACCCGACTTATTTTGAGGGTCCGGCTTGTGGAACACTATCCCTAGCTACTGTATATGTGCATGATTGTAGTCCGACTAGTAGTATGACATGGTTATTGTTTATTTATCATTTCTCTCGTGTATTACTAATTTAGTATTATTTTGAGTGTTATAAGAAATTTTACTGAATTATCCGGACCCTTCGTCCTTTCTTCACCGAAATTTTACTGAGTATTATAAGAAACATGATAGCCCTAGATAAGAATTTCATGATCTTTTATAAAAAATATAAATACGAAAACAAGTCTTGAAATTTTGATATTATTGTGAGGTTTTTGTAAACTTGTATGGCCTAGGAAAAAATACTAGGCCCTGGATGACTGTTTCTTCACAGTACTTATGAACATATTTAAGCATTTTGAAAGATTTTTGACTGAGAGCTTTTCAACCATGCGACTATATGGTGATACCATGTAATGAGATGTGTTTATATTACATGATGATTGTGAACTCCTAATGCACATGTTTTACAAAAAAAAAGGATCATTATATTCTCTACCATGAACTTTTTGAAGTGTCATATTGACATGAAAATGCCCAAGAGAGATGATAAAGGGGGGAGATATCGTGCTTTTATGGAGAAGCAAAACATAACCTTTTGTCAAGAGACGTGGGATATGATGATTTTTTTTTTTTGCCAGACTGGGGTTTCCCGTGTGTTACTACATCTATTTTTTGCACAGAAAAGGCCTTTGAACGCCTTTACACGTATATGCTCCTTTTTGAAGTCATTAACTTATTTCAATAGCTGAATTAGTTCTCCAATGTTCCAATATAACCATGCATTCATGAATCCTTCATTTATCTGCGGCGATGTTAGTCTTTCAGCAATTGCATTCACGTGAAAATAATACTTGTAGTCATACTTTTGCAGATATGCTCTATGGTATATGAACATTATCTTGTGCACGGGACATGGCTACCAATTAGGGAAATTGCACTTGCCCCTTTGAAAGATGATACCGGCAGTTCATGAAGAAACCGGTAGTAAAGAAGCTACTTAGCTCAGGTGGGCAACATAAGAAGACCGTCGGAAGAGCTCATCATTCTACCTCCCCTCGAAAAAATGCCCCTGAATCGCAACATCTCTAATGGTCCCTCGTGTGAAATTAACTAGCATTTACTGCACACATGCATGCACATTTTGCCAAAAGAGGAAAAAAAGGTGAAGAAGCTCACCTCATGCGCTCCTCCCCGAGGATGAGACGCCACTGCCGGTGCGACNTATATGAACATTATCTTGTGCACGGGACATGGCTACCAATTAGGGAAATTGCACTTGCCCCTTTGAAAGATGATACCGGCAGTTCATGAAGAAACCGGTAGTAAAGAAGCTACTTAGCTCAGGTGGGCAACATAAGAAGACCGTCGGAAGAGCTCATCATTCTACCTCCCCTCGAAAAAATGCCCCTGAATCGCAACATCTCTAATGGTCCCTCGTGTGAAATTAACTAGCATTTACTGCACACATGCATGCACATTTTGCCAAAAGAGGAAAAAAAGGTGAAGAAGCTCACCTCATGCGCTCCTCCCCGAGGATGAGACGCCACTGCCGGTGCGACGAGGACGGAGGCGGACGACATTGATTGCGGTGGAGGCACCCGTGGCCGCTGCGACGAGTATGGCCGCGTGGCGGCACCCGTCTCCGCGGATACGACATCGTCCGCCGATTTGACGGAGGCGGAGCCCGGGACCACGGCTCGGACGGAGGCATGGACCGTGGCCGCAGCTGTGACGGACGCGTCATCCGTCTACGTAGCTGTTGCACCGATGTCCGTGACGGCCATCCGGGCAGCGGAGAGGCGGCGGCACGACTGGAGAAGTACATGAGGTGGCGCGGTGGCGGTCCATCGTCCGAGTGGAGAGGGAGCTAGGGTGACGGCTGTTGCAGGTGAGGGTTTTCGTCTAGCGTGAGCCCTTGACCATTCCTCATCTAAGACAAAGGGTCATCGTTTGTCGAGTTTTGGAACACAGCATAGAGAGGTCCACAGTCAGTTGATCAACTGCACATGACTCACTGCCCACTTGTCAAAGTTTGCCGAGTTATATATACTGATAGAACACGGCAAAGCGCAACCCCTGGCATTCCAATTTTATAAAAATATAAAAGAAAAAATGATTACCGAGTCTCATTCAGCCGAAACTCGGCAAAGATGTGACCCATGGTATTCTGATTTAAAACAGTTAAAAGGAAAAAATGTTTGCTGGGTCTCCGTTAGCCAAAACTAGGCAAAGAAAGACCGATGTCACGGCTCCGTCACGTGCTCTACAGCAGGCCCCACCTATCATACTTCATCGAGTTTTTTCGGTCTGAAAGCCACTAGCTGCTTGAGAGCGAGAGGCTTAGTGAATCCATCCACAACTTGATCATCAGTAGGTATAATTAAACCTAATATTCAACAATTTACCAGCCACCCTTTCACGAACAAAGTGGTAGTTTATTTCAATATGTTTTGTCCTGACATGAAAAAGCAGGATTAGCAGATAAATACGTAGCACCAAGATTATCACATCAAAGTGATGCTACCTTTGGATGATGAACAACCTATTCTATCAACAAGTTTTGGACCCAGATAATTTCAGCAGTGGCATTTGCTAGAGCCTTGTACTCAGCTTCCGTGCTTGATTTGGAAATAGTGGGTTGCTTGCGAGCACACCAAGATATCACGTTACTTCCAAGAAACACTGCAAAGCCTCCTATTGACCTTCTGTCATCATGATGGCCTGTCCAATCTGCATCTGAAAAAGCACTTACTAGCATTGAATCTGACTTTCCAAGTATGAGGCCATGACTTTTTGTTCCTTGAAGATATCTAAGTATCCTCTTTACTACTGTCCAATGCACACTAGTAGGAGCATGTAAGAACTGGCAAACTTTATTTACTGAGCATGAAATATCTGGCCTAGTCAACGTCAAGTATTGTAATGCTCCTACAATACTTGTATACCTGGTAGCGTCGACCTCTTCTCCAAGTACCTCTCCATCATGAAGGGACAATTTTTCAGAGGTAGATAGAGGAGTAGATGATGGTTTACACCCCTTCATGCCCATCCTGTGACAACACAATTCCACTTTGTACATTTTCTACCTCAATTCCAAGGAAGAAATGAAGACTACCAAGATCCTTAAGTGCAACCCCTTGCTCAAGTCCTTGAGTAGAGCTTCAACCGCTTTAGATAATGAACTTAGAAGGGGAGAACCCTAGGGATTGTAACTTCGATACAATTGAGAATACCAAGCCGCAGGTGCATGTTTTAGCCCATACAATGCCTTTTCATGTTTACAAACATGACATGGTGTTAGGGCATTATTTGCCCTAGTTTGTTTTGGTGATTGATGACAATACTTTTGTGGACTAATTGTGTGCTTTAAGCTTTTCAGGTTATCTAATATAAGGGCACTTTGCGATTGTTTCCCCTCGAGGACTTCACATTAGACGGATTATTTTCCCTCCTTTCTTTTCGATGGAATTGAGTCGTAGGGATAATCGTACTATCAAGAAGGGATCCGTTTCAGAAGAGTTTGGGTGGAATCATCGTTCACACTTTCCTTGCACCCTCACCTTCTTCCTGCTTCTTTGGGAGTATCCGTGCGGTGCAAAACAAGGGGTGATGTGTGCTAAGCGGTAGTACCGCGGCCAGGGAGGTAGTACCGCTTGCTACTGCCGCTGGTACTACCGTCCCTGCTGTGGTCTCGATTTTTCGTGTCGGGTTTCGTAAAAGACCATGCAGGGGAGCGGTAGTAGGGACGGCAGTAGGGTGCGGTAGTACGGCTCCTACGTCCGCTCCTGCTGCCGCTCTGCTCGCTGCCCTCCTCTGTTTTCCAGCGGCTGTAGGGAGCGGCAGTACCGCTTATTGGCGGTAGTACCGCCCAGGTGGTGGTAGTATCGCCCTTGTGCGTGTACTTCTCCTTCCTCAGCCCTGGTTGCCCTGTGCCTGCTTGTGGCAGCGGTAGTACCGCTCCGGCAGTGGTAGTACCGCCCAGATGCGGGCCGCGGGTGAAGGAAATATGCCCTAGAGGCAATAATAAAGTTATTATTTATTTCCTTATATCATGATAAATGTTTATTATTCATGCTAGAATTGTATTAACCGGAAACATAATACTTGTGTGAATACATAGACAAAGAGTGTCACTAGTATGCCTCTACTTGACTAGCTCGTTGATCAAAGATGGTTATGTTTCCTAGCCATTGACATGAGTTGTCATTTGATTAACGGGATCAAATCATTAGGAGAATGATGTGATTGACTTGACCCATTCCGTTAGCTTAGCACAGATCGTTTAGTATTCTGCTATTGCTTTCTTCATGACTTATACATGTTCCTATGACTATGAGATTATGCAACTCCCGTTTACCGGAGGAACACTTTGTGTGCTACCAAACGTCACAACGTAACTGGGTGATTATAAAGATGCTCTACAGGCGTCTCNG
This sequence comes from Aegilops sharonensis, assembly GCA_904067115.1. Taxonomy (NCBI): domain Eukaryota; kingdom Viridiplantae; phylum Streptophyta; class Magnoliopsida; order Poales; family Poaceae; genus Aegilops; species Aegilops sharonensis. The sequence goes on from LR880967.1 coordinate 835,129,466, forward strand.
GGATCCGTTTCAGAAGAGTTTGGGTGGAATCATCGTTCACACTTTCCTTGCACCCTCACCTTCTTCCTGCTTCTTTGGGAGTATCCGTGCGGTGCAAAACAAGGGGTGATGTGTGCTAAGCGGTAGTACCGCGGCCAGGGAGGTAGTACCGCTTGCTACTGCCGCTGGTACTACCGTCCCTGCTGTGGTCTCGATTTTTCGTGTCGGGTTTCGTAAAAGACCATGCAGGGGAGCGGTAGTAGGGACGGCAGTAGGGTGCGGTAGTACGGCTCCTACGTCCGCTCCTGCTGCCGCTCTGCTCGCTGCCCTCCTCTGTTTTCCAGCGGCTGTAGGGAGCGGCAGTACCGCTTATTGGCGGTAGTACCGCCCAGGTGGTGGTAGTATCGCCCTTGTGCGTGTACTTCTCCTTCCTCAGCCCTGGTTGCCCTGTGCCTGCTTGTGGCAGCGGTAGTACCGCTCCGGCAGTGGTAGTACCGCCCAGATGCGGGCCGCGGGTGAAGGAAATATGCCCTAGAGGCAATAATAAAGTTATTATTTATTTCCTTATATCATGATAAATGTTTATTATTCATGCTAGAATTGTATTAACCGGAAACATAATACTTGTGTGAATACATAGACAAAGAGTGTCACTAGTATGCCTCTACTTGACTAGCTCGTTGATCAAAGATGGTTATGTTTCCTAGCCATTGACATGAGTTGTCATTTGATTAACGGGATCAAATCATTAGGAGAATGATGTGATTGACTTGACCCATTCCGTTAGCTTAGCACAGATCGTTTAGTATTCTGCTATTGCTTTCTTCATGACTTATACATGTTCCTATGACTATGAGATTATGCAACTCCCGTTTACCGGAGGAACACTTTGTGTGCTACCAAACGTCACAACGTAACTGGGTGATTATAAAGATGCTCTACAGGCGTCTCCAAAGGTACTTGTTGGGTTGGCGTATTTCGAGATTAGAATTTGTCACTTCGATTGTCGGAGAGGTATCTCTGGGCCCACTCGGTAATGAACATCACTTAAGCCTTGCAAGCATTGCAACTAATGAGTTAGTTGCGGAATGATGTATTACGGAACGAGTAAAGAGACTTGCCGGTAACGAGATTGAACTAGGTATTGAGATACCGACGATCGAATCTCGGGCAAGTAACATATCGATGACAAAGGAAACAACATATGTTGTTATGGGGTCTGACCGATAAAGATCTTCGTAGAATATGTGGGAGCCAATATGAGCATCCAGGTTCCGCTATTGGTTATTGACCGGAAACGTGTCTCGGTCATGTCTAAATAGTTCTCGAACCCGTAGGGTCCGCACGCTTAAAGTTTGATGACGGTTATATTACGAGTTTATGTGTTTTGATGTACCGAAGATAGTTCGGAGTCCAGGATATGATCACGGACATGACGAGGAGTCTCGAAATGGTCGAGACATAAAGATTGATATATTGGAAGCCTATATTTGGATGGCGGAAGTGTTCCGGGTGAAATCAGGATTTTACCAGAGTACCGGGGGTTACCGGAACCCCCCGGGGATTTAATGGGCCTACTGTTGGAAATATGCCCTGGAGGCAATAATAAAATGGTTATTATTATACTTTCTTGTTCATGATAATTTTCTATTGTTCATGCTATAATTGTATTAACTGGAAACCGTAATACATGTGTGAATACATAGACCACGACATGTCCCTAGTGAGCCTCTAATTGACTAGCTCGTTAATCAATAGATGGTTATGGTTTCCTGACCATGGACATTGGATGTCATTGATAACGGGATAACATCATTAGGAGAATGATGTGATGGACAAGACCCAATCCTAAGCATAGCACAAGATCGTGTAGTTCGTTTGCTAAAAGCTTTTCTAATGTCAAGGATCATTTCCTTAGACCATGAGATTGTGCAACTCCTGGATGCCGTAGGAATGCTTTGGGTGTGCCAAACGTCACAACGTAACTGGGTGGCTATAAAGGTGCACTACGGGTATCTCCGAAAGTGTCTGTTGGGTTGGCACAAATCGAGACTGGGATTTGTCACTCCATGTGACGGAGAGGTATCTCTGGGCCCACTCGGTAGGACATCATCATAATGTGCACAATGTGATCAAGGAGTTGATCACGGTATGATGTGTTACGGAACGAGTAAAGAGACTTGCCATAACGATATTGAACAAGGTATCGGTATACCGACGATCGAATCTCGGGCAAGTACTATACCGGTAGACAAAGGGAATTGTATACGGGATTGATTGAATCCTTGACATCGTGGTTCATCCGATGAGATCATCGTGGAACATGTGGGAGCCAACATGGGTATCCATATCCCGTTGTTGGTTATTGGCCGGAGAGTTGTCTCGGTCATGTCTGCATGGTTCCCGAACCCGTAGGGTCTACACACTTAAGGTTCGATGACGCTAGGGTTATAGGGAATAGATATAAGTGGTTACCGAATGTTGTTCGGAGTCCCGGATGAGATCTCGGACGTCACGATGAGTTCTGGAATGGTCCGGAGGTACAGATTTATATATGGGAAGTCCTGTTTTGGTCACCGGAAAAGTTTCGGGTGCTATCAGTAACGTACCGGGACCACCGGGAGGGTCCCGGGGGTCCACCAGGTGGGGCCACCAGATCCAGAGGGCTGCATGGGCCAAGTGTGGGAGGGGACCAGCCCCAGGTGGGCTGGTGCGCCCCCCCCCCACCAGGGCCCAAGGCGAAGAGAGAAGGGAAAAGGGGGAAACCCTAGGCTCAGATGGGCCTAAGGCCCACCTAGTGGTGCGCCCCGCCTCTCTCCCCCTTGGCCGCCCCTTAGATGGGATCTAGGGCTGGCCGCCACCCCTAGGGGTGGAAACCCAGGTGGGGGCGCAGCCCCTCTCTTCCCCCTATATATAGTGGGGGTTTGGGGCTGCCATACAGATGAGAACATCTCCCTCTTGGCGCAGCCCTACCCCTCTCCGTCCTCGTCTCTTGCGGTGCTTGGCGAAGCCCTGCTGGAGTGCCATGCTCCTCCTCCACCACCACGCCGTCGTGCTGCTGCTGGACAGAGTGTTCCCCAACCTCTCCCTCTCCCCTTTGTGGATCAAGGCACGGGAGACGTCATCGGGCTGCACGTGTGTTGAACGCGGAGGCGCCGTTGTTCGGCGCTTAGATCGGAATCAACCGTGATCTGAATCACTATGAGTACAACTCCTTCATCCGCGTTCTTGTAACGCTTCCACATCACGATCTTCAAGGGTATGAAGATGCACTCCCCTCTCTCTCGTTGCTATTATCTCTGTAGATTGATCTTGGTGATGCGTAGAAAATTTTGAATTTCTGCTACGTTCCCCAACAGTGGTATCAGAGCTAGGTCTATTGCGTAGATTCTTTGCCCGAGTAGAACACAAGTAGTTGTGGGCGATGGTTTGTACAATTTGCTTACCGTTACTAGTCCTATCTTGATTCGGCGGCATTGTGGGATGAAGCGGCCCGGACCGACCTTACACGTACGCTTACGTGAGACAGGTTCCACCGACTGACATGCACTTGTTGCATAAGGTGGCTAGCGGGTGTCAGTCTCTCCCACTTTAGTCGGATCGGATTCGATGAAAAGGGACCTTATGAAGGGTAAATAACAATTGGCATATCACCATTGTGGCTTTGCGTAGGTAAGAAACGTTCTTGCTAGAAACCCATAGCAGCCATGTAAAACATGCAACAACAATTAGAGGACGTCTAACTTGTTTTTGCAGGGTATGCTATGTGATGTGATATGGCCAAAAGAATGTGATGAATAATATATGTGATGTATGAGATTGATCATGTTCTTGTAATAGGAATCACGACTTGCATGTCGATGAGTATGACAACCGGCAGGAGCCATAGGAGTTGTCTTATTTATTGTATGACCTGCGTGTCAATGATAACGCCATGTAATTACTTTACTTTATTGCTAACCGTTAGCCATAGTAGTAGAAGTAATAGTTGGCGAGACAACTTCATGAAGACACGATGATGGAGATCATGATGATGGAGATAATGGTGTCATGCCGGTGATGATGATGATCATGGAGCCCCGAAGATGGAGATCAAAAGGAGCAAATGATATTGGCCATATCATGTCACTATTTGATTGCATGTGATGTTTATCATGTTTATGCATCTTATTTGCTTAGAACGACGGTAGTAAATAAGATGACCCCTCATAATAATTTCAAGAAAGTGTTCCCCCTAACTGTGCACCGTTGCGAAAGTTCGTTGTTTCGAAGCACCACGTGATGATCGGGTGTCATAGATTCTAACGTTCACATACAACGGGTGTAAGCCAGATTTACACACGCGAAACACTTAGGTTGACTTGATGAGCCTAGCATGTACAGACATGGCCTCGGAACACAAGAGACCGAAAGGTCGAACATGAGTCGTATAGTGGATACGATCAACATGAAGATGTTCACCGATGATGACTAGTCCGTCTCACGTGATGATCGGACACGACCTAGTTGACTCGGATCATGTATCACTTAGATGACTAGAGGGATGTCTATCTGAGTGGGAGTTCATAAGATGAACTTAATTATCCTGAACATAGTCAAAAAGGTTTGTGCAACTTATGTCGTAGCTCGCGCTTTAGTTCTACTGTTTTAGATATGTTCCTAGAGAAAATTCAGTTGAAAGTTGATACTAGCAATTATGCGGACTAGGTCCGTAAACTGAGGATTGTCCTCGTTGCTTCGGAGAAGGCTTATGTCCTTAATGCACCGCTCGGTGTGCTGAACCTCGAACGTCGTCTGTGGATGTTGCGAACATCTGACATACATGTTTTGATAACTACGTGATAGTTCAGTAATGTTAAACGGTTTAGAGTTGAGGCACCGAAGACGATTTCGAAACGTCGCGGAACATATGAGATGTTTCAAGGGCTGAAATTGGGATTTCAGGCTCGTGCCCACGTCAAGAGGTATAAGACCTCCGACGAGTTTCTTAGCCTGCAAACTAAGGGAGAAAAGCTCAATCGTTGAGCTTGTGCTCAGATTGTCTGAGTACCACAATCACTTGAATCGAGTGGAAGTTAATCTTCCAGATGAGATAGTGATGTTTCTCCAAAGTCATTGCCACCAAGCTGCTAGAGCTTCGTGATGAACTATAACATATCAGGGATAGATATGATGATCCTTGAAATATTCGCGATGTTTGACACCGCGAAAGTAGAAATCAAGAAGGAGCATCAGTTGTTGATGGTTAGTGAAACCACTAGTTTCAATAAGGGCAAGGGCAAGAAGGGATTCTTCATGAAACGGCAAATCAGTTGCTGCTCTAGTGAAGAGACCCAAAGTTTGAACCCACCCGAGACTAAGTGCTTCTGTAATGAGGGGAACAGTCATTGAAGTAGAACTACCCTAGATACTTGGTAGATGAGAAGGCTGGCAAGGTCGATAGAAGTATATTGGATATACATTATATTAATGTGTACTTTACTAGTACTCCTAGTAGCACCAGGGTATTAGATACCGGTTCGGTTGCTAAGTGTTAGTAACTCGAAATAAAAGCTATGGAACAAATGGAGACTAGCTAAAGGTGAGATGACGATGTGTGTTGGAAGTGTTTCCAAGGTTGATGTGATAAGCATCGCATGCTCCCTTTACCATCGAGATTGGTGTTAAACCTAAATAATTGTTATTTGGTGTTTGCATTGAGCATATACATGATTGGATCATGTTTATCGCAATATGGTTATTCATTTAAGGAGAATAATGGTTACTCTGTTTATTTGAATAATACCTTCAATGGTCTTGCACCTAAAATAAATGGTTCTCGATCGTAGTGATACACATGTTCATGCCAAAATATATAAGATAGTAATGATAGTACCACATACTTGTGGCACTGCCACTTGAGTCATATTGGTATAAAACGCATGAAGAAGCTCCATGTTGTGGATCTTTGGACTCACTCATTTTTGAAAAGATTGAGACATGCGAACCATGTCTATTGGTGTTTACGCATGAAGAAACCCCATGCAGATGGATCGTTTGGACTCACTTGATTTTAAATCACTTGAGACATGCAAATCATACCACATGGGCAAGATGACTGAAAAAGCCTCGGTTTCAGTAAGATGGAACAAGAAAGCAACTTGTTGGAAGTAATACATTTTGATGTGTGCAGTCTAATGAGTGTTGAGGCACGCAGTGGATATCGTTATGTTCTTACTTCACAGATGATTTGAGTAGATTCTGAGTATGTTTACTTGATGAAACACAAATCTGAATTATTGAAAGGTTCAAGTAATTTCAGAGTGAAGTTGAAGATCGTCGTGACAAGAGGATAAAATGTCTATGATATGATCATAGAGATGAATATCTGAGTTACGAGTTTGGCACACAATTAAGACATTGTGGAAATTGTTTCACAACTAATACCGCCTGGAACACCATAGTGTGATGGTGTGTACGAACATC
>LR880967.1:835158869-835170438 GCA_904067115.1 Aegilops sharonensis
GATATCGGGAGGTTCTTCAATAAATAAGTAATTGAGATCATATACTTCTTCAACAGGCGGTAAATTAAGACCATGTATTTCTTCAATAGGAGGTAAGTTCTTAACATCTTCAGCTTTAATACCTTTTTCTTTCATAGATTTCTTTGCCTCTTGCATATCTTCGGGACTGAGAAATAGAACACCTCTCTTCCTCGGAGTTGGTTTAGGAATAGGCTCAGTAATTGGCTCAGGAGCTGGCTCAGGAGTTGGTTCAGGAGTTGGATCAAGAGGTGCCCAATTATTTTCATTTGCCAACATATTATTCAATAAAATTTCAGCGTCATCCGGTGTTCTTTCCCTGAAAAGAGAACCAGCACAACTATCCAGGTAATCTCTGGAAGCATCAGTTAGTCCATTATAAAAGATATCAAATATTTCAGGTTTCTTAAGAGGATGATCAGGCAAAGCATTAAGTAACTTGAGAAGCCTCCCCCAAGCTTGTGGGAGACTCTCTTCTTCAATTTGCACAAAATTGTATATTTCCCTCAAAGCAGCTTGTTTCTTATGAGCAGGGAAATATTTAGCAGAGAAGTAATAAATCATATCCTGGGGACTTTGCACACAACCAGGATCAAGAGAATTAAACCATTTCTTAGCATCACCCTTTAATGAGAACGGAAATATTTTGAGTAAATAAAAGTGGCGCGATCTCAGATTATTAGTAAACAGGGCAGCTATATCATCTAGCTTACGAAGATGTGCCACCACAGTTTCAGATTCATAGCCATAAAAAGGATCAGATTCAACCAAAGTAATTATATCTGGATCGACAGAAATATCATAATAATCCTGATCAGGAACACAGATAGGTGAAGTAACAAAAGCAGGGTCGAGTCTCATCCTACCTCTAAAAGATTCCTTACTCCACTTAATTAGTAACCTCTTACGTTCAAGTTTATCCTGGCAAGCAAGAACAGCTTCAAAAGATTCAGCATTAAAAAGATAACCATCAGGAATAGCAGGCATAGGTTCATCATCACTCACATCATCGTGTTCACGTTCAATAATTTCTCTTTCTCTAGACCTAGCAATTTGCTCATCAAGATATTCACGAAGTGGCACAGTAGTATCAAGCATAGAAGTAGTTTCATCATAAGTATCATGCATAGCAGAAGTGGCATCATCAATAACATGTGACATATCGGAACGAATAGCAGAAGCAGGTTTAGGTGTCGCTAGCTTACTCATAACAGAAGGTGAATCAAGTGCAGAGCTAGATGGCAGTTCCTTACCTCCCCTCGTAGTTGAGGGATAAATTTTTGTCTTAGCGTCTTTCAAGTTATTCATAGTGTCCAGCAGATATAAATCCCAAGTGACTCAAAGAATAGAGCTATGCTCCCCGGCAACGGCGCCAGAAAAAGGTCTTGATAACCCACAAGTATAGGGGATCGCAATAGTTTTCGAGGGTAGAGTATTCAACCCAAATTTGTTGATTCGACACAAGGGGAGCCAAAGAATATTCTCAAGTATTAGCAGTTGAGTTGTCAATTCAACCACACCTGGAAACTTAGTATCTGCAGCAAAGTGTTTAGTAGCAAAATAATATGATAGTGGTGGTAACGGTAGCAAAAGTAAAGATAGCAAAAGTAATGTTTTTGGTATTTTTGTAGTGATTGTAACAGTAGCAACGGAAAAGTAAATAAGCGTAAACCAGTATATGGAAAACTCGTAGGCACCAGATCAGTGATGGATAATTATGCCGGATGTGGTTCGTCATGTAACAGTCATAACATAGGGTGACACAGAACTAGCTCCAGTTCATCAATGTAATGTAGTCATGTATTCCGTATATAGTCATACGTGCTTATGGAAAAGAACTTGCATGACATCTTTTGTCCTACCCTCCCATTGCAGCGGGGTCCTATTGGAAACTAAGGGATATTAAGCCCTCCTTTTAATAGAGAACCGGAACAAAGCATTAGCACATAGTGAATACATGAACTCCTCAAACTATGGTCATCACCAGGAGTGGTCCCGATTATTGTCACTTCGGGGTTGCCGGATCATAACACATAGTAGGTGACTATAGACTTGCAAGATAGGATCAAGAACACACATATATTCATGAAAACATAATAGGTTCAGATCTGAAATCATGGCACTCGGGCCCTAGTGACAAGCATTAAGAATAGCAAAGTCATAGCAACATCAATCTCAGAACATAGTGGATACTAGGGATCAAACCCTAACAAAACTAACTCGATTACATGATAAATCTCATCCAACCCATCACCGTCCAGCAAGCCTACGATGGAATTACTCACGCACGGCGGTGAGCATCATGAAATTGGTGATGGAGGGTGGTTGATGATGACGATGGCGAAGAACCCCCCTCTCCGGAGCCCCGAACGGACTCCAGATCAGCCCTCCCGAGAGAGATTAGGGCTTGGCGGCGGCTCCGTATCATAAAACGCGATGAAACTTTCTCTCTGATTTTTTTCTCCCCGAAAGCCAATATATGGAGTTGGTGTCGGAGGGCCACCAGGGGGCCCATGAGGTAGGGGGGCGCGCCCAGGGGGAGGGGCGCGCCCCCCACCCTCGTGGATAGGGTGTGGGCCCCCTGGTCTTCATCTTTGGCGAGGATTTTTTATTATTTATTCTAAGATATTCCGTGGAGTTTCAGGTCATTCCGAGAACTTTTGTTTTCTGCACATAAAACAACACCATGGCAAGTCTGCTGAAAACAACGTCAGTCCAGGTTAGTTCCATTCAAATCATACAAGTTAGAGTCCAAAACAAGGGTAAAAGTGTTTGGAAAAGTAGATTCGACGGAGACGTATCAATAACCTACTTTGATGCAAAGTTTAATTTGGTAAAGAAAAGCTAAAAATTGTTAGTTGCCTATTCACCCCCCCTCTAGTCAACTATATTGATCCTTTCACATGGTAATTTTAAACTTTCATACCCAGGAGGTTGCCTCATGAACACTTCCTCTTCCAAAACACCATGAAAGAACACGTTCTTCACATCTAGCTATCGAATACACCAGTGTCTAGATACTACAACTGAGAGAATTAATGTAATAGGCTATAGTAGCCTTTACTACAGGACTAAATGTGTCCTCATAATCAATCACATACCTCTATTTAAAACCTTTGGCAACTAAACATGCCTTATACCTATCAATAGTGCCATCAGATTTCCATTTTACCTTATAAACCCACTTGCAGTCAATAATATTCCTTCCCTTGACTGATGGAACCAAACACCATATTTTGTTTTCATAAGAGCTCATATTCCTCATCCATCGCCTCCTTCAGCCGACGTTCTCCGAGTGCTTTCCCCAAACTCCGTGGTTCACCCGTGACACAAAATGAACCCCAACGAATACAACCATCTTTGTATATTTCAGGCTGGACAATACCACTTTGTGACCTGGTGTGTGAGCGTTTAGAGAAGGCGGAGCTGGACGTGAAACATGTTGTTCAAGCCGATTTGATGAGGAAGACACAGCGGATCCAGAATCCGCTGCTGAACTCTTGTTGCGATTCCTGGGACGGCAGGGGCGAATTAGCGGGCGCGGATGCAGCCCCCTCCCGGAAACTGCCACTTGGCACTTCCAGATTGGAACCCAGCGGCTGGTTGGGAGGCGTGCACGGGTGTCCAAACGAGTGGCCCCACCCGAGCCACATGGGTCGCCCGCAGCCACAGGAGACAGCCGACCAGAGCCATGCGCGGAGGGCCCGCCTGGCCCTGTCTTGGACAACGGCCGACCGGGGCCATGCGCAGGGGGGGTTGGCCTCGCCGTAGGTGCGGCCTGCCTGGCTGGCGAACCCGACACCGGCGCATATCCCATGGGTGATCCGCCTGGCCTGCCGCCTGACATGGTGGATCCCGAGAGGATCCCTCCCTGCTCCACTCCGGGATTAGATTTCAGATCTACTGTGGCTTGTTCTGTATTTCTGTATCAAGCATAAAATCATGCAAATTTTCTCTTGTTGCTTCGCCATTTTCCTGCACACTTTCAGCAGAGTTTTGATCAAAGGAATTATGATACATTGACATCAGTAGGATTTACTATGCCCCGGGGAAAAAAGTGTGGCGATGGAAGGAGATGGGAGGGTAGAAGAACAGGTTGTTTGCGAATTTTGGCGCCGGCGTTTGGGTGGACTTTTGCAAATGGGAAAACTTGTTCATCAAAACTACATCACGGGATACGTAGACACGACCAGTGGCAAGTCCAGACACTTGTAAGCTTTATGAAGGCTACTATACCCCAAGAACACACATCATTTCGAACGAAACTCAAGCTTGTGTTTATTGAAAGGGCGTAAATTTGGCCAAACGTCACAACCAAAAATGCGAAGAAAAGTGTAATGTGGTTTAGTGCCAAAGAGACGCTCAAGTGGGGTTTGATTATTGATAACCCTACTAGGAACATGATTAATAAGATAGAAGACCGTGAGGAATGCCTCGTCCCAAAATTTCAAAGGCATATATGCATGAGTAAGAAGGGGGAGACCAACCTCCACTATATGTTTATGTTTCCGTTCAGCGGATCCATTTTGTTCATGAGCATGGGAGCAAGAAACATGATGAGTGATGCCTTTGCAATCAAAAAAGGAATACTGTTTTTGGTATTCACCACCCCAATCCGTTTGCATGGAAAGAATTTCGCGATCAAAGAGGCGTTCAACATGTTGCTGAAAAAGGTGGAACTTCTCAAACACATCAGATTTATTTTAAGCAAATAGATCCAACTGAACTTACTAAAATCATCAATAAAGATGACATAAGACTTTTGTCTGCCAATAGAAACAGGACCAGGACCCCAAACATTTGAAAAAACAAGCTCGAAAGGAGCTTTTGATTCACTAGTAGATCGAGAATAAGGAAGTTGACGGCTCTTGGCCATCTAACATTAGTCACACACCAAAAGGTGATCTTTTTTATTCGATACTGGAAGGCTAAAATCTCGAAGAATTTTATGGACCACCGGTAAAGAGGGATGCCCTAGGCATTTATGCCATCTTGAAGTGGATGGCTTGACCACACTGAGGGCTTGTCAAGGAGGAGCATCATGGCGACTATAAATAGGGAACAAGTGACCCCTACTCTAGCTTTGAAGTATGGTTCTCCGAGTGGATGGATCCTTAACAAAGAGAACTTCAGGGTAAACTTCGAGAAAAGCATGATTATCTTTAATAAGCTTGTAGGTAGAAAATAAACTTTGATCAGATTGTGGAGCATGGATGATGTCGTTCAGATTTAAGGAGACATGAGGGGTAGTAAGAACTAAATGACCAATGTGAGCAATTTCAATACCTTGACCACTCACGGTTTCGATTTTTTCCTTGCCGGTGTAGCGATCGTGAACATGAGTTTCTCCAACTCCCCCATCACGTGATCGGCTGCGCCGATGTCGAGGTACCAATTTGTGTCCACTCCATTGTCAGGACCGGATTTTTGGGATATGATTTCCCAGAAAATGGCCCTTGTGCTCACCAGCCCCAGGATTACTGTTAGCTGATGAGGCACCAACTTGATACAGAAACTCCAAGAAAAATACAAGATATGTGGAACAAGACCATTCTGGCCTATGAGTACAACAATTGGTTTCTAGTGGTTGATGGCGGAAGCGGTTTGCGGATCATCAGTGGCCATGGGACTCCATTCCCCACAGGAACAGCTGACCAGGTTAACTCCTATATTGCAAGGCTGTTGTCACCATTGCGTGGGTTCCGGGGTTGACATCGCAACGCTCCTCTCCAAGCAAGAAATCTGGCCAAGACAATAGCCAGGGACAAGCTAGTGAGTACTTTGAATGTACTCGCAAACATTATGAACACGGGTATAATATAACAAACGATAATCATGCTCTGAAATATTCTATGATCACAACGTCAGTCAAAAACAAAATCTCTGATGCACGCAAGCAGGTTATTTATATACATGAATATGCAATAACAGAGTAGTAAGAAAATGCACCGATCGGGTGTCTGAAGCGACGCCTCGAAAGGTTAACAAATAACGAGCATGCCTCAGTCGGGCGTCTGAGCGACACCACATAAAGGACTTATAAAGTAAATAAATAACAAGCATGCCACAGTCGGGCGTCTCAGCGACACCACATAAAGGGCTTATAAATAAAAGAAAAGACAAGCATGCCGCAGTCGGGCGTCTCAGCGACACCACATAAAGGGCTTATAAAGTAAGTGAATAACAAATATGCCACAGTCGGGCGTCTAAGCGACACCGCATAAAGGGCTTATAAAATAATCACAGTGAATATCCAGGAGGTAGAACCGTCCCAGGGATACTCGATAATTTCAAATAATATAATGGGTTCATCCATAATAAAAATAAACATAATCATCACAAGTCATAAGTCATGATCCAAGTTCTGGTTTAACAGTTTCTCCTCCGAAGACCGACACTAAGACCGACACTTGACCCATCCCAGACTGTAGTCCTTAACCATGGACACGGGTATTCGAATAGATGTTTAATCTCTGCAGAGGTTGTACTCTTTACCCACTAGTAACGGATTCCTTTAGTCCACCGGGACTAATTCCATTTACGGTCTTTTAATTGAAAACACACCTGACCGTGCACACCAGCTTAACTTACCGGTGTCTGGAATCACCCACGACACCTGTTAAGCAAAACTCTAAGTGGGGAGGCTACAACCTCGCGTAGCATGGGATCAAATTTATATCGCGCGCTCTAAGGGGTGCCCCCCTCTCGGTCCCAACCGAAAACACCCACGCCCCCGGACCAAGTGGCATGCCTACCGGATGCAGCCGGTATCTTCCACCATGGTCTCTCTGTACGGTGTGTGCTAGGACAGGGGTTGACAACTTACTGAACCGTACCCTACCTATGGCAGGGACAAGTGGCAGTACGAAACAAGTATGGGGGTTACTGGAACAAGACTCGATCTACGGCCGACTCAGGAGGTTTAAGCATTCCCTGCATGATTAGCATAACCAATATGTTTCAACCAACAGACAGAATCACCACTCCTCATACCTCATCTTGCCATACCGTACACAACCGTCTTGACGAGGAACCAGAGATAAGCTCGTGTCTACCCAAGACAGAGACTTTCTCGGCTTCCTTCCGGCAGGCATGAAAGGCATGTGATGATGATTACTATCGCAAACATATCAAGCTCCAATAGCATGAGATCACCAATATGCACCCATGAGTATGATCATATCCTTACAAAAATATAACGGATACTCCGTATCATGGTGGTGTTGTAACTGTATCAAACAACACAAAAAAAAATTTATTATGCCAGGGTTCAGAATGCTTGCCTTTAAGTTGTGGAGAGACAAGGTGCATTCCAAAACTTTTGAAAGTTTTCTTCTCTCTCTCCAAAATCCTATTTTAAATAAATTTGAATTAACACATACTTTCAAAACAGCACAAAAAAGTTGTTTGAATTTTTTTTCAAATAAATCTGAAAATAAACTAGACAAAATTTGAGAGAGGTAGGAAAAAGAACCAATTCATTTGGAGTTATATTTAAAAAGTTATAGCCGGTCAAAGTTTAGTCCAATTTCTGGTTTTTAAATAAAACAGAAAAGGAAAATAAAAACGTTTCGAATAGGTACACGTCAAACACGTACTTTGCTTTTACGTCTTCACTTAACCCACGTGGACCGGTGCGGGGTCACTGACAATGGGTCCAGGGGGCCCACTGGTCAGGTTTTACCAGTCATCCCCCGCCTTCCCTCTCCTTTGGCCGAACGGAGGCGGAGCTCCGGCGATCGTCGCCGGCGATTGGCGGCTCCTCGCGGGCTCCGGTGGGCAGGGATGGATCCGCCAGCCTGGGGCGATCCTCCCGGTAGTCGCTGGGCTTGTGGGGGCGAAGGGAGTCACCGGCGGTGAGCTTCGCGGCGGCCGTTGGCTTCGGGAGGTTTGGGGTTTGGGCTATGGGGGTTCCTCGACGTAGCTGAGGGTTCGGGCGGCTCCGCACGGTCGACGGGAGGCGGATGGTGGTGCCAGAAGGATGGGCGGGGCTCGTGTTACGAGTGAACGGACCGGAGGGCGGCGGCGGCTGTACTGGCCGGAGATGGGAAGAAGACCTCCCCTGGTCGATTGCCTGCTACGGGGGTGCTAGGTGGGGTGATAGGAGGTTGCTTGAGGGTTCGGAGAGGCTCGGGGCTCCTTTTATAGTGTGATTAGGTCGGTTCAGCAGCGGTCGGAGATAAGCTCGACGGCGAACCGCCCTTTTGTGCGGCAGGGCGACGTGGCGGCGACGCGAGCTAGAGGACAGGCTTGCGGATAGGCTCGCGTTGTTCCAGGGGCAGCTGGCGCGCTGGGGTGGCTCCGGCGGCGCCGTCCGGGGCAGAAGCCCACTGTGGCTGGCCGCTAGCCGCCGTGGCCGACTTGACGGCGGCGTTGTAGGGCACCAGGGGTGGCTCTGCGGTGAGGGAGGGGTCGGGCACGACGGCTGGGAGGGGGGAGAGGCCAGGACGGGCGCGGGTAGGCGGCAGCGGGACGCGGCGACTCGCGCGCACGCACGTGCAAAACGCGTGCTCTGGCCACGCCCAGAGCATGCCCACCAGGTGCTCGGCGAAATGCAGGGGCTTGCCAGGAGGCTAGTGTGGAGCTGGGGTTTAACAGGATTAGGTTAGGGTAGTCTAGAGGCTTAGTGGACATGGTGGTTAGGCAAAGCAAGCAGGTCCATTGTACAAACCAGAACTATGTCAAAACTGATCATGCCCATAAGGTGTTTGACAAAATGCCAAGGGCACTTAGGCATTTCTTGGGGTGGCCAAACTCTCCAGGCTAGTGTCTCTTTAGATGGTGAAGAGGTTGGCGAGGTTAGTTTGCCACAAGCAAAAACTTGTTAGTGCAAGTTTTTGCGAAAACCCATTCTGGACAGAAAGAAGAGGGCATAATTTCATGGACCAAAAATCTTCCAATGGGTCCAACCTCCTGGATTTAAGGGTTTGGTAAGGTGTACTACAAGCAGGACAAAGCTCATGGTCACTAGAGCAAAAATAATTAGGGATGCAGTAGAAAACACCCAACTGGGCCAGAATGAAAATGAGGTTGATTTACTCAAATTTTTCAAAGAACATCACTGGGTTTTTGCATAAAGTTGAATTATATGCTACTACTAACATCCCATAATTTTGGTGGAAGCTTTAAAGAAATATTTAAATAGGTTGTAGTGCAAAATTGCCCACTGGACCAGATTTGAAAATTTGGTGTAGAGCTTAAAATATCCAATGAATGAAGGATATTTTTGCATAAAAGTGATTTAGAAACCTCACATGACATCCCCAAACTTTGGTGAATTTTTTTAAATAAATCTATCAAAGGGTTGCAGTGCAAATTGAGCTCTGAAACTTAAGAAAATTTATTTTCACAGAAATAAAGTTCAGGAAAGATAAATTCAGAAATAATTCCACTGATAAAAAAGAAAGGTCTTGGGAAGATAAACAAGTCCAACAATATATTAGGAAAGTTTTCGCTTGGGGTAAAAACTCCACAATATCAAAGAAAAGAATGCTTCTGAAAACAAAGAAAATCTAGAAAATGAAACATTTAATTTCCTGGCAAAAAAAATTTTAGTACACAAATCCTGTCCAAAATTTTGGGGTGTCACAACACTACCCCCCTTAAGGAAATCTCGTCTTCGGGATTTGTTAAAAGCTGTTTTGAAAATATTACTTTTACCATATAAAAAATAACCACTTTACTTACGCAATAAAATGCGGCTACAGTGAGAGGGCAATAAGTGGTGTAAAACCACAGTGTGGGACACTGGCGCTGCGTGGAGAAATCCACAGTTTGGGGAAAACGAGGGATACAGTAAATTTAGAATAAAATCTAAATTCTAAAATACGTTGGTCGTACCCGAGAGCACAGTGCTCCCTCTGGCTGACAGGTGGACCCGGGCCCACTGTCAGTCTCTTCTTCTTCCTCTGGCTCTCTCTTCTTCCTCTCTCTAGCGCGCTTTCCCGCGCTTTCTCCACCGGCGACGTCTAGCGCGTAGGGAAACTAGGCCATACCAGCGGTAGTGCGCGGCGTGCTAGCTGCCGGTGCAGCGTGCACTCACCTCGCGAGCCAGTGTGCTGTCGGCACTGCTCGCGAATTCGCCTCCGAACACCGGCGATCGAGCGACGAATGGCGCTGGTGGACTTTGCCCACCGTACACCGATCTCGAGCTATAAAACGACCGGGGTGCTTCTCTCTTCTTCCTCACACCTGGCCTCGCTTCTCCTTCTTCCTCCTTCTCCTCCATTCCCGTTTGCAGAAGCTCGAGGTGAGGCTCTAGTGGCGGAGGTGGTGCAGGACTGGTACGTGATCCTGGTGTGCGGAGGGCTGGTGGCAGTGCTGGGGCTCTCCGTGCTCCTGTGCGTGATGATCCTCGATGATCGTCGCGATGCTGCCGCTCGAGTGTTGGCTCTCCGCGGTGGCGGTGATCATGAGGATTAGGTGGGTGTGTCGGGTGCTAACTGTTGTCGGTGTGCGGGAGGTGACCAGTTAGATGCAACACGGTTACAAGGTTTTGCAAGCAGTGTATGTGTGCGAGTGGTTGTGGTTGTGAGTCTGCTGCCGTGAATAAAAATTCCATGTCGTGAGAAGATATACGATGCAGCAATTCAGGGAAAAGAAATTTCACTCCAGGATTTTTCGCGGGAGAAATCAGTTAATTTAAAAATTTAAACAGCAACAAAAACCACTCACATTAATTGAAACCAAATAATTGACTCGTCGCACAAACTCAGGGTACCATGCATAAGTTACAACACATAAATAAATGTTGCAATAATAAACACAACAGTGACGTCTATAATGAAAACGGTAACTGGACGGGGTCCTGAGAAAACGTCTCTGGCACCGGGACACACTCCTCTTCTATCGGGGGAAGCGGATTGACCAGTCGATGGATGCGCCTCTCCTGGTCAGGCCTCAGTGGTCTGCCAATGGCGATCTGAGGATTTAAATCCGCGAGACTCTGGAGGTAACCCATCACTCGCTGGGTCAAACGCTCTTGAGCGATGACATACTAGACAAGGTTGGCCAGTACTGGGTCTCTCTCAATTCGTCCACCGGGAAAAGATGTTACTTCTCCGGGTGCTGCATGGCTCGGAAAGTAATAATACCCTCGTTCACTGGCATAGGGTTGTTGGAAATATGCCCTAGAGGCAATAATAAATTACTCCCTCCGTCCGGAAATACTTGTCATCAAAATGGATAAAAAAAGATGTATCTAGAACTAAAATACGTCTAGATGCATCCCCTTTTATCCATTCTGATGACAAGTATTTCCGGACGGAGGGAGTATTTATTATTATTATATTTCCTTGTTCATGATAATCGTTTATTATCCATGCTATAATTGTATTGATAGGAAACTCAGATACATGTGTGGGTACATAGACAACACCATGTCCCTAGTAAGCCTCTAGTTGACTAGCTCGTTGATCAATAGATGGTTATGGTTTCCTGACCATGGACATTGGATGTCGTTGATAACGGGATCACATCATTAGGAGAATGATGTGATGGACAAGACCCAATCCTAAGCCTAGCACAAAGATCGTGTAGTTCATATGCTAAA
>LR880967.1:835180451-835190751 GCA_904067115.1 Aegilops sharonensis
AATACGGGATTAATTGAATCCTCGACATCGTGGTTCATCCGATGAGATCATCGTGGAACATGTGGGAGCCAACATGGGTATCCAGATCCCGCTGTTGGCTATTGACCGGAGAACGTCTCGGTCATGTCTGCATGGTTCCCGAACCCGTAGGGTCTACACACTTAAGGTTCGGTGACGCTAGGGTTATAGGGAATAGGTATACGTGGTTACCGAATGTTGTTCGGAGTCCCGGATGAGATCCCGGACGTCACGAGGAGTTTCGGAATGGTCCGGAGGTAAACATTGATATATTGGACGAAGGGTTTTGTAGTCCGGAAGTGTCCCGGAGGTACCGGGTGATGACCAGCATGACCGAAAGGTGTTTCGGGAGCCCCGACAAGTGTTGGGGGCTTCATGGGCCAAGGGAAGGGGGCAAACCAGCCCACTAAGGGGCTATGCGCCCCCTCACCTATTCCCACGTGACCAGGGGGTTTGGGGCGCCCCATCTAGGGTTCCCACCTCCTGGCTTGGGGGCCAAGTCACCCAAGGGGGAGATCCCATCTGCCCTGGCCGCCGCCCCCCCCCCCCTAGGGGAAACCCTAGGGCGCCTCCCCTCCCCTTTGCCCCTATATATATAGTGGAGGTTCTGGGGCTGCCTAAGACACGAGAACATCTCCCTCTTGGCGCAGCCCTACCTCTCTCCCTCCTCGTCTCTCGTAGTGCTTGGCGAAGCCCTGCTGGAGTACCACGCTCCTCCACCACCACCACGCCGTCGTGCTGCTGCTGGACGGAGTCTTCCCCAACCTCTCCCTCTCTCCTTGCTGGATCAAGGCATGGGAGACGTCACCGGGCTGCATGTGTGTTGAACGCGGAGGTGCCGTCCGTTTGGCACTAGGATCTCCAGTGATTTGGATCACGACGAGTACGACTCCTTCAACCCCGTTCACTTGAACGCTTCCGCTTAGCGATCTACAAGGGTATGTAGATGCACTCTCCTTCCCTTCGTTGCTAGATTACTCCATAGATTGATCTTGGTGATGCGTAGAAAATTTTGAATTTCTGCTACGTTCCCCAACAAGGGTACCGTGAATCGAAGGCGAACAAGCGCTTCGTGTGCAGCCGCTTCTATGGCCATTTGTGGAGCTGGCATAGATTTCCCCACGAAGGAGACTTCTGTTGGGTCTTGGTTTGAGTCTACGGGAGGGATGTGCACTACTGCCCAATATTTTGAGGTGGATGAGGTGATTCTCGATTTGAGCAGCTCGTACTGGGGTTGTTGGGTAGAACCCATGGTACTGCAGGTAAAGTCCCACAATATTTTAACAAAACTACCCAGGGTTGCATCTGGGGTTCTCAGATAAATACTAGGGCTCGGCATGGCAAGAAATGGCTGTGAGGATGGTGCACAAGATGAGGGGTACTTGGCAAGGTCACGAGGTGGCCTTTTATATAGCAACTGGGCTGGGTTATTTACCGTGGTGAAAGGTAACTAGTTTATCGAGTCTGCTCCATGGGGTCGGGGTTAATGCTACAGATTCACATATCTCACTAAAGTGACGTATCACTGTGGGGGTCGTCGGGGTGGTTTTTGGTAGCTGTGCCAGGGATACAAATGCAACTGCATGCTAACATATTTATGCAAGGTTACTATTTAAAACAGAGGCACAACAACAGGCTGCGTTTATTTACAAGGTCACACGATTTTAAGGCGTGGATACACTGAGACTCGGCACTACTCGAGTGACTTACTCTACCTCGTTTATATCCAAGCGGGCATGCCTTGTGGATGTCGAGGCTTCTCCATGGGTTTCACCGTCGGGATTAGCTGGAGGGGGTTGAGGGGCTGCAGGGTCGGGGTAGCGATGATGACCATCCCGGGGATTGTTGGCCACAATCCCGTTGGACGTGTTCCCAAAAGGCGACAAAGCACTTCTGGGGACACCAACGTATTTTGGTCGATGGCTGGGGCAAACCTCAAGGACTCGATCGGTTGTCCGAACAGCACGACTGGGTTGTCGGCGTCGGGCTCATATTCTCCTCTTGCTGGGGCTCGGCGAATCAGCTCTCCACGAGCTGCGATCAGATCAAGGGTGATTTGATCGAACATATCCTCTAGTGCACTTACATAGCGCACCAGATGCAACAATGCAGGGTCCGTCTCGTGATCTCCGTTGGCAACCTGGGGTGGCCTACCATATCCGTCACGGCTGGGGTAGTAGTAGAACGAGCGACAGTTAACTCTGGGCGATAAGTGTCGGAGTTGAACTATAGCCTCTCGTGCAGCTAGTTGGATGGCTTGTGGCTCAAAGGAAGTTGTCCTTCCGGTGAACCTGTAGGGGCGTTCTGGCGATAGACCCCTGCCGTAGACGTGCACTGTGGCCCAGAATTGACGGCTCTCACCGCTCATGGGTCCTTGGTACACAACATATTCTGGGGGCTCTTCTAACGCGAAGGCACCGCGGGTGAGGTTTGCGAGCACGATCACAAAGCCTCCAAGGTTGGTTGCCGTGGTCTCATTGTGAACAATGGGTCCTGGCATTTTAGCTTGGTTTGGGCAGAGGTTGTGCTGTGCTGGGTTGAGGCTAGCGTCCCCTTTTTATAGAAAAAGGGGATGGAGTCTTCCTCGCACGCTTGCGAATGAGACAAATTTTGGTGTCGGTCACTGGCGCATGATCGACAGGCTAGGCTGATAGGTTGGGCACCGACTGCCAAAAGGTGTCGGGTCACTGTGTGGATATCTTACACGAGAAGCTTGGCCAGGGTTAGGTTAAGGTCTGGTGGTTTGGTTAACCTAGGTTTTTGACCTGGCTAAGATAGGATTAGCCAATGGTCAGCCTGGCTCTGATACCAAGTTTGTCAGGACCAGATTTTTGGGATATGATTTCCCAGAAAATGGCCCTTGTGCTCACCAGCCCCAGGATTACTATTAGCTGACGAGGCACCAACTTGATACAGAAACTCCAAGCAAAATACAAGATATGTGGTACAAGACCATTCTGGCCTATGAGTACAACAATTGGTTTCTAGTGGTTGATGGCGGAAGCGGTTTGCGGATCATCAGTGGCCATGGGACTCCATTCCCCACAGGAACAGCTGACCAGGTTAACTCCTATCTTGCGAGGCTGTTGTCACCATTGCGTGGGTTCCGGGGCTGACATCGCAACGCTCCTCTCCAAGAAAGAAATCTGTCCAAGACAATAGCCAGGGACAAGCTAGTGAGTACTTTGAATGTACTCGCAAACATTATGAACACGGGTATAATATACCAAACGATAATCATGCTCTGAAATATTCTATGATCACAACGTCAGTCAAAAACAAAATCTCTGATGCACGCAAGCAGGTTATTTATATACATGAATATGCAATAACAGAGTAGTAAGAAAATGCACCGATCGGGTGTCTGAAACGACGCCTCGCAAGGTTAGCAAATAACGAGCATGCCTTAGTCGGGCGTCTGAGCGACACCACATAAAGGACTTATAAAGTAAATAAATAACAAGCATGCCACAGTCGGGCGTCTCAGCGACACCACATAAAGGGCTTATAAATAAAAGAAAAGACAAGCATGCCGCAGTCGGGCGTCTCAGCGACACCACATAAAGGGCTTATAAAGTAAGTGAATAACAAATATGCCACAGTCGGGCGTCTAAGAGACACCGCATAAAGGGCTTATAAAATAATCACAGTGAATATCCTGGAGGTAGAACCGTCCCAGGGATACTCGATAATTTCAAATAATATAATGGGTTCGTCCATAATAAAAATAAACATAATCATCACAAGTCATAAGTCATGATCCAAGTTCTGGTTTAACAGTTTCTCCTCCGAAGACCGACACTAAGACCGACACTTGACCCATCCCAGACTGTAGTCCTTAACCATGGACACGGCTATTCGAATAGATGTTTAATCTCTGCAGAGGGTGTACTCTTTACCCACGAGTAACGGATTCCTTTAGTCCACCGAGACTAATTCCATTTACGGTCTTTTAATTGAAAACACACCTGACCGCGCACACCAGCTTAACTTACCGGTGTCTGGAATCACCCACGACACTTGTTAAGCAAAACTCCAAGTGGGGAGGCTACAACCTCGCGTAGCATGGGATCAAATTTATATCACGCGCTCTAAGGGGTGCCCCCCTCTCGGTCCCAACCGGAAACACCCATGCCCTCGGAACAAGTGGCATGCCTACCGGATGCAGCCGGTATCTTCCACCATGGTCTCTCTGTACGGTGTGTGCTAGGACAGGGGTTGACAACTTACTGAACCATACCCTACCTACGGCAGGGACAAGTGGCAGTACGAAACAAGTATGGGGGTTACTGGAACAAGACTCGATCTACGGCCGACTCAGGAGGTTTAAGCATTCCCTGCATGATTAGCATAACCAATATGTTTCAACCAACAAACAGAATCACCACTCCTCATACCTCATCTTGCCATACCGTACACAACCGTCTTGACGAGGAACCAGAGATAAGCTCGTGTCTACCCAAGACAGAGACTTTCTCGGCTTCCTTCCGGTAGGCATGAAAGGCATGTGATGATGATTACTATCGCAAACATATCAAGCTCCAATAGCATGAGATCACCAATATGCACCCATGAGTATGATCATATCCTTACAAAAATATAACGGATACTCCGTATCACGGTGGTGTTGTAACTGTATCAAACAACACAAAAAAAATATTATGCCAGGGTTCAGAATGCTTGCCTTTAAGTTGTGTAGAGACAGGGTGCATTCCAAAACTTTTGAAAGTTTTCTTCTCTCTCTCCAAAATCCTATTTTAAATAAATTTGAATTAACACATACTTTCAAAACAGCACAAAAAAGTTGTTTGAATTTTTTTTCAAATAAATATGAAAATAAATTAGACAAAATTTGAGAGAGGTAGGAAAAAGAACCAATTCATTTGGAGTTATATTTAAAAAGTTATAGCCGGTCAAAGTTTAGTCAAATTTCTGGTTTTTAAATAAAACAGAAAAGGAAAAGAAAAACGTTTCGAATAGGTACATGTCGAACACGTACTTTGCTTTTACGTCTTCACTTAACCCACATGGACCGGTGCGGGGTCACTGACAGTGGGTCCAGGGGGCCCACTGGTCAGGTTTGACCAGTCATCCCCCGCCTTCCCTCTCCTTTGGCCGAACGAAGGCGGAGCTCCGGCGATCATCGCCGGCGATTGGCGGCTCCTCGCGGTCTCCGGTGGGCAGGGATGGATCCGCCAGCCTGGGGCGATCCTCCCGGTAGTCGCTGGGCTGGTGGGGGCGAAGGGAGTCGCCGGCGGTGAGCTTCGCGGCGACCGGTGGCTTCGGGAGGTTTGGGGCTGTGGGTTATGGGGGTTCCTCGACGTAGCTGAGGGTTCGGGCGGCTCCGCACGGTCGAGGGGAGGCGGATGGTGGTGCCAGAAGGATGGGAGGGGCTCGGGTTGCAACTGAACGGACCGGAGGGCGGCGGCGGCTGTACTGGCCGGAGATGGGAAGAAGACCTCCCCTGGTCGATTGCCTGCTACGGGGGTGCTAGGTGGGGTGATAGGAGGTTGCTTGAGGGTTCGTAGAGGTTCGGGGCTCCTTTTGTAGCGTGATTAGGTCGGTTCGGCGGCGGCCGGAGATAAGCTCGACGGCGAACCGCCCTTCTGTGCTGCAGGGCGACGTGGCGGCGACGCGAGCTAGAGGACGGGCCTGCGGATAGGCTCGCGCTATTCTAGGGGCAGCTGGCGCGCTGGGATGGCTCGGGCGGCGCCGTCCGGGGCAGAAGCCCACTGTGGCCGGCCGCTAGCCGCCGTGGCCGACCTGACGGCGGTGCTGTATGGCGCCAGGGGTGGCTCTGCGATGAGAGAGGGGTCGGGCGCGACGGCTGGGAGGGGGAGAGGCCAGGACGGGCGCGGGTAGGCGGCAGCGGGACGCGGCGACTCGCGCGCAGGCACGTGCAAAACACGTGCTGTGGCCGCGCCCAGAGCACGCCCACCAGGTGCTCGACGAAATGCAAGGGCTTGCCAGGAGGCTAGTGTGGAGATGGGGTTTAACAGGATTAGGTTAGGGTAGTCTAGAGGCTTAGTGGACATGGTGGTTAGGCAAAGCAAGCAGGTCCATTGTACAAACCAGAACTATGTCAAAACTGATCATGCCCATAAGGTGTTTGACAAAATGCCAAGGGCACTTAGGCATTTCTTGGCGTGGCCAAACTCTCTAGGCTAGTGTCTCTTTAGATGGTGAAGAGGTTGGCGAGGTTAGTTTGCCACAAGCAAAAACTTGTTAGTGCAAGTTTTTGAGAAAACCCATTCTGGACAGAAAGAAGAGGGCATAATTTCATGGACCAAGAATCTTCCAATGGGTCCAACCTCCTGGACTTAAGGGTTTGGTAAGGTGTACTACAAGCAGGACAAAGCTCATGGTCACTAGTGCAAAAATAATTAGGGATGCAGTAGAAAATACCCAACTGGGCCAGAATGAAAATGAGGCTGATTTACTCAACTTTTTCAAAGAACATCACTGGGTTTTTGCATAAAGTTGAATTATATGCTACTACTAACATCCCATAATTTTGGTGGAAGATTTAAAGAAATATTTAAATAGGTTGTAGTGCAAAATTGCCCACTGGACCAGATTTGAAAATTTGGTGTAGAGCTTAAAATATCCAATGAATGAAGGATATTTTTGCATAAAAGTGATTTAGAAACCTCACATGACATCCCCAAATTTTGGTGATTTTTTTTAAATAAATCTATCAAAGGGTTGCAGTGCAAATTGAGCTCTGAAACTTAAGAAAATTTATTTTCACAGAAATAAAGTTCAGGAAAGATAAATTCAGAAATAATTCCACTGATCAAAAAGAAATGTCTTGGGAAGATAAACAAGTCCAACAATATATTAGGAAAGTTTTCACTTGGGGTAAAAACTCCACAATATCAAAGAAAAGAATGCTTCTGAAAACAAAGAAAGTCTAGAAAATGAAACATTTAATTTCCTGGCAAAAAAAGTTTTAATAAACAAATAATGTCCAAAATTTTGGGGTGTCACATCCATAGGAGTGAACCGTGTTGGCAGAACGATTTCCTTCACCACCTCCACCGCCCACGGGGTTGCGGACTTTGTTGTTGTAGTTGCGACCGTAGCGCTTCTTGCAGCACCACGCACCATGCCCCTCCATTTTGTAGATCTGGCACTTCTCGCGGTCATCGCGATCACCACCGTCACCTCCTCATTGGCGCGGCACACCACTTGAACCACCAGAGTTGTCGGAGTAGCGAGGGCCACCCGCGTTGTTGCTGTAGCCGCAGGAGCCAGCACTGATACGTCTCCAACGTATCTACAATTGTTGATTGTTCAATGCTATTATATTATCAATCTTTGATGTTTTATATGCATGGTTATGCTGTTTTATATCAACCTATTAACCTAGTGCCCAGTGCCAGTTGCTGTTTTTCCTTGTTTTTCGTCTTTCCAGAAAATCAATACCAAATGGAGTCCAAATGTCACTAAAGTTTTTGATGATTTTTCTTGGACCGGAAGACACCCTAGAAGCTTCAGGAGGAGGCCAGAAGAGCAACAAGGTGGTGACAAGCTCGGGGGTGTGCCCCACAAGCTTGTGGGCCCACGCGACCCTTCCAGCCCTAATTCTTCATTAATAAATACCCAAATATTCCCTGACCAGAGAGGAAGCCAAAATACTTTCTCCACCACCGCAAGTTTCTGTCTTCGAGAGATCCCATCTGGGGACCTTTTCCAGTGCTCCGCTGGAGGGGGATTCGATCACGGAAGGCTTCTTCATCAACCTTGCTGCCCTTCCGATGATATGTGAGTAGTTTACCACAGACCTATGGGTCCATAGCTAGATGGTAGATGGCTTCTTCTCTCTCTTTGATCTTCAATACAATGTTCTCCTCGATGTTCTTGGAGATCTGTTCGATGTAATCTTCTTTTGCAGTGTGTTTGTTGAGATCCGATGAATTGTGGGTTTATGATCAGATTATATATGAATATTATTTGAGTCTTCTCTGAACTCTTTTATGCATGATTGTTATAGCTTTTGTATTTCTCTCTGATCTATTGATTTGGTTTGGCCAACTAGATTGATTTTTCTTGCAATGGGAGAGGTGCTTTGTAATGGGTTCAATCTTGCGGTGCTAAATCTCAGTGAAAGAAAGGGACATGACACGTATTTGTATTGTTGCCATTAAGGACAAACATATGGGGTTTGTTCATATTGATTCGATCTATCCCTCTAAATCATGTCATCTTGCTTAAGGCGTTAATCCGTTCTTGTTAACTTAATACACTAGATGCATGCTGGATAGCGGTCGATGTGTGGAGTAATAGTAGTAGATGAGGGCAGGAGTCGGTCTACTTGTCTTGTACGTGATGCCTACATACATGATCATTGCCTTGGATATCGTCATAACTATGCGCTTTTCTATCAATTGCTCAATGATACGTCTCCAACGTATCTATAATTTATGAAGTATTTATGCCATTTTTACAACAATTTATATGGTTTTGGTATGATTTGATTAGAACTAACCCGGACTGACGCTGTTTTTAGTAGAACTACCGTGGTGTCGTTTTTTGTGCAGAAATAAAAGTTCTTGGAATGTGCTAAAAATTTACGGTGATTTTTTATGGACCAAAAGAGACCCCTGAAGCACCGGAGCCAGGCCAGTAGAGCCACGAGGAAACAACAAGCTCACAGGGTGTGCCCTACCCCCAGGGCGTGCCCCTCGAGCTTGTCGTCGCCTCGTGGATCCCCTTGATGTGAGACCGACGCCAAAAATTCCTATAAATACCCAAACCACCAGAAAGAACCCTAGATGATAAGTTCCGCCGCCGCAGGCCTCTGTAGCCATGAAAAACTAATCAGGAGCCCGTTCCGGCACCCTGTCGGAGGGGGAAATCATCACCGGAGGCCATCTTCATCATCCCGGCGGCTACCGTGTTGAGGAGGTATTAGTCCACCCTCGGGGCTGATGGTTTGTACCAGTAGCTATGTGTTCTCTCTCTCTCTCTCTCTCTCTCTCTCTCTCTCTCTCTCTCTCTCTCTCTCTCNGAACTAACCCGGACTGACGCTGTTTTTAGTAGAACTACCGTGGTGTCGTTTTTTGTGCAGAAATAAAAGTTCTTGGAATGTGCTAAAAATTTACGGTGATTTTTTATGGACCAAAAGAGACCCCTGAAGCACCGGAGCCAGGCCAGTAGAGCCACGAGGAAACAACAAGCTCACAGGGTGTGCCCTACCCCCAGGGCGTGCCCCTCGAGCTTGTCGTCGCCTCGTGGATCCCCTTGATGTGAGACCGACGCCAAAAATTCCTATAAATACCCAAACCACCAGAAAGAACCCTAGATGATAAGTTCCGCCGCCGCAGGCCTCTGTAGCCATGAAAAACTAATCAGGAGCCCGTTCCGGCACCCTGTCGGAGGGGGAAATCATCACCGGAGGCCATCTTCATCATCCCGGCGGCTACCGTGTTGAGGAGGTATTAGTCCACCCTCGGGGCTGATGGTTTGTACCAGTAGCTATGTGTTCTCTCTCTCTCTCTCTCTCTCTCTCTCTCTCTCTCTCTCTCTCTCTCTCTCTCTCGTGTTCTTGATTTGGCACGATCTTGATGTACAGCAAGCTTTGTTGATATATTTGGATCTTATGGTTTTCTTCCCTCTCTACCTTCTTGTGATGAATTGAATCTTTTCCTTTGAGGCTTTATTATGTCGGATTGAATCTTTGGATGTGAGAGCACTTGATGTATGTCTTGCGACGGGATATCCGTGGTGACAATGGGAGATGTTCTATTGATTCACTTGATGTATGTTTCCGTTATCAACTTGCGGATTCCCGTGGTGACATTGGGGTAATCTATGCATAGGGGTTGATACGCGTTTTCATATTCCTTTCTCCGATAGAAATCTCGGGGTACTCTTTGAAGTTCTTTCTGTTGGATTGAATATTACGAATCTGAAATTGTGTGATGCACATCGTATAATTGATCCAGGGATACTTGTGGTGACATTGAAGTAACTAGGTGACATTAGGGTTGATTGATGCGTGTCATATGGTGTTATTTTAGTACGAACTCCAGGGCTATTGTTACACTTATAGGAATAGCCCAATAGATTGATCAGAAAGAATAAATTTGAGGTGGTATCGTACCCTACAAGCAATTTCATCTTATGTTCTCCACGGTAGGAACTTTGGAGTGATTCTTTGTTGCACGTTGAGGGATTGTTATATGATCCAATTATGTTATTATTGTTGAGAGATATTGCACTAGTGAAAGTATGAACCCTAGGCCTTGTTTTCAAGCATTGCAAAACCGTTTTTGCT
>LR880967.1:835202111-835212640 GCA_904067115.1 Aegilops sharonensis
TTTTTTACGTACAAATATGTACGTATTTCACAAACATAACAAAACTATGGGCTCATATGCAAAAAAAAATCATGTAACTTGATTTCAAATATCTTAAATATAGTATATGAACATATTTAAAATAATAAAATAGTATATATAATACCACATGGTAGTATATGAGATATGTGGCGTAACTACCACCGGGTGGTAGGATGAATTTTCCCTATAATATATATATATGTAGAGAGAGAGAGAGAGAGAGAGTAGGACTATTCTGATTCCAGGATCATAATACTTATTCTGATCACAACAGCCCTATAAGGGCGCGACCAAGTCTTCCCGAACTCTGAAAAAAAGGAAAAACACCCAACCCAAGCCCCTCGATTGCATCTGGCGCATCCCCCGTGGCCCACCACGCCACTGTCCTAGCTCCCACCGCGCCGCCGCCCACCGCCCTACTGCCCAACCTCCCGCCGCCGCCGTCCTCCATTAGGACCCCGTGCTGCCGCCGCCACCCACCACCATGAACCAGCGCCGCCGTCGTCCCCCATGAGGATCACTACAAGAAATATGTCAACTTGTGACCTTCTGTTAGTGACCCTAGAAGAATTGGTCATAAATTTATGACCATTTTAGACCAATTGGTCAAAAGCTGTTTGGGGGGCTCCAAACCCTAACCCATAACGACCATTCTGGTCAGAAAGGTCGTAATTTCATTAGAGGAAATGGTCGTAAAGCGGGAAGCACTGTCCACTGCCTCACGCCTAGCTGATAACGACCAATATAAAATGGTCACTACACTTGAGTTTGAATGAATTAGGATGATTAGGCAGCCACCTCAGCAACCTCGCTTATGTGTCACTGTCTAGGTGTCATTTTTGCTTAAATGTTAATATTCAACAGACAGACGGGGCACACACTGACAGGCAGGACCCATTTGACAGGTGGGGCCGAGCGCTTAATTCGCCCAAAAAGGATGCGCCAGGCGGGACTCGAACCCACTGAGGGAGTCCTGGACTAAGGGGTCCTCGGGCGTCCGGCCTGATAGCCATGGGCCGGACTGATGGGCTATGAAGATACAAAGACCGAAGACTGCACTCGTGTCCGGATGGGACTCTCCTTGGCGTGGAAGGCAAGCTTGGCGACCGGATATGTAGATTATTTTCCTTTGTAACCGACCTTGTGTAACCCTAGATCCTCTCGGTGTCTATATAAACCGTAGGACTTAGTCCGGAAAGGACACATACTCATTACCATAGTCATACAGGCTAGACTTTTAGGGTTTAGCCATTACGATCTCGTGGTAGATAAACTCTTGTAATACTCATATCCATGAAGATCAATCAAGCAGGAAGTAGACTTCTAGGGTTTAGCCATTATGATCTCGTGGTAGATCAACTCTTGTAATACTCATATCCATGAAGATCAATCAAGCAGGAAGTAGGGTATTACCTCCATAGAGAGGGCCCGAACCTGGGTAAACATCGTGTCCCCTGTCTCCTGTTACCATCGACCTTAGATGCACAGTTCGGGCCCCCCTACCCGAGATCCGCCGGTTTTGACACCGACATTGGTGCTTTCATTGAGAGTTCCACTGTGCTGGTGACGAAAGGTTCAATGGCCCCTTCAATCATCAATAGTGACGCTGTCCAAGGAGAAACCTTCCTCCCCGGACAGATCTTCGTGTTCGGCGGCTTCGCACTGCGGGCCAACTTGTTTAGCCACCTGGAGCAGATCAATAGCTACGCCCCTGGCCGTCAGGTCAGATCTGGGAGTGTGAACTACGTTGCAGACATCCGTGGAGATTTGATCTTCGTCGGATTCGACACCGTGGCGCCCGCTCCCGGTCACCTTGACGAACATGACCTAAATCTGTCGTCAGACCACATCCAGGAGATAGCTCCTGTAACCACTCCGGTCTTAGATCCAGAGCACACCGCGGCATCCAAGGATTGGAGCTTCAACCCCACCACGGAGGCGCCAGATTCTCCGGCGTTGGAGCCACACATGGACTTAACCTCACGCAATACTCGTGTCGCCGGAACTCCGGACTCTTCTCCGGGTACAAGTTTTGAACCATGTGAGTCCGCGGATACCGAACTTGATCGCTTATCGATCTTCAAGTTGAGCGCCGCAGACATCTTCCAGCACTCGCCCTTGGGCGATGTGCTGAACTCATTAAAGAACCTGTCCTTGGCAGGGGACTCACAACCGAACTATGTATGGTTCGAACTAGGGGCTGATGATGGGGAATTTTGCTTCCCACCCGCCACCCACTCCATAGCCACTGTCGAGGACTTAACCGACATGCTTGATCATGGCTCCGAAGACATCGTCAGTACGGACGAAGATGCCGACGAGGAGCAGGGCCAAAACCCGCCATTTATTGGGCGATGGACGGCCACTTCTTCCTACGATGTATACATGGTGGATACGCCTAAAGAAACTAATAACGATGACAAAGAGGATGCAGTTGAAGAAAAACCTCCTGAGACAAAGCCCAGTCGCCGGCGTCAGCGGCGCCGCCCTATGTCACATTGTACAAAAGACAACAACACCGGCACCGGAGAAAACAATACTACGGACGATGCCGAAGACAATGAATACCCTATTGGAGCAACCTCCGAACAGGATGAACAAGCCCTACACAAAGACTCGAAGGACAGTAACTATCTTCTGCTCTTCGAGGAAGAGGAAAGCCTCGGCAACGAGGATTTTATCGTGCCCGAGGAACCTCTCGAGCAGGAGCGCTTCAAATGCCAGCTAATAGCAACTGCAAGAAGCCCGAAAAAGAAGCAGCTGCAGCTTCAAGCGGACCAAGATCTGGTCAATGATAGATGGACCAAAGTCCTGGCCGCCGAAGAATACGGTCTTGGTGGCCCAGCCAAAAGCTACCCGAAGCGTAGATTGCTACCTCAGTTTGATGAGGAGGCGCTGGAGCCCGTACCATCATCGCGCAATGCGGCAGGCCAACCACAACTTGGTTCGGATAAAGCGGCAACTCAAGCCGAACACCAGACCTCCCCACCTCGCTGTAAAGGCAAGAATAAAGCAGCTTGGGTTTGTACATACAACCTTCAACAGGACTTGGACAGTAGAGCAGGACACGCAAGATCGGTCTACGGATCGCAAGGATGTGCCGCGACACACGACGAGGCTACCTATTCGGACGTGACAAACTTAGCCACGCCCGAGCAGAAAACCGCAAATGGACTCCATCGGAGGTACGTCGCGATGTGGCCCAGCATAGAGGTGGCGCACACCCTCTTTGCTTCACAGACGAAGTAATGGAGCATGAATTCCTAGACGGGTTCAAATCCATGAATATCGAATAATACAACGGAACAACGAATCCCGCGGTATGGATCAAGGACTTCCTCCTTCATATCCACATGGCCCGCGGAGATGACCTTCATGCCATAAAATACGTACCACTAAAACTCAAAGGACCAGCTCGGTACTGGTTAAACAGTCTGCCGGAAAATTCTATTTGCAGCTGGGAAGATTTGGAAGACGCCTTCCGCGACAACTTCCAAGGAACATATGTCCAGCCACCGGACGCCGATGACTTAAGTCACATTGTCCAACAGCCCGGAGAGTCAGCCAGGAATCTCTGGACTAGGTTCTTACTTAAAAAAAACCAAGTTGTCGACTTTCCGGACACGGAAGCCCTTGTGACCTTCAAACACAGCGTCCGGGATGAATGGCTGGCATGCCACCTCGGTCGGGAAGGACCTAAATCCATGACAGCCCTTATCGCTCTAATGACTCGCTTTTCCGCGGGAGAAGACAGTTGGCTCGCTCGTAGAAGCAACAGCGCCAGAGACTCGGGCACTTCCGAAGTCCGGGACGACAACGGCAAACCACGACGAAGCAAACACAACAGTCGCGATGATAATGAAAGATCACGCGACACAGCGGTTGAGGGAGTCCTGGATTAGGGGGTCCTCGGACAGCCGGACTATATACTTTAGCTGGACTGTTGGACTATGAAGATACAAGATTGAAGACTTCGTCCCGTGTCCGGATGAGACTCTCCTTGGCGTGGAAAGCAAGCTTGGCAATACGGATATGTAGATCTCCTCCCTTGTAATTGACTCTATGTAACCCTAGCCCCCTCCGGTGTCTATATAAATCGGTGGGGTTAGTCCGTAGGACAACAACAACAATCATACCATAGGCTAGCTTCTAGGGTTTAGCCTCTACGATCTCGTGGTAGATCAACTCTTGTAATACTCATATCATCAAGATCAATCAAGCAGGAAGTAGGGTATTACCTCCATCGAGAGGGCCCGAACCTGGGTAAACATCATGTCCCCCGCCTCCTATTACCATCCGCCTTAGACGCACAGTTCGGGACCCCCTACCCGAGATCTGCCGGTTTTGACACCGACATTGGTGCTTTCATTGAGAGTTCCACCGTGTTGTCACCATAAGGCTTGATGGCTCGTCTTGTTGTCAAGGACAACATCACCTCCGGGGGAGCCCTGGCTGTAGGCCAAACTCTCCGACTAGGCGACTTCATCATGACCGCCCGCTCGGCCGCTGCGCCGACGATGACCTCTCGGGTCATCAAAAACCGCCTCCACGTCAGCTCGGGATTCGCCGAGCAGATGGATCCAATGGAGCTCTCCTCCTTGAACGAGCTCTTGGATCGCATCACTGCTTTGGGAGTCGCTACGGAATATGATCGGATTGGGCTTAAACTCGACCAAAGGGAGATTAACTCTCTGCCGGTCACCCATCAGATAGCGGTGGTGGAGGAGCAACTCAACGATTCTTCCTCTATCTTGAGGACGAACTATGTCCAGATTCCTGAGCTCTCTGAGCCGGATACCTGTCTACGGGAGGACACGGCCCAAGCCTTGAACCTAGAATCAGACAGCGGGCCAGACCTAGCGGGCAACATCCCGGAGCCCGAACTTCCAAGATCGGAAACTCCTCCACCCCTGGCTCTCAGATCGGGTCAGGATTCGGACCTAAATCTACCCACCCACCCAGATATAAGTGATCTTTCCCACATTAGACAAGAGCCCCAAGAGATAGTACACCACTATTGGGCCAGATACCTCCTTGTAATAAGCAAGGTCAAGAACTGTCGCGAGGAAGACACAATCTCATTATTTTTCAAAAATTGCACGGACAGGGGAATCCTCAACGCCATAAGTCGCCGTGACATAGCACACTTCGCTGACTTGGCGGCCATAGCACGGAAGTACTGTGCGATGGAAAGCACCTGGAAAACCCAAACAAAATTTTGGGATCCTCCGGCTCTGACAAAACCCACCTTCCGAACTACAAGGGTGTACTCTCGTAAGTCACCCGATCCAATTACAAAGAAGCAAAAGCCCACTACAGGGTGTGGAACCGTATTGGAGGGATGGCTTAATGGGCCATGCAAAATTCACAGCACAGCGGATGCCATGCCAACCCACAGCCATAGAGCATGTTGGGTACTCCGGCAGGTGGCCAAAAGCGGTGAGGATCTCCTTATCAACAATACCGCAGAGCACCATCCCGTGGAGAACAACAATATAGTATTGACATTCTTCGAGACTTTCGCCTCAAACAATAGGCGTAAGCGAGCACTCCACAGCCTTGCCGAAGTGTGCCACGTGGCAGCAATAAATCCATGGAGCGATACGGCTATCACTTTCAATGGCAGTGACGAACCTAAATTCCGAACAGCCCGAGCACCGGCCGCCTTGGTCCTTAGTCTAATTGTGGACGGCTTTCGGCTCACTAAAGTGCTCATGGACGGCAGCAGTGGATTAAACCTCATCTATGAGGAGACTCTTTGAAAAATGGAAATAGACAAAAGCCGCATTGAGCAAAGCAGCACGACCTTCAGAGGAATCATCCCTAGTCGGGAGGCACGATGTGCTGGGAAAATCACACTAGATGTGGTATTCGGCACGCCGGGGAATTATAGGCCCGAAGAAATCACATTCCAAGTGGCCCCGTTCAATAGCGGATACCACGCCCTTCTAGGGCAGGAGGCATTCATGATCTTTCAAGCTATACCCCATTACGGGTACATGAAGCTCAAAATGCCCGGGCCCAATGGAATCATCACTCTAGCTAGTGATCCGGGCATAGCACTCTGTGCCGAAAATAAAACAGCCGCACTGGCCCTCGAGGCGTTATCCGAAGCCCTCGTGACCGAGGAATTAACCGCGCTCCGCTCCACAGTGGACAGGGACGATGTGATACTCGACAAAAGATCCAAGTCCACCTCTTTTAAACCAGCGGATGAAATAGTCAAATTCCAAGTCCATCCAACGGACCCTACAAAAACAGCATCCATAGGGGCACAATTAAACCACACAATAGACGTCGCGCTACGGGAGTTCTTGCGCGCGAATTGGGACATCTTCGCCTGGCATCCTTCAGACATGCCAGGAATCCCACGCAGACTGGCCAAGCATAGCCTTAACATCCTAAGGGGATTCAAGCCGGTCAAGCAAACTCTCCGGCGTTTCTCTGAGCCTAAGCGACAAGCTATGGGAGAGGAGCTAGCCAAGTTACTGGAGGCCAGATTCATTCGAGAAATAAAACATCCGGACTGGCTAGCAGACCTGGTGATGGTACCAAAGAAGGACAAATC
Source organism: Aegilops sharonensis (assembly GCA_904067115.1). Lineage (NCBI taxonomy): Eukaryota > Viridiplantae > Streptophyta > Magnoliopsida > Poales > Poaceae > Aegilops > Aegilops sharonensis. The sequence goes on from LR880967.1 coordinate 835,208,701, forward strand.
CTGGCGCCTATGCGTCGACTTCAAGGACCTTAACAAGTCTTGTCCAAAGTATCCCTTCCCCCTCCCTCGCATCGATCAAATTATCGACGCTACCGCAGGACACGACTCATTGTGTTTCCTCGATGCATACTCCGGATACCATCAAATTAAGATGGCGGAGTCTGATCAAGCCGCAATGGCATTTATCACTCCATACAGCCCTTCTATTTTAACACCATGCCTTTCGGGCTCAAAAACGCCGGTGCAACCTATCAACGCATGATTCAGACATGCTTGGAGACACAGATTGGCAAAACAGTGGAGGCATACGTAGACGATGTGGTCATTAAAACCAGACACGTCGAACCCTTAATAGACGACTTGAGGCTCATGTTCAACAACCTCCAAACATATGACATTAAGCTCAATCCGAAAAAATGCGTCTTCGGCGTGCCCGCCGGAAAGCTCTTAGGCTTCATCGTCTCCAATAGAGGAATCGAAGCAAATCCGGCTAAAATCCGAGCCCTGTCACAGTTGGCCATCCCAACAGACCTCAAGCAAATCCAGGAACTAACTGGATGCGTGGCTGCCTTAAGCCGCTTCATCTCCTGATTAGGAGAAAAGGCACTGCCTCTCTATCGCCTTCTTCGATGCACCGAACACTTCAAGTGGACGGATGCGACCACGGCCGTTTTGGCCACAAACCCAATCTTCGCCGCACCAAACGTCGGCGAACCAATGCTGTTATATATAGCGGCAACACACCAAGTTGTAAGCGCAGTGCTAGTCGTCGAACGAGAGACGGACGGACATAAGTTCCCGCTTCAAAAGCCGGTATACTATGTATCCACTATCCTCAGTCCATGCAAATCACGGTACCCACATTATCAAAAGATAGCATACGCGGTCTTCATGGCATCCCGGAAACTACGACACTACTTTCAAGAGTGTTCAATTACGGTGGCCTCTGAAGTACCACTCAACAATATAATAATCAACCGCGAGGCCACGGGCCGGATTGCTAAATGGGATATTGAGCTCCTCCCGTTCGACATAATATACAAACCACGGCGAGCCATTAAGTCACAAGTACTGGATGATTTCGTCGCCAAATGGACAGAAGTCGAACTCCCTAAAGAGTACGACGCGTACTCCGATTGGATTATGCACTTTGACGGCTCTAAAATGCTGGTTGGTCTGGGGGCTGGCATTGTCCTGACATCCCCCACCGGAGATACAGTCCAATACGTACTCCAAATACTATACACAGACTCCAACAACACAGCAGAATATGATGCCCTGTTACATGGTCTCCAGATGGCAGTCTCCATGGGCATTCAACACCTGGAGGTGCGTGGGGACTCGAACCTCGCAATATCTCAAATAAATGGAGATTTCGACGCCAAGGATCCAAAAATGGCGGCTTATCGCAACGCTGTCCTCAAAATGTCAGCTCGGTTCGAGGGGCTTGAATTCCACCATGTGGTCCGGGAAAACAATCAGGCGGCAGATATCCTCGCCCGCATCGGTGCTAAGCGTGACCCTATCCCACCTAATATCTTCTTGGAAAGGTTGTTTAAGCCATCCGTGGTATGGGAAGGAGAGACTAGTAACATTAGTCTGGACCCAGCCACAACACCAGATACCGAACACTCTGACATAATCGGAGGCTCCGCCACCAAGATAACACCCCCCGCCCACGTGATAATGGCTGTCATCGCCCCATGGACAGAACCATTCCTGGCCTACCTAACTAGACAGGAAATACCCGAGGACCTAAACAAGGCGCGCTGCATTGTGCTGCGGTCTAAAGCCTACAAGGTCCACGAAGGAGATCTTTACAAGAAAAGCGCTACCGGAGTCCTTCAAAGGTGCATCTCCGAAGAGGAAGGACGACAACTTTTGGCAGAAATTCATGCTGGACTTGGCGGCCACCACACCGCAGCCCGGGACCTTGTAAGCAAGGCCTTTCGCACAGGTTTCTACTGGCCGACGGCCCGAGCAGACGCACAGGACCTCGTTCAACGTTGCGTCGGTTGCCAGCTTTTTGCAAACCAAAGCCATATGCCGCCTACTGCTCTCCAAACAATCCCCATTACTTGGCCCTTTGCGGTCTAGGGGCTTGATATGGTCGGACCCCTCAAAGGGGGAAGCCATAAGAAAAAATACTTATTGGTCATGGTGGATAAATTCACCAAATGGATAGAAGCCAAACCAGTTAAAACGGCCGAGTCCGGACTAGTGATAGACTTCATATCCGGGGTTGTACACCGCAACAGTGTCCCCCATAGAATCATCACCGATAACGGCTCAAACTTTACAGCCGACGAGGTAAAACTTTGGCGCAGCAACATGGGCATCAAGCTCGATTATGCTTCTGTCTATCACCCGCAAACTAACGATCAAGTCGAGTGAGCAAATGGTCTTATCATGAGCGGCATTAAACCCAGATTAGTGCGATCCTTGAAGGAATCAAATACGCACTGGGTACAGGAGCTCGACTCCATACTATGGGAGCTGCGGACCACGCCGAATCGCACTACCGGATACACACCGTTTTTAATGGTGTACGGCGCAGAGGGGGTACTGCCCTACGACATAATTCATGACTCACCTCGAGTGCGCATGTATGAAGATAAAGAAGCCGAGCTTGATCGGCAGGATAGTTTGGACGCCCTGGAGGAGGAGCGTGACGTGGCCAAAGCCCGTTCCGCATTCTATCAGCAACAGGCTCGATGCTACCAAAGCAGAGAAGTACGGGCCAAAACTTATAACGTTGGCGAACCCGTTCTATGCCTACCGGAGAAGAAAAAGAACAAGCTCAAGCCCAAATGGGAAGGTCCCTTCATTATTGACCAAGTTCTGACCAGTGGAGCATACCTGTAACGCCCTCGATGCGGCTATATCTCCCACGTGTCAAAGCACGACTTAGAGGCATAACCACATTGAAAGCAATGTCGCAAGTGAGGTAATCTTCACACAACCCATGTAATACATAAGGGAAAGAGATACATAGTTGGCTTACAGTCGCCACTTCACACAATACATAAATAAACATCCATCATTCATATTACACTCAAGGTCCGACTACTGAACCAAAATAAAAGAAGATACCCCAAATGCTACACAGATCCCCGATCGTCCCAACTGGGCTCCACTACTGATCATCAGGAAAAGACACATAGTAACGACCATGTTCCTCATCGAACTCCCACTTGAGCTCGGTTGCGTCACCTGCACTGGCATCGTCGGCACCTGCAACTGTTTTGGTAGAATCTGTGAGTCACGGGGACTCAACAATCTCACACCCGCGAGATCAAAACTATTTAAGCTTATAGGAAGGACAGAGTTGTGAGGTGGAGCTGCAGCAAGCGACTAGCATATATGGTGGCTACATTCGCAAAAGAGAGCGAGAAAAGAAGCAAGGCACGGACGTGAAGCTAGTAGCGATCAAGAAGTGATCCTGAACTACTTACGTCAAACATAACTCCAACACCGTGTTCACTTCCCGGACTCCGCCGAGAAGAGACCATCACGGTTACACACGCAGTTGATGTGTATTTTAATTAAGGTCAACTTCGCGTTTTCTACAACCGGACATTAACAAATTCCCATCTGCCTCATAACCGCGGGCACGGCTTTCGAAAGATAATACCCTGCAGGGGTGTCCCAACTTAGCCCATTATAAGCTCTCACGGTCAACGAAGGATATTCCTTCTACCGGGAAGACCCGGTCAGTCTCAGAATCCCGGACTACAAGACATTTCGACAGCAATAAAACAAGACCAGCAAAGCCGCCCGATTGTGCCGACAAATCCCGATAGGAGCTGCACATATCTCGTTCTCAGGGCACATCCGGATGAGACATCCTACGAGTAAAACCAAGCCTCGAGTTTCCCCGTGGTGGCCCCGCAGTCTACTCGTTTCGGGCCAGCACTCGAAGGAGCACTGGTCCGGGGGG
>LR880967.1:835232606-835242656 GCA_904067115.1 Aegilops sharonensis
AAGTCTGAACAGCTTTATAGCGTACTTCGGCGTCGCAAGTTTGGCCTTATATGCATCAGCTCCGAATCATGTCTTGTGTCAATGGTTGGGTTGCCCGGCTCCTATGTTTGCTACCTTACGTTCTGCTCTATCGGCTAGGGTAGTAAAGGGAGAACTACTACGATTGTGCTTCCGGTTCATCTGGTCAAGCACCTCAGTAGAGAAAGCCAAAAACCGAATGTCATGATCCTGCGAGAGTTGGTCAACCACTCGATGACTTATCGGAATCTGTCGTGATTCCCTCCGTGTCACACGAAGGACTTTTTTTTCAGGTCATACATGTAAGGCACCATATTGGAATAAGGCGTACTCATGCCAGGGGCTATATCGTAGTCCCCCCTATAAAACTCCTATGGCTAAGTGAAAGTGTTAACGCCCTATAGTCTGATTGCCTGGTTCACCACATTATCACCTCCTTGACGGACCAAGAGGTTGGGTCAAGAGTGATCAAATGCTTTTCCGAACACGCCCATACTCCCTACGAGGGGGCTGAAGCCGACGACTGCAAAACTTTCAGATTATATTAAAACAGCCGCACAGGAGGAACACAAGCTTTCGAGCAAAATATAAAAAGATTAACTATAAAATTGTCTTTTACAATTCTCATACACCTCACTCGAACATTATGTCTTTCAAGCATTGACCCTCTATCAAGCGGGCGGCCTCTAGGACGTCTTCAAAATAATGCTCCATTTCGTAATGGTCCTTGCCCTTGGGTGGACTCTTCGCCGCAACATCGATGGCCTTCATCCTCCCCTAGAATGTCTTGACACGGGCAAAGGCCATCCGTGCACCCTCAATGCATGCAGACCGCTTCACAGCGTCGATACGTGGCATCGCATCAACGGGCCGCTGCACCAAGCCGAAGTAGCTATACGGAACAGGCTCAGTCGACCACAACCGGATTATGACGTTCTTCATAGCAGTGTCGGATATCCCATGAAGCTTGGCCCACTGAGAAATATGTTCATTCAGCAGCAGAGGGCGCTTCGACGCACCAAATTGTGACCAGAAAAGCTTCTCCGTTGCATACCCCTCTCGCGCTTGATAAAACTGCGCCGCATCAGAAGAACTCTTCGGCAAGTCTAAAAACTCGTCCAGAGAACTCCACACTTGGTTAAGCTAAGTATAGTTCGGATCACCGAACTTAGCCTATAGCAAAAAGGGCTTACCGGCCGCAATCTCCCCATCTTACCGGATCTCCTCACGGGCCACTATGGATTCAGACCGCGCTTCTCTTGCGTCTCGTAAGGCCTTGTCAAGTTCAGCCGTTTTGGCTTCATTTTCCTTCTCAAGAAGTTCATAGCGGCTAGCAGCATTTTTTAATTCGAGCGCCATCATGGATATCTTCTCCTTGTCTTGGCGCCGAGCAGCTTGTTCGGCTTTTAACTCAGTCGATGCCTTCTCGGCAGCCGCATTACTAAACCGGGCCTGCTCCTTGGCCCGGGCCAGCTCCGCCCGAAGAATTTCAACGGCGGCAGCACCATCTGCAGTCATGCATATTCCAGTATATAACCTTAAGCGTCATGCTTATATAACAAAAATGTATGTGAAGGGACTACCCCAAATACATACCTTGCGACTCGTCCAGGCGCATATTGATTAACGCAATGTCATCCCCTGCCACATCAAGCTTCCGCTGCAGCTCGGCAATATCCGTAGTCTGGGAAGTAGCCAGGGGGGAAACAACCTGTGTTTCAGTTAATCAGATTAGACCTTGAGTATTTCTTCGTGATCCTCCGTTCGCCTCCCATGGGGAGCCAACCTGAGTCTCAGGGGCTACAACCTATACACAGGTGCATATATTATAGTTGAAAACATTACATTACAAACCTCGAAGCCTCTTAACAGGCTCATGAAGGCTTCATGCAATCCGCTCTTTCGGACAGAATCTTCTCAACCACCGTACCCATCAAGGTACGCTGTTCCTCCGAGACAGATGCTTTCGCAGCATATCCCGCAATATATCCGGCGTCTCCGGGTCTCTGGAAGCCGTTCTGGGAGCACGACCATCCTTTGAAGGAACCCATCCACTCGTCTCCGGAATCATCGTTGGCTGAAAACCTGACAGTCCGGGGCCTTCATTATTGGCCCCCAAATCCCGAACGATTGGAGGTCCACCTTCGAGTATTGCCTCCTTCATCCCCTGCACCACTTGTTGATCAAGAATAACCCTCCGAGATGACACTTCGGAGTCGTCCGCCTTATTGGGCGAGGAGGTTGGGGGAGGCGTCTCGCTTTCCATCATTTCTGGGAGGAGATCTCCCGAAGAAGAGGAGTGCCCAGAAAAACTCTGTGCCGGACTGTAAAAATACATAGGCACGTTACGTATCTCTTCGGTAACAGGAAAGAAGTGGAACGCTATCAAAGTACCCCGGATTCACTTACGGTTTAGCTGAGGGCTTGTCCTCATGACGGAGTTGTTCACTAGCATAGCCTTCCAATCCCGAGCCGCTCGACGGTGGCATCTTGCCTCTCTTTGGAGATCTCCCCTCCCAACCTTCGGAGGTGGTCCTTTTCCTCCTGAATGGAGAAGGGATACTGGCTTCTTTTTCGCCTTCGTCTTTGGGCGAGGAAATGTTTATTTCTCCGGACTTAGTATCTAATTTACCTCCGGAACGAAGGTCACCCCGGGTCTTCTCACTCTCCACCTTGCCCTCCCCTGCCGGCGCCTGGTCCGGTGTCGGTGCCAGCATCCTTGTTAACACGGGGTCCGCTGAGTCTTCGGGAAGAGGGGCCGGACACCTAATCCATTCTGTTCTTTATCCAGCCCTGGAAGAAGAAGGTTTGCTCAGTGTCTTACCACAGAGTATCTGATTATGAGGTGTTCGGCAGACGAGTTCTTACCGGGGTGTCCGGATGGTTACGGTCTAGGCCAGTATCTTCGGTGGTGTCCGGCCATTGTTTTCATCTCCCGAAGAATAATTCCCACATTCCTTCATGCGTAGTGCCAAAGAAGTGCTGAAGAGTCTGTGGCCCTTCTGGGTTAAACTCCCACAGGCGGAGAGGCCGTCGCTGGCACGGCAGGGTCCGGCGGACTAGCATTACCTGAATAACGTTGGCTATATTGATGTCCTTTTCAATGAGGCTTCAGATGTGACTTTGCAGAGTCCGCACCTCGTCAACTGATCCCCAGTCTAACCCCTTATTAGTCCATGATGCAAGTTGAATTGGGGGGCTATATCAAAACGCAGGCGCAGCTACCCACCTGGAACCACGGGGCTCGGTGATATAGAACCACTCCTGCTGCCATAAGTCAGAAGATTCTTTGAAGGATTCTTTTAGCCAAATCACGCTGGTAAGCGCACTCACTGAGGCACCACCGCACTCCGCCTGCTCCCCCTCTATCACTTGCAGTTTCACATTGAAGGTCTTGAGCCACAAGCCGAAGTGTGGAGGAGTTTGGAGGAAGGCTTCACACGTGACGATAAACGCCGAGATGAGAAGAATAGATTTTGGGGCGAGATTGTGATAATCAAGCCCATAATAGAACATGAGCCCCCGGACAAAGGGATTGAGGGAGAACCCTAACCCTCGGAGGAAGTGGGAAACGAAGACGACCCTCTCGCCGGATCTAGGGGTAGGGATCACCTGCCCCTCCGCGGGAAGCCGATGGAGGATTTCTGCGGTCAGATATCTTGCCGCTCGAAGCTTTGCGATATCCTCCTCTGTAATAGAAGAAGCCACCCACCGGCCTTGAAGGATGGATCCGGACATGATTGAAGCTTACAGAGGGTGAAACCTGGGTGTTGGAACTCGAGGTAGCAAGATTCGAGGAAGGAGCAAGCGTGGAGAGGAAAGACGTGTCTATGCCCCTTTATAAAGGCTGAGAATATCGAACGCCTTCACCCGGGCCTTAAAATTTGCCTATTCCCAAGAAGTTGTACCCTAAGGACGGTTGGGTTACCCATGTCTGTGTCGATAAAAGAATCCCTTAATAAGATGAGACAATCACTGCTTGGATAAGACATGTCAATGACAGCCGCGTTTTGGAACATGGGGCCGTAGGCGAAACAACGGCCTAAAAATATGACCGGGCATGTGTGATGTCACGTTGTAAAAAGTTGTCAGCGGATTGGACCCGTGGAATATTATATTCTCTCTGCGGTTGTGTGTGGTGTGTGTTACAGGTCCGGATACAATCATCATGTCCAGAGACTATCTTGGAGTTCGGAAAGAAGGGAACCCGCCTTGCAATGCCGAAGACAAATCTGTGTGCCGGACTCATCATTGAAGCCCGGTTCAGGGGCTACTGAGGGAGTCCTTGACTAAGGGGTCCTCGGGTGTCTGGCCTGATAGCCATGGGCCGGACTGATGGGCTGTGAAGATACGAAGACCGAAGACTGCACCCGTGTCCAGATGGGACTCTCCTTGGCGTGGAAGGCAAGCTTGGCGACCGGATATGTACATTCTTTTCCTTTGTAACCGACCTTGTGTAACCCTAAATCCTCCCGGTGTCTATATAAACCAGAGGACTTAGTCCGGAAAGGACACATACTCATTAACATAGTCATACAGGCTAGACTTCTAGGGTTTAGCCATTACGATCTCGTGGTAGATCAACTCTGGTAATACTCATATCCATCAAGATCAATCAAGCTGGAAGTAGGGTATTACCTCCATAGAGTGGGCCTGAACCTGGGTAAACATCGTGTCCCCTGTCTCCTGTTACCATCGACCTTAGACGCACAGTTCGGGACCCCCTACCCGAGATCCGCCGATTTTGACACCGACACCCACGACCTCACGCTTGCTTCGCTCGCTTGCTACCGCTGGGCTAGAGAGGGACAGTTGCTCATGTATGGGAATTTTTCTATACATTATATAAAACTATGGCTCTCTCGTATCATTGGCCATGTGGGACTTTCCGACCAGGTGGCATCGAACAGAGCAACAATTAGCAACACTGACAGGCGGGACCCATTTGACAGGTGGGTGAGCGAGCGTTTAATTCCCTAAAAAATGTGCGCTTGCGGGGACTCGAACCCACGACCTCGTGCTGGGTTCGCTCGTTCGGTACCGCTAGGCTAGAGAGGGATTGTTGCTAATGTGTGGGTAGTTTTCTATATAGTATATAAAACCACGGCTCTCTCGTATCAGTGACAAGTGGGACCTTCCGACCAGGTGGCATCGAACAGAGCAACACTTAGCATTTTTCTAGGTCTTCCGACCAGGTGGCGGCGGGCGGCGGCGGAAGCAACCAGCAAGGGCCGCTCGGACGAGGGCGGGGCCGGCAGGCGGCGGGCGGCGGGCGGAACCAACCAGCAGGGGGCGGACGAGGGCGGGGCCAGCGGCTGAAGCGACCAGCAGCGGCCGCTCGCCTTGCCCACGACCTCGCCCACGGCCTCGCAGCGGAAGCAACCAGCAGGGGGCGGAGGCGATGCAGGGGCATTGGCGACCGACGGTGGTGGGGGCGGGGGCAGGAACGGCGTCCTCTCCCACGCAAGGAGAGGCTCGCTGAGCATGGGGGACTCGCCGCCGCCGCAAGCACACCTCCCGGTATGCACCCCTCACCTCTTCCCCCCTCTCCTCTCTTACTATCTGCACCTCGTCACCGAGCATGGATTTCAGTGGAGAAGGATTTCAGTCAGATGTTGTTCAGCATAGATGAATTTTGTTGATGCACTGTTAGGATTTAGGAGATAGCTTGCTTGTTTGGTAGATATTTCATAGATGAATTTTCTTGATGTACTGTTAGGAGTTCTTCAGCTTGTTTGTTAAGAATTCTTCAGGCCTTGTTCGGTTAAGATTTGGGGGGAATTTGAGCTAGATGGCCTCAGTTGTTCTTCAATTGTTTGTCTACAGATTGTTAGGATCATAGTAATTGTAATTGATAGAAACAACATAGTATTTGTTAGGAGCTTGCTAGCTTGATCTTCCCAGAAACATGATCCTTCTAAATCTTGGTTTGGTTTAATTTGAATTAGCCTTCTCTGCAACATAAATTCATGCCAATTTCAGTGTTGGTTTGATTTATAGTTTGGTTTGTTTCAATGTTGTGGTTAGGCAATTAGCATATAAAATTTTCTGGATTTTTAGCTGCCATTACTGCCATCCATTTTCATTAATTAATCTTGATGCACTTAGATTTATTTGCTAAGTTGCAACAATTTGATGTCTTTGGCAAATGGATAGAAGTTGGATTAGAAAAGGAGATAGAAAGTTTTCGAAAGAACATATGAAAGGATTTGATGATTTCATGGCATTTGTTCGGGCAAATTTTGCCAACGATGCTCACATTCTTTGCCCATGCTACGAATGCCTCAACCGTCCAAGAATGGCTCAAGGAAGAGTGGAAGATCATCTACTTCTTAGTGGGATGTCCAGCACATATGATAGATGGATATATCATGGAGAACCTTTAGACGGACAACCTCAACATTTTGAAGCTGATACACAGGCCCCTCATATGATAGGTGGTGGTGATTCTGGCATTGATTTCATGGAAAAGGTTTTGCGAGATAATGCTGGTTTGGAGGAAGAGGATGGGCATGAAGATGATAGGATTCCTGACCTATTGAAGGATTTTTACGATGATGAAGATCGTGTTGATGGACAGAAGTCGTTGTTTGCTGAGTTGTTAGAGGAGGCGAAGCGCGCAGCTCATGAAGGGGGTAAATTTTCAAGATTTACCTTCACCGTGAAGTTACCCCACATCAAGTCTTTCTACCGGATTAGCAATGTTGCATTCAACGCAATACTCTGCCTTTTGAGCTTGCAATTCCCTGATAGCTATGTTACCAGATCTTATGATGAAGCATTAAGCATAATCCGCAGGCTGGGGCTAGGTTGTTTCAATACATGTGTGCCCAAATAACTGTGTCTTGTTTCGGAAGGATTTAGCAAAGCATGACAATTGTTCAAAATGCGATGCCTCTAGGTGGAAAGATGTTGATGGGAAGAAGTCAATACCAGAGAAGGTACTGAGGCACTTTCCGTTGATACCAAGGCTGCAGCGGATGCTTATCTCGAAGAAATCATCGCTGGAGGTACAATGGCACAAGCTGAAGCGGCAACCTGTGGACAATGAGCTGAGCCATCCAGCGGATGGAGAGGCATGGAAAGAGTTTGACGGAATACATGTATATTTTTCTGCATATCCAAGGAACATAAAACTTGGCATTGCCACAAATGGCTTTAATCCGTTTGGGAACATGAGCACGTCTTATAGCATGTGGCCAGTTTTTGTGGTGCCGTACAACCTGCCACCATGGGCATGCATTGACCAGTCCAACTTCATGATGTCGTTGCTTATCCCAGGTCCAGAGTCTCCAGGAAAGGATTTTGATGTCTTTATGGAGCCCCTCGTAGAAGAACTGCTCCAGCTCTGGACTGGTGTACCTACATACGATGCCTTGAGTCCGGAAGAAAAGTTCAATCTACGTGTTGCAATCATATGGTCCGTCCATGATTTCCCGGCGCTGCACACTCTGTCTGGGAGGATCACAACGGGTTATAAGGCCTGTGTCCATTGTGACAAAGACCCTTGCTCAAAGAGAATAAGGAGCAAGATCTACTATATTGGGCACCGCCGCTTTCTTCCCCGAAACCATCACTGGCGAAGAAGCAAAGATTTTAATGGTGAGAATGAAACCCGTGACAAGCCAGCTGAATTCACTAAAGAAGAGCTGGAGCAGCAACTTGAAAAGGTGAAAGATGTGAGACTAGGAAAGCTTGCGAAGAAAAGAAAGCATGAGGAAGGTCAATGTTGGGACCGGAGGTCTTGTTGGTGGGACCTGCCATACTTGGCTGATTTGAAATTAAGGCATAATCTTGATGTAATGCACATTAAGAAAAACATATGCGAGAATCTGCTAGGAACGTTTCTGAACATTGAAGGGAAGATAAAGGACATGGTTAGTTCTAGGCTTGATTTGGAGGACATGGGCATAAGAGAAGATTTGCATCTACAGCACAATGAAGATGAAGATTCATTTGAAATGCCACGAGCATGGTATACAATGAGTAAAGAACAAAAGCTTGCATTCTGTGAATTCCTAAGAGCGGTGAAATTTCCAGATGGTTATGCTGCTAACCTAGCAAAGTGTGTTACTTCTGATGGATTCAAGCTTTCAGTACTGAAAACCCATGATTGTCACATCCTCCTCCAAAGGATTTTACCGGCCGGCCTCCGAGGAATCATGGACAAGGATATATATGAAGCGGTTGCTGAGCTGGGAAATTTCTATATAGAACTGTGCTGCAAAACACTCAAGTTAACTGTCCTGGAAAGACTTGAAAAAGAAATCCCAATTATTCTTTGCAAGCTCGAGAATATTTTCCCTCCAACTTTGTTCACCGTGATGGTCCATTTGGCGGTGCACTTACCAAAATAGGCAATGCTTAGAGGCCCTGTGCAATACGGTTGGATGTACCCAATCGAAAGAAGGCTGCTTACTTGTAAGCGTTATGTGCGAAACACGGCAAGACCTGAAGGTTCTATTGTTGAAGCATATGTCGTTGACGAGTGCTTGACTTTTTGCTCTAGATACTTTGGCGATGTGGAAACAAGATGGAACCGGCCGGGGAGAAATTGAAAGCGGTCTGATTTGCAAAGTAGTGATGTCTCTGTTTTCAACCATGGTGTGAACTTTCTCGGAGCCTCACAATACTTGGAGGCTGGTGATGAGTATGACAAGATGGTTTGGTATGTGCTCAGCAATTGCGCCGAGGTTCTACCATATATCGAGTATGTTATATCTTGTGCACTCATTATATTTTTTTTTTTGCTTGGGTTGGCACCAGCCTAATGTTTTAATTCACATGTTTTGTTTGCATTGCAGGAAATGCAAGGAAGAGTTAAATCAGGAAGAAAGCAAGATCCATGTTGATAAAAGGGTTGCCAAGGGGTTTGCTAATTGGTTTATGAATCATGTGAGATCTTTAGCCACATGTTTGATGTTTTATGTGTTATTCACCAAATGTTAAATACCATTGTTTGCTAAATGGTTTATTTGTGCATATTGGAAAGTTGCATGAGGAGAAGAAGGTCAATGATGATCTATTTGCTTTGGCATGCTTACCGGATAAGCGAGTGAAAGTGTATTCAGCATGCATTACTGACGGTGTCTGGTACCACACTGTTGACTACAAGGAAAAAAGGAAGACACAGAATAGTGGAATCATCACTGAGGTGTCACATGATCGTGAGATCATTGACTTCTATGGTCAGTTGAGAAGCATCGTAGAGTTGCAGTACAAATCTAGTGGAGGCATCCATCGCTCGGTTGTCTTATTTCGCTATGACTGGTTTGAGCTTGGTAGCAAGAAGAAGAGAGACCCTTTTGTCAAATATGATGGCCACTTCAAAAGCATCAACACTGCAAGGTGCTGGTATAAGAGTGATCCCTTTATTCTCACAACACAAGCAACAATGGTGTTTTATCTGCCAGACACTCTTTTGCATGGAAAATGGCGAGTTGTGCAAAACTTTGAGCACAGACACTTGTGGAGTGTGACTGAAACTGAAGTGGAAGAGGGCCCCGGTGGGGGTGGACTAACATACCAGGATGATGATTCTACAGAAGTTTCGTTGCAAGATGATGATGACTCTATGGAAGTTCCGGTGCAAAGCAGAGTGCGAAGGGACCGGGAACATGTGCTCGTTGATGCTGCAACAGTTGAAGGCATCAAGAAAAAAAGAAAGGTGGTAGTGTTGAGGAACGTAGTAATTTCAAAAAATTTCCTACGATCACGCAAGATCATGGTGATGCATAGCAACGAGATGAGAGTGTTGTCTACGTACCCTCGTAGACCAGCAACGGAAGCGTTGACGCAACGTAGAGGAAGTAGTCGTACTTCTTCCCGATCCAACCGATCCAAGTACCGAACGTACGGCACCTCCGAGTTCTGCACACGTTCAGCTCGATGACGTCCCTCGAACTCCGATCCAGCCGAGTGTTGAGGGAGAGTTTCGTCAGCACGACGGCGTGGTGACGATGATGATGTTCCACCGGCGCAGGGCTTCGCCTAAGCTCCGCAACGGTATATTCGAGGTGTAGTTTGGTGGAA
>LR880967.1:835256711-835267128 GCA_904067115.1 Aegilops sharonensis
ATTAACGAGCTAGTCAAGTAGAGGCATACTAGTGACACTCTGTTTGTCTATGTATTCACACATGTATTATGTTTCCGGTTAATACAATTTTAGCATGAATAATAAACATTTATCATGAAATAAGGAAATAAATAATAACTTTATTATTGCCTCTAGGGCATATTTCCTTCAGGTAGCGGATGGACATGAGAGCGAGGATGAGGAAAACAAGACTGATCATACTATGCTGCAATATTGTAGTGATGATGAGGAAAACAGGAGTGGGCATAGAGTTCCTTGTTTTCGTATCGACGACGATGAGTAGCGAATGTAAATTTTGTCTCCTTGGTGAGCTAATTCTATTTTTTCTCCATGGTAGTTGTTGTTGATGTGATCCTGATGTAGTTTTTGTACTACAATTGTCTAGGTACCAAAATGCATGAGACTGTGTAGTGATGGAGAGGCAGATGATGGTTGAAGATACAATGCAAAATGATGTAGTTTTGGTGATATGGAAGATACAATGCAAAATGAAAATGTTGTTTTGGTGAACTAAAGATGCAAAATGGTGCTCTAGTAGTGGTGATGTAGTTTTGGTGAACTGAAGATGTTGTTTCTAGAGCTATTTTTTTGAACTGAAGATGTTGTGGTGTAAAATGTTGTTTTTTTGAACTGGGTAGTTTTGGTGATCATGTAGTTTTGGTTGTGATGTAAAAGATTACAAAATGATGTGATCCTTAAGTTATTTTGAACTGAAGATGTTGCTTTGATCACCAAAATTCAGTTTTGGGTTTGATCATGTAGTTTTCAGAGCTGTTTTGGTCAGAACTGAAGATGTTGCTTTAACTGAATTTTGCTTCAACTGAACCCACGCACTCCATCAGACAGCCCGTCTGATCCCACGCGCGGCTTCATTTCACTGTGAGCAAAAAAATATGTGCGAGCGGGGACTCGAACCCACGACCGTGCGCTCATTTTACTGTGTTTCTACCAGTGGGCTAGGAAGAGGCTACTGTTCTTCTCTTCTATGCCATCTCTTTTAAAATCATCAAACTAGTCAAGTATCAAACACACACCTCGCTGACAAGTGGGCCACTCGACCCACTCGCTGACAAGTGGGCCATTTTGCTACTCTACCCAAGCTACCAAAAAATATGTGCGCGGCCAAAAATTATGCACGAGCAGGGGCTCGAACCCACGACCGAGCGCTTATTTCAACACGTTCACTACCACTGAGCTAGGAAGAGACTGTTGGTTATGTACCCGAACGAAACTACATGTGTTGGAGAGAGTGGCTGTCTCTCAAACAAGTGGACCCTCCTCTCCCGCAACTGACAAGTGGACCCTCATCCTCTCATTTCCCCATTCTTTTCCTTCCTCTCCCGCAACTCCTTCCTCTCTGTTGTCGCCGCTGCTGCCGCAGCTCATCTCCCACTGAGCCACCGCCGCCGCCGACCGGAGGTTTGAATCCACTGACTTCCTCTCCCGCAACTCCTTCGTCTCCTGATAGGTTAGGGTTTTCTGATGTTGTTTACTGGATTCGATTAGGGTTTGAATGGATTAGGGATTATATTCGGTTAGGGTTTGATTCGAATGGAGGGGGGAGTGGGTGGGGTGGTGTTGTGCTGGCCTTGGATTAGGGTTCATTTGGAAATTTGGGTTAGATAATTTGAAAGCCCACAACTAAGCTGACTGACCTAGCAAAATATGATATGAATCCTTCCTCTTAACTTAGTAGCAAAATATGATATGGTTCAAATTAGGTAAAGTAGATAGATTAGGTTTCTTATCTACTATTGAGGACCTGTTGATGTTGATGTTTTTGGTGCTAGCAAAATATGGAATGAGTAGAAGAAGAGAACAGAGTGCTGTTGATGTTTTTGCCATCAGAAATGAGTAGAAGGGTTTTCTTACTACTGTTGATGGGTGCTATTTTTGCCATCAATAAATTTCTGTCATTTGGTGTCCATGGATTGAAATGTTGGCTGTTATATATTGATTATAGTATACTTGTGCCTTAATGCCTTTCCTGCCGTTTATAGTAGATGTATAGATATGTTCAGATATGTTTATGCCAATGTTAAGATATGGATGGTTTTAGATAGGGATGTTTTCTGTCATTTATGCCAATGTTTAGATATGTTCATTTATAAATATGGAACAATGTCCAGTCCTTTTTATAGCTGTGTCCTGTTTATAGCTTTTGGTCCATTTATAGTAGATATGGTTCTAGCTGTGTTCTGGTCCATTTATAATAGATTTTAGTGTTGTTGCAGTTGGTGGTCACCTGATGATGTTGTTGTTGTTATTCTTGTTGTGGTTACCTGATGGGTGATGTTGATGTTGATGGGTGCTGTTGATGTTGTTATTCTTGTTGTTGATGATGATTGCTCCTTTGCCAAGATATGGTAGGAGCAAATTGAGGCCAATGCCATTTATAGTAGTATTTCAAATTGAGGCCCTGGCAAACACATGTAGTAAATATTCTAATTTTTTGAAGTGCTTGTTTCCTATTTATGTCCAGTCCTGTTTATAGTAACTTGCTGTTTAATTACAATGCTGCTTTTCAGAGAAGTGAGATGGCTGTCTTGGAAGGTTTTGAGTTCTTCGACATCGTAATTGAGAAATCTTGCAGTAGGCAGGTATATTTATCATCACTCATCTCTTTATAATCATTCTGCTGTCTAGTGCTTGATTGGCACAATTAACCACTACTTGACCCTCGCTGCAGAGACTGCCTGACAAGTTTGCGAAGATGCTCGCCGGCCGTGAGCCCCACAAAGTGGAGCTGCGGGAGGCCGACAGCGGGTTTCGCAGGCTGTGGGACGTGTTGGTGGTGTTCGACGGCGAAGGCCACATGTACCTAGGGCCCGGCTGGGATCATTTCTCCCGCGCCCATGAACTGCAGCTCGGGCACTTCCTTGTCTTCCGCCACGACGGCGACGCCATGTTCACCGTGAAGATGTTCGACAACACCATGTGCCGCATGTACTACCAGCATGACGACGATGCCAGTAAGCTCTCTGCCTCTCTTCTTCCTGTCCTTTTGGCTTCCTCTACCAGCACGACGACAACACCATGTTCACACTTTGTTGCATTTGGCCAAGCAATGGGAGCAGCAGCGGGGATGACGAGGAGCAGAGCGGGGATGACAAGGAGCAGAGCGGGGATGATGAGGAGCAAAGCGGGGATGACGAGGAGCAGCCTATTCTGGCTGACGACGACCTTGCTTTGATGGTGGCTGACGACAACCCTGCTATGGTGGTGGCGGACGACGACCTTGCTATGGTGGCTGACGACGACCCCGCGATTGTGGTGCCTAATGATGACCTTGCAATGGTGGTGCCTAATGATGACCTCGCGATGGTGGTGGCGCCTGCAATCCCACAGCCTGGCGACAGGACCATGCCAATTGTGGTAGAGGAGTACATCCACGTTGGGATTCGTCACTCTGCGCGCATCAGGTTGATGAAGGAGAAGAAGGAGGAGAACAAGTGAAGATGTTAAGAAATGAAGTGGCAATGTTAAGCATGTTAGGGTTAAGCTTGTTAGTGTAATCTGAACATGTCAATGTTAAGTATGTCAGGTTTAATTTTGTGCATGCTCATGGATGTTGTATGACAGTGTCATCTAAACATGTGAGTTTCTTAATTATGAATATTCAATTTGGTAATTGATGGGAATTGATATTTTTTATGCATGCTCATGGATGAAAGATAAAATTATGGGTTTTTGTGCATGTTCATGTATGAAACAATATAAGTTTCATTTTTAAAATGCTAAAAACATGCTCATGTATGAAACAATATAAGTTTAATTTTTTGAATGCTAAAAACATGACTCAAACCCTAGCCAAGGACGGCCGCCGCGACGAAATTGGCCGGTTTTTGAAAACATCATAACAAATTCAAAAAAATCAAAAAAATGGGAGACCTCCGCGTCACATCATCAAATGTGGCCTACCAACTAGCAAAAATACTAAATTTGCAATACCGATGTTTTTTGAAATGGTGTTCTAAAAAACGACCTACCATGAACGGAGATTCATGGCTTTCAAGCCAAACTAGCAATGATATGGCTGTTGG
The DNA here is from genome assembly GCA_904067115.1 of Aegilops sharonensis. Taxonomy (NCBI): domain Eukaryota; kingdom Viridiplantae; phylum Streptophyta; class Magnoliopsida; order Poales; family Poaceae; genus Aegilops; species Aegilops sharonensis. The sequence continues at coordinate 835,260,776 of LR880967.1, forward strand.
GGAACGTAGTAATTTAAAAAACTTCCTACGCACATGCAAGATCATGGTGATGCATAGCAACGAGAGGGGAGAGTGTGTCCATGTACCCTCGTAGACTGAAAGCGGAAGCGTTAGCACAACGCGATTGATGTAGTCGTACGTCTTCACGATCCGACCGATCAAGTACCGAATGCACGACACCTCCGAGTTCAGCACACGTTCAACTCGATGACGTCCCTCGAACTCTGATCCAGCCGAGCTTTGAGGGAGAGTTCCGTCAGCACGACGGCGTGGTGACGATGATGATGTCGACCGACGCAGGGCTTCGCCTAAGCACCGCTACGATATTATCGAGGTGGATTATGGTGGAGGGGGGCACCGCACACGGCTAAGAGATCCAAGGGATCAATTGCTGTGTCTCCAAGGGGTGCCTCCCTCCCCGTCTATAAAGGAGTGGAGGAGGGGGAGGGGGCCGGCCACCCTTGGCGTGCCCCATGAGGTGTCCTACTCCCACCGGGAGTAGGACTCCCCCCTTCCATGTGGGAGTAGGAGAGGAGAGGGAAGGAGAGAGGGGGGGAAAGGAAAGGGGGGCGCCGCCCCCCCTCCTTGTCCAATTCGGACTCGGGGGAATGGGCGCGCGGCTGCCCCTTGACCGCCCCTCCTCTTCTCCACTAGGGCCCAATAGGCCCATTACTCTCCCCGGGGGGTTCCGGTAACCCCCCGGTACTCCGGTATATGCCCGATACTCCCCGAAACCATTCCGGTGTCCGAACATAGTCGTCCAATATATCAATCTTTATCTCTCGACCATTTCGAGACTCCTCGTCATGTCCGTGATCACATCCGGGACTCCGAACTACCTTCGGTACATCAAAACACATAAACTCATAATATAACTGTCATCGAACTTTAAGTGTGCGGACCCTACGGGTTCGAGAATTATGTAGACATGACCGAGACACGTCTCCGGTCAATAACCAATAGCGTAACCTGGATGCTCATATTGGCTCCCACATATTCTACGAAGATCTTTATCGGTCAAACCGCATAACAACATACGTTGTTCCCTTTGTCATCGGTATGTTACTTGCCCGAGATTCGATCGTCGGTATCTCAATACCTAGTTCAATCTCGTTACTGGCAAGTATCTTTACTCGTTCCGTAATACATCATCCCGCAACTAACTCATTAGTTGCAATGCTTGCAAGGCTTATAATGATGTGCATTACCGAGTGGGCCCAGAGATACCTCTCCGACAATCGGAGTGACAAATCCTAATCTCGAAATACGCCAACACAACAAGTACCTTCGGAGTCACCTGTAGAGCACCTTTATAATCACCCAGTTACGTTGTGACGTTTGGTAGCACACAAAGTGTTCCTCCGGTAAACGGGAGTTGCATAATCTCATAGTCATAGGAACATGTATAAGTCATGAAGAAAGCAATAGCAACATACTAAACGATCAAGTGCTAAGCTAAAGGAATGGGTCAAGTCAATCACATCATTCTCCTAATGATGTGATCCCGTTAATCAAATGACAACTCTTTGTCTATGGCTAGGAAACTTAACCATCTTTGGTCAACGAGCTAGTCAAGTAGAGGCATACTAGTGACACTCTGTTTGTCTATGTATTCACACATGTATCATGTTTCTGGTTAATACAATTCTAGCATGAATAATAAACATTTATCATGATATAAGGAAATAAATAATAACTTTATTATTGCCTTTAGGGCATATTTCCTTCAGTCTCCCACTTGCACTAGAGTCAATAATCTAGATTAGACGGTATTGATTCTAACACCCATGGAGCCTTGGTGTTGATCATGTTTTGCTCGTGGAAGAGGCTTAGTCAACGGGTCTCCCACCTGGACTTGATCCCGGATGGAGTTGAAGCGTCTCTTGATGTGCTTGGTTCTCTTGTGAAATCTGGATTCCTTTGCCAAAGCAATTGCACCAGTATTGTCACAAAAGATTTTCATTGGACCTGATGCACTAGGTATGACACCTAGATCGGATATGAACTCCTTCATTTGCTGCTTCCGAAGAAGCTATGTACTCCGCTTCACATGTAGATCCCACTACGATGCTTTGTTTAGAACTACACCAACTGATAGCTCCACCGTTTAATGAAAACACGTATCCGGTTTGCGATTTAGAATCGTCCGGATCAGTGTCAAAGCTTGCATCGACGTAACCATTTACGACGAGCTCTTTGTCACCTCCATAAACGAGAAACATATCCTTAGTCCTTTGCAGGTATTTCAGGATGTTCTTGACCGCTGTCCAGTGATCCACTCCTGGATTACTTTGGTACCTCCCTGCTAAACTAATAGCAAGGCACACATTAGGTCTGGTACACAGCATTGCATACATGATAGAGCCTACGGCTGAAGCATAGGGAACATCTTTCATTTTCTCTCTATCTTCTGCACTGGCGGGCATTGAGTCTTACTCAACTTCACACCTTGTAACACAGGCAAGAACCCTTTCTTTGCTTGATCCATTTTGAACTTCTTCAAAACTTTGTCAAGGTATGTGCTTTGTGAAAGTCCTATCAAGCGTCTTGATCTATCTCTATAGATCTTGATGCCTAATATGTAAGCAGCTTCACCGAGGTCTTTCATTGAAAAACTCTTATTCAAGTATCCTTTTATGCTATCCAGAAATTCTATATCCTTTCCAACCGGCAATATTTCATCCACATATAATATCAGAAATGCTACAGAGCTCCCACTCACTTTCTTGTAAATACAGGCTTCTCCAAAAGTCTGTATAAAACCATATGTTTTGATCACACTATGAAAATGTTTATTCCAACTCCGAGAGGCTTGCACCAGTCCATAAATGGATAGTTGGAGCTTGCACACTATGTTAGCTCCCTTTGGATCGATAAAACCTTCTGGTTGCATCATATACAACTCCTCTTCCAGAATTCCATTCAGGAATGCAATTTTTACATCCATTTGCCAAATTTCATAATCATAAAATGCGGCAATTGCTAACATGATTCGGACAGACTTAAGCATCGCTACGGGTGAGAAAGTCTCATCGTAGTCAATCCCTTGAACTTGTCGAAAACCTTTCGCAACAAGTTGAGCTTTATAGACAGTAACATTACCGTCAGCGTCAATCTTCTTCTTGAAGATCCATTTATTCTCAATGGCTTGCCTATCAACAGGCAAGTCAACCAAAGTCCACACTTTGTTTTCATACATGGATCCCATCTTAGATTTCATGGCTTCAAGCCATTTTGCAGAATCTGGGCTCACCATCGCTTCTTCATAGTTCGTAGGTTCGTCATGGTCTAGTAACATAACCTCCAGAACAGGATTGCCGTACCACTCAGGTGCGGATCTTACTCTGGTTGACCTACGCGGTTCAGTAACAACTGGATCTGAAGTTTCATGATCATCATCATTAACTTCCTCACTAATTGGTGTAGACGTCACAAGAACCGATTTCTGTGATGAACTATTTTCCAATAAGGGAGCAAGTAATGTTACCTCATCAAGTTCTACTTTCCTCCCACTCACTTCTTTCGAGAGAAACTCCTTCTCTAGAAAGGATCCATTCTTGGCAACAAATGTCTTGCCTTCGGATCTGTGATAGAAGGTGTGCCCAACAGTTTCCTTTGGGTATCCTATGAAGACACATTTCTCCGTTTTGGGTTCGAGCTTATCAGGTTGAAGCTTTTTCACATAAGCATCGCAGCCCCAAACTTTAAGAAACGATGACTTTGGTTTCTTGCCAAGCCACAGTTCATAAGGTGTCGTCTCAATGGATTTTGATGGTGCCCTATTTAACGTGAATGCGGCCGTCTCTAAAGCATAACCCCAAAACGATAGCGGTAAATCAGTAAGAGACATCATAGATCGCACCATATCTAGTAAAGTACGATTACGATGTTCGGGCACACCATTACGCTGTGGTGTTCCGGGTGGCGTTAGTTGCGAAACTATTCTGCACTGTTTCAAATGTAGACCAAACTTGTAACTCAAATATTCTCCTCCACGATCAGATCGCAGAAACTTTATTTTCTTGTTACGATGATTGAACTTTTCAAATGTTTCAGACTTATGTTTCATTAAGTAGATATACCCATATCTTCTTAAATCATCTGTGAAGGTGAGAAAATAACGATACCCGCCGCGAGCCTCAAGATTCATTGGACCACATACATCAGTATGTATGATCTCCAACAAATCACTTGCTCACTCTATAGTTCCGGAGAACGGTGTTTTATTCATCTTGCCCATGGGGCATGGTTCGCAAGTACCAAGTGATTCATAATCAAGTGATTCCAAAAGTCCATTAGTATGGAGTTTCTTCATGCGCTTTACACCAATATGACCCAAACGGCAGTGCCACAAATAAGTTGCACTATCATTATCAACTCTGCATCTTTTGGCTTCAACATTATGAATATGTGTATCACTACTATCGAGATTCATCAAAAATAGACCACTCTTCAAGGGTGCATGACCATAAAAGATATTACTCATATAAATAGAACAACCATTATTCTCAGATTTTAATAAATAACCGTCTCGCATCAAACAAGATCCATATATAATGTTCATGCTCACCGCTGGCACCAAATAACAATTATTTAGGTCTAAAACTAATCCCAAAGGTAGATGTAGAGGTAGCGTGCCAACGGCGATCACATCGACTTTGGAACCATTTCCCACGCGCATCGTTACCTCGTCCTTAGCCAGTGTTCGTTTAATCCGTAGTCCCTGTTTTGAGTTGCAAATATTAGCAACAGAACCAGTATCAAATACCCAGGTGCTACTGCGAGCTCTGGTAAGGTACACATCAATAACACGTATATCACATATACCTTTGTTCACCTTGCCATCCTTCTTATCCGCCAAATACTTGGGGCAGTTCCGTTTCCAGTGACCAGTCTGCTTGCAGTAGAAGCACTCAGTCTCAGGCTTAGGTCCAGACTTGGGTTTCTTCTCTTGAGCAGAAACTTGTTTGCTGTTCTTCTTGAAGTTCCCCTTCTTCTTCCCTTTGCCTTTTTTCTTGAAACTGGTGGTCTTATTGACCATCAACACTTGATGCTCCTTCTTGATTTCTACCTCCGCAGCCTTTAGCATTGCGAAGAGCTCAGGAATCGTCTTATCCATCCCTTTCATGTTATAGTTCATCACAAAGGTATTGTAGCTTGGTGGTAGTGATTGAAGAATTCTGTCAATGACACTATCATCCGGAAGATTAACTCCCAGTTGAATCAAGTAATGGTTATACCCAGAGATTCTGAGTATATGCTCACTGACAGAACTATTCTCATCCATCTTGCAGCTGTAGAACTTATTGGAGACTTCATATCTCTCAATCCGGGCATTTGCTTGAAATATTAACTTCAACTCCTGGAACATCTCATATGCTCCATGACGTTCAAAACATCGTTGAAGTCCCGGTTCTAAGCCGTAAAGCATGGCACACTGAACTATCGAGTAGTCATCAGCTTTGCTCTGCCAAACATTCGTAACATCTGGTGTTGCTCCTGTAGCAGGTTTGGCACCTAGCGGTGCTTCCAGGACATAATATTTCTGTGCAGCAATGAGGATAATCCTCAAGTTATGGACCCAGTCTGTGTAATTGCTATCATCATCTTTCAACTTTGCTTTCTCAAGGAACGCATTGAAATTCAACGGAACAACATCATGAGCCATCTATCTACAACAAACATAGACATGCAAAATACTATCAGGTACTAAGTTCATGATAAATTTAAGTTCAATTAATCAATTACTTAAGAACTCCCACTTAGATAGACATCCCTGAAGGAAATATGCCCTAGAGGCAATAATAAAGTTATTATTTATTTCCTTATTTCATGATAAATGTTTATTATTCATGCTAGAATTGTATTAACCGGAATCATGATACATGTGTGAATACATAGACAAACATATAGTCACTAGTATGCCTCTACTTGACTAGCTCATTAATCAAAGATGGTTATGTTCCCTAACCATAGACATGTGTTGTCATTTAATTAATGGGATCACATCATTAGGAGAATGATGTGATTGACATGACCCATTCCGTTAGCCTAGCACTTGATCGTTTAGTACATTGCTATTGCTTTCTTCATGACTTATACATGTTCCTGTAACTATGAGATTATGCAACTCCCGTTTACCGGAGGAACACTTTGGGTGCTACCAAACGTCACAACGTAACTGGGTGATTATAAAGGAGTACTACAGGTGTCTCCAAAGGTACATGTTGGGTTGGCGTATTTCGAGATTAGGTTTTGTCACTCCGATTGTCGGAGAGGTATCTCTGGGCCCTCTCGGTAATGCACATCACTATAAGCCTTGCAAGCAATGTAGCTAATGAGTTAGTTACAGA
>LR880967.1:835335503-835364486 GCA_904067115.1 Aegilops sharonensis
CGCCGCCGCCGCCCCACCATCACGAACCAGCCATGCCGTCATCCCCCATCAAGATCCCGCGCCGCCTCCGCCCACCAACAGGATCCCCGGCCGCTCCCTCTACCATCGCAGCTATTTCCCGGCGACTGCTCCGGCAGCTTCCTCTACCCATGTTGCTGGTCTACGGTGGCTCCTCCCCGGGATAGCCTCCCCACCATGGCGGCTCCTCCCCCCTGTTGGCTTTCCCCGCCATTGCTCCTCCTCCTCCTCGGGGCTTCTCCCCCAGCTCCCACCCTGTATTGCCTCCAGCCACCGCCATGGACTGCTCCCTGGTGTCGTCATCATCCCCCACGCGCTACAGCCTCGGGTCAACTTTCCTCGATGCGAACGACTGCGCATAGTCCTCTCCTCTACATCTCTCCGTCGTCCATCCCCTACCTATTGCTCTCGGTGTGTGTTCTTGCATGATTTTGGTGTTCAGTGTGCTCGCGTACAGCATCACAAAATGAACAGCAAGCGCCAGTTTCAGTCGATGTCTGAACATGGCGGCCTTGTGGCTGCAATTTACTGTAGAACAAAATTTTAGTTGAACAAATGAGTGGTACTGAAGTTCAGAGAGTCTGATGATAGAAGTTCAGAGAAACCAAGTTGAGCATGTCAAAACAGGGCGAGTTGCTGCAGACGTGGAGATCAGATCAATGTGTGCGACTGTAGAAGTTCAACCATGGCGCCGAGCACTCGCATGGCGGGCGAGCGCTAATGTAACGGGAAATAGGATGTGGCTACATATGAGCGGGCCAACGCTGGATGGCGCAGATGGGATCCTGGACCCCCATCGCACGCGCTTTAGGTGTGTCCTACGCAAAGCAACTGTTGCTACTACTAAGCTGATAGAAAGAAGATTCAGATAGTCTTATACCCTGAAAAGTTCAGAGAAAAAGAACACAAAAAGTAGAGACGGTTTTTTTGAGTGTTCGGTAGTGACTGGAGAGAGGACATGGATAATAAATGAAGTTGTGGTCGAGAAAAAGGCCACTGATTTACATGTGGCGCACCATTCAGTTGGCTATGAGATGTAAAATATACCTTCATTATTTATTCTTAATCAAACTTAGCTACGAAATTACTCTCTCTTTCTCTCTCCAATCGATTCTCATCTAATGGATGCATGCGCTGATTCCTACTAGTCTCTATAATTATTTTTACCTTATATATTAATACAAGTTTTTTTAATGTCCTTTCCCTCTTTTAAAAAAACCTAGAAGTTCAAATTTAAATAACATAGAAAATCAATGTTACTACAAAACCAATAATGTCAAAATAAAGAAATAGAGCAGTTCAAGAAGTTCAACCAGGGAAAAGATGTCCCAAGATGTACAAAGTAAAAAAAGCAATTGTGAGCAACGTTAAGTTGTTGTTTCTTATTTTAGCTAAATGAAAAAGGTTGTTCTAAAAATAAATAGAAATACCCCATCGCTGTAGTTCTACTTCATCATGTGCGAGAGTCCAAAAAATAGGTCTTGAAAAGTGCACATCCATAAGTGCATTAAATAATGCCCCCAGGAAGTTCGTACACCAAAATAAGCGGAAAGTTTAAATATGTAATACAAACATTAAGTTTGTACATGCAAAAAATTCTCATGTTCTGATGCAAAAATATATCAAAATATGTATTGTATCATTAGTTCCTAAAAGGAAACACATAATGGCTGGATGTGTGTGCAAAAAAAGGTTTAGTTTTCATTTTCCCCATTCTTGACAAAAAAGAAAACTCGAAAGTTCAAATTTAATAAAATGAATAGTTCAAACTTTACCTATTCTATAAAGCCAGGAAGTCCAAATATAAAAAATGGAGCACTTTGACGTTTATAAAAAACTCAGCTTTTTTACAAAAAATAAAATCAAGAAGTTCAAACTAAAATAACGCAGTAGTTCCATTTCTACGAAAAAAATCTAATTCCTTTTGTTTGTAGGAAAAATAAAAGTATGAAGTTCATTTTAAAAAATGGATGCTTATTTAAAAACATATTGTTCCTACGAATAAAACTAAGAAGTTCAAATTAAAATAACTGAGAAGTTCTAAGTTTATAAAAAGCTTGGTTTTTTCGCATTACTAAAAAATAAACTGAAAAAGTTCAAATAAAAATAAAAGGAACAACTAAATAAAATAGTTAAATAGAATTTTACCTTTTTTAAAATACTAGAAGTTCATTTTAAAATAACGAAGTGGTTCGATGTTTATAAAAAATCGAGGATTTTACTGTTTTTAAGAAAGTCAAATATCCGTTATTGTTAAAGTACCAACCATGAAGTTCAAATTGAAAAAATAGTCAAATTCGTTGTTTATTTAAACATCAAAAACAAGTATTTACTTGAAATAAATAAATGTGAAGTTCAAATTAAAATAACACAAAAGTTCGGAGTTTATCAAAACCTATGATACATGTTAAAAAAACGAAAAAACACAACGCCATTTTATGTTTTTAAGAAGCAACTCATAAACGGAAAACAATGTTGCTAGAAGTTCAAGTGCTCGGCCCGAGAAAGATCAAATATTCTTGTGAGACAGGTTGAACAAAAATAGGTGACAGAAGTTCAAGGTGAAAACAACGGGAAGTTCAACTACTACACCAAATGTGTTTCAGATAAGAATATAATAATAGAAAACTAAAAGCTTAAAAGGTTTGTTGCAAGAAGTTCATGTGCTCATCTTGGTGCAGTTCGAGATCTCTAGTGCGAGACGTCCAACTTTCAATTACATGTTAAAAACAAGGAAAAACGATGTTGTTTTTGCCATTTTTAATACTGCTCTCAAACAGCAACGAATTTGTAACAGTTGTCTTGATAAAAAGTTGCTCCTATTCATAAGCTTTCCAATGGTATATTATATGCTACATTCCGATAAATGGTTTAAAAGTTTTATGTATACCTCTAAAAACACATTTTTACGCATTTAAAAAAATATTTTGAACCGTCGCAAGTATGAAAAAAATGATCAACATGAAAAAGTTGCGTGTTTTTAACAGCTTTTCATCCGTATACCATTTGCTCAATTCCGGTAATTAGTTAGGGAGTCACGGGCAAAAAATAGCATGTCAAAAAAAGAGTGAAGTTCAAATAGACATGCCCGAGAAGTTCAACTACTTCACGCAGTGCTTTGCCATTCGTGATGAAGGCAGAAATCATGATCTCAACATTTTCTATTTTACTTCGAAACGTCAGGAATATCATTTGTGTAAGTTCAAGTCCTTGGTTGAAGAAAGTTAAAACATTTATTGTGAGAGAGGTTTGTACAAAAGGAATATCATTTGTGTAACACTAACGAATGGATGAGAAAATTGCAAACGAAAATATGTCACAGAAGTTCAACGTGAAAACAACAGGAAGTTCAACTACTATACTGAATAAATTTTAGATGAAAAACTTTTAAAATCGTCACGAGTATGAAAAAATGATCAAAAAAGCACGTGAAAAACAGAGTGAAGTTCAAGTATACATGCCGAGAAGTTCAAGTTTTTCACGCGGTGCTTTTTCGAAGAATCTGTTTCGCGATAAAGGCAGAACCAATGATGTCGCTGATTTCGAAATTACTTCAAAACGGCTAGGAATCAGAGAAAACCATGAACATGAAAAAGTTTCAATTTTCCGTAGCTTCTCAGCGATATGTTATTTGCCCCATTCTGATAAAGTTTGTAGAAATTACGTGGAAAATACGTTTTTAGCCATTTTCAAAATTCAATTAAAACTGTAAGGAACTTGGTGAAACAATATATACCAATATGTTTCACATTTCCTCAAGCTTCCCAACACCATATCATTTGCTGCATTCGCACGTACGGTTAAAAAATTAGCTCAAAAATACAAACTCGGTTGAACTTGTACCGTTTTCTAAATTACTCTTAAACCGTTCAAAATTAGAAAAAACTTTTAACATGAAAAATTAGCGCATTTTGTAAGCTTTCCAACGCCATATCATTTGCCTCAATTGGATTAGCCGTTTATAAATTACATAAAAAATACGAACTCGGCTGTTCGGTTTGCAAAATTTTACGATTTTCCAAATTACGTTTTAACCATAGGGAATTAGAGAAAACTTTCAACATGTGGAAGGAGCGGTTTTGCAGCAGCTTTCCAACGCCATATTATTTGCCTCATTCCAATAAATGGTTTAGAAATGCGATCTAAAATACGATTCATGTTTTTTGTATGAAGAAAAAACGGTTTTTAAATCTGCTCTTAAACCGCTTACATTTTGCCAAAAATTTAACTTGGGTCATGATACTTGTGTCCATAGCTTTCCAACGGTATATCGCAAGCCACATTTGGGCAATGTTGGCGGAAGTTCAACCTAGCACAGGGAGAAGTTCAAGGCGAACAACTCACGCAGTAAAATTGCAAAAAATGTAAGTTCATCATGACCCGAGAGCAGAATCCACCAACTAGCGAGATTCCTATTTCAAATGGGCATTTAGTTGCTAAAAACCGTTTGAAGATTGCACTTACATCACATAGAACACAACTAAGCAGAATAATTTGCGCGGGGAGACATGGTTGCGAAGATAGCCCGAAGGTCGGGTTCCTACAGAGTATATTGGACTATTCTGTTACCCGTAACAGAATACCCCTCAGCCCTATAAGGAGCGATCGGAGGAATTCCCACCTAAACTACCTTGTCCCCCGACCTGATCCGCAACACCGGCCCGCCACTGCCTAAACTACCATGTCCCCCGACCTGATCCGCAACACCAGCCCGCCATCGCGACCTCTCCTCCCACAACGCGCCGCCGGTGCCTCCCCCTCCCGCAGGGCGCTGCCGCGGCCCGTCCTCCCCTAGCGCGCCGCCGGTGCCTCCCCTCTCTGCGGCGCGCCGCCGGGGCCTCCCCTCTTCCCCAGCGCGCCGCCCTGCCCCCACCTTCTCCCTCGGCTCGCTACGCGCCACCACGCCGCCCCCCGCTACGCGCCGCCGCGCTGCCACCCCTCCACGCGCCATCGCGCTGCCCCCCGCGACGCACCGCCGCGCCTGCTAGCCGCCCCAAAGTACAAACAACCGCAGCCGCCTCCTGAGCTCCGCCTTCCAGGTGGCCAACGTGTCTGCCTCCCAACCTCAGCTTCAGTTCGTGGCCTCTTCCACCTGCAGGTCGTTGTCTACTCCTACTGCAAGTCGCTACATCCTCCTTCTACGGATCGATGGCTATCTTCTAGGTGCGTGAGCGTGATGTTGAACTGAATGATGAGCATCATCTGAACTTTATGGGGGGGTTAATCATGTACAACCACAACGACAGTGGATGAGAGTACGTTGCTGAGCACCACTCGATGGTTAGTACTACTAGTTACTTTTCTGAACTCAAGCATAAATTTCTGAATTCTGCCCCGTGTATCAACCCCCAAGCCACTCCAATTTGTTAAAGCTAGACTTCTGTCGCATAAACCGCAATATCAGGCATTCAAGATGTGGTCCATCTTCATTGAATGATTAAACCACACAGACACATATGCTAGGAGGTAGTGCTCTTAAAAATGTGAGTTTATTACTTACACGGATGTACTAGTGACACTACTCTTTCATAAAATTTCTCCTTTTGCAAAAAGTATTTGTGCAAAAAGAAGCAAACGCCATGTTTACCTGGTTTGCACAAATGATGCTTGCTAGGTGTTTGTTCTAATGCCTATGTGAATAGAACAATTATTACTTGTTTTCTTTATACTGAGAAGAAACTCGGTGAAGGTTCAGGGAAACAGAAGGGCTCACCAACAAAAAGCCACTAAAAAAGTTTTGAATAATATTGGGGAGGATCAAGTACAAGAATACAAAAAAGTTCAGAGTTGAGAAAGCAGAAAAGTTCATAGGCCTCTCTCATTCACAAAACGCACGCCGCTGGCCACTTGAGATGTGTCGCCGCCGTCGCCCATCCAAAATCACAGTGCCTATCGAGTTTCTTTGTCAAAAGCTTGCATCGATAGCTAACCCTATACTATATATTATTCTTACCTACTATTATTCTAATGTTGTACTGTTGCTCTTTCTTATTAAGGCATGCATCAATAGTTAATCTTGAATTGCATGTGCTATTCTATGTTAGGTGGTTGGAGCCTTTCCTTAATGGATGTGTTCTTTGGCTGAGGACGACGACGTTATGTTGTTTCCATACTTTCAACAAAAAATATCTATAAGTTCAAAATGTATAACCCTATAAGTTAATTGAAAAACAGAAACAAAAATAATAGTGCATGATCAAGTAGTCGCCCCGCAATGGATCGATGCGCCGTTGTTGCACCCCTGGTGCGTACAAGCAGTTCAATGCCGCAATCCCCGGCCGTTCAGTCTCACCACTGTGGGCATGGCCCGCTCCAACTCCATCGCCTGTGCTTTAGTGGCGAAACAGTGCAACCTGAGGAACCGCTAAGGGTCGAGGACGTCCAGCTCGGCAGCCCAACTTGGTGTTATTCACGTCATTGCTAGCCTCATGTTCGCTGGCAAGACCACCGCGCTTCTCCGCCGGCACCGGCAGGTACTCACCCCTGTCCCGTCTCTTGTTTACTGCTTCATTTCGCATTGCTAAAGAACAGAAAAACAAGCAAGTTCAAATTGAATAAAACTAGAAGCTAGATGTTTAAAAAAATTAGAAGCCATTTTAGTGAATCTGTACTGAAAATTAGCTCACATTTGAGTCCTACTAGTACTAATGAATATAGACTTGAGTGGAAAACTTAGTTGATTCCTGAGACCCTGACTAGTCCTTCTATAGATACAGTTCAGTGTGTAGGATGATCTACAACAATTATATACTTCTAATTGCTGCTTGCTGCCACCAACGAATTGCACAAGTTCAAAGAGTACCGCATGCCAAATTCAAAAGGCGTTGTATGGCAAGTTCAGAATTTTGGTTTCGTGAAAAGTGTGATTTTTGGACAGTATTTTGTATGATTCATTTTTTCAACTTCAGAACTTGGACATATTAAGTCTACTTGTCTCTATGATGAACATAGTTGTTATTAAACACCCAACTAGTGCATGGAATTGAGGCAATTGATGCACTGGTTTGTGCTTTGCTCATTCCATTGCTGCATTGTTTTGTGCTTGGGAATAGATTAGGTATAGCAGTCTAACATGTATTCTATCATCAATTCATAACAAAGAAAATGTACATGATAGTTTGATGAAAAATTGATTTGATTTTGAAGCAATGATCTGTTTGAATTAAAAACAATGATCATTTCGAATTAAAGAAAATGGTCAGTTTGAATTAAAAACGGAATAATATGTTTCTAGAATCAGAATAATATTTTGTTGCTATCGGTGATGACAGGGTGGTGTACACAAAGCTAGAGGTCGGCAAGTCGGGCAAGGCCACGGGAGTTGAACTACATAAAAGATTATATCAGCCCAATGACAGAAAAACATCAGTTCAAAAATATATATGCAGGAGGCTGGGAGCAAAAAAATTTGGCCACGACGCGCCTCCACCTCCCTGAAGTGGCGTGCCTCCACATCCCGGCCACAGGCATGTGCAGTTAATGATTGCTTCTTGCTTCCACTTTTTATCATGATTTAGTGTGTGCACTATAGGAGTGCCTTTTGTCTCCGTAGATCAGCTGCTCAACAACATAATCATGTACCGTTCAGTACATGTATCACTGCTGGGGGGTTAAAAAATCATAACTCAAAAAGTTCAACCTTGGAGGTATTGTGCACATGCAAAATTAGATAAATACTTGTTAAAATTGCTCCCAGTATTTGACATATTCCATGCAATGCTTACTAGATTGTTCTAAAAAAGTGTCATGTATTTGTGAATTTACTATTGGTATAGCAGTTAAATATGTATTATATCGTCGGTTCATAATGAAATGCAGAAATAGTTTGATGTGTGTGTTTAAAAAAATAGATGGCTATATAAAAAAATAGTAGCTAGGCAAAAAGAAGTTTATATCAGTTCAGACTTGCCTGCACACAAGGATAGAGGCCCTTGACCATACATTCAGGTTTGTATCAATGCTTCAGCCAACTCCATTATCTACTCAGTAAATGCTCCACTACTAAATCAATTTGATATTTTGTCAGGTTTGGTGACTCCTCTCCCTTTCCCTTTTCATGTAATGCATTTAGGACAAGTTCAAGTATAGGTAAAGAAGATTCTCACCACAAAAATATTGATCTAGAGCTCTTCAGTTTGACAGTTTTTCAATTCGTGTGGAGCTTGTCAGTTCGACAATTTTTCATTCTGTGGAGAGCTAGTCATTGTTTTAGGTTGCGCCTGGTTGTACCAAATGCTTCACTTCTCTGAACTGAGAGTACGCTTGAGTTTCCTATTCCTTCTAATCTTAATAAAGTGAATTGTTTTGGAGCTAGACTGAACCATGTTATCTTGATAGGAGTCTAGTTTTAGTTACTAAATTCTAGTCAGAGTAGTGTAATCAAAGGAATGTAGATAACTTGTGTCCTGGTATCACTTGTGCGATTGCGTTGTTGTGCTGCACACTTGCACTCACATATTATTATGCTACGATACTAGTTCTGAACATTTTGTTATGTATGTCACATGTAGGTTTCTCCCCATTCTTCTCGTCTTCATACTATTCCTTTCATACCTTTATATATAAAAAAGCTCAGTCTGAAACTACAGATTTGCCCAGAACCTTGACCTAGGACATTCTGAATAAAACTTCAAAGAAGTATGAAATGCACTATAGTATATAAAGCCTTGTTCATCATTGGATTCTGACACTAGAATCTAGAGTAAGAAATCAAGATTGTAATATGTAGGCGCAAGAACAAGACTCCCTACTTGAAATAAGTACTCTTTTGTTTCAGCTAATACTTTTTACTCTGAATTCCAAAAGTGGATGCACGTAAGTACGACTTAGTAGAATACTAGTAGTACATCAGTATGTAAAAGACGATGTAATTACCACAACCTCAATGATTATAGTATTTGGGATGTTCATCATTTTCATATCCATCTCTACTGAATTATGTTAGTATTTTTCAGTTCATCTTTGAAATTTCGGTCCATTTTCTTTTGCAGGATGCGTCAAAAAATTAAATAAAAGGCAGCAGATCAAAAAGATGAATATTGGAAGTCCATTGCTATCTTGAGGTCTGTTACCCTTCAACTTATAGACATATATGCTCAGTTATTATTGTGTAACATAGAGTTACCGTGTACGTTCATGCTCCTTCACTTGTCTATATTCAGTTCACCTTTTGGTGATTCTTCAGGTCCCCTTAGCCAGCATTTTCAGTGCATCTTGCAGGTGTTTTGGGCAGTACAAAATACATCACCATAGTTAGTTCAGCAAGGATGGCTTGGTAGTCGCTGGGATTCCCTGCAGTGGCCAAATCCCCGTGCCGCTCATGATCTCCACCTCCATCACCTCCACGTCGACGTAGCAATCAGTCCAGAGAAGGAGGTGTAGCTGGTCCACCAGGTCCACCCGTTTTTTCTTTCAACATTTTCTTTGTGATGCATGCTCACTGATGGATCCACAACTATTTATTGATATGGAGATGCGCCCCTGCTTTCTTTCTAGAAAAACAAGATGCCTTTGCATACTTCAAAGTTGCTCCTTGCTCCCACCAGTAAAATGCGCAAGTTCAGTGGGTGTCATCGAGCATGTTCCGAAGTATGCCCTTTGTGCAAAAGTGTGAATTTTTGTCAGTATTTTGTATATTTCATTTAGCAGAGGCTTCATGTGATCTTGTGGAGCTTTATAAAATGTACTGTCATTACACTTTTAAGGCCCTATAGTTCATTATATCATACATGTGTGGCCATTCAGTATGTATTACAGGATCAGTTCTTGAAAAAGAAGAACACATACATAGTTCGGTCAAAAAGAATGATCAGTTTGATAGTGCTTTCTCTTGCCTATTTTGGTTGATGTCCACAAATGGACAAACAATTGTGTCAGAAATGTTCTATTATTACTGGCATATAAGTACATAAAAAGTTGAACATGAGGTTCTACATAGGCTTTGGAAAAATACTAAAAAACATGAAAATTTAAAAAAGACAAGTTCAAGTGGTAAAATAAGAGAAGTCCAGAACATCATCGCAAAACAAAAGTTGAGTTAAAAAAAGAAACATGCAACATTTTATTTTTGTTAAAAGTATTATTCAGTCCAACGATATAAACCATGCAAGTTCGAAGACGCAAATACCGTAAACTGTTGAAAAGCTACGAGGAAAATCATACCGAAAAAAGAGAGTAAAGTCTAGTATGTTAAAACACGCTCGGTATGAAACCATATGGACATCAGTTCAAGTACTCTTTTTTCACAAAATTTCAAAATTATTCTCCGAAGAATACATCAGTACAAACACACACGTAGATCAGTACAAGTACTCTATTTTTTCTGATGGAAAAACAACATGATGGGTCTCACCGTAATCCAAATTACTCTTTAACGGTTGCGAATTTGAGAAAACGTTCAACATGACTAAGTTTCATATTTTCGATATCTTGCTAACAGTACATTATTTGCCTCATTTTGACAAACTTTTAAAAAAATCATGTTCGAAATCAAATTTGATCGTATTCAAATTCGTTTTTAAATCGTAAGGAATTAGTAAAACATTTCAACACGAAAAACTTGCGCATTTTCCATAGCTTTCCAACGCCGTATCATTTGCGTCAATCCGACAAACCATTTGCAAAAAATCGCGAAAATATGTTTCACCCAGAATTTCACCGTTTTCAAATTACTTCTAAATCGTATAGAATCAGAAAAAACAATAGATATATGGAAGATGTGGATTTTCACCAGCTTTCCAACGCCATCTTATTTGCTCAATTCCTACAAACCGTTTGCAAATTGAGTCCAAAATACGATTCACGTTTTCGGTTTAAAAAAAACGGTTTTACCAAAACTGCTCTTAAACCGTGATGATTTTGCAAAAGATTCCTATATATTTGTAATGTATATATCAAGAGCTTTCCAATGACATATTACACGCCTCATTCTGACGAAAACACGATCAGTTCGACGAGATGAAAATTATCAGTACAACCGCCTGAAACCATCAGTTCAAGTAGGGTAACAGAATAATACGCGAAACAGAATAGCCCAGATGTGTGTGTGTGTGTGTGTATCCAAGGGTGCTTTCTGGTTTGCGAGGCAGGTGCCTCCAAAGTTATGCATTGTGTATTTAAAGTTTTAAACATCCCCAATATTCCTACATATATTTGGCCACTTCCAGGTGGTTCTTGACTTCTGGCCCCTCTCACAGATCTTCAACGACACGCCCAACCATCAAATTGAAAAAACAGTCAAATTCGTTGTTTATGTAAACATAAAAAACAAGCATTTACTCGAAATAAATAAATGTGAAGTTCAAATTAGAATAACACAGAAGTTCGGAGTATATCAAAACCTATGATACATATTAAAAAAACAAGAAAAACACAACACCATTTTATGTTTTTTAGAAGCAACTCATAAACGAAAAACAATGTTGCTAGAAGTTCAAGTGCTCGGCCCGAGAAAGTTCAAATATTCTTGTGAGAGAGGCTGAACAAAAATACGTGACAGAAGTTCAAGGTGAAATCAACGGGAAGTTCAACTACTACACGAAATGTGTTTCAGATAAGAATATAAGAATAGAAAACTAAAAGCTTAAAAGGTTTGTTGCAAGAAGTTCATGTGCTCATCTTGGTGCAGTTCGAGATCTCTAGTGCGAGACGTCCAACCTTCAATTACATGTTAAAAACAAGGAAAAACGATGTTGTTTTTGCCATTTTTAATACTGCTCTCAAACATCAACGAATTTGTAACGGTTGTCTTGATAAAAAGTTGCTCCTATTCATAGGCTTTCCAACGGTATATTATATGCTACATTCCGATAAATGGTTTAAAAGTTTTATGTATACCTCTAAAAACACATTTTTACGCATTTAAAAAATATTTTGAACCGTCGCAAGTATGAAATAAATGATCAACATGAAAAGGTTGCGTTTTTTTAACAGCTTTTCATCGGTATACCATTTGTTCAATTTCCGGTAATTAGTTGGGGAGTCAAGGGCAAAAATAGCACGTCAGAAAAAGAGTGAAGTTCAAACAGACATGCCCGAGAAGTTCAACTACTTCACGCAGTCCATTGCCATTCGTGATGAAGGCAGAAATCATGATCTCCTCATTTTCTATTTTACTTTGAAATGTCAGGAATATCATTCGTGTAAGTTCAAGTCCTTGGTCGAAGAAAGTTAAAACATTTATTGTGAGAGAGGTTTGTACAAAAGGAATATCATTTGTGTAACATTAACGAATGGATGAGAAAATTGCAAACGAAAATATGTCACAGAAGTTCAACGTGAAAATAGTAGGAAGTTCAACTACTATACTGAATGAATTTCAGATGAAAAACCTTTAAAATCATCACGAGTATGAAAAAATGATCAACACGGGAAAGTTGTGTGCTTACAACAGCTTTCAATCGGTATATCACTTGCTCAATTCTGGTGAGTGGATGGAGAGCTACGAGCAAAAAAGCACATGAAAAACAGAGTGAAGTTCAAGTATACATGCCGAGAAGTTCAAGTTTTTCACGCGGTGCATTTTTGAAGAATCTGTTTCGCGATAAAGGTAGAACGAATGATCTCACCGTTTTTGAAATTACTTCAAAACGGCTAGGAATCAGAGAAAACCATCAACATGAAAAAGTTTCCAATTTTCCGTAGTTTTTCAGCAATATGTTATTTGCCCCATTCCGATAAAGTTTGTAGAAATCACTTCGAAAATACGTTTTTAGCCATTTTCAAAATTGAATTAAAACTAAAATACGTTGGTCGCACCCGAGAGCACAGTGCCCCCTCTGGCTGACAGGTGGACCCGGGGCCCACTGTCGGCCTCTTCTTCTACCTCTGGCTCTCCCTTCTTCCTCTCTCCCGCGTGCTTTCCCGCGCTTTCTCCACCGGCGACGTCTAGCGCGTAGGGCATCTAGGGCGTACTGCGGTAGTGCGTGGCGTGCTAGCTGCCGGTGCAGCGTGCACTCACATCGCGGGCCAGTGCGCTGTCGGCACTGCTCGCGGATTCGTCTCCGAACACCGGCGCTCGAGCGACGAGCGGCGCTGGTGGACCTTGCCCACCGTACGCCGATCTCGAGCTATAAAATGACCGCGGTGCTCTTCCTTCTTCCTCACACCTGGCCTCGCTTCTCCTTCTCCTTCCTTCTCCTCCATTTCTGCTTGCAGGAGCTCGAGACGAGGCTCTAATGGCGGAGGTGATGCCGGACTGGTGCGTGATCCTGGTGTGCGGAGGGTTGGCGGCATTGCTGGGGTTCTCCGTGCTCCTGAGTGTGATGATCCTGGATGATCGTCGTGATGCTGCTGCTCGAGTGTTAGCTGTCCGCGGTGGCGGTGATCATGAGGATTAAGTGCGGTGTCGGGCGCTAACTGTTGTCAGTGTGTTGGAGGCAGCTTGTACCCGAGTGATTTCCCACTAACCTCTCCTTCAGAGGTGATCAGTTAGGTGTAACATGTGTATGTGCATTAGCAATTAGTGCACGAGGTCGAGTGGTTGCGGTTGTGAGTCTGCTGTGGTGCTGCGTGAATAAAAATCTATGTCGTGAAGAGATATATGCCGCGACAACTCAGGGGAAAAAATCTCACTTCAGAATTCACCGAGAGTGAAAACAGTTAATAAAAATTTACCGCAGTAAAAACCACTCACATTAATCGAAACTAAAAAAAAAAATTATTTCATCACACAAATTTAGGACACAACGCTTAAGTTGCAACATATACATAAATGCTGGAACAATGAACATAGCAGTAACGTCTACAATGAAAACGGTAAATGGACAGGGTCTTGAGAAAATGTCTCTGGTACTGGGGCACACTCCTCTTCTATCGGGGGAAGCGGATTGACTAGTCGATGGATGCGCCTCTCCTGGTCGGGCCTCAGTGGTCTGCCAATGGCGATCTGAGGATTCAAATCGGCGAGACTCTGGAGATAACCCATTACTCGCTGGGTCAAACGCTCTTGAGCGATGACATACTGGGCAAGGTTGGCCAGTACTGGGTCTCTCTCAATTCGTCCACCGGGAAAAGATGTTACTTCTCCGGGTGCGGCGCGACCCGGAAAGTAATAATACCCTCGTTCGCTGGCATAGGGTACCGCGAATCAAAGGCGAGCAAGTGCTTCGTATGCAGCAGCTTCTATGGCCATGTGCGGAGTCGGCATAGATTTTCCCACGAAGGAGACTTCCGTTGGGTCTTGGTTCGGGTTTGCGGGAGGGATCACTACAAAAAAAAAGACACATCCGTGACATTTTGGGACGAATGAATTTTTTCTGTCATACATATGACACTTCTATGACGATAATTGTGGCAAAACTCGGTATCATCATAGATGTGGTGGCCTCCTACTTCTATGACAAAAAATCATGACAGAAAATGGGCTTTTCGTCCTGGGCGGGCTGGAGACGCAGCTGCATGACATTCTTTGGGCCGTCCATGACGGAAAAAACCGTGGTAGAAGCGAGGGGGAGGAAAATTTCGGGGAGTTGCCGGTTACGGTGGGAGGTCGGGGGCCGAGCGATGCGCGTTTCTCTCGTACACGTACGTGCGTGTGTGCGAGGCGTTGGCTCTAACTGAACCCGAGCGAGGCGTTGGGCTCTAAGTGAACCCGAGCGATTGCACTGCAGGCTACGCGTTACTGAACCCGAGCGATTGCACTGCAGGCTACGCGTTACTGAACCCGAGCGATCGATCGATGGCTGTTAACTGAACTCGATGGAGCGATTCCTTCGCTGCTGCTGCTAACTAAAGCCGATCGATTGGATGAACAGTGAGCGTTGCGGGGGGGGGGGGGGGCGGCGGATGGGAGACAAGGACCGGGGGGGCGGGGGGGGAGGGGAGGATGGAGGGGGGGGGGGGGGGCGGCGGATGGGAGACAAGGACCGGGGGGGCGGGGGGGGAGGGGAGGATGGAGGGGGGGGGGGGGGGCGGGGCCCCGGCCCACGGAGGAACAGTGAGCGGTGGCGTTGCCTCTGGATGAACAGGACCCCGTGGTGTGGAGGGCTGGATGAACAGTAGACGGTGGAGGGGTGGCCGTGGAGGGGTGGTTGAACAGGACCCCGTGGTGTGGAGGGCTGGATGAACAGTGGACGGTGGAGGGGTGCCCGTGGAGGGGTGGTTGAACAGTAGCCGATGGAGTAGCGCGCGGTGGAGGCTGGATGAACAGGAGCCCGTGGAGGCTGGAGGAGGTTGACGGTAGCCCGTGGAGGCTGGAGGAGGTCGAAGGTGGAGATGAACAGTATCCCTGGAGTCCCGTTTTGCGGTACGCCACACCCCTCCCGATGAACAGGACCCCCGTTTCGACCGTAGGAGGTCCGTTTCGTCCGTTTTGCGGTACGCCACACCCCTCCCGATCAACAGGACCCCCGTTTCGACCGTAGGAGGTCCGTTTCCTCCGTTTTGCGGTACGCCACACCCCTCCCGATCAACAGGACCCCCGTTTCGACCGTAGGAGGTCTGTTTCCTCCATTTTGCGGTACGCCACACCCCTCCCGATCAACAGGACCCCCGTTTCGACCGTAGGAGGTCCGTTTCCTCCGTTTTGCGGTACGCCACACCCCTCCCGATCAACAGGACCCCCGTTTCGACCGTAGGAGGTCTGTTTCCTCCATTTTGCGGTACGCCACACCCCTCCCGATCAACAGGACCCCGTTCCGAACGTAGGAGGTCCGTTTCCTCCATTGTGCGGTACGCCAGGCCTCGTTTCCATCGCCTGTTCCGTCCAAGCCCTCCCGATGAACACGACCATGCATTCCGTTCCGACCCAGCCGGTTGGCTCCCCATAAACACGATTATGACGCTGCTTCTCCGTTCCGACCCAGCCATGTACGTATGCACGAGTAGGCGTTCGAGACCCTGCCCGTATGTACGTACGTGGCCGTATTTTCTTTCTTGCACCCTCGCCGTTGTACGTGTACATGCTACGTGCGCGCCTCTACATCGACCAGTATGTACATACACGTCGACCAGAATGACAACGCTACGTACGCTTTGACCAGGTGGGTCCCGACTGTCAGGCACTTCCTTGCCTGCGAAGATGTAGCTGGTGGGTCCCAGCAGTCAGGGGGGCGAATCGATTTTTTGCCCGGACGCACTTCCTTGCGTGTGAAGATGTAGCTGGTGGGTCCCAACAGTCAGGGGGAAATGTTTTTTTCGCAAAATACGGTGGCCCATCCGGTGGGTCCCCATTGTCAGGTGGAGGAATAATTATTTTGCATGGAATAAGGAGGCACTTCCTTGCTGTGGCCGTGGACCCAGCTGTCAGCCTCTCCACGTACAGTCCACGTCCGATGAAACCCGTTTCTTGACCACGTTGACCACGCTGCGCCGAGAGCACCAGGGCGGTGGACAACGACGAGGCCTAGGAAGGGGACGACGCGGAGCCGGGGAAGACGCGACAGTGGATGCCCATGCCTAGAGGAGTACAAGGGTTCAATGGTTCGCTGCGGTGTGAGGCTGCCGTCGCCGCAGAATAACAGGGGGTGTGGGTGATTAGAGGGATGGCCTGGCCAGCGGTGGGAGTAGTAGGGGGCGGTGACGCCTCCGTCGCATCGCAGACGGCCACGGGAGGCAGGAGCACGAGGCACGACCGACGCTGGTTTGGGCGGCTGGAGCAAGAAGACCAGAGGTTGAAGAAGCACTACGGCCGTTGGATGGACATCGTACGGTCACTGGAGCTAGAATCGTGCATATTGACTAAGTTGACAAAGCCCTCCGTCCCCGTCAACTTAGTAGGCCCACAAGTCAGCCTGCCACTATACTGGGTCCCAACTAATAGGGGGAGTATTCATTTTTTTTGTGCGTAATAAGGAGGCACTTCCTTGCCTGCGAAGATATAGCTGGTGGGTCCGAGCTGTCGGCGGCGGTAACGTTTTTTCGCGAAATACAGAGGCCCTTTTGGTGGGTCCCCGATGTCAGGTGGAGGAATCATTATTTTGCGTGTAATAAGGAGGCATTTCCTTGCGTGCGGCCGTGGACCCAGCTGTCAGCCTCTCCATGTACAGTCCACTTCAAATGCATGGTTGTTGACCATGTTGACCAGGCCGCGCCGAGAGCACCAGGGCGGTGGACGACGGCGAGGCCTAGGAAGGGGACGACGTGGAGGCAGGGAAGACTTGGCAGTTGTTTCCCACGCGGAGGGGAGTACGACTGTACGAGGGTTTACTGGTTCGTCTACCGTCGCCGGAGAATAACATCAGGTGTGGGTGAGTAGAGGGATGGATAGGCCAGCGATGGGAGTACGGTGGGGCGGTGAGGGCTGCGCGGCAGCACAGACGGCCGCGGGGAGGAGGGAGCAGGCAGTCCCGCCGGCGCTTGTTTGAGTGGCTGGAGCAGGAAGAGCAGAGATTGAAGAAGTACGACGGCCGTTGGATGGACATCGTACGGTCACTGGAGCTAGAATCGTTCATATTGACTAAGTTGACAAAGCCCTTCGTCCCCGTCAACTTAGTATGCCCACAAGTCAGCCTCCCACCATGGTGGGTCCCAGCTAGCAGGAGGAGTATTCATTTTTCTATGCGTAATAAGGAGGCACTTCCAGTGGGTCCTAGCTGACAGTGGGGGGAGCGTTTTTTTGCAAAATACAATGGTCCGTCCGGTGCGTCCCAACAGTCAGGGGCAAACGTTTTTTTTCGCGAAATACGGTGGCCTGTCCGGTGGGTCCCAGCAGTCAGGGGGGAAACGTTTTTCCGCGAAATACTGGTGGCCCGTCCGGTGGGTCCCTGCTGTCAGGTGGAGGAATAATTATTTTGCGCGTAATAAGGATGCACTTCCTTGCGGCTGCCGTGGACCCATCTGTCAGCCTCTCCACGTACAGTACTCTTCCGATGGAAGTCGGTCGTTGACCACATTGACCACGCCGCGCTGAGAGCACCAAGGCGGTGGACGACGGTGAGGCCTAGGAAGGGGACGATGCGGAGCCGGGGAAGACGGGGCAGTGGATGCCCATGCGGAGAGGAGCACGAGGGTTCACTGGTTCGGCTGCAGAGTGAGGCTGACGTCACCGTAGAATAACAGGGGGACTGGGTGAGTGGAGGGATGGCCTAGCCAGTGGTGGGAGTAGTATGGGGACGGTGAGGCCTCTGCGGCAGCACAACCGGCCATGGGAGGCAGGAGCATGCGGCACGACCGGCGCTGCTTTGGGCGGCTGGGGCAAGAATACCAGAGGTTGAAGAAGCACTACGGCCGTTGGATGGACATCCTTGACCACGCCACGCTGAGAGCACCAGGGCGGTGGACGACGGCGAGGCCTACGAAGGGAACGACATGGAGCCGGGGAAGACACGACAGTGGCTGCCCACGCGGTGGAGAGTACGAGGGTTGACTGGTTCGGCTGCCGTCGCCGGAAAATAACAGGAGGTGTGGGTGAGTAGAGGGATAGACAGGCCAGGGATGCGAGTATGATGGGGCCGTGAGGCCTGCCCGGCAGCACTGCTGGCCACGGGAGGCGGGAGCAGGCGGTTCCGACGGCGCTGGTTTGGGCGGCTGGGGCAGGAAGATCAGAGACTGAAGAAGCACGATTGCCGTTAGATTGACATCTAACGGTCTGACCCTGGTACAGTCGTTTGTTGACTAAGTTTCTTTTTTGCGAAACCTTGTGTACGCATGAACTTGGTAGGCCCACAAGTCAGCCTCCAAATCTGTGGCAGACAACATAAAGCCCATTTGCTATTTTTTATAATTTTCAGCCCATTTGCTAATTCTTAAGTAATTTATTACAACCCATTTTCTGCCCAGGACCACGGTCAAAAAGTTCAACCTTATTTTACATATTTCGGTGGAGTCCGAACTGTTGTAATCCCAAAATGATAAACATTTTTTTAAGAACTTATTGATTTGCCAAAAAAATCGTTTTGTTTTTGTGAGCAAATAAGACGTGGGACAATTGAGTTGGTTTAAGGGAAAACCAGTGGTAAAAAAATCAGCGCTGGGTGGGAAAAACAACAAAAATAAGGATGTAAATATGAAAAGGGAATTTCATGTGTTTTCAATATAATGATACGTGTATATGAACTAATAAAACTATAGGTAGAGATTAGAAAATGGATGTAGGACATACGTTTCAAGAGGAAAATAGAACTGGGCTGTGTGTTTGATTCAGTAAAAAAAAACTGCCTGCGGATGTTGTAAGACAAAATATAACTAACGCTGGCGGGCCAGAGGCCAGTAGATACCTACTGGATCTTTATGCCTTGTTGTCATCATGGGCTGGGCCTGTTAAAAGAAAAACCAACCCTGGGCAGTCTGCAGCCCAGTTGAAACTTGCTCAACCTGAAAAAACAATATACATGCTCAATAAATGAGAGAATTCTGCAAGTACAGACTGATAACTGGGATGCAGCATGGATATTGTTTTTTTATCGTGATAATAAGTGCATGCACTTGTTTCGAAAAAATTGGGGAACTGGGAATTCGAACGGCGGGTGCTTATGCTACCCATCAAATAAAAATCAGGTGCCTGAAAATTCGTTTCGAAACAAATGATTCAGCTTTATATCCACACCGACCCTCGGCATGATGGTTGGAAGCAAATGCAAGTTCATACCAAAAGATCGTTAACAACAATACCAACTTGCAGATGACAAGGTAGTACAACTACCAATACCTAACTAACTTATAATCTTTTTACTACTGGCCCTAGTGTTCGTCTAGTAGAAAATCTTGTAGAGGACCAGTTCCCGCTCCTTCTCTTGCTCCAGGTCCCCGAGGTGGTACTGGTGCATCACCCAGTTGGTCCTCTGCTGGTCGAAGTTCTTGTTGGTGTGCAGCACCAGAACCTTTTTTGCTGCCCGTCTGCCGGCCGTTGACCATCACCGGCAAGGTATTGCCGGTCTTGTGCCACATCGCGTGCATGCCGCTCTCCGACTGTATCTTGCGACGCGTCCACGTGCCCCTTTTGAAAGCCCTGGAATTGCGCTGGAAGAATTGCTTCCTTAGGCCACTCAGTGTGATACCTGCAGTATTGTGGAATACAGGTTTTACTGTACGTAGTTGGCATTTTCATAACATCTTTGGCATGTTGCAGTCACTTGTTTCAATTTTTATTAACTGTCAAATTTGTAATTGCTTCACCAGGTCTGCGTCTAAAAATAAAAATAGAGCTATAGACAAAGGAATATGTTTGTGCAAGTAGACGGCCGATCGGTGTCTTACCTGGAAGTTTCTCAGGTTGGGTGTAGCATATGCTGTGCTCGCTGTCGATGGTTGGTATGAACAAATCGATGAGAGACTGAAATCTCGCGCTGTTAGCACTCACTTTGGCCTCAAGGTGCTCGATCAGCTCCTGATCCGTGGGATTGAACTTGACGCCAGCCGGCAGCACCGGCCAATCCTTCTTCGACTTGTATCGGTAATTCTAGTTATATGGTACTCAATGTATGATTAATCGACTGTTTTAAGTGAATGATGAAAGATTTCGACAGATAAGTGGTACTCCAAATCTGATGTCCAGAATATCCGAACACGCCGCCAGGATTCTTGTGTCACCTCACGCGCAACGTGTTGTCACGTCAATTCAATGTGTGGACATGATGAATAATTTGACCGACGTATACTAGTACTCCTACTGTACTACTTACTAGTCGTATTTAGTGTCACAATTTATACATAGGTTTAACTAACAAGTACGCACTTGAAGCCTAACTGATATATACTGCACAACATCTCCATCATCATTATTAGTACATCCTACGCAGGTGAGTTAGGATGCACTTGATCCCAGGAAGGTATCTATCCTTCAAACCAGAGGAGTGCTTCAAACTAACAACAGTACATAATATCCAACAAAAGAGGGTCGTGCTACAGCAGCAGAATACATGGCTCAGTCTAGATATCAACACAAATCAAGTTGTGCATATTTGCTGTTGGCATGAACCACATCGCCGCATGTCGGGTTTGCAAAAGCCATCCATCGCATGGAAGCTTGATGCCTTTCACACACTGAAGATTACCTAGCAACAAGCTGTGTCGACGAATCTCTGGATATGGTGATTCATGAAACTCATGGTATGATGTGTAAACACAGCCCCCCTCGCGAATGGAAGTTGCGTAGCACAGTAATCATCGCCGGTGATATGATCGATGATTGGTTGGATGATCGGATAATTGAGCCAGGAACAAGGAGTGGTTGCCGAGGCTGTAAACCCGCCTCCAGTTGAATACGCCTGGCCCAACGGAGCTGGGATCTTTCTCGAACACGAAGCAGCCATAGCCATCAATGTCACGAACGCCCCACACATTGTACTGCATGTGGTTTGATGTAATGGTTTGGTCAATTTGGTACGTGCAAATGAGCATCAAATGACCGCCGTCAGCTGAACGAGCAATAAACCCCCACCCATCGGCTGGTATGATTCCAGGTTCTGGAATCATGAAGGCCAGCGCATTTGCGTCTGCTGCAACAATTCAAATTGGAGACCAAAAGGACAAAAATAATCAATCATGTTCAGAGTATGTGTGGAATTAAGATTATTATAACAGTGACACATATCATAGGCAGAGAATTGCAATGCCGTGGTCATAATCATACCCCAAGTTAAAAAATAAGCCAATGGCTTTCATATTCTAGCAACATGTCATGGTTCAAACATCATGTAACAATGAGAGGAAAATAGCTATGACAGCGCCTACTCATATTCTACCATAGCACTTACTACTACTGTTCTCATATCAACTCTAAGCAATAACATGCGTTGTTATCTTGTAAACGAGAGTAACATATAGCAATCATGATGTTATGCTCATAATATGTATTCTAACAATCATTAGATGCCAATTGTTCTCATATCAACTCTAACAATAACATGTGTGGTCATAAAAATCTAGGAAATGAGAGGAACACATAGCAATAATGTGGTTATAGACATGCTATGCATTCTAAATTTTTAACAAATGAACATGCAGTCGTATTGATAAGGTAAAGATGAGATGAGATAGAACAATTACATGACGATAGATTCCACCAGTATAGGTAGCCAATCTGTGCGTCGACCGCGTAAACGATGCCATCGTACACTATAGCATCAGACATAAATGTTGCCACAACAGGATTGATGATGAGCCATAACCATGTATGGCGACCGGATTCCAGATAGACTAATCCCATGTTGAACAAGGCAATGAGCTTGTAATCCATGTAGTCTTCTGATGGTGTGGGCACTTCGCAGATTACAACTTTCTGCAAACAGAGGTCGAGCCAAAAGCTTGACGCGTCTCGTGCGTAGTAGGCAGGAGTGTCCGGCGGGCCGCGAGGCTCGATGTCGGCGGTATCCAACGATGGAAGGGTGATCTCTCGCTGGGTGTAGATATCCATGAGATGCCACGGACTACCGGTGTGGTGGATGAGGATGATCCAGTTGGCCTTCATGCCCGCCCAGTAGTGGCCGCGCATGAAGGACAGGTGGACGGGTAGTGGTAGCATGTCGAGGGGCACCACGGTAACCTTCGTAGGATCGTCAGGTCGGTGTCTGGGCCACTTGCGAGGATCGGGCATCAGCAAGCAGGGTGTCTTGAAAAGAGCCGGCCGGTTGTAGACGAGTAGAGGTACAAACACACCGAGCATGCGGCCAGACGAACGGTGCTGAGTAGGTCCATACGACTACAGATCTGCTCCAAGAGAACATCGGGGAGGGAATTCCAATCGCGGCTCTGCGTGTCAGTCGGTTCTGCCATTGGGGTTTTCGGTGCCTGCGATCCAGCGGGGAAGTGTATTCGGGCGGGCGAGCGAAGAAGCTTCTCCTCGTGTGGCCGAGCAGTGAGCGGGGGGATATGGTACGCGAGAGCTACCAAGGAAGATGGCGCGGGCGGGCGAGCAGTGAGCGGGGGTAAATGGTGTGCGGCCGACGATGGGGAAGAGAGGAGGAAGAAGAAGAGAGGAGGAAGAAGAGTGGAAGATGGGGAAGAAAGTGCATTAAATCTCAATTCTACTAGTACTACTACCAGGATATACCGTCCTTCGGAGTGTAAATAGTTACAGCGATGACATGTGGGTCTACCACAAGAGGGCCCATATGTCAGTTAATGGAGGACAGAGGTGCGTAGGCATATTTGTGGAAGCGTGCTCTACTGGCAAACATGATGGCAGTACTGGGTAAGGCTGATTTAGTAACAACAACACGATGGTTCAGCTTATTAATTACGTGTCCCATCTGCTGCAGCGTGTATTGTCACTTCACTGCGAAGACTAGTTGAATAGTTTTCTGACCGAGATGGGGAATAATGGATGGCGAGGACTTCCTTTCTACAGTATCCCTATGCCTCTACGCTCACTTCACTCATTTTGCTCCGTACCTAGTCACTTGTTGAAATCTGTAGAAAGACAAATACTCCGTATTTGGGAACAGAGGGAGGCTTTTACTCCGTACTATTTGGGAACAGAGGGAGTATCACCATATGGAGGGAACAGAGGAAGCTTGAAATATGAACATGTCAATGGCAGGGAGTAAGTCCCATGCATGCATGCATGCATGCAACATGCAACACTCACACGTACACATGGACGCACACAACACTCACGCACCCATGCGGCACACAGCACACGATGCAACACACACAACTCACGCTCAAGTGCTCAACCTACTCCCTACGTCCGTGAAAGACTGTACATTTAGAGATTTACACATTGACAAGGGCATAATTAACGCCCAAAAGTAGCATACTTATGTGTGCATGCGACCATTGAGATAAGAAGATTAAATGAAGGCCGTTGCATGCTGTAATTAAGGACAGACATGTAGCCTATACCTAGAGCACAAGTTATAGATTAAAGGCTACATGCATTGGAAGTGTAGATGTACATTATGTACCACACTCTTTGTTTTGTATCCGATGTACACTCTTTGTTGGAAGACCGAGGGAGGACACGTGCATGCACTCACATACACAGCCAGGGCGGTTCGCGCGCAAGGGTTGGACTCGTGTCGCGCCTGCGTAAAGTTTTGTTTAACTGATTTCTTTGCTCTGCCAACTGACAGGTGGGACCCAGAAACCAGGTGACAATTTAACCAGCCAACAAAGTGCCACGCCGCAAAACTATATATAGTGACCATAAAGAGCGTATTGTTACATACGTTGACCGCTAGTGTATTTTTCTCTTTTCAAATTAAGACATATTAATCGGAAAGGACGCAGTATGGACTACTACTAGTACTAGTACTCCTTTGATGTGTCCCGTCAACTCGCCGAACGAGGAGAAGCTTGCTTACTACGCCTCTCCCTCGCCCACGTGCGCGGTGGTTCACAGGACGAGGAGAGGGTTTTTACTATAGCGCCCTCTCCCTCTCCCTCGCCCTCGCCCTCGCCCTCGCAGTGGACGTGCAATAGTTCAATCGGTGTCAGATTTCCAGAAGCATATTGTACTGTAGCATCATCATTGTTGGACCTTCCGAAGAGGCGAAGAGCCAAGTGCAAGGTTCACACGAGTACGAACTGTTGAACCTCCCGAAGAGGCAAAGAGCCAAGCACAACGTTTTATAGGAGTTGTCGTCCTATTAGGAGTGTGCTACAACTATAGCGAACGATGCTACTGTATGATGCCGCCACGTCACGTATATCCAAAGCTGTGCCACCCTTTTTTTCTCAAAGAGCGTTTTGGAGCCCGTGCAACAACCACACAAGTTGCACGTACACATAACACATTTACTAGTAATAAATTCTAAAGGACAAATGCCAGTATGCCACACAAGTTCATCTCCAATTCATGTGATAAATTTGTGCACGACTAGTCTACATATATTCACAGCGCTACCGTTCACAATTACCGTACTCCACTTACACACTATAGATGGACTACATGCATGTCCTCCTCCAGGTTCCAGTCCCAGGTGTTCTTCATGGATGGCACGATCCATAGCGGTGGGCAACGGGAATCATTGTCGCAGCTTTCTAGTCCGGTTCCACACGATGGAGACTCATCCAAGCTGAAGCAGCATAAATTAGGGATAGCGTGTCCCAGCATGTCGTTCATCCGGCGGTGTGCAATGAAGACACAACCATGCTTCATGAACGGCAGGCCTTCCGTGTCGTGCACGGAAGGTGGCATCCGCTTCACAATGGGGTAGCTGTCCGTGATGAAAAGCGAGTACTCTCCAAGAGTGTTCCTAGGCACCCACGTAGCATCACGGGGGTCGAACTCGGCGCCGTTCATCTAGTACACGCGGCATCCCAGATCTGGACACATGGTGACGTACATAGTCAGGGTCCATGCATAATAATGTTGTGCTCAAATATGGCGGTCAGTAATACTGTGCAGCAAATAGTACTACTCCGGTATAGAGGAAGTAAAATAACCGGCTTATTATATATAGCCACTCTTGGCTACATGGATGAGATAGTAAGACATGGAAAAACAAAAATGGTGGCAGGTAGTGGGTTCAAGTCTTCAAGGGCCTAGCTAGCTATACGCGTCCTCCAATGTAAAAAGTACTCCTACTAGTACTACGAAGTATACTACTAGTACAACAATGAAAGAGAAGGCGAGAGGGTTAAAAAAATGGAATACCTGGGTAGATGGTGACGGTCCGATCGTGGTAGAATGTGTGACCATGTTGCACATCAGTGGTACCATGGGTAACAACTGCTAAGATAGTTGATCCCAATATGCCAAAGTCAGCTACAAGGTTCCAGGTTAGACCGAATCGCGGATGCAAATGCACATCCAGGATCGGCGATCTTATTTTGATCAGGGGATGACTGGTCCTTGCAAAATAATGGAGTACCGTTAGGGATGCAAATGATGGTTTGTGCATTCCGTTTGTAATCTCCCTACCGTAGGATGGCAACCAGATGAAACAAGTCCCCTGGCTTGTCACCGCGAAGAAGCGGACTAGATGGCGCACGGCTTCTTCGAACGTGTAGGGGTACAAATCTGCCGTCGCCAACATGCGCCAGCCTCTGCCGTTACTGCGCCTTGCATTGATGGCAATCCTTATGTCGAACACCGCGATGAGATAGTAATCGTCGTAGCCGCGTATCTTTGTCGGCGGGTCCGCAATTGCTATCTTCTTCAATCTCATGTAGGCATCATCATACGTATTCAAACCCAGCCAGTCCGGAAGGCCGATCCCAATGGTGGAGAAGGGGTCTACCGGAACGGCCGCACTGCTGTGGATGTTGTGCGAAATGATGGTAGTATCCGGCCGGAGGTATGCAAGCCAATCTTCGTTGGCACCGACCTAGACCTATATATAAGACGGTGGGCAGCGGAGAAATTACGGGATGGAAATGGAATAACTAAGTACTACATGATCAAACTCCATTACTGACCTGCTCATCGGACAAAATCCGACTACCTCTCAACGTCGGCAACTCTAGCGGAGTCAACGTGCAACCATGGCCAGGGAGCGGTGCACTGTTCGAAGGATTGTCCCATAGAAGAACCTTCTCCTCGAGGACGCATGGAAGACCAACAAGCATGGCCTTTTCCCAAGCCTGTTTAAGCAGCGTCTTGAAAAAGTTGGTGCAGGAAGCACCGAGTCTTGCGGCAGTGAGGACGTCGGAGCGGCGTGCGATTTCTCCTAGAGGATCGTCATCCAAGGTCTCCCAGCCCCGACGAGGAGGAGAACCGCGTGGCGAATCCATGGGAGCAGCGACGAACTGCCTTCTCTTTGGGGGGAGGGGAACTGGCGAGGAGGAGATAAGAGCGTAGTAACCGCAGGGCCTCGTCCCTTCCAACTGCAGATCGTTCCTCAGCGAAGGGGTGAGGCTATTATTTACTACTAGTACTAGCATTATGGAACGTTATGGGATTGCATCATACTGTAAATAATAGTACTAGTAAGAATTTTTTGGCACTAGGTAGTAGTTTTTGGCGTGCATTAAGAAATTTTGGGTATGTTTTTGCCATTTTTTGTACACGCCAACTAGTGTCAAAAAACGTATTACATTATGTGACGGAGGAGTACGTACTCGTACTGTAGTAGTACCAGTACTACTTTTCTCAACTAGTAGTGCGATGTACTGTACTTCTAGTCTAGTCTAGTATAGTGCACCAGTTTTGAACTCTTGAATCTCAGGGCCAAGGAGCTACGGTTGGAAGTGGAGGGTACTACTGTTATCTAGAACCATCGTTGTACTATCAATGCAGGGGAAGTACACCTGCGTAGTGGCCTAGTGGGTACTCTCGGTGCTATATTCAGCCGCTCCTCTCACGTAGGAGTAGCTGGCCTACTCAGTCGCTCCTCTCACGCACACACTAGCAGCCTGTTTATCAGCGAAGGTTACTGCGGGGGCAGAACATTTGAGTTATTTGATACAGCGAGACTAGGCTTTTCGCTTCCATTTGTGGAGGTGTAATGGATCTCGTCGAACTTTGTTAGAACTAGTTCCTTCTTTATGAATGAGATGAAGCAAAGCTTTTGCCTCCGTTTAAAAAAACACGTCAAGAGGAATTTCTTTTATAGTAGAGCCGATAATGGAGTGAAGTCCATGCGTGCAACGCCACAAGCTACATAGTAGTAGTAGAGCACTTTACGTACGGAGCCATATTGCACAGTTCCCAATGCCCCGCCAGGCTTTTCCGGCTCCTCGGGCTTAATTGGGAGGCGCTAGTTTAAATATGTTACTAGCTGATGAGGAAGCTGCAAGCGAGGTGCGGCTAGGGCGAGCACGCGAGCCACGGGATGCTGGGAAGGAAAACACGTTCACATGGCTAGGCTGTCCAGTGCACCCAGATTGTGGGGCCGCACGTCCTTTCGACTTCAAAACTCAAACTACCCGTGTAAAATATGGCTCGCAGCGAAGTGTAGTAATACTATTTAAAAAAAGGCCGCCGTGCGTTCGGCTGGGATCGAACCCGCAAAACGAGGTATACACTCCCGCGACCACTAGTAGTACTCGTTGGAGTACAACGCAACCTAGAATCGCCTTTTGTCGCTAGTAGTACGTACATTTCCTTACAAGAAACCCCTAATAATGCAAGAAACTACTAAAATGCCAAGAAACTACTACCACTTGCATACGTGGCAGACTTAAGATAAGACTACCTTATCAACCATTGTACATGCTCTTACCAACAAAAATCCTCGAGTGACCTCCTACCTTCGGCCCGTCCACCTAGTCATCCTCGGCCATGGGACGCAGCTACCGCCGGCGGTAGAAGGCGAGGTCAAAACCGCCGGCGGTGCGGAGCCCATGTTGCGGCAGCCCGGATGCCAGCTCCGTCCGGCGCTCGCAGCCGCTAGCTAGCCAAGATAGCTCCGTCCAGCTGCTTGTCTGCAAGGTTTGCTAGCTAGATTGGCACGACAGTGTGGCGGCTTGCTCGCGCGCGCCGCGCTCAGGCCAGCCATCTGGCTCGAGCGAAGGCCAGCGCGGCGGCTTGCTCGCTCGTGAGTCACGCTCGGGCCAGCCTGCCAACCCGTGCGGAGGCCAGCGCAGCGTCCGACCTGTCCGGCGGAGCGGCGGCCAACTCGCTCATCACCGGTGCCACCGACGAACACGCATCAGTACTGTTTGAAGTAATGTTCAGGAAAAATAATGATTTGAGGGGGAATAACAGGATAGAAGGTCAGATGTGGGTCCCTCGTGTCAACGGTCAAACAAAATGTGTTGGTTTAAGATGCCTCGTCAGCACGGATGTGTGGGTCAACCCTGTCATAAATGGGTTTAAACGAACCTAATCGGTAGGAGTACTAGGTAGTAGTTTTTTGGCGTGGATTAAGAAATTTTGGGTATGTTTTTGCTATTTTTTGTACAATAGATTCTTCCTAGGGCTGGTTGAAAGTGGTAGTTTTTTGTTAAATACTCTACATATTGTAAGTAGGAGTGAAAGTTAAGCTTTGGAAGCCAATAAGCAAGGCTAGTTACATAGTGCATATGTGTACATGATTGAAAGTAAATATCAACCATGAGTGACTAATATCTTGATGGAAAACTCGAAACTATGGAATACTAGGAAAAAAATGCATGGTTGGAAATACTAGCAATGTTCATGTCCGTTGCAACGAATCATAATTAGAATAATACTTATTCACAAACTTGGTACAAAACACT
>LR880967.1:835374970-835387758 GCA_904067115.1 Aegilops sharonensis
GCATTTCTTCTACTTTGTTACACCATCTGCTTAGTTTAAGCATCATATATGAGTATATGCCATAACTATCCATTTTCTGTACCTATTCCATGTGTCGTCACACTATGTTTTTCCAGTCAAATGTTGTTCTTTCGTGATAGATGTCCAAAAGGAAGAGGGTGAGTGCAGATCCTCAAGGAGTACAAACTAGGTATTTGGAAAAGGTAGTGGTACCTGTTAAATTAGATAGATCAACAACCACAGAAAACAAAGGCCCAACTGTACCACACTTTACCCCTACTCCAGTGGCCAAACCCCTATTAGAACTGCTGGGAGCCCAGCGTCAGGTACTGTCTGTGATATCAATTCAAAATTTGAACTCCTAAATTTCTGCTTGTGCCTTACCTTCTCTCTTGTATGAAAACTAATTTCAGATGAATCTCCTTGCTCAAAGGATCATACGATCTCAAAACAATAATGGGCTCGGCATTGCTCTTGTCAGTACCTCTCTCCCTTTTGCCTTGTAACACTGTACTTAATTAATTGCTATTTGATTATGTATCATCAGTCTGCACCTGAGCTTAATTATCCTCTGTTTCTTCCAATATTATTTGATCTATATTTACTCTTTGCAAAATTTAGAATAATGGCAATGCTTATAAAGAATTTTCTTTGGGGAATTTATTGCATTATCCTTCCATCAACATGGAGAAGGGCTTTGTCCAACCCGTGTTAACATGTAATGTAAGTTCATCCTTCTCAAGCCTTCAAACTTTGTTCTAGTATAGATTTGGATAGGCATCATGGCCTCCACTGCTGTTTGCTTTGCTGTTTACATCTGATTGGATGTTTGCAACAACTACCAGTTTCAAATTGTAGTTGTAAAAACATGTTCCTTATGCAGAACAGATCCATTTATTTGCTTATATAATTGTGAAACTTGTTACGTGTCTCCTTGTTTCTCTTTCAGAGTCGTATCTCTTACGCCAGGCGGAACTTTAGGGAAGATAGTGAGCCAAACCATCTTGAGGACAGCGAGATGACCCCAAGGTCCTGCCTTGATGAAGACAGTGAGTTGAAGCTACTCACCAGCAGGTGTGAGACAACCTCTGTGCAGTCGCTGCCTCAATCAGTTCGACTTCTTCAGTCTCAACTTAAAGTGGAAAGGCTTTCTTCAGCTAGCTCCGACTTGAAGTCAAAGATGCAATGAAGATGTCAGAGGACTGCCGTGCGCACCATCATGCCTTAAATCTAGTGTTGATGCATCTATCGTTGACACAACTGAGGTCTACTCAGCTTCTTCAGCTGTTTGGGGGGCTCGACCTGGCCAGGCCTAGTGCCTTCTGAAGTGCTCTCAGTTTTGTATATTCTTTTGTCGGCGCGTTTATTTGCACTGGTGGCGAACTTTGATGCCCAGTGGATGTAATATGTGCGATAGCCGTGATAGCCTAGCGTAAGTTGCTTGCTTATTTATTTCCTTGTTGTCTTGTTTATTTGTTTGCTTGTAGTCATTGCAGTTCTTTTTCCGCGGTTTGCTAGTGGCTGCAATAACCTATTTTTTAAAACTAGGCCACAATAACCATGGGCTAATATTTACTGTAGTGACACTGGGCCTCCTACAGGCCGTATAAACAGTGGGCCTTCTACGGGCCGTAGAAACAGTGGGCCTTCTACGGGCCGTAGAAACAATGGGCCTTCTACGGGCCGTAGAAACAATGGGCCTTCTACGGGTCGTATCATCAATGGGCCTTATACGGGCAGTATGATCGATTGGCCAAACATGGGCCAATAACAGGCCGCATTATGGCCGTAAACGGGCTAGAGTTGGAATCGTCCGTTCATGGGCCAACCATAATGGGCCATCGTTAATAGGCCGTATTTCATGACGCTATGAAAACGGCCCAACGTGTTAACGGACCACAAACGGGCTGACTGTAACCACAGGCTGAATTTGGCCCATAAGCAGAAAATGACAGTAACGGGCCTTAAGTAAACGAATGCTGGAAATGAGCCCAAGAATAAATGGGCTTTGAGAAGGCCGAAAGATAACATGGGCTGGAAACGGCCCAACGGAATAACGAGCCCTTAATGGGTATAAAGTGATACACTGTTCATTACGGGCCAGTTTCACCACGGGCCGTTAATGGGTGTAAAGTAATACACTGTTCATTATGGGCCAGTTTCACCATGGGCCGTTAATAGGCAAAAAGTTACATAGGGCCTCATATGGGCCGAAAGACGTCATGGGCCATACATGGGCCAGAAGTGAAAACGGGATGGAATCATATTGGGTGGCCCAGATGACGGTACTGGGCCTAATTCGGATAGGGCGTAACGGGCCTTTGGTTAGCGGGCTGTAAATGGGCTATATGCGAACATGCCGTTAACAGGCTTTACATGGGCCGGCCCGCCACCTTTTGACCAAGTCAAACGGGCCGGCCTTTTCACAGGAATGGGCCTCTGTTGGGCCGTGCCATGTGTCGACATATCATAGGCGCCTTCTGTCCAATGAGTGGACGACATCTGTCCCAACGGTGAGACGACACGTGTTTCCTCCAGCCAATGATGATTTTACACGTGGAAAATCCCCATTGGTCGGGGCTGTTAACGGGTTATCGGATCCAAAACCCGACCCGATAGCTTAACGGCGTTCCATTACGGTGGATGCCATGTGTCAGTCACCCTTGACGAAAGCACTTCTGTGACGCGCGATTTATCGTCATGGAAGTGGACACTTCCGTGATGATAATTTTGGTAATGTCATGGAACACTTCTACGACAGCATAGGTATGACTATCTTGATTCTGTCATAAATTTGTCATGGATGTACATGCATGACAAAAAACGTGACCTATTGTGACAAACACGTATCATCACGGAAGTGTATTTTTTTGTAGTGGATGTGCACCACTGCCCAATATTTCGAGGTGGATGGGGTGATCCTTGATTTGAGCAACTCATACTGGGGTGGAAGGATAGAACTCATGGTACTGCAGGTAAAGTCCCACAATATTTTAACAAAACTTCCTGGGGTTGCATCTGGAGTTCTCAGATAAATGCTAGGGCTCGGCATGGCAATGGAATGGCTGTAAGAGTTGTGCACAAGGTGAGGGATAGTTGGCAAGGTCACGAGGTGGCCTTTTATATAGCATTGGGGCCGGTCATTTACCGCGATGACGGGTAACTCATTTGTCGAGTCTGCTCTATGGGGTCGGGGTCAATGCCACAGATACACACATCTCACAAAAGTGACATATCACTATGGGGGGTGTCGTCGGGGTGGTTTTTGGTATCTGTGCCTGGTATTAGAAACGTAACCGTATGCCAACCTACTTATGCATGGCTACTATTCAAAACAGAGGCATACAAGCAGGCTGCATTAATTATGGCGATACAGGATCACATAATTACAGGGCGTAGAAATACCAAGGCTTGGTACTACTCGAGTGACTTAGTCTACCTCGTTTATATCTAAGCGGGCGTGCCTTGTGGATCTCGAGGCTTCTCCACGGGTTTCACCATCGAGATTAGCTGGAGGGGGTTGAGGGGCTGCAGGGTCGGGGTAGCGATGATGACCCTCCCGGGGATTGTTGGCCACAATCCCGTTGGAGCGTGTTGCCAAAAGGTGACGAAGCACTTTTGGGGACACCAAAGTATTTTGGTTGATGGCTGGGGCAGACCTCAAGGACTCGATCGGGTGTCTGAACAACACGACTGGGTTGTCGGTGTCGGGCTCATCTTCTCCTCTTGCTGGGGCTCGGCGGATCAGCTCTCCACGAGCCGCGATCAGGTCAAGGGTGATTTGATCGAATAGTTCCTCTAGCGCACTGACATAGCGCACTAGATGCAACAATGCAGGATCCGTCTCGTGATCTCCGTTGGCAACCTGGGGCGGCCTACCATACCCGTCACGGCTAGGGTAGTAGTAGAACGAGCGACAGTTAACTCTGGGCGACAAGTGCCGGAGTTGAACTATAGCCTCTCGAGCAGCTAGTTGGATGGCTTGTGGCTCAAAGGAAGTTGTCCTTCCGGTGAACATGTAGGGGCGCTCTGGCGATAGGCCCCTACCACAGATGTGCACAGTGGCCCAGAATTGACGGATCTCACCGCTCATGGGTCCTTGGTACACAACATATTCTGGGGGCTCTTCTAATGCATAGGCACGGCGGGTGAGGTTTGCGAGCACGGTCACAAAACCTCCAAGGTTGGTTGCTGTGGTCTCATTGTGCACGATGGGTCCAGGCATTATGTCTCGTTTGGGAAAGAGGTTGTGCTATGCTGAGTTGTGGCTAGCGTGCCCTTTTTATAGGAAAAAGGAGACGGAGTCTTCCTTCGCACGCTTGCGAATGAGACACTTTAGGTGTCGGTCACTGGCGCGTGATCGACAGGCTAGGCTGATAGATTGGGCACCGACTGCCGAAAGTGTCGGGGTCACTGGGTGGCTATCTTACATGAGAAGCTTGGTCGGGGTTAGGTTAAGGTCTGGTGGGTTGGTTAACCTAGGTTTTTTGACCTGGCTAAGATAGGATTAGCCAATGGTCAGCCTGGCTCTGATACCAAGGTTGTCAGGACCAGATTTTTTGGGATATCAATTTCCCAGAAAATGGCCCTTATGCTCACCAGCCCCAGGATTACTGTTAGCTGATGAGGCACTAACTTGATACATAAATTCCAAGCAAAATACAAACTGTGTAGTACAAGACTATTCTGGCCTATGAGTACATCAGTTGGTTTCTATTGGCTGATGGCGGAAGCGGTCTGTGGTTCATCTGCGTCTATGGGACTCCATTTCCCACAGGAGCAGCTGACCAGGGTAACTCCTATCTTTGCGAGGCTGCTGTCACCATTGCGTGGATTCTGGGGCTGTGCTCGCAACGCTCCTCTCCATGCAAGAAATCTGGCCAAGACAATAGCCAGGGACAAGCCAGTGAGTACTTTTGAATGTACTCGCAAACATTATGAACACAGGTATAATATAACAAATGATAATCATGCTCTGAAATAGTCTATGTTCACAGCGTCAGTCACGAAATAACAATCCATGATGCACGCAAGCGGGGTTATTTATATATAACATGGATATGCAATACGGGAGTAGAAATGGAATGCACCGATCGGGTGTCTGAAGTGACGCCTCGAAAGGATAATAATATAGAACATGCCTCAGTCGGGCGTCTGAGCGACACAACATAAAGGGCTTATAAATAAAAGAAATGACAAGCATGCCACAGTCAGGCATCTGAGCGACACCACATAAAGGGCTTATAAAGTGAATAATAACAAGCATGCCACAGTCGGGCGTCTCAGTGACACCACATAAAGGGCTTATAAATAAAAGGAATAACAAGCATGCCACAGTCGGGCGTCTGTGCGACACCACATAAAGGGCTTATAAGAGAGTAATCACGGTGAATATCCAGGAGGTAGAACCGTCCCAGGGATACTCAATAATTCAAATAATGTAAATGGTTAGTCCATAATAATAATAATCATAATCATCATATGTCACAGGTCATAAGCAATGTTCTGGTTTAGCAGTTTTTCCTCCGAAGACCGACACTAAGACCGACACTTGACCCATCCCAGACTGTAGTCCTTAACCATGGACACGGCCATTCGAATAGATGTTTAATCTCTGCAGAGGGTGTACTCTTTACCCACGAGTAACGGATTTCTTTAGTCCATCGGGACTAATTCCGTCTAGGGTCTTTTAGTTGAAAACACACCTGACCGCACACACCAGCCTAACTCACCAGTGTCTGGAATCACCCATGACACCCGTTTGAGCAAAACTCTAAGTGGGGAGGCTACAACCTCGTTTAGCATGTGATCAAAAAATTTATAACGCGCGCAAACTAGGGGAGCTACCCCCTCAGCTCCAACCGGAAACACCCATGCCCCCGGACCAGGTGGCATGCCTACCGGATGCAGCCGGTATCTTCTACCATGGCCTCTCTGTACGGTGTGTGCTAGGACAGGGGTTGACGACTTACTGAACCGTACCCTACCTATGGCAGGGACAAGTGGTAGTACGAAACAAGTATGGGGGTTACCGGAACAAGACTCGATCTATGGTCGACTTAGGAGGTTTAAGTATTCCCTGCATGATTAGCATAACACTTTATACTTCAACCTACAGACAGAATCACCTCCCGTCATACCTCATCATGCTGTACCGGACACAACCGTCTCGACGGAGGACTAGAGACAAGCCCGTGTCTACCCAAGACAAAGGCTTTCCCGGATTCCTTCCGGTATGCATGAAAGGCATACGATGGTGATTACTATCACGACGTATCAAATTTCAAAAGCACGGAGTCATCAATATGCACTTATGAGTATGTTCATATCATCACATAAAATAAAGAAAACTCCAAAACGAGGGGTGTTGTAACCGTATCAAACAACACACGACAATATTATGACAGGGTTCAGAATGCTTGCCTTCAAGACGTGGAGAGGCAGGGTGCATTCCAAAACTTTTGAAAGTTGCCTTCCTCTTCAAAAATCCTATTTTTGAAAATACTCAAATTAACACAAACTATTAAAACAGTACAAAAAGTTTTCCTAGTTATTTTTGAAATAAATATTAAAATAAATTAGGTGAAATTTGAGAGAGGTAGGAAAAAGAATCAACTCATTTGGAGTTATATTTAAAAAGTTATAGCCAGTCAAAGTTTAGTCAAAGTTCTGTTTTTAAATAAAACAGAAAAAGAAAAACATTTCGAAATAAAAAAACACGTCGAAGACGTACTCTGGTTTTACGCCTCCACTTACGCCAGCGTGGACCGGCTCGTGGTCACTGACAGTGGGTCCCCTGGGCCCACTGGTCAGGTTTGACCAGTCGCCCGCCTTCTCCCTCCTCTGTCTGAGCGGAGACGGAGCTCCGGCGATCAACGCCGGTGAACGGCGGCTCCTCGTGGGGTTCTGATGGCGGGGATGGATCCGCCAGTCCAGGGCGGTCCTCCCGGTGGTTGCTAGGTTGGCAGGGACGAAGGGAGTCACCGGCGGCAAGCTTCGCGGCGGCCGGTGGCTTCGGGAGAATTGGGGGTTCGCGCTAAGGTGGTTCTCGAGCGAGTTTGAGGGGTTGGGTGGCTCCGCAAGATCGAGGGGAGTCGGGTGGTGGTGCTGGATGGACGGGGGAGGGCCTGGTTGCGACGAATGTCATGGGCATCTAGGCATCTCTTGGGGTGGTCAAAAACACCAGATCATAATCTCCTTTGATGCTAAAGAGGGTGGCAAGGTTAGTTTGTCAAAGATAGAAACTTGTTAGTGCAAGTTTTTGAGAAAACCAAAACTGGACAGAAACTAAAGGCTATCATTTCATGGACCAAAAATATTCCAATGGGTCCACTCTCCTGGACTTAAGGGTTTTGTAGGGTGGTCTATAAGTAGGAAAAAGAATCATGGTAATTAGGGCAAATTAACATATGGTTGTAGTAGGAAACACCTCACTGGACCAGAGAGCAAAAGAGGATGTTTTGCTCAAATTTTTCAAAGGACACCAGTGGGTTTTTGCATAAAGTTGAAATACATACTCCTACTGACTTCCCCTAATTCTGGTGGAAGTTTTAAAGAAATATTTAAATAGGCTTAGTGCAAAAGTGCAATCTGGACCAGATTTGAAAACTTGGTGTAGAGCTCAAATT
The DNA here is from genome assembly GCA_904067115.1 of Aegilops sharonensis. NCBI lineage: Eukaryota > Viridiplantae > Streptophyta > Magnoliopsida > Poales > Poaceae > Aegilops > Aegilops sharonensis. The sequence continues at coordinate 835,382,599 of LR880967.1, forward strand.
CTCCAAATGCTAAAAGATCTTTTTGCAAAAAAGTGATTTAGGGACCTCATATGTCATCCCCAATTTTGGTGGGATTTTTAAATAAATTTATCAAAGGGTTGTAGTGCAATTCGAACCCAAAATTTATAAAAAAACCATTTTTAAAAGAATAAAGCTCAGGGAGGATAATCATGTAAATAATTTCCACTGATAAACTAAATGTTTCTTGAGATGGTATAAAAGTCCAACAATATTTTTGAAAGGTTTTCACTTGGGGTGAAAACTCCACAATATCAAAGAAAAGAGAGGTTCTGAAATCAAAAGAAAATCCAGAAAGTAAAAATTTTAAACTCCTGGCAAAATTTTAATAAACAAAACATGGTTAAATTTTTGGGGTGTTACACTGTTGCTCTTTCTTATTAAGGCATGCATCAATAGTTAATCTTGAACTGCATATGCTATTCTATGTTAGGTGACTGGAGCCTTTCTTTAATGGATGTGTTCTTTGGCTAAGGACAACTACGTTATGTTGTTTCCGTACTTTCAACAAAAAATATCTATAAGTTCAAAATGTATAATCCTATAAGCTCATTGAAAAACAGAAACAAAAATAATAGTGCATGAGCAAGTAGTCACCCTGCACTGGATCGATGCGCCGTTGTTGCTCCCCCGATGCGTACAAGCAGTTCAACGCCGCAATCCCCGGCCGTTCAGTATCACCACCGTGGGCGTGCCCCGCTCCAACTTCATCGCCTGTGCTTCAGTGGCGAAACAGTGCAACCTGAGGAACCGCTAAGGGTCGAGGACGTCCAGCTTGGCAGTCCAACTTGGCGTTATTCACGTCATTGCTAGCCTCATGTTCACTGGCAAGACCACCGCGCTTCTCCGCCGGCACCAGCAGGTATTCACCCCGTCCCGTCTCTTGTTTACTGCTTCATTTTGCATTGCTAAAGAATAGAAAAACAAGCAAGTTCAAATTGAAAAAAATTAGAAGCTAGATGTTTAAAAAAAATTGGAAACCATTTTAGTGAATCTGTATTGAAAATTAGCTCACATTTGAGTCCTACTAGTACTAATGAATATAGACTTGAGTGGAAAATTTAGTTGATTCCTGATACCCTGACTAGTCCTTCTATAGATACAGTTCAGTGTTTAGGATGATCTACAACAATTATATACTTCTAGTTGCTGCTTGCTGCCACCAACGAATTGCACAAGTTCAAAGAGTACCGCATGACAAATTCAAAAGGCATTGTATGGCAAGTTTAGAATTTTGGTTTCGTGAAAAGTGTGATGTTTGGACAGTATTTTGTATGATTCATTTTTTCAACTTCAGAACTTGGAGATATTAAGTCTACTTGTTTCTATGATGAACATAATTGTTATTAAACACCCAACTAGTGCATGGAATTGAGGCAATTGATGCACAGGTTTGTGCTTTGCTCATTCCATTGCTGCATTGTTTTGTGCTTGGGAATAGATTAGGTATAGCAGTCTAACATGTATTCTATCATCGATTCATAACAAAGAAAATGTACATGATAGTTTGATGAAAAATTGATTTGAATTTGAAGCAATGATCAGTTCGAATTAAAAACAATGATCAGTTCAAATTAAAGAAAATGGTCGGTTTGAATTAAAAACCGAACAATATGTTTCTAGAATCAGAATAATATTTTATTGCTATCGGTGATGACGGGGTGGTGTACATAGAGCTGGAGGTCGGCAAGTCGGGCAAGGCCAAGGGAGTTGAACTATAGAAAAAATTATATCAGCCCAATGACAGAAAAACATCAGGTCAAAAGAATATATGAAGGAGGCTGGGAGCAAAAAAATTGGCCACGGCGCGCCTCCACCTCCCTGCCGTGGCGTGCCTCCACATCCCGGCCGCAGGCATGTGCAGTTAATGATTGCTTCTTGCTTCCACTTTTTATCATGATTTAGTGTGTGCAGTATGGGAATGCTTTTTGTCTCGGTAGATCAGCTGCTCAACAACATAATCATGTACCGCTCAGTACATGTATTACTGCTGGGGGGTACAAAAATCAGAACTCAAGAAGTTCAACCTTGGTGGTATTGTGCACATGCAAAATTAGATAAATACTTGTTAAAATTGCTCCCAATATTTGACGTATTCGATGCAATGCTTACTAGATTGTTCTAAAAAAATCATGTATTTGTGAATTTACTATTGGTATAGCAGTTAAATATGTATTATATCACCGGTTCATAATGAAATGCAGAAACAGTTCGATGTGTGTGTTAAAAAAATAGCTGGCTATATATAAAACAATTAGTAGCTAGGCAAAAAGAAGTTTGTATCAGTTCAGACTTGCCTGCATAGAAGGATAGAGGCCCTTGCCAGTACATTCAGGTTTGTATCAATTCTCCAGCCAACTCCATTATCTACTCAGTAAATGCTCCACTGCTAAATCAATTTGAAGTTTTGTCAAGTTTGGTGACTCCTCTCCCTTTCCCTTTTCATGTAATGCATTTAGGACAAGTTCAAGTATAGGTAAAGAAGATTCTCACCACAGAAATATTGATCTATAGCTCTTCAGTTTGACAGTTTTTCAATTCGTGTGGAGCTTGTCAGTTCGACAACTTTTCATTCTGTGTGGAGCTAGTCATTGTTTTAGGTTGCGCCTGGTTGTACCAAATGCTTGCACTTCTATGAACTAAGAGTACGCTTGAGTTTCCTATTCCTTCTAATCTTAATAAAGTGAATTGTTTTGGAGCTGGACTGAACCAGGTTATCTTGATAGGACTCTAGTGTTAGTTACTAAATTCTAGTCAGAGTAGTGTAATCAAAGGAATGTAGATAACTTGTGTCCTGGTATAACTTGTACAATTGCGTTGTTGTGCTGCACACTTGTACTCACATATTATTATGCTGCGATACTAGTTCTGAACATTTTGTTATGTATGTCACATGCAGGTTTCTCCCCATTCTTCTCGTCTTCATACTATGCCTTTCATACCTTTATATATAAAAAAGCTCAGTCTGAAACTACAGATTTGCCCAAAACCTTGACCTAGGACATTCTGAATAAAACTTCAAAGAAGTATGAAATGCACTATAGTATATAAAGCCTTGTTCATCATTGGATTCTGACACTAGAATCTAGAGTAAGAAATCAAGATTGTAATATGTAGGCACAAGAACATGACTCCCTACTTGAAATAAGTACTCTTTTGTTTCAGCTAATACTTTTTATTCTGAATTCCAAAAGTGGATGCACGTAAGTACAACTTAGTAGACTACTAGTAGTACATCAGTATGTAAAGGACGATGTAATTACCACAGCCTCAATGATTATAGTATTTGGGATGCTCACCATTTTCACATCCATCTCTACTGAATTATGTTAGTCTTTTTCAGTTCGTCTTTGAAATTTTGGTCCATTTTCTTTTTGCAGGATGCGTCAAAAAATAAAATAAAAGGCAGCAGCTCAAAAAGATGAATATTGGAAGTCCATTGCTATCTTGAGGTCTGTTACCCTTCAACATATAGACATATGTGCTCAGTTATTGTTGTGTAACATAGAGTTACCGTGTACGTTCATGCTCCTTCACTTGTGTATATTCAGTTCAACATTTGGTGATTCTTCAGGTCCCCTTAGCTGGCATTTTCAGCTCATCTTGCAGGTGTTTTGGGTAGTATAGAATACATCACCATAGTTAGTACAACAAGGATGGCTTGGTAGTCGCTGGGATTCCCTGCAGTGGCCAAATCCCGGTGCCGCTCGTGATATCCGCCTCCATCAGCTCCATCTCGCCATAGCTATCAGTCCAGAGGAGGAGGTGTAGCTGGTCCACTAGGTCCACCCGGGTTTTCTTTCAACATTTTCTTTGTGATGCATGCTCACTGATGGATCAACAACTATTTTTTGATATGGAGATGCGACCTGATGTCTACTACACAACCTTCTTCTTGTAGACGTTGTTGGGCCTGCAAGTGCACAGGTTTGTAGGACAGTAGCAAATTTCCCTCAAGTGGATGACCTAAGGTTTATCAATCCGCGAGAGGCGTAGGAGGAAGATGGTCTCTCTCAAACAACCCTGCAACCAAATAACAAAAAGTCTCTTGTGTCCCCAACACACCCAATACAATGGAAAGTTGTATAGGTGCACTAGTTCGGCGAAGAGATGGTGATACAAGTGCAATATGGATGGTAGATATAGGTTTTTGTAATCTGAAAATATAAAAACAGCAAGGTAACTAATGACAAAAGTGAGCGTAAACGGTATTGCAATGATAGGAAACAAGGCCTAGGGTTCATACTTTCGCTAGTGCAAGTTCTCTCAACAATAATAACATAGATAGAACATATGACAAGCCCTCAACATGCAACAAAGAGTCACTCCAAAGCCACTAATAGCGGAGAACAAACGTAGAGATTATGGCCGGGTACGAAACCACCACAAAGCTATTCTTTCGGATCGATCTATAAAAGAGTTCATACTAGAGTAACACCTTAAGATACAAATCAACCAAAACCCTAATGTCACCTAGATACTCCATTATCACCTCAAGTATCCGTGGGCATGATTATACGATATGCATCACACAATCTTAGATTCATCCAACCAACATAAAAGTACTTCAAATAGTGCCCCAAAGTTTCTACCGGAGAATCAAGAACGTGTGCCAACCCCTATGCATAGGTTACCAATGTCACGAAACCCGCAAGTTGATCACCAAGACATACATCAAGTGTTCATAAAAGACTCAATCCGATAAAATAACTTCAAAAGGGGAAACTCAATTCATCACAAGAGAGTAGAGGGGGAGAAACATCATAAGATCCAACTACAATAGCAAAGCTCGGGATACATCAAGATTGTGCCATAGATGGAACACGAGAGAGAACACGAGAGAGAGAGATCAAACACATAGCTACTGGTACATACCCTCAGCCCCGAGGGTGAACTACTCCCTCCTCGTCATGGAGAGCGCCGGGATGATGAAGATGGCCACCGGTGATGGATCCCCCCTCCAGCAGGGTACCGGAAAGGGGTCCCGATTGGTTTTTCGTGGCTCTGGAGGCTTGCGGCGGCGGAACTCCCGATCTATCTTCTGTTCTGATGTTTTTAGGGTATATGGGGTTATATAGGCGGAAGAGGTACGTCAGGGGAGCCACGTGGGGCCCACGAGGGTGGAGGGCGCGCCTGGGGGGG
>LR880967.1:835484313-835500427 GCA_904067115.1 Aegilops sharonensis
CAAATTCAAATAAAATTCAGATTTGAATCCAAATCTTTTGGCATTGTTTCCTCTGATATTTTTGGAGTGTCATGTTTGCTCCTCTCATACTTTTGATCAAGTATTTATCAGGCTTAGTTTTTTGAAATGATTCCCACATGCCAAAGTTTGAAATTCAAATTCAAAACTCAAAATTCTCTGAAACTTCAAATGGCATTCAAATTCAAACAAGATGCATAGGATGCTTAGCTATAATTGTAAAACATTCCAAATAGGAAATTTGGGATGTTACACGGGGCGGCGCGGTGGCGGCGGGGCGGCAGCAGCAGCGGCGCGCGGCTGCTAGGGTTTGGGTTTAGGGGCGCGGGGCGGGCTGGCGGTGCTGGTGGGCTTCGACGGCTCGGGCGGCGCGGCTTATAAAGGCCCCCCGGGCGGAGTCCCGCTCGGGTACGGCCCATAGTCGGTTTGACTTTTTATTAAATAATTCCGACGTGTAGAAAAAGAAATAAAAGAAATATTAAACGGACTCCAAAAATCCCGAAATAAATTTTCCCCATCCTCTAGAAATAGGCCGGACAAGGTGAATATTTATTTGGTCCTAAGATGCAATTTTGGAAAACGCATATTTTTCCTAATTCAAATAAAATAGCAATAAAACTCCAAATAAAAAATCTTATTTGATTTTAATATTAAATCTTTGATATTTCTTTATTTTGAGGAAGTTATTTTATCCTCTCTCTTTTATTTTGTAAAAGAAATATTTTAGGGAAAATAATTAAAACGAAATGATCCTCTTTTCAAAATTCGAGAAAGACTTGAATATGAAAATAATGAAATCCCCAACTCTCTCCGTGGTTCCTTGAGTTGCGTAGAATTTCTAGGATCAACCAAAATGCAATAAAATATGACATGCAATGATGATCTAATGTATAACATTCCAAATTGAAAATTTGGGATGTTACAAGCAGCCACGTAAAACTTGCAACAACAAAGTAGAGGACGTCTAACTTGTTTTTGCAGGGCATACTGTGATGTGATATGGTCAAGGCATGATGTGGTATACGTTATTGTATGAGATGATCATGTTTTGTAGAAGTTATTAGCAACCGGTAGGAGCCTTATGGTTGTCTCTTTATTGTACGAAATGCAAACGCCGTGTAATTGCTTTACTTTATCACTATGCGTTAGCGATAGTTGTAGAAGCAATAGTTGGTGAGACGACCACGATGCTACGATGGAGATCAAGGTGTCGAGCCGTGACGATGGAGATCATGATGATGCTTTGGAGATGGAGATCAAAAGCACAAGATGATGATGGCCATATCATGTCACATATTTTGATTGCATGTGATGTTTATCTTTTATGCATCTTATTTTTCTTAGTACGGTGGTAGCATTATAAGATGATCCCTTAACTAAATTTCAAGGTATAAGTGTTCTCCCTGAGTATGCACCATTGCGACAGTTCGTCGTGTTGAGACACCACGTGATGATCGGGTGTGATAGACTCTACGTTCACATACAATGGGTGCAAGACAGTTTTGCATATACGGAATACTCGCGTTAAACTTGACGAGCCTAGCATGTACAGACATGGCCTCGGAACACTGGAGACCGAAAGGTCGAATGTGAATCATATAGTAGATATGATCAACATAGAGATGTTCACCATTGATGACTACTCCATCTCACGTGATGATCGGACATGGTTTAGTTGATTTGGATCACGTATCATTTAGATGACGTGAGGGATGTCTATCTAAGTGGGAGTTCTAAAGTAATTTGATTAAATTGAACTTAATTTATCATGAACTTAGTCCTGATAGTATTTGCATATCTATGTTGTAGATCAATGGCCTGTGCTACCATTCCCCTGAATTTTAATGCTTTCCTAGAGAAAGCTAAGTTGAAAGATGATGGTAGCAACTACATGGACTGGGTCCGTAACTTGAGGATTATCCTCATTGGTGCACAGAAGAATTATGTCCTTGATGCACCGCTAGGTGAAAGGCCTGCTGCAGGAGCAGATGCTGATGTTATGAACGTCTGGCAAGCTCGATCTGATGACTACCCCATAGTTCAGTGTGTCATGCTTTACGGCTTAGAATCGGGACTTCAAAGACATTTTGAACGTCATGGGGCATATGAGATGTTCCGAGAGTTGAAGTTAATATTCCAAGAAAATGCCCGAGTTGAGATATATGAAGTCTCCAACAAGTTCTATGGCTACAAGATGGAGGAGAACAGTTCTGTCAGTGAACACATACTCAGAATGTCTGGATATCATAATCACTTGATTCGGCTAGGAGTTAATCTTCTAGATGATAGTGTTATTGATAGAGTTCTCCAATCACTTTCACCAATCTATAAAGGCTTCGTGATGAACTATAATATGCAAGGGATGGAGTAGACAATTCCCGAGCTCTTTGCAATGCTCAAAGCTGCAAAGATAGAAATCAAGAAGGAGCATCAAGTGTTGATGGTTAACATTACCACTGGTTTCAAGAAAAAGGGCAAGGGGAAGAAGGGGAACTTCAAGAAGAATGGCAAGCAAGTTGCCACTCCCGGGAAGAAGCCCAAAGCTGGACCCAAGCCTGAAACTGAGTGCTTCTCCTGCAAAGGGACTGGTCACTGGAAGCGGAACTGCCCCAAGTATTTGACGGATAAGAAGGATGGCAAAGTGAACAAAGGTATATTTGATGCATGTTATTGATGTGTACCTTACTAATGCTCGTAGTAGTGCCTGGGTATTTGATACTGGTTCGATTGCTCATATATGTAACTCGAAACAGGGGCTACAGATTAAACGAAGATTGGCTAAGGACGAGGTGATGATGCGCGTGGGGAATGGTTCCAAGGTCGATGTGATCGCCGTCGGCATGCTACCTCTACATCTACCTTCGGGATTAGTTTTAGACCTGAACAATTGTTATTTGGTGCTAGCGTTGAGCATGAACATTATATCTTGATCTTGTTTAGTGCAAGACAGTTATTCATTTAAATCGAAGAATAATGGTTGTTCTATTTATATGAGTAATATCTTTTATGGTAATGCACCCTTGAAGAGTGGTCTATTTTTGTTGAATCTCGATTGTGGTGATACACATATTCATAATTTTGATGCCAAAACATGCAAAGTTGATAATGATAGTGCAACATATTTGTGGCACTGCTGTTTAGGTCATATTGGTGTAAAGCGCATGAAGAAACTCCATGCAGATGGACTTTTGGAATCACTTGATTATGAATCATTTGATACTTGCGAACCATGCCTCATGGGCAGATGACTAAAACTCCGTTCTCGGAAACAATGGAGCAAGCCAATGACTTATTAGAAATTATACATACCGATATATGCGGTCCAATGAGTGTGGAGGCTCGCGGCGGGTATCGTTATTTTCTGACCTTCACAGATGATTTGAGCAGATATGGGTATATCTACTTAATGAAACACAAGTCTGAAACATTTGAAAAGTTCAAAGAATTTCAGAGTGAAGTGGAGAATCATCGTAACAAGAAAATAAAGTTTCTACGATCTGATCGCAGAGGCGAATATATGAGTTACTAGTTTGGCCTTCATTTAAAACAATGTGGAATAGTTTCACAACTCACGCCACCTGGAACACCACAACGTATGTTGGGGAACGTAGTAATTTCAAAAAAATTCCAACGCACACACAGGATCATGGTGATGCATAGCAACGAGAGGGGAGAGTGTGTCCACGTACCCTCGTAGACCGAAAGCGGAAGCGTTAGCACAAAGCGGTTGATGTAGTCATACGTCTTCACGATCCGACCGATCCTAGTACAGAACGTACGACACCTCCGAGTTTAGCACATGTTCAGCTCGATGACGTCCCGCGAACTCCGATCCAGCAGAGCTTCACGGGAGAGTTCCGTCAGCACGACGGCGTGATGATGGTGATGATGTTGCTACCGACGCAGGGCTTCGCCTAAGCAGCGCTACGATATGATCGAGGTGGAATATGGTGGAGGGGGCACCGCACACGGCTAAGAGATCAAGAGATCAATTGTTGTGTCTATGGGGTGCCTCCTGGCCACGTATATAAAGGAGTGGAGGAGGGGGGAGAGGGCCGGCCTCTATGGCGTGCCCTGGAGGAGTCCTACTCCCACCAGGAGTAGGATTCCCCCCTTCCAAGTAGTAGGAGTAGGAGTCAAGGAAAGGGAAGAGAGAAGAGAAGGAAGGAGGGGGCGCAGCCCCTCCCCCTAGTCCAATTCGGACTAGGCCTTGGGGGGGGGGGGTGCACAACCTCTCCTCTCTCTTTTCCCTAAAGCCCAATAAGGCCCATATTCTCCCCGGCGAATTCCCGTAACTCCCCGGTACTCCGAAAAATACCCGAATCACTCGGAACCTTTCTGATGTACGAATATAGTCGTCTAATATATCAATCTTTACGTCTCGACCATTTCGAGACTCCTCATCATGTCTTTAGTCTCATTCGGGACTCTGAACTACCTTCGGTACATCAAAACACATAAACTCATAATACAAATCGTCACCGAACGTTAAGCGTGCGGACCCTACGGGTTTGAGAACTATGTAGACATGACCGAGACATGTTTCGGGTCAATTACTAATAGCGGAACCTGGATGCTCATATTGGCTCCCATATATTCTACGAAGATCTTTATCGGTCAAACCGCACAACAACATACGTTGTTTCCTTTGTCATCGGTATGTTACTTGCCCGAGGTTCGATCGTCGGTATCTCAATACCTAGTTCAATCTCGTTACCGGCAAGTCTCTTTACTTGTTCTGTAATACATCATCCCGCAACTAACTCATTAGTTACAATGCTTGCAAGGCTTATAGTGATGTGTATTATCGAGTGGCCCAGAGATACCTCTCCGACAATAGGTGTGACAAATCCTAATCTCAAAATATGCCAACTCAACAAGTACCTTCGGAGACACCTGTAGAGCACCTTTATAATCACCCAGTTACGTTGTGACGTTTGGTAGCACAAAAAGGGTTCCTCCGATAAACGGGAGTTGCATAATCTCATAGTCATAGGAAAATGTATAAGTCATGAAGAAAGCAATAGCAACATACTAAACGATCGAATGCTAAGCTAATGGAATGGATCAAGTCAATCACATCATTCTCTAATGATGTGATCCCGTTAATCAAATTACTAGAATCAATAATCTAATGATTGGCGCTAGGGCATATTTCCTTCAGTCTCCCACTTGCACTAGAATCAATAATCTAATTCACATCGCCATGTGATTTAACACCAATAGTTCACATCATCATGTCATTAACACCCATAGTTCACATCGTCATGTGACCAACACCAAAAGGGCTTACTAGAGTCAATAATCTAGTTCACATCGCTATGTCATTAACACCCAAAGAGTACTAAGGTGTGATCATGTTTTGCTTGTGAGAGAAGTTTAGTCAACGGGTCTGCCACATTAAGATCCGTATGTATTTTGCAAATTTCTATGTCAACAATGATCTGTACGGAGCTACTCTAGCTAATTGCTCCCACTTTCAATATGTATCCAGATTGAGACTTAGAGTCATCTGGATCAGTGTCAAAACTTTCATCGACGTAACCCTTTACGACGAACCTTTTGTCACCTCCATAATCGAGAAAATAATTTTGACTGCTGTCCAGTGATCTACTCCTAGATCACTATTGTACTCCCTTGCTAAACTCAGTATAGGGTATACAATAGATCTGGTACACAACATGGCATACTTTATAGAACCTATGGCTGAGGCATAGGGAATGACTTTCATTCTCTTTCCATCTTCTGCTGTGGTCGGGCTTTGAGTCTTACTCAATTTCACACCTTGCAACACATGCAAGAACTCTTTCTTTGACTGTTCCATTTTGAACTACTTCAAAATCTTGTCAAGGTATGTACTCATTGAAAAAACTTCTCAAACGTCTTAATCTATCTCTATAGATCTTGATGCTCAATATTGAAGCAGCTTCACCGAGGTCTTTCTTCGAAATACTCCTTTCAAATACTCCTTTATGCTTTCCAGAAAATTCTACATTATTTCCGATCAAAAATATATCATTCACATAAACTTATCAGAAATGCTGTAGTGCTGCCACTCACTTTCTTTGTAAATACAGTCTTCACCGCAAGTCTGTATAAAACTATATGCTTTTATCAACTCATCAAAGCGTATATTCCAACTCCGAGATGCTTGTACCAGTCCATAGATGGATCGCTGGAGCTTGCACATTTTGTTAGCACCTTTAGGATCGACAAAAGATTCTGGTTGTATCATATACAACTCTTCTTTAAGAAATCCATTAAGGAATGCAGTTTTGACATCCATCTGCCATATTTCATAAAATGCGGCAACTGCTAACATGATTCAGATAGACTTTTAAGCATCGATATGAGTGAGAAAATCTCATCGTAGTCAACACCTTTGAAATTGTGAAAAACATTTTGAGACAATTCGAGCTTTGTAGATAGTAACACTACTATTAGCGCCCGTCTTCCTCTTGAAGATCCATTTATTCTCAATGGCTTGCCGATCATCGGGCAAGTCAACCAAAGTCCATACTTCGTCTCATACATGGATCCCATCTCAGATTTCATGGCCTTAAACCATTTTGCGGAATCTGGGCTCATCATCGCTTCCTCATAGTTCATAGGTTTGTCATGGTCAAGTAACATGACCTCCAGAATAGGATTATCGTACCACTCTGGTGCGGACCTCACTCTGGTTGACCTACGAGGTTCGGTAGTAACTTGATCTGAAGTTACATGATCATCATCATTAGCTTCCTCACTAATTGGTGTAGGAGTCACAAGAATAGATTTCTGTGATGAACTACTTTCCAGTAAGGGAGCAGGTATAGTTACCTCATCAAGTTCTACTTTCCTCCCACTCACTTCTTTCGAGAGAAACTCCTTCTCTAGAAAGGATCCATTCTTAGCAACGAATGTCTTGCCTTCGGATCTGTGATAGAAGGTGTACCCAACTGTCTCCTTTGGGTATCCTATGAAGACACATTTCTCCGATTTGGGTTTGAGCTTATCAGGATGAAACTTTTTCACTTAAGCATCGCAACCCCAAACTTTAAGAAACGACAGCTTAGGTTTCTTGCTAAACCACAGTTCATACGGTGTCGTCTCAATGGATTTAGATGGTGCCCATTTTTAACGTGAATGCAGTTGTCTCTAATGCATAACCCCAAAACGATAGTGGCAAATTGGTAAGAAACATCATAGATTGCACTATATCCAATAAAGTACGGTTATGACGTTCGGACACACCATAATGTTGTGGTGTTCCGGGTGGCACGAATTTGTGAAACTATTCCACATTGTTTGAAGACCAAACTCGTAACTAAAATATTCATCTCCACGATCAGATCGTAGAAACTTTATTTTCTTGTCATGATGATTTTACACTTCACTCTGAAATTCTTTGAACTTTTCAATTGTTTCAGACTTATGTTTCATCAAGTAGATATACCCATATCTGCTCAAATCATCTGTGAAGGTGAGAAAATAACGATACCGCCGCGAGCCTCAACATTCATTGGACCACATACATCAGTATGTATGATTTCCAACAAATCTGTTGCTCGCTCCATAGTTCCGGAGAACGGCGTTTTAGTCATCTTGCCCATGAGGCATGGTTCGCAAGTACCAAGTGATTCATAATCAAGTGATTCCAAAAGTCCATCAGAATGGAGTTTCTTCATGCGCTTTACACCAATATGACCTAAACGGCGGTGCCACAAATAAGTTGCACTATCATTATTAACTTTGCATCTTTTGGCTTCAATATTATGAATATGCGTATCACTACGATCGAGATCCAACAAACTATTTTCATTGGGTGTATGACCATTGAAGGTTTTATTCATGTAAGCAGAATAACAATTATTCTCTGATTTTAAATGAATAAACGTATTGCAATAAACATGATCAACTCATATTCATGCTTAACACAAATACCAAATAACATTTATTTAGGTTCAACACTAATCCCGAAAGTATAGGTAATGTGCGATGATGATCATATCAATCTTGGAACCAATTCGAACACACATTGTCACTTCACCCTTAACTAGTCTCTGTTCATTCTGCAACTCCTGTTTCGGGTTACTTCTCTTAGCAACTGAACTAGTATCAAATACTGAGGGTTTTCTATAAGCACTAGTAAAGTACACATCAATAACATGTATATCAAATATACCTTTGTTCAGTTTTCCATCCTTCTTATCCGCCAAATACTTGGGGCAGTTCCGCTTCCAGTGACCAGTCCCTTTGCAGTAGAAGCACTCAGTCTTAGGCTTAGGTCCAGACTTGGGTTTCTTCACTTGAGCAGCAACTTGCTTGCCGTTCTTCTTGAAGTTCTCCTTCTATCCCTTTGCCCTTTTCTTGAAACTGGTGGTCTTGTAAACCATTAACACTTGATGCTCTTTCTTGATTTGTACCTTTGCCGATTTCAGCATAACGAAGAGCTCGGGAATTACTTTCGTCATCCCTCACATATTATAGTTCATCACGAAGTTCTAGTAACTTGGTGATAGTGTCTAGAGAACTTTGTCAATCACTATCTTATCTGGAAGATTAACTCCCACTTGATTCAAGCGATTGTAGTACTCAGACATTCTGAGCACATGCTCATTAGCTGAGCTATTCTCCTCCATCTTGTAGGCAAAATACTTGTCAAAGGTCTCATACCTTTCGACATGGGCATGAGTCTGAAATAATAATTTTAACTCTTGGAACATCTCATATGCTCCGTGGCATTTCAAAAACGTCTTTGAAGCCCCGATTCTAAGCCGTAAAGCATGGTGCACTAAACTATCAAGTAGTCATCATATCGAGTTTGCCAAACGTTCATAACGTCTGCATTTGCTCCTGCAATCGGTATGTCACCTAGCGGTGCATCAAGGACATAATACTTCTGTGCAGCAATGAGGATAATCCTCAGATCACTGATCCAATCTGCATCATTGCTACTAACATCTTTCAACTTAGTTTTCTCTAGGAACATATCAAAAATAAAACATGGGAGCTAAACGCGAGCTATTGATCTACAACATAGATATGCTAATACTACCAGGACTAAGTTCATGATAAATTAAAGTTCAATTAATCATATTACTTAAGAACTCCCACTTAGATAGACATCCCTCTAATCATCTAAGTGATCATGTGATCCATATCAACTAAACCATGTCCGATCATCACGTGAGATGGAGTAGTTTTCAATGGTGAACATCACTATGTTGATCATATCTTCTATATGATTCACGCTCGACCTTTCGGTCTCCAGTGTTCCGAGGCCATATCTGCATATGCTAGGCTCATCAAGTTTAACTTGAGTATTCCGCGTGTGCAACTGTTTTGCACCCATTGTATTTGAACGTAGAGCTTATCACACCCGATCATCACGTGGTGTCTCAGCACGAAGAACTTTCGCAACGGTGCATACTCAGGGAGAACACTTATACCTTGAAATTTAGTGAGAGATCATCTTATAATGCTACCATCGATCTAAGCAAAATAAGATGCATAAAAGATAAACATCACACGCAATCAATATAAGTGATATGATATGGCCATCATCATCTTGTTCTTGTGATCTCCATCTCCAAAGCACTGTCATGATCACCATCGTCACCGGCGCGACACCTTGATCTCCATCGTAGCATCGTTGTCGTCTGGCCAACTATTGCTTCTACGACTATCGCTACCGCTTAATGATAAAGTAAAGCAATTACATGGCGATTGCATTGCATACAATAAAGCGACAACCATATGGCTCCTACCAGTTGTCGATAACTCGGTTACAAAACATGATCATCTCATACAATAAATATAGCATCATGCCTTGACCATATCACATCACAACATGCCCTGCAAAAACAAGTTAGATGTCCTCTACTTTGTTGTTGCAAGTTTTACGTGGTTGCTACGGGCTGAGCAAGAACCGTTCTTACCTACCATCAAAATCACAACGATAGTTCGTCAAGTTAGTGTTGTTTTAACCTTCTCAAGGACCGGGCGTAGCCAGAGTCGGTTCAACTAAAGTTGGAGAAATTGACACCCGCCAGCCACCCGTGTGCAAAGCACGTCGGTATAACCAGTCTCGCGTAAGCGTGCGCGTAATGTCGGTCCGGGCCGCTTCATCCAACAATACTGCCGAACCAAAGTATGACATGCTGGTAAGCAGTATATCGCCCACAACTCACTTGTGTTCTACTCGTGCATATAACATCTACGCATAAAACCAGGCTCGGATGCCACTGTTGGGGAACGTAGTAATTTCAAAAAAATTCCTACGCACACACAGGATCATGGTGATGCATAGCAATGAGAGGGGAGAGTGTGTCCACGTACCCTCGTAGACCGAAAGCGGAAGCGCTAGCACAACGCGGTTGATGTAGTCGTACGTCTTCACGAACCGACCGAACCTAGTACCGAACGTATGGCACCTCCGAGTTCAGCACACGTTCAGCTCGATGACGCCCCGCGAACTCCAATGCAGCAGAGCTTCACGGGAGAGTTCAGTCAGCATGACAGCGTGATGACGATGATGATGTTGCTTCCAACGCAGGGCTTCGCCTAAGCACCGCTACGATATGATCGAGGTGGAATATGGTGGAGGGGGGAACCGCACACGGCTATGAGATCAAGAGATCAATTGTTGTGTCTATGGGGTGCCCCCTGGCCACGTATGTAAAGGAGTGGAGGAGAGGGGAGATTGCCGGCCACTATGGCGCGCTCTGGAGGAGTCCTACTCCCACCGGGAGTAGGATTCCCCCGCCCCCTTCCAAGTAGTAGGAGTAGGAGTCAAGGAAAGGGAAGAGAGAAGAGAAGGAAGGAGGGGGCCCAACCCCTCCCCCTAGTCCAATTCGGACTAGGCCTTGGGGGGCGCACAGCCTCTCCTCTTTCTTTTCCCTAAAGCCCAATAAGGCCCATATACTCCCCGGCGAATACCCGTAACTCTCCGGTACTCCGAAAAATACCCGAATCACTCGGAACCTTTCCGATGTCCGAATATAGTCGTCCAATATATCGATCTTTACGTCTCGACCATTTCGAGACTCCTCGTCATGTCCTCGGTCCCATCCAGGACTCCGAACTACCTTCGGTACATCAAAAGACATAAACTCATAATACAAATTGTCACTGAATATTAAGCGTGCGGACCCTACGGGTTCGAGAACTATGTAGACATGACCGAGACATGTTTCGGTTCAATAACCAATAGCGGAACCTGGATGCTCATATTGGCTCCCACATATTCTACATAGATCTTTATTGGTCAAACCGCATAACAACATACGTTGTTCCCTTTATCATCGGTATGTCACTTGCCCGAGGTTCGATCGTCGGTATCTCAATACCTAGTTCAATCTCGTTACCGGCAACTCTCTTTCCTCGTTCCGTAATACATCATCCCGCAACTAACTCATTAGTTACAATGCTTGCAAGGCTTATAGTGATGTGTGATACATCTCCAACGTATCTATAATTTTTGATTGCTCCATGCTATATTATCTACTGTTTTGGACCATATTGGGCTTTATTTTCCACTTTTATATTACTTTTGGGACTAACCTATTAACCGGAGGCCCAACCCAGATTTGCTGTTTTTTGCCTATTTCAGTGTTTCGAAGAAACGGAATTTCAAACGGTGTCCAAACGGAATGAAATCTTCGGGAACGTGATTTTCTCATCAGATAAGATCCAGGAGACTTGGACCCTCGGTCAAGAAAGGAGGGAGGCGGCCACGAGGGTGGAGGGTGCGGCCCCCCCTAGGGCGCGCCCCCTGCCTCGTGGGCCCCCCGAAGCTCTACCGACGTACTCCTTCCTCCTATATATACCTACGTACCCCCAACAGATCATATAGCAAGCCAAAAACCTAATTCCACCGCTGCAACTTTCTGTATCCATGAGATACCATCTTGGGGCCTGTTCCGGAGCTCCGCCGGAAGGGGAATCCACCACGGAGGGCTTCCATATCATCATCATAGCCTCTCCGATGAAGTGTGAGTAGTTTACTTCAGACCTTCGGGTCCATAGTTAGTAGCTAGATGGCTTCTTCTCTCTTTTTGGATCTCAATACAATGTTCTCCCACTCTCTCGTGGAGATCTATTTGATGTAATCTTTTTTGCGGTGTGTTTGTTGAGACCGATGAATTGTGGGTTTATGATCAAGATTATCTATGATCAATATTTGAATCTTCTCTGAATTCTTTTATGTATGATTGGTTATCTTTGCAAGTCTCTTTGAATTATCCGTTTGGTTTGGCCAACTAGATTGGTAGTTCTTGCAATGGGAGAAGTGTTTAGCTTTGGGTTCAATCTTGCGGTGTCCTTTCCCAGTGACAGTAGGGGCAGCAAGGCACACATTGTATTGTTGCCATCGAGGATAACAAGATGGTTTTTTTTATCATATTGCATGAATTTATCCCTCTACATCATGTCATCTTGCTTAAGGCGTTGCTCTGTTTTCATTAAATTAATACTCTAGATGCATGCTGGATAGCGGTCGATGAGTGGAGTAATAGTAGTAGATGCAGGCAGGAGTCGGTCTACTTGTCTCGGACGTGATGCCTATATACATGATCATACCTAGATACTCTCATAACTATGCCCAATTCTGTCAATTGCTCAACAGTAATTCGTTCACCCACCGTAAAATACTTATGCTCTTGAGAGAAGCCACTAGTGAAATCTATGGCCCCCGGGTCTATTCTCATCATATTAACCTTCCTACGCTTTATTATTGCTTTGCTTTTTTACTTCGCCTTTTATTTTACTTTGCATCTTTATACCAAAAATACCAAAAATATTATCTATCATCTCTATCAGATCTCACTCTCGTAAGTGACCGTGAAGGGATTGACAACCCCTATTCGCGTTGGTTGCGAGGAGTTATTTGCTTTGTGTAGGTACGAGGGACTTGCGCGTGGCCTCCTACTGGATTGATACTTGGTTCTCAAAAACTGAGGGAAATACTTACGCTACTCTGCTGCATCATCCTCTCCTCTTCGGGGAAAACCAACGCAAGCTCAAGACGTAGCAAGAAGGATTTCTGGCGTCGTTGCCAGGGAGTCTACGCAAAAGTCAACATACCAAGTACCCATCACAATCCCTTATGTCCCGCATTAAATTATTTGCCATTTGCCTCTTGTTTTCCTCTCCCCCACTTCACCCTTGCCGTTTTATTCGCCCTCTCTTTTCGTTTGCCTTGATGTCTTACTTTGCTCATTTGGTTGAAATAGTTGAGTATTTATTCCTAAACAAAGAAGCCAGTATCTTTGGATCCTCATCCGCTTGCCAATATTTTTAAGAGATCCAATTATGATGAACCAATTCCTAGTGATTTGGATGCACTAGATTATCTTTATAAGGTTTTGCCTGAAATCCGTGAAGTGACTCACGATAGCTCTTTGAATAAAAAGCATGATTGCAATGATTTTATTATAAATTCTTTTGATGTCAATTGTGCTAATAAGATGCAAAACCCTAAGCTTGGGGATTCTAGTTTTGCTATGTCTACTACTTGTTGCAATGATCATGATTGGGTAGATTCTTCTTATGATCTTGAAAATTTATTTAAGCCCCATGATGAATATGAGATTGATAATATTGTTTGCAATAATATTGAAAGTGGGTTCGGAAGAGTTTCAACTTTAGATCCCACATATTTGGAGAATGTTCAATCTTATGAAGTTTTTGATAAAAGTGGGTTTGGAAAGGTCATGAATTTAGTTAATGATAATCCCACTATTTTGGAAGAGTATCAACTTTGCATGCATGAGGATCGTGTTGAGAATATACTTTGTGATAGCTATTTTGTTGAATTTTCCTATGATACTACATGTAATTATTATGAGAGAAGAAAATATGGTTATAGAAATTTTCATGTTACTAAATTACCTCTCGTTATGTTGAGATTGCTATTCTTCCTTTCCGCTTCCTTGCATATGCTAGTTTTTGCTTGCTACGATAATTTGTTTGCATATAATATGCCTATGCATAGGAAGTATGTTAGACTTAAGTGTGTTTGTCACATGTTTTATGATGCTCTCTTTGTGCCTCAGTTCTTGTCTTTCTTGTGAGCATCATTGAATCTCAATGCCTAGCTAAAAAGGCTTTAAAGAAAAGCGCTTGTTGGGAGACAACCCAATATTTTTCCTTGCTTCTTAGTAATAAATAATCCATCTACCTTCTGTTTAGATGTGGTTTTATGTTTTAATTAGTGTTTGTGCCAAGCTAAACCTATAGGATATTCTTGGATAATAGTTATTTGATCTTGCTGTAATTTCCAGAAATTTTCAGTTCACGAAAACAATTATTAAAAATCACCAGAACGTGATAAAATAGTTATTCCCATTGATGCTGATAAATAAAAAAAATTCCTAGGTCCTTCTATTTTGGCTTAATTTTTGGAGTTCCAGAAGTTTGCGTTAGTTACAGATTACTACAAACTGTTCTGTTTTTGACAGATTCTGTTTTTCGTGTGTTGTTTGCTTATTTTGATGAATCTATGGATAGTAAAATAGTTTATAATCCATAGAGAAGTTGGAATACAGTAGTTTTAACACCAATATAAATAAATAATGAATTCATTACAGTACCTTGAAGTGGTCTTTTGTTTTCTTTCGCTAACGAAGCTTACAAGATTTCTGTTAAGTTTTGTGTTGTGAAGTTTTCAAGTTTTGGGTGAAATCTTTTGATGGATCATGGAACAAGGAGTGGAAAGAGCCTAAGCTTGGGGATGCCCATGGAACCCCAAGATAATCCAAGGACCCCAAAAAGTCAAAGCTTGGGGCTGCCCCGGAAGGCATCCCCTCTTTCGTCCACTTCCATCAGTAACTTTACTTGGAGCTATATTTTTATTCACTACATGATATGTGTTTTGCTTGGAGCGTCTTGTATTATTTGTGTCTTTGCTTTTTAATTTACCACAATCATCCTTGCTGTACACACCTTTTGAGATATCCATACATGAATTGGAATTTGTTAGAATACTCTATGTGCTTCACTTATATCTTTTGAGCTATATAGTTTTGCTCTAGTGCTTCGCTTATATCTTTTAGAGCACGGTGGTGGATTTGTTTTAAAGATACTATTGATCTCTCATGCTTCACTTAGATTATTTTGAGAGTCTTAAATATCATGGTAATTTTCTTAATAATAATATGCTAGGTATACAAAATAGTAAAAACTTTCTTATGAGTGTGTTGAATACTAAGAAAAGTTTGATGCTTGATAATTGTTTTGAGATATGGAGGTGATAATATCAAAGTCGTGCTAGTTGAGTAGTTGTGAATTTGAGAAATGCTTGTGTTGAAGTTTGCAAGTCCCGTAGCATGCACGTATGGTAAATGTTATGTAACAAATTTGAAACATGAGGTGTTATTTGATTGTCCTCCTTGTGAGTGGCGGTCGGGGACGAGTGATGGTCTTTTCCTACCAATCTATCCCCCTAGGAGCATGCACGTAGTGCTTTGGTTTTTGATGGCTTGTAGATTTTTGCAATAAGTATGTGAGTTCTTTATGACTAATGTTGAGGCCATGGATTATACGCACTCTCACCCTTCCATCATTGCTAGCCTCTTCGGTACCGTGCATTGCCCTTTCTCACACTAAGAGTTGGTGCAAACTTCGCGGGTGCATCCAAACCCCGTGATATGATATGCTCTTTCACACATAAACCTCCTTATATCTTCCTCAAAACAGCCACCATACCTACCTATTATGGCATTTCCATAGCCATTCCGAGATATATTGCCATGCAACTTTCCACCATACCGTTCTTCATGACACATTCATCATTGTCATATTGCTTAGCATGATCATGTAGTTGACATAGTATTTGTGGCAAAGCCACCGTTCATAATTCTTTCATACATGTCACTCTTGATTCATTGCATATCCAGGTACACCGCCGGAGGCATTCATATAGAGTCATATTTGTTCTAAGTATCGAGTTGTAAGAAAATAAAAGTGTGATGATCATCATTATTAGAGCATTGTCCCAAGTGAGGAAAGGATGATGGAGACTATGATTCCTCCACAAGTCGGGATGAGACTCCGGACTAAAAAAAAGAGAGAGAGAAAAAAAGGCCATAAAAAAGAGAAAAGGCCCAAAAAA
>LR880967.1:835500499-835513303 GCA_904067115.1 Aegilops sharonensis
AAAACAGCCACCATACCTACCTATTATGGCATTTCCATAGCCATTCCGAGATATATTGCCATGCAACTTTCCACCATACCGTTCTTCATGACACATTCATCATTGTCATATTGCTTAGCATGATCATGTAGTTGACATAGTATTTGTGGCAAAGCCACCGTTCATAATTCTTTCATACATGTCACTCTTGATTCATTGCATATCCAGGTACACCGCCGGAGGCATTCATATAGAGTCATACTTTGTTCTAGTATCGAGTTGTAATCATTGATTTGTAAATAAATAGTAGTGTGATGATCATCATTTAATAGAGCATTGTCCAAAAAAAGAGAAAGGCCAAAAGAAAAAAAAAGAAGGCCCCAAAAAAGAAGATAAATAAAAGGGGCAATGCTACCATCTCTTTTTCCACACTTGTGCTTCAAAGTAGCACCATGTTCTTCATATAGCGAGTCTCATATATTGTGCTTCAAAGTAGCACCATGTTTTTCATATAGAGAGTTTCATATGTTGTCACTTTCATATACTAGTGGGAATTTTTCATTATAGAACTTGGCTTGTATATTCCAACGATGGGCTTCCTCAAATGCCCTAGGTCTTCGTGAGCAAGCAAGTTGGATGCACACCCACTTAGTTTCTTTTGTTGAGCTTTCATACGTTTATAGCTCTGGTGCATCCGTTGCATGGAAATCCCTACTCCTTGCATTAACATCAATTGATGGGCATCTCCCTAGCCCGTTGATTAGCCTCGTTGATGTAAGACCTTCTCCTTTTTTGTCTTCTCCACATAACCCCCATCATCATATTCTATTCCACCCATAGTGCTATGTCCATGGCTCGCGCTCATATATTGTGTGAAAGTTTATAGGTTTGAGATTACTAAAGTATGAAACAATTGCTTGGCTTGTCATCGGGGTTGTGCATGAGGAGAGCATTCTTGTGTGACGAAAATGGAGCATGACTAAACTATATGATTTTGTAGGGATGAACTTTCTTTGGCCATGTTATTTTGAGAAGACATAGTTGCTTAGTTAGTATGCTTGAAGTATTATTATTTTTATGTCAATATGAACTTTTGTCTTGAATCTTTCGGATCTGAATATTCATACCACAATTAAGAAGAGTTACATTGAAATTATGCCAAGTAGCACTCCGCATCAAAAATTCTCTTTTTATCATTTACCTACTCGAGGACGAGCAGGAATTCAGCTTGGGGATGCCTGATACGCCTCCAACGTATCTATAATTTTTTATTGCTCCATGCTATATTATCTACTGTTTTGGACCATATTGGGCTTTATTTTCCACTTTTATATCACTTTTGGGACTAACCTATTAACCGGAGGCCCAGCCCAGATTTGCTGTTTTTTGCCTATTTCAGTGTTTCGAAGAAACGAAATATTAAACGGAGTCCAAACGGAATGAAATCTTCGGGAACGTGAGAACTTTTCTCATCAGATAAGATCCAGGAGACTTGGACCCTCGGTCAAGAAAGGAGGGAGGCGGCCACGAGGGTGGAGGGCGCGCCCCCTGCCTCGTGGGCCCCCCGAATCTCCACCGACGTACTCCTTCCTCCTATATATACCTACGTACCCCCAACAGTCAGATACAGAGCCAAAAACCTAATTCCACCGCTGCAACTTTCTGTATCCACGAGATCCCATCTTGGGGCCTGTTCCGGAGCTCCGCCGGAAGGGTAATCCACCACGGAGGGCTTCTACATCATCATCATAGCCTCTCTGATGAAGTGTGAGTAGTTTACTTCAGACCTTCGGGTCCATAGTTAGTAGCTAGATGGCTTCTTCTCTCTTTTTGGATCTCAATACAATGTTCTCCCACTCTCTCGTGGAGATATATTTGATGTAATCTTTTTTTGCGGTGTGTTTGTTGAGACCGATGAATTGTGGGTTTATGATCAAGATTATATATGAGTAATATTTGAATCTTCTCTGAATTCTTTTATGTATGATTGGTTATCTTTGCAAGTCTCTTTGAATTATCCGTTTGGTTTGGCCAACTAGATTGGTAGTTCTTGCAATGGGAGAAGTGTTTAGCTTTGGGTTCAATCTTGCGGTGTCCTTTCCCAGTGATAGTAGGAGCAGCAAGGCACGTATTGTATTGTTGCCATCGAGGATAAAAAGATGGGGTTTTTCTCATATTGCATGCATTTATCCCTCTACATCATGTCATCTTGCTTAAGGCATTGCTCTGTTTTCATTAACTTAATACTCTAGATGCATGCTGGATAGCGGTCGATGAGTGGAGTAATAATAGTATATGCAGGCAGGAGTCGGTCTACTTGTCTCGGACGTGATGCCTATATACATGATCATACCTAGAAACTCTGATAACTATGCTCAATTCTGTTAATTGCTCAACAGTAATTCGTTCACCCACCGTAAAATACTTATGCTCTTGAGAGAAGCCACTAGTGAAATCTATGGCCCCCGGGTCTATTCTCATCATATTAATCTTCCTACGCTTTATGATTGCTTTGCTTTTTTACTTTGCCTTTTATTTTACTTTGTATCTTTATACCAAAAATACCAAAAATATTATCTATCATCTCTATCAGATCTCACTCTCGTAAGTGACCGTGAAGGGATTGACAACCGCTATTCGCGTTGGTTGCGAGGAGTTATTTGCTTTGTGTAGGTACGAGGGACTTGCGCGTGGCCTCCTACTCGATTGATACCTTTGTTCTCAAAAACCGAGGGAAATACTTACGCTACTCTACTGCATCATCCTCTCCTCTTCGGGGAAAACCAACGCAAGCTCAAGACGTAGAAATGTGTATTACCAAGTGGGCCCAGAGATACCTCTCCGACAATCGGAGTGAAAAATCCTAATGAGACACCTGTAGTGCACCTTTATAATCACCCAGTTACGTTGTGACGTTTGGTAGCACACAAAGTGTTCCTCCGGTAAACGGGAGTTGCATAATCTCATAGTCATAGGAACATGTATATGTCATGAAGAAAGCAATAGCAACATACTAAACGATCAAATGCTAAGCTAACGTAATGGGTCAAGTCAATCACATCATTCTCTAATGATGTGATCCCGTGAATCAAATGACAACTCATGTCTATGGTTAGGAAACACAACCAAGTTTGATTCAACGAGCTAGTCAAGTAGAGGCATACTAGTGACACCCTGTTTGTCTATGTATTCACACATGTATTAAGTTTCCGGTTAATACAATTCTAGCATGAATAATAAACATCTATCATGAAATAAGGAAATAAATAATAACTTATTATTGCCTCTAGGGCATATTTCCTTCAGTCTCCCACTTTCACTAGAGTCAATAATCTAGTTCACATCGCCATGTGATTTAACACCAATAGTTCACATCATCATGTGATTAACACCCATAGCTCACATCGTCATGTGACCAACACCAAAAGGGTTTACTAGAGTCAATAATCTAGTTCACATCACTATGTGATGAACACCCAAAGAGTACTAAGGTGTGATCATGTTTTGCTTGTGAGAGAAGTTTAGTCAACGGGTCTGCCACATTCAGATCCGTATGTAATTTGAAAATTTCTATGTCAACAATGCTCTGTACGGAGCTACTCTAGCTAATGGCTCCTGTCGGTGTCAAAACCGGCGGATCTCGGGCAGGGGGTCCCGAACTATGCGTCTAGGCGGATGGTGACAGGAGACAAGGGACACGATGTTTACCCAGGTTCGGGCCCTCTTGATGGAGGTAAAACCCTACGTCCTGCTTGATTGATATTGATATTGTGGATATTTACAAGAGTAGATCTACCACGAGATCAAGGAGGCTAGACCCTAGAAGCTAGCCTATGGTATGATTGTAAGGGTTGTTGTGATTGTTGTCCTACGGACTAAAGCCATCCGGTTTATGTAGACACCAGAGAGGGCTAGGGTTACATAGAGTCGGTTACAATGGTAGGAGATCTACATATCCGTATCGCCAAGCTTGCCTTCCACGCCAAGGAAAGTCCCATCCGGACACGGGGGGAGGTCTTCAATCTTGTATCTTCATAGTCTTGGAGTCCGGTCGATGATGATAGTCCGGCAAATGATAGTTCGGCTGATGATGGTAGTCCGGCTATCCGGACACCCCCTAATCCAGGACTCCCTCAGTAGCCCCTGAACCAGGCTTCAATGACGATAAGTCCGGCGTGTATATTGCTTGGCATTGCAAGGCGGGTTCCTCCTCCAAATGATAGAAGATTGTGAACACCAGGATAGTGTCCAGCTCTGCAAAATAAATTCCACATTCCACCGTAGAGAGAATAATAATATATACACAAGTTCAATCTGCTGACGTTTTCCATGGCATGACGTCACAGCACTACGAAGCCATTACTCGAATTGTTTTTTACTTTACCACCTTAGCGCATTTAGCGAAGCGGTTTCCTTGGCACGTCTTGTCGAAGCAGAGATCGTGTTTCCCCTTAATCCGGGATTCTCATCAATACGGGCGTGGGTAACCCAACCGCGCCCGTCGCCACGCCCCCTCTATCGAAGGCGAGTCCCAAACGGTCACGGAGTCGGCTCTTGGTATTCTCCCTCTTTATAACAGGACCAAGGCTCGTTTCTTTTCTTCAATCCTCCATCGAATCCTTTCCCGCTCCAAGTTCCAGCACCTAGAGCTCCAGATTCGAGCGCTTCGGACCTTCAACGATGTCCGGTTCCGACCTCTAGGGCCGGTGGATGCCCTCCTCCGTCACGGAGGAGGACGTGCTAAAGCTGCGGGATGCCAAGTACCTGTCTTTTGAGACTTCGCACAGGCTGCCTGCCGAAGGGCAGGCCATCCCCACCCCCGAGCCCGGCGAGTATGTCGTTTTTGTATCCCACCTCCGTCGGGGTTTAGGCTTCCCGATGGATCCTTTTGTGAGAGGGCTCATGTTTTATTATGGGTTGGAATTCCACGATTTGGCTCCGGAGTCCATCCTCCATATCTCCGCATTCATTGTCATCTGCGAAGCCTTCCTCCGCGTCACCCCTCACTTCGGTCTGTGGCTGAGGACCTTCAATGTGGCGTCGAAGATGATCGGGGGGCGTCAAGCGGAGTGTGGCGGGGCGGCCATAAGTAGGAGGGCCGATGCCCCGTGGCCCGCTGGCTCCTTCCAAGAGGAGCTCGGCCTGTGGCAGCAGGAGTGGTTCTATATTACCGTTCCGAGGGGCCGCAAACAAAAGCCGCCGCCCCTATTCCGCCCGGGAACTCCACGACGATTGATGTCGTGGGTCAACCAAGGGCTCAACTGGGGGCCGTCAAAGGACGTGCCCCTACTGCAGGGCCGGATTCGAGATCTCCTAACGAGGGAGATCGATATGGTGGTGGTGATGCAGGTTATGCTAATTAGGCGTCTCCTGCCCTGCAAACGCCGCCCTCTCCGGCTATGGGAGTTCAATCCGGAGGGCCCACGGATTCTTCAACACTTCATGGGTATGACACCCCTGGAGATGTATAACTTATTCTTCGGATTGCAAGAGGTGCGTCCGGAATTGACCGAGGATGCCGGACTAAGCTGCAATCGCCCGGATACTCAAGTAAGTAGTTCCAAGTCCGGACATACCGTTTGTTTGCCTTTCGATGATCCGCCGTATGACCGATCTCCTTCTACACAGGAGTGGATAGCGGAAGCAAAATTGATACGGTGTCCGGCGCCCCTCCCCAAGACCACGCTGGATCCCGTTCTGGTCCAGATGCTGGAGGTTGCGCCTTCAGAGGAAGGCGAAGGGGAAAGCAAGGAAGCTACTGCCCCGCCTAAGGAGGCTCTTGAAAGAGGGGGGATCGAAAATCCCTCCCTCCAAGGGGAGAAGAGGACTGCCTCCGAGGACCCGGGGGAAAAAGCCCCTAAACGGGGGAAGAAATCTTCGCCAGAGGGTCCTGCGTCCGGGGAGGCCCCGGCCGCACAATCTCCCTTAATGAGTCAGCCCTCCAGCGAGCCATAAGTAGAAAGAAAGGAGTTTTATAATAAGGGACATCCCTATTTGTGCTTCTGAGGATAACTAAAGTGTTTACCTTGTAGTTCGGATCTCCGTCCTTCGCAAATGAGCTCGTCTTCGGGGGACCTTCTTCCGGAGATGATGGAGAGCGAGACGCCTCCGTCCGGGGCGCCGTCGGATAGGGCGGACGAGCCTGAAGTGTCGTCACGGAGGGAGCCCCCGGGTGTGGCAAAGCCGGATAGTTCGGCGCCAAATGGTGTACGGCTGAAGGATCTGCTTGAGAAGGCGTCTATCTCAGAAGATCAGCACGCATTGTGAGCATGGTGATTGAAAGGATTGCGTCCGCCGAAGGCGGATTGCATGATGCCGTCAGGAGTTTACTGGCGGGGTTCGAGGTACGTAAAAATGACACACCTTTTAACAGTTTTGCATATAGAATGCGCCCTGTATAGATAGTAGCCCCTGAGACTCGGTAGGTTGTCGATATCGACAGCGTGCCGAGGATCAAAATCGCAGGTTTAAATTCCCGTCGTGCCGATGCAGGTGGCGGGTCGTCCGGGGGCCAGCCGGACTGATGGAGTTGCCGAATTAAAGCGGCAGCTCGATGTGGCGGATGAAGACATCGCGCTGATCAACAAGCGACTTGATGAGTCGCAAGGTAAGTGTTACTGTGCGGTCACGTGGTAAGGGAGCCGAAGCCAACTCCTTACAATATGTGCGTGAAATGCAGATAGTGCCGCTGCCGTGGAGAGTCTTCGGGCCGAACTTGCTCAAGCCAAGGAGAAGGCCAGAAGGAGTAATGCGGCGGCCTCGAAGGCGGCCGAAAGGGCCGCACACTGCCGGAGCAGGGAAGAGATAGCCGAAATGGCTGTGAAGTTGAAAGATGCTACCGACCGCAATGAGGCTCTTGTGAAGGAGCGCCTAGCGGGGCAAGAAGACCTGGAGAAGGCCACCGCCGAAGCCAAGGATGCCCGCTCTGCAATGCGGGCTATATTCCGGAGTCAAAAGGATAACAAGATGGAAGAGCTGTTTTGGTCTCAATTCCATAGTCCGGAGCGTTCACTTCCGCTGACCGACCGTTTGGCCGAGTGGGCTGAGCTAAATAGGTTGTCCGGGCTTGCTATGACGGATATAGTGACTCATATCTGGCCGGATAGGCCCAAGCCGAAGAGTTACTTTGGCTTGTTGCAGCAATTTCTTGGGGCGGTGCCGCATATCAAGGCGATGAAGCGGTCGGCCTGCATAGAGGGTGCGCGGATGGCGCTCGCCCGTGTGAAGACACATTGGACAGAGATGGATGCCACCGCTGTTGCGACCCCAGGTTCGGATGAAAACCGGTTACCCGCCGAGCACTATTTTGGCGAAGTGCTGCGTGGTGCTCGTGTAATAGAGTCGCAGTGCTAAAAAAATGTTACGTTCAAAGGAACGTTTGTAAAATGATATTTATGATGTAAGCGCCTTTTATACTTGTGCGTTCAAGTAATAGAGTATCTCCTATGCGGCCGTTCATGTATACGTGTGTATAACCTGAAAGATGGCAGTCGTCGGCTTCAGCCCCCACGCACAAGGTGCGGGGGTGTTCGCAAAAAAATAGCGCGTTTTCACACTTAATCCGACGTCTCGGTCCTGTAAAGGAGGTGGTAGCGTAGGAAACGAGGCAACCGGACTATAATGCTTTATCACTTTCACTTAGCCATGGAGTTCGAGGGTGGGGCTACGACATAGCCCCTGGGGGGCACCGCGCTCTCCGAATTCGGGGCGCATATGTGCCTGGCCGGGAAACGGCCCTTTGTCAAAGCGGAGGAATCCTAAACATTCCCATAGTCGATCGAGTGGTTGACCAGTCTCTCACTGTATCATGACAGTCAGTTTTCGGCTTTCTCTACTGAGGTGCTCGCCCAGCCGAACTGGGGCACAATCGCAGTAGTTCTCCTGGAGCCGCGTTAGCCGATGATACGGAACGTAAGGCAGCAAAACACAGGAGCCGGGCAAACCCAACATTTGACCAAAGACATGATTCAGAGCTGATGCATATAAGGCCTAACTCGAGACGCCGAACACTCCCGAAGGTGTTCGGTCTTTATAATAGCGGGCAAAACAAAGCCCTAAGTCCCTTGTGTCCAGGTATGGGCAGGTTCTACTGGCGCGGCCGATGCCAAAACGCCAGCCTCCACTCTGGTTATACTGAAAAACCAGGGGATTATAGCAACAAGAGACAGTAAGAAAGGTTTACGTAGGGTCTTAGTCTGAAAAGAGTCCTTGCAACGGGTCCCTACTGCACGTCTGCGCCTGTGTCTCCGTTGTGCCGTATCCTGGACGGGTGTGGACGCTGTTCATCTGTAAAAAGAGAAGAACTTGGTTGGAAAAGAAATCGTGCGAGAAAGTGCATAAAAAATTGAAAATAGGGATTAAGAAAGCTGAGCCTATGCTAGCTCATTATGGCGTATATGAGCAAACCCTTGTGAAGGGATGTGCGGCTAGGTAGCCCCTAGCTTATTTATTCCTGACTCGTCCAGCCGTGTCCGGGGTCTCAAGCGACCTTTTAATGAAATGATGCCACGTGGACCGGGAATTTTAAGCGTAAGAGACGCGTAATGTGGTATTGCATTGAAGCGGACGAGAGCTTCCCGTCCAGTGGTGCTTGATAGCTGGCTTAAGGGCCTGGCGCAACTCCTTTGAAGGAAGTGCGGCTATGCCGAATTGTAATAGGGTCTATCCCCACTTGCGGATTGTGTCCGGATATAGCAGGTTTAAGTCACTGCCGTCGTCCATCAACACCTGCGTTAATTGCAGTCCGTCTATTATGGGATCCGATATCAGGGCAGTCTATCCCGCGTTCCGGATACTTCTGGACTAATCCAGATGGTCGAAAGTGATTGGTTTTTACATCCAATCTCGGTCCACTGGAGTGGATCATGCGACACTTGTTTTAGCGAGTGCCGTGTTGGCTTTCCATACTATCACGTGAAGCGAGTTTACTGTTTTGACTTCTTGTGGGAAAGTCTTTTGACTTCCGGTGCTCTGCTGGTGGGGCTCATCATCGTGCTCGCTTGGCGCATCGAGCCCCTTGTGTCCGGCGTTGATTCTGCCGGACTGTTTAAAAACCCAACAATTTCGGTTGGTATGGTTTGCAGGCCTTTCGGAGGTACTGTGGATTTGACATATCCGATCTAAAATTTTGTTTAAATTTGATAGCTCGTCTCCGTTCTCCTTAGGAGGCCGTGTTGTATTGTTCGGCCGCGAGCTTTTGAATCCGGCGTTGACCGCCGTGCCCTTTGGGCTTTCTTCTTTATTCCGGCGCTGGTCTTTCCTGCGCCGTGACTGTCCGTTTCCATCTCTGATCTCGGATGTACTCGGGTCGCTGGTGCTGCATCTTGCTAGCCAGCTGTCTTCTCCTGCGCAAAAGCGCGTCATGAGGCTTGTTAGCGCGGCCATTGTTCTTGGCTTCTCTTGGCCGAGGTGTCTGGCGAGCCATTCGTCTCGGACGTTGTGTGTAAAAGCTGCTAGGGCTTCTGCGTCCGGACAGTCGACTATTTGGTTCTTTTTGGTAAGGAACCTGTTCCAGAATTTGCACGCTGATTCTCCGGGCTGTTGGGTTATATGACTCAAATCGTCTGCATCCGGAGGGCGGACATAAGTCCCTTGAAAATTTGCTCTAAACGCGTCCTCAAGCTCTTCCCAACTTCCAACAGTATTTTCTGGGAGGCTTTTGAGCCAATGCCGAGCTGGCCCTTTGAGCTTAAGGGGTAGGTATTTTATGGCGTGGAGATCATCTCCTCTAGCCATGTGTATGTGTAGTATGTAGTCTTCTATCCAGACTCCGGGGTCTGTTGTGCCGTCGTATGCCTCTATGTTTATGGGTTTAAACCCTGTTGGAAATTCATGATCCAGCACCTCATCGGTGAAACATAGCGGGTGTGCGGCGCCCCTGTATTTGGGTGTGCCGCCGTCTTCGAACACCTGTCGTGGTGTGTTACTTCCTGGGGTCCTCTTTTTTGGCCCGTAGATGGACCTAGTTGGGCCGTCCGTTTTACTAGGATTATAATTCGGCTTGTGTGCAGCCCTGTTTGTCGCTTTGGGCCTGTCATCTGGCCGTCTATCCGGCCAGGCGGCCTCTTTATTTTTTGACTGTGAAGGCTCGATGGCTTCCTCGTCAAATTCTGGCAGCAACTTGCGCTTCGGGTAGCTCTTGGTTTGATGGCCATTGCCATATTTGTCTGCGGTCTTGAATACTTTGCTCCACTTCATTCTGAGCGTGTCTTCTGCTGTTTTGAGCTTCCGTTTTGCCTTCTTCAAACTTCTTGCAGTGGCGACTAGTTTTTTGCGTATGCTCTTATGCTCTGGTGTTGTGGCCGGACTGTTGATTTCTCCGTGAGGTTCGTCCTGCTCGTCGTCCGCTAGCTTGCCCTGCTCTATCGCTGGGTCGTTAGGAAGGCTGCTTTGATCGAGGCGGGACTTAGGACGGCGTTTGCGTCGCCGTTTTGGTTCTTTATCGGCGAGATTATCCTCTGCCGCGTCCCGTTGTTCCTCGTTATCGCTTCCCTTCGGGGTGTCCACCATATATATGTCGTATCATGAGGTGGTCTTCCAGTGTCCTGTAGGCACTGGTTCTTGGGAGTCTCCGGCATCGTCGTCCATACCGTCGATGTCTTCGGAGTCGTAGTCGAGTATGTCGGTTAAATCGTTGACGGTGGCTACGAAGTGGGTGGTGGGTGGGATCCGAATTTCTTCGTCATCCGCTTCCCAACCGTCCTGGCCGTAGTTCGGCCAGGGCTCTCCGGATAGTGAGAGGTGCTTCAATGAATTTATGATATCGCCAAAGGGCGAGTGCTAAAAGATATCCGCAGCGGTGAATTCCATGATCGGCGCCCAATCGGATTCGACTGGCGGGGGCGCAGGAGGTTCGGAGTCCGGCAGGGAGTCCGGCACCTCGGAGTCATGGGCTTTATGTGGGACAAGGCAAGTGTTCGGCTCCATCGCCGTAGAAATTATGGCTCCCGAGGCGGTGTCGAGCCATCCGTCCTCGATTCGAGCGATCCGCTCCGAACTGTGAGTCGGAGCGGATCCGGGTGCGGCCTCCAAGGTGCTGTCCGGCGGCAGAGTTAGGTCATGCCCATCGTGACAGCGCGGCACGCTCGGCTGTGGCTCAGATCCATCGAGGATCGAGTCCCCGCGGATATCGGCCGTGAAGTTTAAGTTTCCAAACCTGACCTGACGGCCAGAGGCGTAGCTTTCGATCTGCTCTAGGTGGCCAAGTGAGTTGGCCCGCAGTACGAATCCGCCGAATACGAAGATCTGTCCGGGGAGAAAGGTCTCACCCAGGATTGCATCGTTATCGATTGAAGAGGCCATCACGCCTATCGGTGACGACACAGAGGAACTCTCAATGAAAGCACCAATGTCGGTGTCAAAACCGGCGGATCTCGGGTAGGGGGTCCCGAACTGTGCGTCTAGGTGGATGGTAACAGGAGACAAGGGACACGATGTTTACCTAGGTTCGGGCCCTCTTGATGGAGGTAAAACCCTACGTCCTGCTTGATTGATATTGATATTGTGGATGTTTACAAGAGTAGATCTACCACGAGATCAAGGAGGCTAAACCCTAGAAGCTAGCCTATGGTATGATTGTAAGGGTTGTTGTGATTGTTGTCCTACGGACTAAAGCCATCCGGTTTATATAGACACCGGAGAGGGCTAGGTTTACATTGAGTCGGTTACAATGGTAGGAGATCTACATATCCGTATCGCCAAGCTTGCCTTCCACGCCAAGGAAAGTCCCATCCGGACACGGGGGGAGGTCTTCAATCTTGTATCTTCATAGTCTTGGAGTCCGGTCGATGATGATAGTCCGGAAAATGATAGTTCGGCTGATGATGGTAGTCCGGCTATCCGGACAACCCCTAATCCAGGACTCCCTCAGCTCCCACTTTCAATATGTATCCAGATTGAGACTTAGAGTCATCTGGATCAGTGTCAAAACTTGCATCGACGTAACCCTTTACGTCGAACCTTTTGTCACCTCCATAATCGAGAAAATAATTTTGACTACTGTTCAGTGATCTACTCCTGGATCACTATTGTACTCCCTTGCTAAACTCAGTGTAGGGTATACAATAGATCTGGTACACAACATGGCATACTTTATAGAACCTATGGCTGACGCATAGGGAATGCCTTCCATTCTCTTTCTATCTTCTGCTGTGGTAGGGCTTTGAGTCTTACTCAATTTCACACCTTGCAACACAGGCAAGAACTCTTTATTTGACTGTTCCATTTTGAACTACTTCAAAATCTTGTCAAGGTATGTACTCACTGAAAAAACTTATCAAGCGTCTTGATCTATCTCTATAGATCTTGGTGCTCAATATGTAAGCAGCTTCACCGAGGTCTTTCTTTGAAATACTCCTTTCAAATACTCCTTTATGCTTTCCAGAAAATTCTACATTATTTCCGATCAACAATATATCATTCACATATACTTATCAGAAATGTTGTAGTGCTCCCACTCACTTTCTTTGTAAATACAGGCTTCACCGCAAGTCTGTATAAAACTATATGCTTTGATCAACTCATCAAAGCGTATATTCCAACTCCGAGATTCTTGTACCAGTCGATAGATGGATCGCTGGAGCTTGCACATTTTGTTAGCACCTTTAGGATCGACAAAACCTTCTGGTTGTATCATATACAACTCTTCTTTAAGAAATCCATTAAGGAATGCAGTTTTGACATCCATTTGCCAGATTTCATAAAATGAGGCAACTGCTAACATGATTCGGACAGACTTTTAAGCATCGATACGAGTGAGAAAATCTCATCGTAGTCAACACCTTTGAATTTGTCGAAAACCTTTCGTGACAAGTCGAGCTTTGTAGA
>LR880967.1:835527017-835548948 GCA_904067115.1 Aegilops sharonensis
GAGAAAGTCAATCATATTCTGGAGGACATGTTGGGAGCTTGTGCGCTAGATTATGGATCTAGTTGGGATGATAATTTGCCCTACGCGGAGTTCTCATACAACAACTACTACCATGACAGTTTGAAGATGGCACCTTTCGAAACTTTGTATGGAAGGAGGTGCAGGACACCGTTGATGTGGGATGAAGTTGGAGACCGTCAGTTGTTTGGACCTGATTTGATTAAATAGTCCGAAGAGAAGGTTAAGTTGATTCAAGATAGACTGAAGGTAGCTCAGTCCAGATAGAAGATTTATGCAGACTCAAAATGCAAGGAGGTAGTCTATGAAATCGGAGAAAGAGCATATCTCTGAGTGTCTTATCTACGAGGAGTTAAACATTTTCTAGTTAAGGGAAAGTTAGCCCCGAGATTTGTAGGACCATACTGAGTTTTGGAATATATGGGAGAAGTGGCGTACAAGTTGGAGTTACCCGAAGGACTGTCAGGAGTTCATGATGTGTTTCAAGTTTCCCAGTTGAAGAAGTGCCCTGCTGAGATGGCCGATATTCCTCTGAGAGATACAGAGCCCCTGGAAGGAATTCAGTTGGATAGTGATCTGACCTACGAGGAGAAACCAGTCAAGATTCTTGAGTTTGCCAGCCGAGTTACACGCAGCAAGGTTATCAAGTTTTGCAAAGTTCAGTGGAGCCACCATACCGAGGATGAAGCCACCTGGGAACGAGAGGAAGATCTACGGAAAGAACACCCAACCTATTTTCTAGCCAACCTGAATCTCGAGGGCGAGATTCACCTTAAGGGGGGGGGGGGTAGGTTTATAACATCCCAAATTTTCAATTTGGAATGTTATACATAGGTCATCTTATGCATATCATATTTTATTTGCATTTTGGTTTTGATCCTAGAAATTCTAAGCAACTCAAGGACCCACAGAGAGAGTTGGGGATTTCATTTATTTTCATATTTGAATATTTTTCTCAAATATTGAAAAGGGGATCATTTTGGTTTTAATTATTTTTCTCTCTGAAAAATATTTCAACATAAAAATAAAAGAGAGGAGATAATATGACTTCTCCAAAATAAAATAAATATTGGAGGAAAAATAATAAAATCAAATAAATAACTTTATTTGGATTTTATTGCTATTTTATTTGAATTAGAAAAATATGCATTTTTCAAAATTGCATTTTTAGGCCAAGAAAATGTTCACTTTGTTATCCATATTTTATTTAGATGGTGAAAATTGTTTTTGGCATTTTTTAGAAAAAAATTTATACATTTTTAGGATTTTTCCTATTTGGTGGAATTTATTAAAAAAAACTCCCAGACCGAACTGGGCCGCAGCCCAGCCGGCCCGCTCGGGCACCGCCTCGCCTCCATGCCGCGCCGTGCCGCCGATGAACTACGCGAGGAGTCCGGCTACGCCTCGCTGCCGCTGCCCCCTCTCCCAAGTCGGAGACCACGGGGGGGCTCTCGCCACCCACCGCCGCCGCTCGCCACGCAGTGCCGCCCCGTCGCCGAAGCCGCGCCGCCGCCGCCCGCACCACCCCGCGCCACCCCGAACCCCCGCGCCGACCCGCAGCCCGCTGGAGCCGCCGCCCCGCCCGCCGTCGTCGTCGCTGGTTTTTTGTCGGTTTAGGTATAAAGCCGTTCGGTTTTTATAAACCCTAGATTGTTTTTTATTTTATTAGATCAGTTCGGTTTTCTTCCGTTAGTTCTAATTTACGAACGTTCGTTCGTTAATTTGTTTTAATGAAAGTTTTCGCTCGTTAGTCTCTGTTAGCGGACGTTCGTCCGATAGATTTTTCTTTTTCTGTTTTATTGTTTTCGCCAGGGATCTATCCGCGATTATTTTTATCGCAGATTAGCCCCTGATCTTCAAACCCTCACAACTTTTTAACTGTTCGTCCAAATCCAGTGAAACCAGCGCCAAAATCTTTGTCTCAAACCCCTCTTTCTGGTTAGTCAACTTGAACATGGTTTTGACAATTTAAAATTTGGTTTCAAGCAGATTTGATTTCGAAGTTCTTTTGATCGTAGTTTCAGTTCCGTAGCTCCGATTCGATTGATTCTTTTTGCAAATCGAANCCCTCTCGCCACCCCGTCCCGCAGCACCACCCGAGCCGCCCATCGCCGCCAGCGCCGCTCGCTGCCGTAGCCCGCGCCGAGCCGCCGCCCGCCGGATCTGAGCCGCCGCCGTTGACCTCGCCGCCCCGTTTTTTTCGGTTTTTAGGTAAAACCGCCCGGTTTTTATTAAACCCTAGATTGGTTTGTTTATTTAGATCGGTTCGGTTTTCTAGATTTTGCTTTGTTTAGGTTACTTTGCGAACGCTCGTTCATTTTAACGAACGAATTCGCCCGTTCGTCTCTGTTAGCGGACGTTCGTCCGATAGATTTTTATTTTTCCATTTATATTCGGCCAAGGACCTATCCACGATTATTTTTATCGCAGATTAGCCCCTGATCTTCACACCCTCGCAACTTTTTAGCCGTTCTTCCAAATCCAGTGAAACCAACGCCAAAGTCTTCCTCTCGAGCTCCTCTTTCTGGATAATCAAATTGAACCAGGGTTTGACAATTTAAAATTTGGTTTCAAGCAGATCTGAATTCGAAGTTCTTTTGACCGTAGTTTCAGTTCCGTAGCTCCGATTCGATTGATTCTTTTCACAAACCGAAGCTCTTCAGTTGAACTTTCAGATTCGATCTTATTATTTGAGTTGTACCCTTGAATCTATGCTTGAGTGCTTATCTATGCTATTGTGTGTTTGCGATAGAATTCCCGGAGTGCGAAGCGTGCTACTACGAGTCTCTAGGCACTACAAAAAAAATACACTTCCGTGATGATACGTGTTTGTCGTTTTTTGTCATGCATGTACATCCATGACGATTTTATGACAGAATCAAGATAGTCATACCTGTGCTGTCGTAGAAGTGTTCCATGACATTACCAAAATTATCATCGCGGAAGTGTCCACTTCCATGACGAAAAATCCCGCGTCACAGAAGTGCTTTCGTCAAGGGTGACCGACACGTGGCATCCACCATAACGGAACGCCGTTAAGCTATCGGGTCGGGTTTTGGATCCGATAACCCGTTAACAGCCCCGACCAATGGGGATTTTCCACATGTAAAATCATCATTGGCTGGAGGAAACACGTGTCGGCTCATCGTTGGGACAGATGTCATCCACTCATTGGACAGAAGGCGCCTATGATACGTCGACACGTGGCACGGCCCAACAGAGGCCCATTCCTGTGAAAAGGCCGACCCGTTTGACTTGGTCAAAAGGTGGCGGGCCGGCCCATGGAAAGCTTGTTAACGGCCTGTTCGCATATAGCCCATTTACAGCCCGCTAACCCAAGGCCCGTTATGCCCTATCCGAATTAGGCCCAGTAGCGTCATCTGGGCCACCCAATATGATTCCAGCCCGTTTTCACTTCTGGCCCATGTATGGCCCATGACGTCTTTCGGCCCATATGAGGCCCTATGTAACTCTTGGCCTATTAACGGCCCGTGGTGAAAGTGGCCCGTAATGAACAGTGTATCACTTTACACCCATTAACGGCCCGCGGTGAAACTGAACCGTAATGAACAGTGTATGACTTTATACACATTAACGGCCCGTTATTCCGTTGGGCCGTTTCCAACCCATGTTATCTTTCGGCCTTCTCGGAGCCCATTTATTCTTGGGCTCATTTCCAGCATTCGTTTACTTACGGCCCGTTACTGTCATTTTCTGCTTGTGGGCCAAATTCAGCCCGTGGTTACAGTCGGCCCGTTTGTGGTCCGTTAATACGTTGGGCCGTTTTCATAGCGTCATGAAATACGGCCTATTAGCGATGTCCCATTATGTTCGGCCCATGAATGGACGATTCCAACTCTAGCCCGTTTACGGCCATAATGCGGCCTGTTATTGGCCCATGTTATCATACTGCCCGTATAAGGCCCATTGATGATACGGCCATAGAAGGCCCATTGTTTCTACGGCCCGTAGAAGGCCCATTGTTTCTACGACCCGTAGAAGGCCCACTGTTTCTACGGCCCGTAGAAGGCTCACTGTTTCTACGGCCCGTATGAGGCCCAGTGTCACTACAGTAAATATTAGCCCATGGTTATTGTAGCCTAGTTTTAAAAAATAGGTTATTGCAGCCACTAGAAAACCGCGGAAAAAGAACTACAATGACTACAAGCATACAAATAAACAAGACAACAAGGAAATAAATAAGCAAGCAACTTACGCTAGGCTATCACGGCTATCACATATTACACCCACTGGGCATCAAAGTTTGCCACCAGTGCAAATAAATGCGCCGATAAAAGAATATACAAAACTGAGAGCACTTCAGAAGGCACTAGGCCTGGCCAGGTCGGGCCCCCCAAACAGCTGAAGAAGCTGAGTAGACCTCAGTTGTGTCAACGATAGATGCATCAACACTAGATTTAAGGCATGATGGTGCGCACAGCAGTCCTCTGACATCTTCATTGCATCTTTGACTTCAAGTCGGAGCTGAGCTGAAGCAAGCCTTTCCGCTTTAAGTTGAGACTGAAGAAGTTGAACTGATTGAGGCAGCGAATGCACAGAGGTTGTCTCACACCTGCTGGTCAGTAGCTTCAACTCGCTGTCTTCATCAAGACAGGACCTTGGGGTCATCTCGGTGTCCTCAAGATGGTTTGGCTCACTATCTTCCCTAAAGTTCTGCCTGGCGTAAGAGATACGACTCTGAAAGAGAAACAAGGAGACACGTAACAGGTTTCACAATTATATAAGCAAATAAATGGATCTGTTCTGCATAAGGAACATGTTTTTACAACTACAATTTGAAACTGGTAGTTGTTGCAAACATCCAATCAGATGTAAACAGCAAAGCAAACAGCAGTGGAGGAAATTATGCCTATCCAAATCTATACTAGAACAAAGTTTGAAGGCTTGAGAAGGATGAACTTACATTACATGTTAACACGGGCTGGACAAAGCCCTTCTCCATGTTGATGGAAGGATTATTCAATAAATTCCCCAAAGAAAATTCTTTATAAGCATTGCCATTATTCTACATTTTGCAAAGAGTAAATATAGATCAAATAATATTGGAAGAAACAGAGGATAATGAAGCTCAGGTGCAGACTGATGATACATAATCAAATAGCAATTAATTAAGTACAACACTACAAGGCAAAAGGGAGATAGGTACTGACAAGAGCAATGCAGAGCCCATTATTGTTTTGAGATCGTATGATCCTTTGAGCAAGGAGATTCATCTGAAATTAGTTTTCATACAAGAGAGAAGGTAAGGCACAAGCAGAAATTTAGGAGTTCAAATTTTGAATTGATATCATAGACAGTACTTGACGCTGGGCTCCCAGCAGTTCTAATAGGGGTTTGGCCACTGGAGTAGGGGTAAAGTGTGGTACAGTTGGGCCTGTGTTTTATGTGGCCGCTGATCTATCTGATTTAACAGGTATCACTACCTTTTCCAAATACCTAGTTTGTACTCCTTGAGGATCTGCACTCACCCTCTTCCTTTTGGACATCTATTACGAAAGAACAACATTTGACTGGAAAAACATAGTGTGACGAGACATGGAATAGGTACAGAAAATGGATAGGTATGGCATATAATCATATATGATGCTTAAAATAAGCAGATGGTGTAACAAAGTAGAAGTAATGCAAGAGGTCAGATGCAAAATATGTGTGACCA
This sequence comes from Aegilops sharonensis, assembly GCA_904067115.1. Classification (NCBI taxonomy): domain Eukaryota; kingdom Viridiplantae; phylum Streptophyta; class Magnoliopsida; order Poales; family Poaceae; genus Aegilops; species Aegilops sharonensis. The sequence goes on from LR880967.1 coordinate 835,532,713, forward strand.
ATACAACTTTGCAAAGTTAGAGCAAGCACCTTGATGGGTGAATAAGATAGGCCATCCTCCACCATGCCAAGTTTGTTAGCCAGTGGATCGTTCTGCAATATTCCTCTCGTGCGCCCATTCTCATATTCATTTTGATAATGTTCAATATCTGACATGCATGAAAACATAAAAACAAGTGAGATTTTCTTTGTAATGCAGAAGTGATTCTAATCCAATACTGCCTCCCTGTAAACCCCTTTGTGCTATCTCTGCAATTCTTTTAAAACATGCCATGCATGCTGTAATTTGTTGTGTCACTACAAAAAAAACACACATCCGTGACATTTTGGGCCAAACGAATTTTTTTTCTGTCATACATATGACACTTCTATGACGATAATTGTGACAAAACCCGGTATCATCATAGATGTGGTGGGCTCCTACTTCTATGACAAAAAATCATGACAGAAAATGGGCTTTTCGTCCTGGGCGGGCCGGAGACGCAGCTGCATGACATTCTTTGGGCCGTCCATGATGGAAAAAACCGTGGTAGAAGCGAGGGGGAGGAAAATTTTGGGGAGTTCCCGGTTATGGTAGGAGGTCGGGGGCCGAGCGATGCGTTGGGCTCTAACTGAACCCGAGCGAGGCGTTGGGCTCTAAATGAACTCGAGCGATTGCACTGCAGGCTACGCATTACTGAACCCGAGCGATCGATCGATGGCTGTTAACTGAACCCAATCGAGCGATTCCTTCGCTACTACTGCTAACTGAAGCCGATCGATGCTGCCTCTGGGATGAACAGTGAGCGTTGCAGGGGGGTTTGGATGAATAGTGAGCGGTGGCGTTTGCCTCTGGATGAACAGGACCCCGTGGTGTGGAGGGCTGGATGAACAGTAGACGGTGGAGGGGTGCCCGTGGAGGGGTGGTTGAACAGGACCCCGTGGTGTGGAGGGCTGGATGAACAGTAGACGGTGGAGGGGTGCCCGTGGAGGGGTGGTTGAACAGGACCCCGTGGTGTGGAGGGCTGGATGAACAGTAGATGGTGGAGGGGTGGTTGAACAGTAGCCGGTGGAGTAGGGCGTGGTGGAGGCTGGATGAACACGAGCCCGTGGAGGCTGGAGGAGGGCGACGGTGGAGATGCACAGTATCCCGTGGAGTCCCGTTCTGCGGTACGCCACACGCCGCCCGATCAACAGGGCCCCCGTTTCGACCGTAGGAGGTCCGTTTCCGCCGTTTTGCGGTACGCCACCCCCCTCCCGATCAACCGGGCCCCCGTTTCGACCGTAGGAGGTCCGTTTCCGCCGTTTTGCGGTACGCCACCCCCCTCCCGATCAACCGGGCCCCCGTTTCGACCGTAGGAGGTCCGTTTCCGCCGTTTTGCGGTACGCCACCCCCCTCCCGATCAACCGGGCCCCCGTTTCGACCGTAGGAGGTCCGTTTCCGCCGTTTTGCGGTACGCCACCCCCCTCCCGATCAACCGGGCCCCCGTTTCGACCGTTTTGCGGTACGCCACACCCCTCCTGATGAACAGGACCCCGTGGTGTGGAGGGCTGGATGAACAGTAGACGGTGGAGGGGTGCCCGTGGAGGGGTGGTTGAACAGGACCCCGTGGTGTGGAGGGCTGGATGAACAGTAGACGGTGGAGGGGTGCCCGTGGAGGGGTGGTTGAACAGGACCCCGTGGTGTGGAGGGCTGGATGAACAGTAGATGGTGGAGGGGTGGTTGAACAGTAGCCGGTGGAGTAGGGCGTGGTGGAGGCTGGATGAACACGAGCCCGTGGAGGCTGGAGGAGGTCGACGATAGCCCGTGGAGGCTGGAGGAGGTCGACGGTGGAGATGAACAGTATCCCGTGGAGTCCCGTTTTGCGGTACGCCACACCCCTCCTGATGAACAGGACCCCCGTTTCGACCGTAGCGCTCCAACACAAGTCCGTTTCGTCCGTTTTGCGGTATGCCACACCCCTCCTGATCAACAGGACCCCCGTTTCGACCGTTTTGCGGTACGCCACACCCCTCCCGATCAACAGGGCCCCCGTTTCGACCGTAGGAGGTCCGTTTCCTCCGTTTTGCGGTACGCCACACCCCTCCCGATCAACAGGACCCCGTTCCGAACGTAGGAGGTCCATTTCCTCCGTTGTGCGGTACGCCAGGCCTCGTTTCAATCGCCTGTTCCGTCCAAGCCCTCCCGATGAACACGACCACGCATTCTGTTCCGACCTAACCGGTTGGCTCCCACGCGTTTCGTTGCCTCCCGATGAACATGATGCATTCCGTTGCCTCCCCATGAACACGACGCACTCCGTTGCCACCCCATGAACACGATGACGACGCTGTTTCTCCGTTCCGACCCAGCCATGTACACGAGCCCTGGCCGTACGTATGCGCGGGTAGGCGTTCGAGACCCCGCCCGTATGTACACATACGTGGCCGTATTTTCTTTCTTGCACCCTGTCTGCTGTACGTACGTGTACATGCTACTTGCGCGCCTCTAAAACAACCAGTATGTACGTACACGTTCGCGACCAGAATGACAACGCTACGTACGCTTCGACCAGGTGGGTCCCGACTGTTAGGCACTTCCTTGCGTGCGAAGATGTAGCTGGTGGATCCCAACAGTTAGGGGGGCGAATCGTTCTTTTGCCCGGGCGCACTTCCTTGTGTGCGAAGATGTAGCTGGTGGGTCCCAGCAGTCAGGGGGGCGAATCATTTTGTTTTTTTTTGCCCGGACGCACTTCCTTGTGTGCGAAGGTGTAGCTGGTGGGTCCCAGCAGTCAGGGGGAAAATGTTTTTTTCGCGAAATACGGTGGCCCGTCCGATGGGTCCCCGCTGTCAGGTGGAGGAATAATTATTTTGCGCGTAATAAGGAGGCACTTCCTTGCTGCGGCCGTGGACCCAGCTGTCAGCGTCTCCACGCACAGTACTCTTCCGATGCAAGTCGTTCATTGACCACATTGACCACGTCGCGCCGAGAGCACCACGGCGGTGGACGACAGCGAGGCCTAGGAAGGGGATGACACAGAGGCAGGGAAGACTCGGCAGTTGTTTCCCACGCGGAGGGGAGTACGACTGTACGAGGGTATATTGGTTCGTCTGCCATCGCCGGAGAATAACAGCTGGTGTGGGTGAGTAGAGGGATGGCTAGGCCAGCGATGGGAGTACGGTGGGGCGGTGAGGCTTGCGCGATAGCACAGCCGGCCGCGGGGAGGAGGGAGCAGGCAGTCCCGCCGGCGCTTGTTTGAGCGGCTGGAGCAGGAAGAGCAGAGATTGAAGAAGCACGACGGCCGTTGGATGGCCATCCAACAGTCACTGCTTGTGCGTCAACCTTTTTTTTAGGAAAGCCTCAAATCTGTGGAAAACAGCATACAACCCATCTGCCATTATTTCTAATAATTTACATCCCATTTGCTAATTCTTAAGGTTTTTTTGGAGCCTGTCGGTGTCAAAACCGGCGGATCTCGGGTAGGGGGTCCCGAACTGTGCATCTAGGCGGATGGTAATAGGAAACAAGGGACACGATGTTTTTACCTAGGATCGGGCCCTCTCGATGGAGGTAAAACCCTGCTCCTGCTTGATTAATATTGATGATATGGGTAGTACAAGAGTAGATCTACCGCGAGATCAGAGAGGCTAAACCCTAGAAGCTAGCCTATGGTATGATTGTTGTTCGTCCCATGGACTAAAACCCTCCGGTTTGTATAGGCAGCGAAGAGGGTTAGGGTTACACAGAGTCGGTTACAATGGTAGGAGATCTAGATATCCGTATTGCCAAGCTTGCCTTCCACGCCAAGGAAAGTCCCATCCGGACACGGGACGAAGTCTTCAATCTTGTATCTTCATAGTCCAGGAGTCCGGCCAAAGGTCATAGTCCGGCCATCCGGACACCCCCTAATCCAGGACTCCCTAAGTAGCCCCTGAACCAGGGTTCAATGACGACGAGTCCGGCGCGTAGATTGTCTTCGGCATTGCAAGGCGGGTTCCTCCTCCGAATACTTCATAGAAGATTTTGAACACAAGGATAGTGTCCGGCTTTGCAAAATAAGTTCCACATACCACCGTAGAGAGAATAATATTTACACAAATTCAATCTGCTGACGTATTCCGCAGCGTGACATCACACCACGGCCAAGCCTTTATTCAAATCGTTTTTACTGTCCCACCTCAGCGCGTTTAGCGAGGCGGTTTCCTTGGCACGTCTTGTCAAAGCAGAGATCGTGTCCCCTTATTCCGGGATTCTCATCAATACGGGCGTGGGTAACCCAACCGCGCCATTGATTACGGCGCTTGGGAGATAAGCGAGTTTTACCAGGCTGGTGGGGACGCATAGCTTCGTCCGCCCATATAAGGGGATAAGGATCCACCTTTTCACCCATGCCTTCTTCCTTCTTTGCTCATCCATTTCAGCTCACTCGAGCTCCAGCGCCCAAGTCCGCACATCTCGCCTCAACCTTCTCTAGCCATGTCCGGAGCGGGAGGCAAGTGGATGGCCTCCTCCGTCACGGAGGGGCACATCAAAAAGCTTAGGAAGGCCGGATACTTGTCCAACGACATCGCGCACTGGCTCCCCGATAAGGGGCAGATTATCCCCACCCCCAGGCCCCATGAGAGGGTGGTGTTCCTCACCCACTTCCTCCGCGGACTAGGTTTTCCACTTCACCCATTTTTCCGGGGGCTCATGTTCTACTACGGCCTGGATTTCCATGATCTGGCCCCAAATTTCGTCCTCAACATCTCGGCGTTCATCTTCGTGTGCGAGGCCTTCCTCTGCATCCAGCCCCACTTCGGCTTATGGCTGAAGACCTTCAATGTCAAGCCAGTGGGCGGCCGCCAAGCGGAGTGCGGAGGTGCCATGGTGGGCAAGATGGCCAACGTCCTATGGCTCGAGGGCTCCTTCATGGAGACCATAAAGGGGTGGCAATCGGGGTGGTTCTACATCACCGAGCCGCGTGACCCTAAATGGGCAGTACCCCCCGAATTCCGATCTGGCTTCCCTACATGGCTCACCTCCTGGAAAGAGACGGGCCTGACATGGGATAATTCGGTAGAGCTGACCGGACTGCAAACCTGCATCCAGGACCTGGTGAACAAGAAGCTCAAGCTCGTCAACGTAGTCCAGGTCATGCTCATCCGCCGGATCCTCCCGTGCCAACAACGGGCCTTCGGTTTGTGGGAGTTTGATCCGGCACAACACCAAACCCTGAGCAGGCTCTTCGACACTACATACGAAGATGCCTGGAAGGTGCTGTTCAAGGGCGCCGAGGCTCCCGCATCCGCTACCGAGGATCGCGGATTCAGCGCGCGGCATCAAGCCCACGCGGTAAGTTATTTCACCCTTTACAGGGCACTTGTTTTTTATAGTTTGACTCTATGCGGGATCTAAACTCCCTTACCTTTTGACAGGATTGGAAGAAGACGTCCGGGCAGATTGACTGTCCAGCTCCCTTGCCAGAAGACCCAGCAGACGCCCGACTGACGGGGCTGCTGGTTCCGGCACCTCACGTGGTGCCGGAGAAGAAGGCCAAGAAGAAGGCCATGGGAACTCGAAGGAGTTCCCGGCGCCAGGTGTTGTCGGACTCATCGTCCGATGACTCCGAGGCGGACTCCTACCGCGAAGACGAGGAGGAGGAAAAAGAGGTCTCTCCCCCAGCGGGGGGAGAGAAGAAAAGGAAGGCCGCCCCAACTAGGGAGGCCAGAGGGTCCAAGAAAGGAAGGACCCTTCCTCCGAACTACTCCACCAACGCCGATGACGGCGAAGAGGAGTGGCCACCGAGGGCCAAGCCCCTAGCGAAATCGTAAGTGTCCGGACACCAGAATAACTCATGGCGTTCCATTTGTCGCACATTATCTTCTAACGCCGAATATAACCATGCAGCCCGCCCAAGGACGGGCTCGACGCTTCAACGAGCGGCTCCTTGGGTTCGTCGGATGTGAATAGCACCTCACTTCCGGCCGCCTCCTCTCCTCGCGCTGCGGATGACGCTGAGGTGGGGTCCCAAAAGGGGCCCAGCAAGGAGGTGGTCCAGGAGGCGCCGCCGGGCAACCTCCCGGACTCCAGGCGCAAAGGGGATAAAACCCCAAAGGGCTCTAATTCCGGCCCTGGGCCGGACTCCGCACCGGAACCTTCAGTGGTTCCGGAGTCCGGCAGGCGGCCCCTACGTAAGAAGGGCAAGACTGTGATGCCGGTGACCTCCGTCCAACCGGAGGCACCGGATAATTTGTTGGAGGCGCTTAACGGGGCCTCCATCGACGAGGAGCACCGCACTGTTATGAGTGTGGTGTCCAGAAAGTTCAGTCTGCCAAGAGCGGGCTGACTGAAGCCTGTGCCAGCCTTCTAACAGGCTTTGAGGTATGTATTTAAGATATGTAAAAATATTACCGCATAGACAGTAGCCCCTGATGCTCAGTTTGGTGTTCGGAAAGAAAAGCCGGACTGAGGATCTAAAATATGTACGCAGGAGTCTAACATAAGTATGTCAATATGGGAATGCAGGTTGTGCTGCTGACCTCTGCCGCACTGACTGCAGAGGTCAATGCATTGAAGCAGAGCCTCGAGCGGTCCGAGAACGAGCTCGGCCTTGCCAAGAAGCAGCTCGAGGACAAGGAAGGTAAGTAATACCTTATGGAAGTATATAAATGATGCGGTTGCAAAAAATGACAGGAATAACGTGAGTATTGCAGGGGCCACGAACGAGGTGGCGACCCTGAAGGAAGCGCTATCCAAGGCCGAAAGCAGTGCGGCCGCGGAGCGCATCGAGCGAGAGAAGCAGGAGGCGCGGGTGGCAGATGTGCGACAAGAGCTCCAGGCTCTCGTGGAAAAACACGAGAGTTTGGAGCGTGACTCAAAGACTCGAGAGTCCGAGCACGCCTCGGCCCTTGAGAGCGCCAAATCTGCTAAGGCCGAACCCAAAAAGCCCTCCAGGAAATTGAGGCGATGAAGAAGATAGCGGCGGGTAAGGCATTCTTTATGCAAAGCAAGCACGTGAAAGTGAATTATCTGTTACTTACCCGAATCCGGAGCTCTCCAGGAGCATTCGCAGATCTGCCCCGCAGTGTGTCTGATGCTGCCGCATTCTACCGAACCGAGGAGGGGAGCTCGACGGAGAAGGTGTTCTGGTCTCAGTATGCTAAGGCCGGACACCCGGTGCCCTTGAGTGACCAGCTGAAGCAGCTGGTCGAGCTCCATAAGGTGGACGAACATGCCATGAAGGGCCTCATAGTTCGGCTGTGGCCTAAGGAAGCCGTGCCTAGGAGCTACTTCGGGCTGGTGAGGCGGCTGGTGGACGCCTGTCCATGGATTGAAGTCGTCAAGCGCTCCGTCTGCATCGAAGGTGCCCGTAGGGCCCTTGCCCGTGCTAAAGTGCACTTGGGCAAGATGGACGTTGAGAAGCTTGTGACGGACGGACCACCGCCGGGTAAGGAGCATCGCAATCCCGAGATGTATTATGAGGGCGTCCTGAAGGGTGCCCACCTTATAGCGGATGAATGCTCCAAAAATTTAATTTTTGAGTAAACTCGCATTTGTTATACTGTACGCTGAAAACTTGTTCATATGCGTTAAGCAACGCTTTTGAATTTAAAATGTTACCTTCTGTGCGGCCGTTTATGAAATTTGAGAGATGGCGAGTCGTCGGCTTCTGCCCCCATGCCACGAGTGCTGGGGTGTTCGGGATAAACTTGAGCGCTCTTTTTCCCATTCTTGGGTCCTTCGAGGGAGGCACTCAACACAACGAACAAGGCAATCGGACTATAATGCTTGAACACTCTTACTTAGCCATAGAATTATATAATTTTAAATTTCGGCGAAGCCCCTAGTATTCGGAAGACCGAGTTCGGGGCGCTATCCACGCCTAGGCCGGACAATGCCGACTCCTCGCTCTATGCGGCATAAGTCTTTAAGGACTCGAAAACCTCTTGAACAGCGACCGGCTCTCGCCCTATCATGATGGTCAGTTTTAGCTTTCTCCACTAAGGTGCTTAACCCAGCTCAACCGTGGCACAATCGCAGTGGTTCTCCCAGTGCTACCTTAGCCGATATAACGGAACGTAAGGTACCAAAACATGGGAGCCGGGCAAACCCAACTATTGATCCAAGACATGATTCGGAGCCGATGCATATAATGCTATAAGTTCGGGGTGCCGCACTTGTGAAAGTGTTCGGACTTATCACACCATATTTTGGGGTACTTAAGCCCCTGGTGTATTTGGCCGTACCAAAGTGTACGGGTGCAACATGTCATTAATGAACATACATGGTTAAATAAAATAAAAAGGAAAATACGATAATAGACAAAAGCTATATATTGTTTATTCAAAAGGGCTGCGGTAAAAGCAGAACGATACAAGTAGTGCAATAAGCAAAAGATGGGACTATTTGACATGTCCCTTCCAGGGGCGAACTGCGGAATGGTATGTAAAAATAGGTATACTGCTCGTGATAGAGACCACCTTGAACATTCGACGTAGTTCTCTGCCTCCATGGCTGTTGCATCATGTGTTCGGCGATTGTACTGTCGGACAGGCCTTCCGGAGACTGGAGTCCTGAAAGTAAGGAAAAGAAAAAGAACGACACAATCGGGAGCCCCTAGTGCGGATGAGCCACATTTTGGGCGTGCCCTGGTCGTGCCCCTTCCCCTATGCCCATGGTATTTTCAGAGCGTAATTATGTACGCGTAGTACTGGTTTCGCAATTTCGCGAGGGCTGGGGTTGGGGCCGCATTGCTACGCGTGCTCGGAACGTGCCAGGCGGTCTTGCTGTAGGTTACTCCGGGCGCGCTTGACGGTGTCCGGACGTTTAATAGCCGGACTCGAGAATTGCCTTGAGAGGCTGCTTTGAACTTCCGCCGCGAGGGCCGCCGTATGCTCCTCCGTTCGGAGAGAGCGTTTGGTGTTTCCATTGACCGTAATGACTCCTCTAGGGCCTGGCATCTTGAGCTTGAGGTATGCGTAGTGCGGCACCGCATTGAATTTTGCAAATGCGGTTCGTCCGAGCAGTGCGTGATAGCCACTGCAGAACGGGACTATGTCAAAGATTAACTCCTCGCTTCGGAAATTATCCGGGGATCTGAAGACCACTTCAAGTGTAACTGAGCCTGTACAGTTGGCCTCTACACCTGATATGACGCCTTTAAAGGTTGTCTTTGTGGGTTTAATCCTTGAGGGATCTATGCCCATTTTTCGCACTGTATCCTGATAAAGCAGGTTCAGGCTGCTGCCGCTGTCCATCAGGACTCTAGTGAGGTGAAATCCGTCAATGATTGGGTCTAGAACCAATGCGGCGAATCCTCCATGGCGGATGCTAGTGGGGTGGTCCCTTCGATCAAAAGTGATCAGGCAGGAGGACCACGGGTTGAACTTTGGGGCAGCTGGCTCCATCGCATATAAGTCCCTTAGTGCACGCTTCCGCTCCCTTTTGGGTATGTGGGTTGCATATATCATGTTCACTGTCCGCACTTGTGGGGGGAAGCCCTTCTGTCCTGTATTGTTCGGCGGCCGAGGCTCCTCCTCGTCATCTCTATGCAGCCCCTTGTCATTGCTTTCGGCATTTAACTTGCCTGCCTGCTTGAACACCCAACAATCCCTGTTGGTGTGGTTGGCTGGTTTTTCGGGGGTGCCGTGTATCTGGCACAAGCGATCGAGTATTCGGTCCAAATTGGACGGGCCCGGAGTATTTCTTTTGAATGGCTTTTTCCGCTGACCGGGTTTAGAGCCTCTGAATCCGGCATTGACTGCCGTATCCTCAGCATTATCACCGTTAATGCGGTGCTTGTGCTTGTTGTGACGTGACCTGCCATTGCTGTCCTTGGTATCCGAATTACCAGGGCTCTTGGTCATGTTGTTACTACGAGCTAGCCAGCTGTCCTCTCCCGCGCAAAAGCGGGTCATGAGTGTTGTGAGGGATGCCATGGATTTTGGCTTTTCTTGTCCTAGGTGCCGGGCAAGCCACTCGTCGCGGATGTTATGTTTGAAGGCTGCAAGGGCCTCTGCATCCGGACAGTCAACGATTTGATTTTTCTTGGTTAGGAACCGTGTCGAGAATTGTCTGGCCGATTCCTCTGGCTGTTGAATTATGTGGCTTAGGTCATCGGCATCTGGTGGTCTCACATAGGTGCCCTGGAAATTTTTGAGGAACACGGCTTCCAGGTCTTCCCAACAACCAATTGACTCTGCTGGCAAGCCAATGCCGAGCTGGTCATTTAAGCTTGAGTGGGAGGTATTTGATGGCGTGTAGATCATCACTGCGGGCCATGTGGATATGAAGGAGATAGTCCTCGATCCAAACCGCAGGATCTGTTGTGCCATCATATGAATCAATGTTTACGGGTTTGAAACCCTCGGGGATTTGATGATCCATCACTTCATCTGTGAAGCATAATGGGTGTGCGACGCCTCTGTATTGGGCTATATCACGACGCAGCTCAAATGAGCTTTGTCTACTGTGTTAGGCCCGGCCGGAATTGCCATGTCCGGCGTGACGGTTATCATCACCTGTCGTGGGGTTCCCGCGTGATCCGTAGATCGAACTTGTTTGCCTTGCCTTGTCCTCCAATATATCTCACAGGTTTGGCGCATTTCCCCACGCCTTGGTACTCTTTGAGCGACGCCGGGGTGCGGCTTGAGTGGAGGGCCGAGAGGCCTCTCTGTCGCGGCCACGAGGTGGCCGGTCGGCCGCATCATGCGCTGGTGATGTAGATTTAGGTGCTTCCTCCTCTAATCGGGGTAACAGCCTACGTTTTGGGTAACTATTGGAGGGGCGTTCGAGTTCGTACTCTTTGGCCGCCAGGACTTCAGTCCATCTGTCGGCTAGCAAATCTTGGTCAGCTCTAAGCTGCCGCTTCTTTTTCTTGAGGCTGCTTGCCATGGCCATAAGCCTACGTTTGAAACGCTCTTGTTTGACGGGATCCTCAGGCACGACAAATTCGTCGTCGTCGAGGCTTGCCTCGTCTTCGGAGGGAGGCATGTAATTATCGTCCTCTACCTCGCTGTCTGCCGCTCTCTCATGAGGGCTGGCTTCTCCATCCTCCTGCGCTGAATCCTGCTGGAAGGGGTTGTCTTCGGCACTGTCCGGGGTGTTATTGTCTCCGATGCCGGAATCACAGTTTTTGCTGTGGTGGGATTTAGAGCGGCGCCGCTGATGCCGGTGCTTAGGCTGTTTCTTGGAGGGGTCATCCTCCGTTGTTCCATCACCATTCCCTTCTTTTGAGATGTCCACCATGTATATGTCGTATGACGAGGTGGCCTTCCAGTGCCCTGTAGGCGCTGGTTCTTGGTCGTCTCCTGCATCGTCGTCCATACTGTCGATGTCTTCGGAGTCGAAGTCGAGCATGTCTGTTAAATCATAGACAATGGCTACGAAGTGGGTGGTGGGTGGGCTTTGAATTTCTTCGTCGTCCGCATCCCAACCTTGCTGACCATACCGGCCAGGGCTCTCCTGATAAAGAGAGAGACTTTAGTGAATTCAGGATGTCGCCAAAGGGCGAGTGCTGAAAGATGTCTGCGGCGGTGAAGTCCATGACCGGCGCCCAATCGGATTTGATTGGCAGGGGTGCGGAAGGTTCGGAGTCCGGAGAGGAGTCCGACACCTTGGAGTCACGAGCCTTGCAAAGGACAGGGATGGTGTTCGGCTCAATCGCCGTAGAGATCGCAGCCCCCGAGGCGGTGTCCAGCCACCCGTCCTCGATCGGCGCAGTCGGGTCCGAGCTAAGGGTCAGAGCGGACACTGGTGCGGCCTCTAGGGCACCGTTCGGCGGCAGAGCTAGATCATGCCCGTCATGACAGCGTGGCGCGCTTGGCTGTGGCTCGAACCCTTCGAAGATCAAGTCTCCGCGGACGTCCACCGTGTAGTTCAAACTTCCAAATCTGACCTGATGGCCAGGGGCGTAGCTTTCAATCTGCTCCAGATGGCCAAGCGAATTGGCCCGCAGTGCAAAGCCGCCGAATACGAAGATCTGTCCGGGGAGAAAAGTCTCACCCTGGACCGCGTCGTTGTTGATGATCGGAGGAGCCATCGGGCCTAAAGATGATGATACAGAGGAACTCTCAATGAAAGCACCAATGTCGGTGTCAAAACCGGCGGATCTAGGGTAGGGGGTCCCGAACTGTGCGTCTAGGCGGATGGTAACAGGAGACAAGGGACACGATGTTTTTAACCAGGTTCGGGCCCTCTCTATGGAGGTAAAACCCTACTCCTGCTTGATTAATATTGATGATATGGGTAGTACAAGAGTAGATCTACCGCGAGATCAGAGAGGCTAAACCCTATAAGCTAGCCTACGGTATGATTATTGTTCGTCCCACGGACTAAAACCCTCCGGTTTATATAGGCACCGAAGAGGGTTAGGGTTACACAGAGTCGGTTACAATGGTAGGAGATCTACATATCCGTATTGCCAAGCTTGCCTTCCACGCCAAGGAAAGTCCCATCCGGACATGGGACGAAGTCTTCAATCTTGTATCTTCATAGTCCAGGAGTCCGGCCAAAGGTCATAGTCCGACCATCCGGACACCCCATAATCCAGGACTCCCTCAGAGCCCATATTCTTTTTGTTAGCATTACAGCCCATATTGTGGCCACGGTTAAAAAATTATACGAAATTTTGCATATTTCGGTGTGGTCCGAACTGTTTTTAATCCCGAAATTTCGACTCACATTCAAACTGATTTTAAAAATAAATGTATATCAATATAAAATCCAACAAATTCTCCACGCATAAAAATTAATGTAATTTAAAATCTCAAAATAAAAAAAAGATATTTGAAACTAATTGCCGGTTTGATGTGCTTTAAAAATGTACAACCCATTTCTCATTACTGATGGGCCATTTTCTCAGCTAGTCGAATGAAAGCTCTCCTCGTCTTGAAAGATTTGCAGCCCAACAGGCTTGACAAAGCGACTTACTTGGCAAATCACAAAAAAACTGGGTTGTGGCCGTGGACCCAGCTGTCAGCCTCTCCACGCACAGTACTCTTCCGATGAAATGTCGTTGACCACATTGACCACGCCGCGCCGAGAGCACCAAGGCGGTGGACGACGGCGAGGCCTAGGAAGGGGACGACGTGGAGCCGGAGAAGACGCGGCAGTGGATGCCCACGCAGAGAGGAGTACGAGGGTTCACTGGTTCGGCTGCGGTGTGAGGCTGCCGTCACCGCAGGGCCTGGCTAGTGCTGGGAGTAGTAGGGGGCGATGAGGCCTCAACGGCAGCACAGCCGGCCACTAGAGGCAAGAGCAGGCGGTCTCCCCGGCGCTGGTTTGGGCGGCTGGTGCAAGAAGAGCAGCGATTGAAGAAGCAGCAGGACCGTTCGATTCAAATCCAACGGTTACTGCTGCTAGAATCGTTTGTTGATTAAGTTGACAAGCCCTGCGTACGCGTCAACGTAGTAGGCCCACAGGTCAGCCTCCCAACTGGTGCGCCCCAGATGTCAGTGGGAGGAATCATTTTTTTCGCATAATAAGGAGGCAGTTGATTGCTGATAACCCAGAAGTATAGGGGATCGCAACAGTTTTCGATAAGTAAGAGTGTCGAACCCAACGAGGAGCTAAAGGTAGAATAAATATTCCCTCAAGTTCTATCGACCACCGATACAACTCTACGCAGGCTTGACGTTTACTTTACCTAGAACAAGTATGAAACTAGAATTACTTTGTAGGTGTTTTTGGATAGGCTTGCAAGAAAGTAAAGAACACGTAAAGAAAACTAGGGGCTGCTAAGGTAAATACACAACTAAAGTAAATATAGCGAGTATGGAAAAGTGGTGATAGGAGTTGTGGAATTGTCCCTAGGCGACTGACTATGTTACTAGACCGGTAATCACTATTGCAATTCTATTTGGGGGAGAGGCATAAGCTAACATACTTTCTCTACTTGGATCATATGCACTTATGATTGGAACTCTAGCAAGCATCCGCAACTACTAAAGATTCATTAAGGTAAAACCCAACCATAGCATTAAAGTATCAAGTCCCCTTTATCCCATACGTAAACAACCTACTTACTCGGGTTTGTGTTTCCGTCACTCACGCAACCCACTATAAGCAAATCATAAACATATTGCAAACCCTACAGCGGGAATCCCTCACGCTTGCGCGACACGGAGGGCACAATAGGACAGCACCAATAAAATATTCAACTCAAACCAATCATAGCAATTCATCAATCACCGATAGGACAATAGAAATCTACTCAGACATCATAGGATGGCAACACATAATTGGATAATAATATGAAGCATAAAGCACCATGTTCAAGTAGAGGGTACAGTGGGTTGCGGAAGAGTGGACCGCTGTAGATAGAGGGGGGAAGGTGATGGAGATGTTGGTGAAGATGGCGGAGGTGTTGGTGAAGATCGCGGTGATGATGATGGCCCCCGGCAGCGCTCCGGCGCCACCGGAAGCAAGGGGGAGAGAGCCCCCCTTCTTCTTCTTCTTCTTCTTCCTTGACCTCCTCCCTAGATGGGAGAAGGTTTTCCCCTCTGTTCCTTGGCTCCCATGGCTTGGGAGGGGCGAGAGCCCCTCCGAGATTGGATCTATCTCTCTGTTTTTGCGTTCTGTTCTGGCTCTGTTTCACCATTTCGCGTATATATGGAGATCCGTAACTCCGATTGGCCTGAAACCTTCGCCCAGATTTTTTTCCGAATATTATCTTTCTTGTGGCAAAAGAAGAGCATCAACCGCCTTACGGTGGGCTCACGAGGGTAGGCGGCGTGCCCAGGGGGGAAGGGCGCGCCCCCCTGCCTCGTGACCACCTCGGGCACCATCTCGCGTGGATTTTTCTTCTGGAATTTTCCATATTTTCCAAAAATAAGCTCCGTCCGTTTTTATCCCGTTTGGATTCCGTTTGATATGGATATTCTGCGAAACATAAAACATGCAACAGACAGGAACTGGCACTGGGCACTGGATCAATATGTTAGTCCCAAAAATAATATAAAAAGTTGCCAAAAAGTATATGAAAGTGAATAATATTGGCATGGAACAATAAAAAATTATAGATACGACGGAGACGTATCAGCATCCCCAAGCTAAATTCCTGCTCGTCCTCGAGTAGGTAAATGATAAAAAAGAATAATTTTTTATGTGGAATGCTACCTAGCATAATCTTGATCATATGTCTAATCATGGCATGAATATTAAGACACGAGTGATTCAAAGCAATAGTCTATCTTTTGACATAAAAACAATAATACTTCGAGCGTACCCATAAAGCAATCATGTCTTTTCAAAACAACAAGGCCAAAGCAAGCTTATCCCTACAAAATCATACAGTTTGGCCATGCTTCATTTTCGTCACACAAAATGCCCCCATCATGCACAACCCCGATGACAAGCCGAGCAATTGGTTCATACTTTTTAACGCGCTTCAGCTTTTTCAACCCTCACGCAATACATGAGCGCAAGCCATGGATATAGCACTATAGGTGGAATAGAATATAATGATGGAGGTTATGTGGAGAAGACAAAAAAGGAGAAAGTCTCACATCGACGCGACTAATAAACGGGCTATGGAGATGCCCATCAATTGATGTCAATGCGAGGAGTAGGGATTGCCATGCAACGGATGCACTAGAGCTATAAGTGTATGAAAGCTCAACAAAAGAAACTAAGTGGGTGTGCATCCAACTTGCTTGCTCATGAAGACCTAGGGCATTTGAGGAAGCCCATCGTTGGAATATACAAGCCAAGTTCTATAATGAAAATTCCTACTAGTATATGAAAGTGATAACTCAAGAGACTCTCTATATGAAGAACATGGTGCTACTTTGAAGCACAAGTGTGGTAAAAGGATAGTAGCATTGCCCCTTCCCTATTTTTCTCTCATTTTTTTTATTTTCTTTTTTTGGTGGGCTTCTTCGGCCTCTTTTTTTTATTTGGGCTTCTTTGGCCTCTTTTATTTTTTTGTAAAGTCCGGAGTCTCATCCCGACTTGTGGGGGAATCATAGTCTCCATCATCCTTTCCTCACTGGGGCAATGCTCTAATAATGATGATCATCACACTTTTATTTACTTACAACTCAATATTACAACTCGATATCTAGAACAAAGATATGACTCTATATGAATGCCTCTGGCAGTGTACCGGGATGTGCAATGATCTAGCGTAGTAATGACATCAAAAAACGGACAAGCCATGAAAACATCATGCTAGCTATCTTACGATCATGCAAAGCAATATGACAATGAATGCTCAAGTCATGTATATGATGATGATGGAAGTTGCATGGCAATATATCTCGGAATGGCTATGGAAATTCCATGATAGGTAGGTAT
>LR880967.1:835555278-835595569 GCA_904067115.1 Aegilops sharonensis
CCTCCTGACCACCTCGGGCACCGTCTCGCGTGGATTTTTCTTCCGGAATTTTCCATATTTTCCAAAAATAAGCTCCGTCCGTTTTTATCCCGTTTGGACTCTGTTTGATATGGATATTCTGCGAAACATAAAACATGCAATAGACATGAACTGGCACTGGGCACTGGATCAATATGTTAGTCCCAAAAATAATATAAAAAGTTGCCAAAAAGTATATGAAAGTGAATAATATTGGCATGGAACAATCAAAAATTATAGATACGACGAAGACGTATCAATTGCGTGCGGCCAGGCCAGCGGAGGGAGTAGGGTGGGCCGGGGAAGCCTGCGCGGCATCACAACGGGCCACAAGAGGAGGTAGCACGCAGTCCCGCCGACGCTAGTTTAGGCGGCTGGAGCAGGAAAATCAGAGATTGAAGAAGCACGTCGGCCGTTGGATGGACATCCAACAGTCACTACTGCTAGAATCGTGTGTTCACTGACAAAGCCTTGCGTAAACAAGTCAGCCATTTGCTATTATTTTTATAATTTTTACTCATTTTCTAATTCATATGGAATTTATTGCAGCCCGTTTTCCATTTTTAGAATTGCTGGCCATTTTCTGGTCAGTACCAGGGTCAAAATATTAACTAAATATGTGGGAAATTTTGAAAATTCGCAATTTTTTGCTGGGGAACGAAATGTTCTTAATCCAAAAATTAATAGCCATAATTTTAAAATAAATTAGTACTATGTCATGTTAAATCCAATGAAATACGTATAAGATATCAGTGAAGAACAAAAAAAACTAATATCCCATTTGCTATAATTTTTTTTGGAATTTTCAACCCCTTTTGATATTACTTTTAACAGACATTGACCATACTCTTTGGCCAGGACGGAATGCATCCCTACTCGTCTTGAAAGATTTGCAGCCCGGTAATTCGGAGAAAACAAATAGGCCTAGCTTGGGTATTCTTCAATATGAAATACTGGGCTACCTATTTTCCCAAAGAACTGGTGCATGAGCATTTAGCTTTATTTATTTATTTACTTATTTATGTTTAGGGGACCATGAGCATGTACCTGGGCCGGATTCATGTGAGAGCCTCCCTTCCAGTTAATTATGGGCTTCTCTATTGGGCCTTCATCAGTGGGCTGCATCTTATCAACATGTGGAAAATGTATTCCGTACAAAAAATAGTATGAGCTACGTACGGTACGGGGCACTAAAGGATCGAACCGTGCAACGACTTCCAAAACATTGTGTTTGTCGTTCTAACAACACATTTATTCAACCAACAGACGAAATATACTACTGATTTTACATTCAAAACAGCAGCAGCAGCAGCAACCAGGGCTGGGGGTGCAACAGAAGCAGTAAGCAGGCCAAAAGAGTGAAGACGCAGCTCTCTCTTCCAAACCAAACATCAACCATCATTACAAAAGGGCTACCAAAAAAGAACAAGTGTATGCATCAAACTAAATAAAGATCCTACTACACCAAGTGTACGCTTCTAACTAACTGGCTCAGTTAGACCTTACTATTTATTAAGCTGTGGAGATTGGATCATGGCTTGAACCAGATGGGTGCCTGACGGGGGAAACTCCAGCCAGCGGGTCAAAGTCTGATACTTGCGACCCTCTCTCCTACTTTGGGCTGCAGAGCGTGGCGACACATATCAGGGTATGGTGCATGCGGTGACGCATTGTACGCTGTGTACACACAGTTTTGCCTGATGAACGAAACCACGCTGCCATCATGATCCTTGCCGTCGGTTATCTCCTGGTTAATCGAATAATTCAGTCCGACAAACAGAGAGCGTGCACCAAGGCTTCTTACCAGCCTCCAGTCAAAAATTCCTGAAGGCCCAGAGAAGCTGGGATCCTGCTCAAAGACCTTGCAGTGACTGTGATTGTATTCCGCGAAACCACACGTCCGGTATGTGCGAACGATCATCAATCTTTCGCCGTCGTCTGATCGAGCCAGGAACCACCTGCAACTACCATGCTGCTTTTCTTTGAAAGGTTCCGGGATTAGGAAGGGTGGGGACACCAGGCGGCCTACAACATCATATCAAGTTGGAGTCAAATAAAAAAGGGCTCTTGATTTAGTCAATCTTAAGAACAGCATGTTATGAGCATGAATATTTTTTCAGTAAATGTTGACAGTAATATAAGCAAGCCATCATGTTATCATAGGAAAGTAACATACTGCTATAACAGCCGTTTGTAGCGATGACTGGAGTAGGCCAGCAATACGTCAAGCCATAGAAGGAGTCGACAACATAAATGAAGCCCTTGTGTTCAGTGGCATCAGAGAACCATGGAGGATGTATGATCCTGCGATGGACGTGCAGATTTATCCACTTACCGCAGTGACCTGTCAGATAGGCGAGACCGCGGTTGAAGAACGCAATTAGCCTGAAGTCTTTATAATTCGCAAATCTTGTGGGCAATTGGCAGATTACAACCTTGAGCAAATCAAACTTGGTATCATGTTGGCTACTGTCAGATTCCGAGTATTCTGGGCCGCGGTGCCAAAGCAGTGTAGTGTTAATCGAAGGAAGGGGGATTGATCGCCGGGTGTAGACCTCCACGAGCATCCAGCTGCCGCGACCGTCGACGAGCACCATCCAAGATGTGTTCATGCCGACCCAGTACATACCGTTAATGTAGCTGAGCCTGACGGGGATTGGATCGCAGTGAAGGGGGTTGATGCTCGCCACCCTACGATCATTATGCTACGAGCATCAGCAAGCAAGGAGCTGGCTTAAAAAGCTTCGGCCTGAGGGCTTTGAGTAAACGGTACAGCCCCGACGAGCACGCGGCGAGCGGCATGGTACTGAGATTGTCCACACGCGAAACAATGAGCTTGATTACCTCTGCGGGGAGCGAATTCTAGCCTCTCTTTTGGCGGACGCTGCTCGGTTCTGCTATTGTTAGTGCTTGGGTTTCGGACGAGGGGGGGAGGCCCCTTAGCTTCCAGCGGGGATGGAAGCTTGGACAAGATTATGTGAGGACAAAGATGGAGAAGCGAATATGTGCTGCGGGAAGTGGACAGGTGATGATGACTACAACACGCCGCTTGACTTACGAGACACATACCAGCAGCGTAGGGTCATATCGATGCCAGGAAACTTGCTTGCGTGATCACAGTACTGGTACTCCCTACAGTACCTACTACAGTACTATGGCCTAGCTTGCTAGAGTAGAGTAGTAGAGTAGGACTCTGCTCTACTACTAGCACCGGAGGAGTAGTATATTCTAATCTAAAATAGTTACAAACTTCAATGCCCGAGCGTGGAACGACTACGAACCATGCTCAAAGACCGTGTCTACGTGGTGTTTGGACTTATATGCCAAAAAATAGCAAGATGCCCGTGCATTGCACGGCACACCATCATCACCAACTCAGTTTTTTCTCTACTCTTACTCCTATAAAAGACTCAGTTGGTGATGATGGAGGCGAGGAGGCGTGTTCAACCGGGCGTGCAGCAGACGGCGGAGCACTATTGGATTTGTTATAAGAGTAGTAGAGATAGAGACATAGGGAGGAGCACGAGG
This sequence comes from Aegilops sharonensis, assembly GCA_904067115.1. Lineage (NCBI taxonomy): Eukaryota > Viridiplantae > Streptophyta > Magnoliopsida > Poales > Poaceae > Aegilops > Aegilops sharonensis. The sequence goes on from LR880967.1 coordinate 835,558,825, forward strand.
TTGTGGGAGATAAGGATGAACGAGGCAAGGCCTTATCTGTAAATGTGGAGAGAGGCGCGGGTATCTTTTGTAAAATTGTCATAGTTGGCTTTCTATCCGTCAGATATAGATCGGACGGTCTATATTACAAGATGGCAGGCATACCATCATCACCAGCTCGGTTTTCTATAAGAGTAGATATATATATAGATATAGATAGATAGATACTTGGGAGTACTAGTAAGGACACCATCTACTGCTTCGTGTGCTACTCTTGCGCTCCATTCGGCGGCCGCAACGTCCCCTACAGCCACCCCTCCTGTGCTCCATTCGGCGGGCGCTGTTGAAATCTGGGGAGAGCACTCTCGCGACTGCTGGCAGCCACGACTTCACCGACGACGACTTCTTCCCCGACCTCGGCAACCTCTTCCTCAACGACATGGGCGACAACCTCAATGCCAACGGTGCTGCTCCCGTTGCACCGTATGTGTTTCTATCCTTCCTGTTCGAAATTGTGGTAGAATTCATGTTTCTACTCTGTATCCTACTACTATGCTAGTCCACATGATTAGTTTCATCTCTGTTATAGCCGTCATGATTTATTTTGTGCTTATTCGGATTAAATCTCGTAGTAACTTGCTCATATATTCAACTGGCGCAACGTCCCTTACAGCCACTCCCGTTTCATGGACGGCCAGGTCGATGCCTCCAAGGAGCCCTTCGTCCACTGCTATGAGTGCCCGATGCCGTTTTGTGGCTTGCCGGCGGACATGGTGCATCACCTCACGGATGCGTGCAGCGGTCACTGCTGGCCCTTGGTGGAGAACATCAAGTACGACACGTGCTACCGGTTCACCATGCCGGAGTCGCTAGAGGATCACCGCCGCCTGCTAGTCTCGGAGGAGGACGGCAGCGTCTTCCTCTTGATCGTGGGCACCGGCGAGGCCCGCGCAGGCCGGCGCCCCATCTCTGTAATGTGCGTTAGGGGCGTCGCCGCTGACGCTGACACTGACACGAGGCAGATGTACGGGTGCGTGGTCACTATTACTACCCCTCCGGGTCGCGTGGGCGGCGACACCGGCCTCATCGGACGGACTTGGACTCTGGGGAGCTGGGACTATCCCGCCAATGTGGACTTGGAAAACCCATGGCATCCTTTACCCGCCGATGCGGTGCACGGGGACTCCAAGGAGGTTCACCTGGACATACGCATTATCAAGTGCACTTAGAAAACATGTAGTGTGTGTGTGTGGGCGCTTATGGCCCGTGTCTTTGCCGCTTTTGATTCTGTAAGCTTGTCGTTAAACTTTAGTGGCTTTCGCCGCAGTCCTTCCTTTGAACTGCTCCTCTCAGTTAGCTGATGTAAGACACTTTGGGTTTCATTTGATAATGGAACCGGGGAGGAGCCTCCTTGTTCTTCCAAAAAAAATTACTCATTATCAAGTTAAATGTTGATCCTTAATCTTCGCTCAATGTAATCCGCTGTCTAAGCATGTGGAGACTTCCATGCAGGATCTTGCTCTATTGGAGTATCGCGCATGAATAAAAGTGTATCCGTTTATGGTTTAGTCTAGAATCTTCCATGTATGAGTTTTCACTACAGTACTGGTGAAAGACTTACGATGAACCATTTCTTACATCTCCTCTGCCCCCTTGCAAGTCATCCTGATTTAATCCCTCCGTCTAGGTGTATAAGGGCATGGTTAATACTACTTAATAGTATAGCCAACTATTGACTATAAGAAAGTGCCATGTTATCTGTAGCCAACATGTATACCAGTAGATACTCAAAAACTAATTCTTAAAGATCATTTCGTGCAAAGCACAATAAGCGTTATTTCTTCACAAGTTTTGGATGCAGGTTGAACAGCTGAACGCTTTTGTTTGCAAAAGATACCTTTTTATCCATTTCACCCGGATGTTTGTGAGCTCTAGAGATGAGATAATATCCGAAGAAACCTATCGATACCCGTTACACATGAGATGAACCCCACATCCTTTGTCAAAATAAACAACTCCCTGATCAATGCATTTCACTCTTCGGTGCAATGCACGGGCACCTTACTACTATAGATTAGTACGACCAAAAATTGAAATAACATTATATATAGTACGATAAATACTGATGCATGTCACCTAAAATTATATCATTCAAAACTATATTCAAATACGAATCCAACGATATAGTTTTTGTTGACATGCACTAACATTTTGTCAGTCAAATCTTCAGTCAAATTCAATGGGGGACTAATAAACCACGATCGATGTAGTACAAGTGTAGAGGGCGGCGCTGCACGGGAGTCTCACCTCTCACCCCGCTCGTGGGGCGGCAGTAAATCCGTCATATCACAAAACCCAACCACTCCCAGTAATAAGTGGTCTGGTAAAATAAACGGACAAACAACCATCACATCCCTCCGTCTTTTTTGCATTTCATCTCTCTGCATTTACTTTCTCCGGTTCATCTCGCACACTCGATCCCTAGCTACTACTCCTAGGGCCAGTTCTTTTGGAGGCTTCCCCAGCTTTTCCCACAAGACTAGTCACAGTGGAGAGTAACAATAAGGTGCCTCACTCATTTATTTGGGCTTCTAAACTACTACTCCGTCCTGGTTTATTCCTCACCATTGTAATTTGTGCTAAAATTTGACCAAAGATTTAGCAAATAAACATTAAAGTTTCTCGTTTTCTCCTCCTCCTTGGTCACGGTGCACAGCCTAAGATGACTTACTCACCTAGACGGATGGTGTAGTGCATGTGACATGCACTAACATTTCATTAGTTAAGTTTATGATCAAAATTTGACACAGATTACAATGGGGACCAATAAACCAGGACGGAGGTAGTAGTTATGGGATTACTAATCTAGAAGCCTAAAAGAACTGGCCCCTGGTACTCCTACTATTAGTAGTATTCAAGTTGGAATTCCAATTGCACGACACAACTTGTTAGTCAAAAAAATTCGATACAGGGTGTAGGAAGCGGTTTGGAAATTTGCATGCCTTTCCAACCAATGAGATACTCCGTACAAAGTACGACAGAGAAATAACGACAGAGAAGGAAGCTAAAAGTAAACAATCAAACGAGCATTTTTGCATTTGTTTTGCATTGAATCGTTTCACAAGCTTGACTAGTGATGTTTTTCTACTTTTACAAAAACCGCATCGTAATGTTAAAACGTGCATTTGCACGTACATAAGTAATAGTAGTACTCCCTCCGTCTAGGTGTACAAGTCTTCCCTCCTTGGTCACGCTGCATAACCAAAGATGACTTATTGACCTGGACAGAGGGAGTAGCACAGTCTGCAAGCATATATCGAGAGAGACGTGTAGTGCGATAGTATATAGTAAAGTTTGTGCTATATGCACGTACTTGCAAAATGCGTACGAATACAAAGGTTTCCAAACTTTCCCTTTTACATACTTAATTAAGAACGCTAAAAATTCCTAAACGTTCGGGATTTATCATTTGCGTCCCAAAACTAATGAGATCGCCTTACGAAACAAAAATTATACTCCTCCTAAAAGCCACGGCGCTCGCAGGAGCGCTTGCGGCGCGCCATGAGTGCCATGGTGCGCTGTCGTTTCCCAGCGCGCCGACACAACGCCTCTTCCTCAGCCTCGCAACTTGCGAGGTGCTGATTGGCGGCTTGCCGGTGGGCGAGCGTGATCTCACCGGTGTGGTGATCCGGCGCCAACAGGTACTCCGCCTCGCTGGAAGCATGCACCCGGTCCACGTACCACCAAGCGTATATGAGGCGCTTGGGCCCGATTGCACTCAAGGCGTCGGCACGGGCGTCCTCCGCCACCCTCCCGGCCCTCGCACGAGCCTTCCGCCAAAGAGCCAATTGCCTGACTCTCTCGGACGCGACATAGGCCTCCCAGGCAGCTTGTTCCGCGGTGCGTTTCTCTTCCTCGGCCTTCTTCTCCACCTCTATTTTGGCACGCTCTGCTGGAGCTAAAGCCTCCCACAAGGCGACATCCATTTCTTTCCAAAGCTCCTCAAGGTTGGGGGGCTCAGCGAGCGGCGCGGCGTTCTCCTCGTAGCGGGGAGCCGACGCGTCCTCCGGCGCGCGTGCTGGCGAGATTGGGAACGCCGACGCGTCGCGGCGAGGAGCGGAACGCCGGTGCGTCCTCCTCGACTAGTGGCGGCGAGGAACGGAACAGCGACGCGTCGCATCGCAGCGAGGAGAGGAACACCGACGCGTCCTCCTCGACTAGTGGCGGCGAGGAACGGAACGACGACGTGTCGCGTAGCTGCAAGGAGCGGAACACCGACGCGTCCTCCTCGACTAGTGGCGGCGGGGAACAGAACGGCGACGCGTGACTGTCCGCGCGGTGCAGCGAGGGGCTCCTAGGGCTTGGGAGGGGCGATGCCATGGTGGTTGTCGGTGTCAAAACCGGCGGATCTCGGGTAGGGGGTCCTGAACTGTGCGTCTAGGCGGATTGTAACATGAGACAAGGGACACGATGTTTTTACCCAGGTTTGGGCCCTCTCGATGGAGGTAATACCCTACTCCTGCTTGATAAATATTGATGATATGGGTAGTACAAGAGTAGATCTACCACGAGATCAGAGAGGCTAAACCCTAGAAGCTAGCCTATGGTATGATTGTTGTTCGTCCTACGGACTAAAACCCTTCGGTTTATATAGACACCGAATAGGGTTAGGGTTACACAGAGTCGGTTACAATGGTAGGAAATCTACATATCCGTATCGCCAAGCTTGCCTTCCACGCCAAGGAAAGTCCTATCCGGACATAGGACGAAGTTTTCAATCTTGTATCTTCATAGTCTAGGAGTCCGGCCAAAGATGATAGTTCGGCTATCCGGACACCCCCTAGTCCAGGACTCCCTCAGTAGCCCCTGAACCAGGCTTCAATGACGACGAGTCCGGCGCGCATATTGTCTTCGACATTGCAAGGCGGGTTCCTCCTCCGAATACTTCATAGAAGGTTTTGAACACAAGGATAGTGTCCGGCTCTACAAAACAAGTTCCACATACCACCATAGAGAGAATAATTCTTTGCACAGATCCGCTGACGTATTCCGCGGCGTGACATCACACCACGGGCAGGCCTTTATTCGAATTGTTTTTTACTGTCCCACCTCAGCGCGTTTAGCGAGGCAGTTTCCTTGGCACGTCTTATCAAAGCGTAGATCGTGCCCCCTTATTCCGGGATTCTCATCAATGCGGACGTGGGTAACCCAACCGCGCCCGTTGGCACGCCTCCTCTATCGAAGGCGAGTCCCAATCGACCACGGGGAGGGATCTTGGTATTCAACCTCTTTATAATGAGACCAAGGCCCTCTTATTTTTCCGACCCTCCATCGAAGCCGCCTCGCGCTTCGAGTTCTAGCACCCAAAGCTTCAGATTTAGGCGCTTCGGACCTTCGACGATGTCCGGCTCTGACCAGCTCGGCCGATGGATGTCTTCTTCCGTCACGGAAGAAGATGTGCTAAAGCTCCGAGATGCCAGGTATCTAACCGGCGAGATTTTGCATAGGCTGCCCGCTCCAGGGCAGGTCATTCCCACTCCCGAGCCCGGTGAGAGCGTGGTGTTCGTATCTCACTTCCTTCGGGGTTTAGGCTTCCCGACGGACCCCTTTGTGTGAGGGCTCATGTTTTATTATGGGCTGGAATTCCATGACTTGAACCCGGAGTCCATCCTCCACATCTCGTCATTCATTGTCGTATGTGAAGCCTTCCTCCATATTACCCCTCACTTTGGATTGTGGCTCAAGACCTTCAAGGTGGAGCCGAAGATGATCGAGGGGCGACAAGCAAAGTGCGGAGGGGCGGTCATAAGCAAATGTGCTGATGCTCGGTGGCCCGAGGGCTCTTTTCAGGAGGAGCTTGGTCTGTGGCAACGGGAGTGGTTTTATATTACTGCTCCCAGGGGCACCAAATGGGTGGCGCCACCCGCCTTCCGCTCAGGTCCGCCACAGCGGCTAGAATCATGGGTCAACTGGGGGCTCGACTGGGGGCCGTCCAAGGACGTTCCTCTGTTGCAGGGCCGTATTCGAGACCTCCAAGAAAGAGAGATCAACCTGGTCGTGGCGGCGCAGGTTATGCTGATTTGGCGCCTTCTGCCCTGCAAACGTCGCCCCTCCATCTGTGGGAGTTTAATCCGGAGGGACCACGAGCTCTCCAACATTTTATGGGCGCGACGCCCGTGGAGATGTATAAACTGTTCTTCGGATCACAAGAGAAGTGTCTGGACTTGACTGAGGACGCAGGACTAAGCTGCAATCGCCCAGATACTCAAGTAAGTAGTCATGTAACCGGACATGCTGTTCATTCATTTATCATATATATATGCCCTTTAAGGGAGCCGTTTCTTGAACAGGAGTGGATAGCCAAGGCAAAGTTGATAAGGTGTCCGGCTCCCCTCCCAGAGACCGCGCCAGATCCTATGTTGACCAAGATGTTGAAGGCCGCGCCTTTTGAAGAAGGCGAAGGGGGGAGCAGGGAAACAACTGCCTCCACGAAGGAGGCTTTCAAGGAAGGAGGAATCAAGGATCCTACCCTCCAAGGGGAGAAGAGGACCGCCTCCGAAGACCCGGAAGCCAAGGCCTCAAAGCGGGGAAAGAAGTCTTCGCCAGACAGTCCGGCGCTGGGAAATACCCCAGCCGCACTATTTCCCCAAGGGGATCAGCCCTCCAGCGAGCCGTAAGTAAAAAGAAAGGGTCTTGTGAATAAAGGATATCCCTGTATTTATTTCTGAAGATAACCGAAACTGTACCTTGTAGTTCGGATCTCAGCCCTTCTCAGCAGAGCTCGTCTTCGGGGGATCTTCGTCCGGAGATGATAGAGAGCGAAATGCCTCCACCTATCGCGCCTTCATGTGAGGCGGGGGACCCTGAGGTGTCGTCACGAAGAGTTTCCCCGAGTCCGGCGGGGCCGGAAGGTCCGGCGCCAACTGGCGCGCGGTCGGAGGAGCTGAAGGATCTGCTCGGGCGAGTGTCTATCTCAGAAGATCACCGTGCGCTAATGGCTAAGGTGATTGAAAGAATTGCATCCGCTGAGACCGGATTGCACGAAGCCGCCAGGAGCTTACTGACGGGGTTTGAGGTACGAGAGAAACAAGATGATGTATCTTCTGACAGTTATGCATATAGAATGCGCCCTGTATAGATAGTAGCCCCTGAGACTTGGTACGTTGTCAAAACTGACAGCGTGCCGAGGATCATAATCTCAGTACTTAACATGTCGCCGTTCCTATGTAGGTGGCGGGGCGTCCGGTGGCCAGCCGGACTGATGAGTTTGCCGAAATAAAGCGGAAACTTGATGAGGCGGATGCGGACATCGCGCTGGTCAATAAACGGTTTGACGAGTCACAAGGTATGCGACTTCTCTGCGGGCACCTGATAAGGGAGCTTGACGCCCATGCCTTACTACTTGTATGCTTTGATGCAGATGGCGCCGCTGCTGTGGAGAGGCTGCGGGCGGAACTCGCCCGAGCTAAAGAGCAAGCCCGAAAGAGTAATGCGGCCGCTTTAAAGGCGACCAAAGAGCCGAAAGCCGAGCGAGCTGCTCACTGCCGAAGCAAAGAGGAAATGGCCAATATGGCCCTGAAGCTGAAGAATGCTACCGACCGCTGCGGGGTTCTTGAAAAATAACGTCAAGCGGAACAAGAGGACCTGAAAAAGGCCACCGCAGAAGCCAAGGATGCCCGTTCCGCTATGAGAGCTGCCAAGGAGGAGCTGAGTCAGGCCGGGGATATTGCGGCTGGAAAACCGTTTCTGTTGCGGAGGAAATATACGGATCCGAAGTGTGCTCAGTTGGACAAGCTGTGGAGTTCGGAGGATGGTTATCTAGACTTAGCGGCGAGCGCTGCAGACGCGGTTGAGCACTTCCGAGGCCAGAAGGGGCACAGAAGGGAAGAGCTATTTTGGTCGCAATTCCATAGTCCGGAGCGTCCTCCTCCGTTGACCGATCGGTTGGCCGAATGGGCCGAGCTGAATCGATTATCCGGACTTGCCATGAAGCATGTCATGACTCATTTGTGGCCAGGCGGACCCCAGCCGAAGAGTTATTTTGGCTTAGTGCAGCAGTTCCTTGGTGCGGTGTCGCGTATCAACGCAATGAAGCGGTCGGCGTGTATTGAGGGGGCGCGGATGGCTCTTGCCCGTGTCAAGGCGTACTGGGCTGAGATGAAGGCCACCGACATTGCGTCCCCAGATTCGGACGGAAGCCGAGAATCAGTCGAGCGCTATTTTGAAGAATTTCTTCCGGGCGCTCGTTTAATAGAGACGCAGTGCTCGAAGGATGTTATGTTTGAATGACATGTGTAATTTTATGAAACATCGTTTCAATTTAATGTAAGAGCTTTTTTATACTTGTGCCTTCAAGTAGCAAACAACCTCTTGTGCGTCCGTTGATGTATATATGTATATAACCTGAAAGATGGCAGTCTTCGGCTTCAGCCCCCACGCACATAGTGCGGGGGTGTTTGCAAAGAAGTCGTGTTTTCACACTTAATCCAATGTCTTGGTCCTATGAAGGAGGTGGTAGCGTAGCAAACTAGGCAACCGAACTATAATGCTTTATCACTTTCACTTAGCCATAGGAGTTCAATGGTGGGTCTACGATATAGCCCCTGGGGGCACCGCACTCTCCCAAATTTGGGGTGCGTATGTGCCTAACCGGGAAACGGTCCTTCGTTAATGCGGAGGAATTCTAAACATTCCGTTGAGTCATCGAGTGGTTGACCAGTCTCTCGCTGTATCATGACAGTCAGTTTTCGGCTTTCTCTACTGAGGTGCTCGCCCGGCCGAACCGGGGCACAATCGCAGTAGTTCTCCTGGTGCCGCGTTAGCCGATAGAACGTAACGTAAGGCAGCAAAACACAGGAGCCTGGCAAACCCAACATTTGACCCAAGACATGATCCAGAGCTGATGCATATAAGGCCTAACTCGAGACACCGAACACTCCCTAAGGTATTCGGTCTTTTATAAAGCGGGCCGAACAATGCCCTTGGTAACAAGCCCCTGGTGTCCAGGTACATGCAAGATTCTGACGCGGCCGATGCCAAAACGCCAGCCGCCTCCTCGGCTATAATAAGAGACTGGGGGAGGAGTAACAACAAGAGACAGTGAAAAAAGGTTTACGCAGGGTCTTAATCTGAAAAGAATCCTTGCAACGGGTCCCTGCTGCACGTCTGCATCTGTGTCTCCGTTGTGCCGTATCCTGGACGGGTATAGCACGGCGTTCATCTGTAAAAGAGAGGAACTTAGTTTGAAAAAAGACCGTGCGGAAATGTAATTGGAAATAAACAGAGTATGATTCAAAAATGAATAAAATTGAGGTTTATTGTCTCTTGTTGTACATGCGTGGAGCCCCTTGTAAGGGGGGTACGCGGCTAGTAAGCATCATGTTTGCTTATGCCGGACTCGCCTAACCGTGTCCAGGGTCTGAACGACCTGCTTTAGACGCTTTTGGCCAGTAAGGCCGTATTAGTGTGAGGCTGTTAAGGCAGTCTCACATTCTTTCCTTGAGGGACACGCGCAGCTTCCCCTTAATGAAATGATGCCTCGTGGACCGGGCATTTTAAGTTTAAGAGATGCATAATGCGGTATTGCGTTAAAGCGGGCGAAAGCTTCGCGTCCCAGTAGTGCTTGATGGCTACTTTTAAATGGGGCGATGTGGAAGACCAACTTTTCGCGACGGAAGTTGTCGGGTGAGCCGAACATAACTTCCAATAGTAGGGAGCCCGTACAATGGGCGTATGTGCCTGGCATTATTCCTTGAAAGGAAGTGTTGCTATGGCTAATCCTGTTTGGGTCTATCCCCATATTGCGGATTGTGTCCTGATATAACAGGTTTAAATCACTGCCGCTGTCCATTAGGACCCGCGTAAATTGAAGACCGTCGATTATAGGTTCTAGTATCAAGGCAGTCCATCCTGCATTCCGGATCCTTTCGGAGTAGTCCTGATGGTTGAAGGTGATTGGTTTTGACAACCAGTGTTGGGACTCCGCTGGGGTAGACTGTGCGGCGCGTAATTCAATGGGCGCCGCTCTATTTTCCCCTTTTGTTACTTGAAGTAAGTTTACTGTTTTGACCTCTTGTGGGAAATTCTTTTGCTTTCCGGGGCTCTGCTTGTGGTGCTCGTCATCATCCTCACTTGGTGTGTCTAGCCCCTTGTGTTCGGCGTTGAGTCTGCCGGACTGCTTGAAGACCCAACAATCTCGGTGGGTATGGTTTGCAGGCTTCCCGAAAGTACTGTGGATTTGGCATATCTTGTCCAAGATTTTGTTTAAGTTGGATAGCTCATCGCTATTATCCTTAAGGGGCAGTTTTCTATTGTTCTGCCGTGAGCATTTGAATCCGGCGTTGACTGCCGCGCTCTTTGGACTGTTCCCCTTAATCCGGCACTGGTCCTTTCTGCGTCGTGGTTTCCCATTCCCATCCCTGACTTCGGATGTACTTGGGTCGCTGGTACAGCATCTTGCTAGCCAGCTATCCTCTCCCGCGCAAAAGCGGGTCATGAGGCTTGTTAGTGCGGCCATTGTTCTTGGATTTTCCTGGCCAAGGTGTCTAGCGAGCCATTCGTCTCGGACGTTGTGTTTAGAAGCTGCTAAGGCTTTGGCGTCCGGACAGTCGACTATTTGATTCTTTTTGGTGAGGAACCTGTTCTAGAATTTTCGGGCTGACTCTCCGGGCTGTTGGGTTATGTGACATAAATCGTCTGTGTCCGGAGGTCGGACATAGGTTCCCTGGAAATTGGCCCGAAAAGCATCCTCTAGCTCTCCCCAACTACCAATGGTGTTTTCGGGGAGGCTTTTGAGCCAATGCCAGGCTGGCCCTTTGAGCTTGGGGGGTAGGTATTTTATGGCATGGAGATCATCTCCTCTGGCCATGTATATGTGGAGGATATAATCCTCAATCCAGACTCCAGGGTCTGTAGTTCCGTCGTATGCCTCTATGTTTACGGGTTTAAATTCCGCTGGGAATTCATGATCCAGCACCTCATCGGTGAAACATAGAGGGTGCACGGCGCCCCTATATTTGGGCATGCCGTGATGTTCGGATACTTGGCGTGTTGTATTGCTTGCTAGAGCTTGTTTCCTTGGCCCATAGATAGATCTAGCTGGGCCGTCCTTTTGGTGCGTATCCTTATGTGGATCACGTGCCGGCTTGTGTGCGGCGCCGCTTGCCGCTTTAAGTGTGCCATGTGGTCGTCTATCCGACCGGGTGGCCTCCTTGTTTTTTGATCGTGGGGGCTCTACGGCCTCCTCATCGAATTCGGGCAGTAATTTGCACTTTGGGTAGCTCTTTGTTTGGCGGCTATTGCCGTATCTGTCTGCAGTGTTGAGTACTTTACTCCGTCTTATTCCGAGTGCATCTTCCGCTGTTCTGAGCTTCTGTTTCTGTTTTTTCAAGCTACGTGCAGTGGCGAGGAGCTCTTTGTGGAGGTTCTTCTGCTCTGATGACGTGTCCGGCGTGAGATCGTCCGGACTGTTATCTTTGCCGGAGACGGGTTGTTTGTCCAAGTTGGCCCGTTCAGATGGTTGCTCAGTGGCATGTTCGTCGTCGACCGGCTCACCTTGCTCTATGGCTGGGTCTATGTGGGTGCTATCTTTGTCGAGGTGGGGTTTTGAGCGGCGCTTACGCCGCCGCTTTGACTGCTTCCCGAGGGAATTATCTTTCGCAGCGTCCCGTCGTTCCTCGTTATCGCTTCCCTTAGGTGTGTCCACCATATATACATCGTAAGTTGAGGTGGCCTTCTAGTGCCTCGTGGGCGCTGGATCTTGGTCGTCTCCGGCATCGTCGTCCATACCGTCGATGTCTTCGGAGTCGTAGTCGAGCATGTCGGTTAAGTCATCGACAGTGGCTACAAAGTGGGTGGTGGGTGGGCGTTGAATTTCTTCGTCGTCCGAATCCCAACCTTCCTGACCGTAGTTCGGCCAGGGCTCCCCTGACAAAGAGAGAGACTGTAATGAGTTCAGAATATCGCTAAAGGGCGAGTGCTGAAAGATGTCCGCGGCGGTGAACTCCATAACCGGCGCCCAGTCGGATTCGACTGGCAGGGGCGCGGGAGGTTCGGAGTCCGGAAAGGAGTCCGGCACCTGAGAGTCATGAGCTTCACAAAGGACAGGGATGTTGTTCGGCTCAATCGCCGTAGAGATTTCAGCCCCTGAGGCGGTGTCCAACCAACCGTCCTCGATTGGCGAAACCGGCTCCGGATTAGGGGTCGGAGCGGGCACTGGTGCGGCCTCCAGGGCACTGTTCGGTGGCAGAGCTAGATCGTACCCATCGAGACAGTGCGGCACGCTCGGCTGTGGCTCGAATCCGTCGAAGATCAAGTCTCCGCGGACATCGGCCGTATAGTTAAAGCTTCCAAATCTGACCTGATGGCCAGGGGCGTAGCTTTCGATCTGCTCCAGATGGCCTAGCGAATTGGCCCGTAGTGCTAAGCCGCCGAATACGAAGATCTGTCCGGGGAGAAAAGTCTCACCCTGGACTACGTCGTTGCTGATGATTGAAGGAGCCATCGGGCCTATAGGCGACGACACAGAGGAACTCTCAATGAAAGCACCAATGTCGGTGTCAAAACCGACGGATCTCGGGTAGGGGGTCCCGAACTGTGCGTCTAGGCGGATGGTAACAGGAGACAAGGGACACGATGTTTTTACCCAGGTTCGGGCCCTCTAGATGGAGGTAATACTCTACTCCTGCTTGATTAATATTGATGATATGGGTAGTACAAGAGTAGATCTACCACGAGATCAGAGAGGCTAAACCCTAGAAGCTAGCCTATGGTATGATTGTTGTTCGTCCTACGGATTAAAACCCTTCGGTTTTTATAGACACCGAATAGGGTTAGGGTTACACAGAGTCGGTTACAATGGTAGGAAATCTACATATCCGTATCGCCAAGCTTTCCTTCCATGCCAAGGGAAGTCCTATCCGGACACGGGACGAAGTCTTCAATCTTGTATCTTCATAGTCTAGGAGTCCGGCCAAAGTTGATAGTTCGGCTATCCGGACACCCCCTAGTCCAGGACTCCCTCAGTGGTCAACGTGAGAGGGAGGGGGAGGAGATAGCGATGAACGTGAACGTGAGGGGGAAGAGATAGCGATGTCGTGGGAGGCACAGTATTTATAGCCAGCAATGGCACACCTACGTAAGATATGGACTGAGCTGCACTGACTTAACTACAGGTCTAGTTGCGTCGCTCACATGTGGGCCGAACACCTGTTGGGCCCATATGTCAGTGACCCAATGCACCTACAGTTAAGTAACAACTATGTGGGCATATTTGTTGGAGTAAATTACGGGGGAGCAAAGGGGTGGAAATATTGCTGGTCACAACAGATTGGACGAGCGTGGGGGGAGGAGAGTCATGCATGCAGATTTTCTCACATGGGGTGGAGTGCGGGACCGCCGGAGGGAGAAGGAGAGTTTGGCAGGCATATTGTTTCCACACATGGAGAGGAAAAGATTTGGAGACGAACGGGCTTGCTGCAGGTATGGGGAACGGTGCATAATAAGTCATCTTGCATGCCGGACTAGGTATAGTCTCAAGTCATTAAAAACATACACGCCCCACACATGTTCATATTTCAAGGTGCACTAAATTATTACATGCGATGATTAAGGCTGGCCATAATTGTGGTATCTTAGCTGGTATCATGCACACGGGAATACTAGCAAACATGCCGATGTGGCAAAGAATTAAAGAAGAGAGGGGGGTTAGAGTAACTAGTGTTCATGCATGCATTGGTAAACACATTTTTGTCTGAAGAACGACAGCACTAGTTGAGTACTTTTGCAGACTTCAAAAACTATTCCACCGCCTCTACTATCTTGCTAAGAGTAGGTGAAAATTTTGAATCGAGCCCTTTAAACTAGAGGGAGGTAGTGGTACTCTAATAGCTAACCTTGTTGTGATGACAAGATAGGACATGGCACACACCTGGATGGAGGAACTAGTCTGCATTGTGCATTTAAGTTTTGTCTGAAGTCAATGTACCTCTACTTTCACCAGACTTATAGAAAAATGTATCAACATTCACAATGTCAAATCAATATTTTTACACTCATTATAAAACGTAGTTCTTATACTCATTATAATCAGTATTGTAGATATTGATATTTTTAGTACAAATTTGGTCGTGGGATTTCATTGATGCCTGTCAAAGCGTGGAGGAAGCGGAGCTTAGGGCTTGCATTGCCGGTCTCTACATAGATATTTCTCTTCATAATCCTATAATTTTAGAGACTGATTGCGCTTTTGTGGTAGCGTCTCTTGCATCGGGGGACTATGACAGGTCTGCTATGCGTGACCTGAAGATGAAAGTGTTGAGCATCTCGAAGTTGATCAACAATCTTCAATTGTCAAAGATTAGCCGTTCGGCCAATAAGGTGGCACACTTAATCACTAAGTATAGCTTTGACAATAGATTAGACGGTATTCTTGTAAATAACGTACCACCCTGTGTGGTGAATATTGTATCAAATGAGTGTACTGGTGTGGCTGGTTAATTAATATAAGGTGGTGTTAAAGAAAGTATAAATTTGGTCAAACACTTTGCAAACGGTTGACGGGAGTAAAAAGGACCAGAGGGAGTATCATGCATGCGGAGTAGGCAAAAAAATTGCTCATTTATAGCCGGTCGAAGTCTCAAAGGGCCCGACCGCGCAAGGGAGGCGAAGGCCGTGGGAGGCGCGCGGTTGACGGAATTAAGTGAAGTTACCTCCACGCGCCGGCATGGCGTGCGAACAGGCAGAAGCTATACCGTCAGGCCTACGATATGGGTCTAGTAGACATGACATCTAGTGGGTCTCGCATAGTTCTCGAGAACTCTATGGGGGCTTGCAGCCGTTTATCCACCGGGCAAGCCAGCAACCCCACGCCGTTCACATGCCCTACTCGTCCCCGTCTTCTACTACCTTACAACAGTTCGCTCCCAGTCGTCCCGTCCTTTCACATTAGTTCGCTCCCAGTTTTTGCGGGGTACAACAGTTCAACTTCTCCTAACCCTCCTCCAAAATCCATGGCCTCCCAAATATCGATGGTCGCCGTTGAGTACCAGGTTAGAGCCATCACCTGCAATCAGTTCATCGTCATCTACACACGTGGATCCGCAACGGTGAAAGCATGGCTTTCTCGCTTCCTACGCATGTTCAAGAGTTCAACGGATGAGTGGGTCGCTAGGCTAGATGTTGAGTACACCACAGTCCTGGGATGAGGTAAGGATCTAAAGATGAAGAGAGGAAGAAGCCCGCCGTGATCCAGGTTTGCGTACATAACGTTTGCTTGGTCTACCACATATGCCATGCCGACGTTGAGTGCCAGGATTTTAAGAACTTCCTCAAGGACAAAAGAGTGAAATTCGTTACTATAGGCTTTAAGAACGACAGGGATGTCCTGTGTCAGATAGGTCTCGTTGTAGGCCAGCCCTTCGATCTCCAGATGGCAAGCCTAGTGTCCTCCTCTCAACCTTCAATGTTGACCCTGGAAGCAGCCATGATTGATCCTTCGTATGCTAAACTGAAGAAACCTCATCACGGGTTTCATCATGCATGGGAGTCAAAGACATTAGATGAAGATCACATCTTGTACGTAGCAATGGATGCCTACCTTTGTTTAAATATCTACAAGGGTTGGATGAAGAAGCAGAGCCCAGTGTCCGATTCAAGCAAAGAAGTGTCGGCGACGAGGAAGAGGAAGAGGGACGAGGACAAAGTCGAGGACGTGGACTCGGACTCCAAGTAGGTGGTAGTGACGTCGCTCATCCTGGTTCTACTGCAGTGTCAAGCGGACTAGTTGCTTAGTTTATTTTCAAGCGTGTGTTGTGCTGAGGCCCCAGCAGAACTATGTTTAGTATGTTCTTTCTCATTATTTGAACTCTTTAGTACATACAGTAGTACTAGTACTATGTCTTACTACTGTTCTTCTTGCAGTTGGTACTACTGCTCGTATCTTCGTGTTCCTACTGTACTTAATACGTTCGTACTAGTAGTATAATTTGGGTCAGTCGATTTGTGAAAGAAGTTCGACGGAGCGAAGGAAGAAGACGGTAGAAGAGATGGAAGAAGCCCTTCTAGCCATCCATGTTGCATCAAACGGCTC
The DNA here is from genome assembly GCA_904067115.1 of Aegilops sharonensis. Classification (NCBI taxonomy): domain Eukaryota; kingdom Viridiplantae; phylum Streptophyta; class Magnoliopsida; order Poales; family Poaceae; genus Aegilops; species Aegilops sharonensis. The sequence goes on from LR880967.1 coordinate 835,574,891, forward strand.
ACATGAGTCGACTGACCCAAATTTCTCCATCAGATTGCAGGATCCACGTGGCATTCAAGGTCTCGAAGGTAGATTCCGCGTCCGCACCCAGTTTGTGGGCTCGACGCGCAAGCGACCGGCTACCGCCGCGACAGCCACCATGCGCGCCTCCTCCGCGCGGGCGGAGACGACAATGACACGCTAGTTCCTCCTCTCCGGCGTGCTGGAGCACGCACTCGTCCTCCTCTTCGTACGCTACGTTCATAGACGCGGCTCCACCAGCTACTCGCGTGCTTGGCAGCGCGGCGGCATCGCGAGGAGGGACTGCAGACGACGTGAGCGGGTGAGCCTTCGGCTTCATGGCACAGGGATGGCGGCGACACGGCGGTGATGGGCAAGAAATTGTTGGTCGGAGCAGGCGGGCGCCGGCATGCGCAACGGCGGCGACGACATATTGATGAGTGCGTGTGTGGGAGCTTACTTTAGTTTTATATAAGGTTGGTCAAACTTAAAATAAAACCGTATTAGTACACGTAAACATTAGACTTAGGCAGCGCTTTTATTAGTTAGTACCACAGCCACGATACGGAATCCTGTGCAAGCGCGTGAACCGCGGCCGTGCGGTCGATCGAACGGTGCGTCACCTGTCGCGCTCGAAGGACATCCACCAAACCTTTTTGTGTGTGTGTGAAAACAATCCTCGAATATTACTCAACTTTTTTTCCTGGCAAAGTTCATGACGCTGCAATATTTCCATATATTTGAATTTAGCTCCAGTTCGTGTTTATTTGGATTTGGACGTTTTAGGTGCGCCCTAGTTTTTTTAATACTGATTTTGTGTGTGTGACTGAGAGAGAACGTGTGTATGTGTCCATATGTGTGTTGTGGCGGAAGCGCAATGTGGAGATGGTGTGCGTGTGATACAGACATAGAGAGGTGTGAATGTGCAAATGATCATGCATGAATGAGACATAGACAGATATGCCGATACGTTGTGTATACATGAGAGAACGGTCTTCTAGTTTACTTGTGTGTGTGTGAGAGAGAGAGAGAGAGAGACAGAGAGAGAGGAGCATCCGTAACACAACAACCATCTCTCTCGATTCGTCCGTCCCTCGCACGGTCGCATGCAACACATGCATCAACGCGCACATTTTGACAGCCTCACCCGGCCCCTGCCCACCTCAAGGCCCGCACAATCTCTTTGTGAATACCCATTTCTCTCCTTAGGTTTGTTTTCACTCAATATCTCTCTCTCTCACCCACACACACACACAGACACACGCAGCACAACACACACACACACACTCCCCCGAGCACACAATTCATCCCCATCCAAGGTTATACGGCGACCACTCTCGCTTGTGCTTCTTTGCACCCCAACATTCACAACACCTCAATCTTCAAAGAGGGCATCGAGCAGATCGAAGAAGGCGACCACACCGCGCTAGAGAATGCGGGGTCATTTGGAAGCAGGGTGATGTGACGACGGCTGACTGACTCCTCCCCCACCCTCTCTCTCTCTCTTGCACAAAATTACCAATCCCTCTCTCCCTCGCACAAAATTGTCAATCCCTCAACCCACGAGATCCTTCCCCTCTCGTCCATGTTTTTCCAGCTCTCTCATCAAACATGTTGTCTCTTCTCCTTCCACGTATACAGAATCTGAATGCACACGCATCTCACGTATATTACATGTCTCCATCTTTCTCACAGACCTAACTTCTTCCTCTCTCTTTCTCTATCTATCTCTCTCCCTCTATCTCGTTAGGTTTTTCTCCTACTCTCTCGTCCACATACATACAATCTTTCCCGCCCTATCTGCTCCATCTTCAAAAGCTCTCTCTCCACATTTCATTCACACATTGGGATATGTCAAAATGTTGCTTCTATAATGGCCCTGTTTGGATCATGGGGTTAGAGCTAGTTTGGTTTAGTTGGGGGCTCAAATAACCCAAAAGTATCCAAACAGGGAGGGTTAGAGTGGGTTAGTTCCATCTAACCCAACTATCCCGGTGGAGAGGTGCTTATTTGGGTTAGAGTGGGTTAGAAAATAACTCTAACTCTAACTGTGTTAGAGTATCCAAACAGGGCCAATGGCTGATGTAGAGTTATGGTTGTTTTTGTTGCATCCTACAAAGTAATAACTATCAAATGCATTTAGATTCTCATTTGACTGGGATTATGTGAGTTTGAGCATGTTGTGAAGTACTATAGACCTTGTATACATCTTTGGATTCGACAATGATTGTAACTATTGAATTGTATAGACCATTACATTCGAAGTCAATAGCCTAATATATTTATTTCACAATTTCAACAAATGATTAGTTCACTACAAACTAAGAAAACAAATGTGTACTCCCTCCGTTTTTATTTAAGTCCGCGTATTATAATTGGTCAAAGTCAAGTTTTGTAAACTCTCAGAAAGCTTATAACAAAAAATATTAACATATACAATAACAAATAAATACCATTAGGTTCATTATTGAATGTACTTTCACATCATACATATTTGTTATGGTAAATGTTTATATTTTTCTATAAACTTGGGCAAACTTTAGGAAGTTTGACTTCGGTCAAACCTAATATGCGGAGTTTACTACTACTACTCGCTAGTTGCTTAGCCGAATCACTCAACACGCCACACGGGGAGTCCAGTGTCACAAAATTTTGAGATCGGCGGGAAAATCTCCCGTGACCCTGATTCGAGTAGTGGGAAGTTACCATCATAGCCTTCGGAACAGGCCTACGGATGACGCTTGGTAGGGGGCTGTTTTCGTAACTTCAGGTTCACCCTACCCAGCCAACCCCACCGCGCACCCAGAGTAGTACACCTGAATACTCCCCATTTTCTATCCGCACCGCAAAATAGACTTCTCCACGGCACCGTAGCCTTCGTGCTCCTCCCCTTTACATCGGCGCACTCGTCCACCGCAGCGCATCTGCCTCATCGACGACCTCGTACACCGCACTGGAGCCGGTCCACCGTCGTCATCGTACACGGAGCCTCTTCCCCGACATCGTCTTCCATGGTCTCGGATTTGCTTCCCGGAAGCCGACGCCAAGCACAGAAGTACCACCGTCATGGACAATGAACTGACTCCCGTTGCCGACCATGACTCACAGAGGCCGCCGCGACCATCGTTCTCCTCCTCGATTGGTAATGTGTGTATTGAATCACTTAGCAGTACATGTGCAGTTCCAATTTTGTTCATACCTACCCTTCAAATTTCCTAGGTGCTATTGTTCCCGTAAAAGTAATTGGTAATAGCCTCCATTGTCCAACAGAATATCAGCTTGTAATTGTGCGTCGCTCCTGTATCGCACTGTGCTTGGGTAGGTTTTTCATCTGCAACCAGTAGTGTGGCAAATGATGGAAAGGTTTTTAGAACTAGAAAGATGCCCATGCGTTGCACGCATCAAGATGCATTTGTATGAGTAGTTTATCTTGTGGGAGAAAAGGATGAACGAGGGAAGGCCTTATTTGCAAATCTGGAGAGGGGTATGGGTATCTTTTTGCAAAATTCCCATTTGTTTCCTTCCTATCTGTCAGATATAAATCGGACGACCTATATTGCAAGAAAAAAAAGTATAGAGAAAAAAGTAGACAATAAATGAAGTAGAGATAAATATTAAATATTAAATATTAAATAAATATAACAGTAGAGAAGAGAGTGGAGATAGCAGAGACGTCGAGAAAGGATCGCGCGCGCGCGGGAAAAAGCGGCCGGGCATGCGCTAGTTTTGGCGCGCGGCGTCCGGCGCGCTTTATAAAATCCAACGCCCTCCCACCGCTCTGTGCCTTGTCACCGCTCTCTGCCCGGTCGCCTCGCTGCCGCCGCGCCACCATGCCGCCGCGTCGCCGGGAAACTTGGGGATACCGCGGCGTCCGTGCGCGCCCCTCCGGCGGCTTCTCCGCCGAGATCCGGTTCCGCGGGATGCGCCTCGGCCTCGGCAATTTCAACACCGCCAATGAGGCCGCTCGCGCGTACGACGCGGCGGCGTGGTGACTCCATTGGCCTGATAGAACATTGAACTTCCCCAACATGCCGACGCGGGAGCGAGCGCAGGAGCTCGCGCCTCTGCCGCGGCTTAGCACCGACGAAGATCGTCGCGACAACCGGAGGCGGGAGCACCGTCTCGGCATCGCCGAGATGGACGAGGAAGCCATGGCGCTGTGGCGCCAACACTTCCCGCAGAACATCATCAACGAGCGCGAGTTCTACGCGCAAAGGAGGGCGGAGAGGGATAAGAGGAGGGCGGAGTGAGCCGCCTATTGCGAGGACAAGCGTAGGCGAAAAGCGGACCCTCAATTCAACATGAGGCTAGGAGCAGCGTCGCCCTGGGAATCCGACGACGATCGGTATCTTCATGCCTACAGTCAGACGTCGGAGGAGGACATCACCGAGGAGGAGTCGGACGACGAGGAGTAGTTGAATTATCTTTCTTTTATCTATCTATGCTGAGAACTATCCTCTACTCTATCTACTTCCCGATCTCAGCACTGTAAACGCTTTTTTAAAGCGCCGCGCGTTGCGATTCTGTTGGAGATGCTCTAACATGGCAGACGAGTGCTTTAATGTTGCCCAAAAGATGCGCGAGTATTACTAGTAGTATATTTTTCTTGCCATGTTGAGATTTTAAAACCACGAGTGCGAACATGCATAGGAGCAATGAAGACCAAACACGGGATATTCGGGACATCTTCAAGGAGCGTGGCAAGTTAAAAAGGAGCTGCACCGAACCTGTAAAACGAGCTTTGGTAAGTAACACCCTTCCAATTACTTTCGTTTAGCCGCGCGTTCTTCGATGTGTATATGTTGTAGTTTCTGTTTCTCTTAAGCGTGGTGTTCTTCGATGTGTAATAAGAAGAGTCTTAATCGTCCTAATGCTTTCGTTTTTAGCTTGATGTAGGAAGTGGGCGTTCTCACCTTGTAGTCTGTTTTTATTTTTTTCCTTTTGAATTCACTTCTCCGAGTTCTGGTTATCTGGCTTCTACTAAATGGATCTAGGTTGCTCTGAGTATTGATCTAAAAAAGAAGTAACTTCATGTCAGGATGCAGTTCCTGCGAGGAGGGAAGTATGGTCAACCCCGAGATCGTGTTTCCAAAATGAGGCTGGATTACACACAAGGTTCCAGTTCCCTAATGATGCTAGATTAGACACAAGGTGCAAATTCCTGGATGATGCTGGATTACACACAAGCCAGGTGGAGTCGTCAGCTGTTCGTGTCCTCGTGGCATTAGTAAAGGCTGAAAGAAAGTGTGCAGCAGCCCTTGAGAATGTAGCTGAGTTCCTGAAGAAGCGAAAAGAGCAATCAGATGCTCTCTTCACCCAAGCCAAAGAAGAGGTGGAAGAAGCCAGAAATAAGCTAGCAGAGCCAGAGCAGGCTAGGCGTCTCCTGCTATCTAAAACTGTTGTCAATACAAAATTTCCTTCATAATAGCTAGGTTCAAATGTTTATCCAGTCAGCATGCCTGTTGTGATGTCCGTGCATCTACTGATGTGGCACAAAATGTTTTTTTTGGGTCATGTAATAATAGCAATTACTTTCCAAACAATAACAGACGAAGCATTGGACATGGTATAGTTCACACGCAAGCCTGACATTCCAAGTTCAACTTCCACATCAAACTCATGTTCACAGATATCTGCACATTTCATACATAATGTCCACAACCATGATTCATTTCAAAGCCAAAAAAAATGTGAGGAGAGTTATAAATAAAGAAAAACCTCTACTAGTTCCTACTACCAGTGCGAGCACAACAAGTCAAGACCATGCGTAAATTAATTATATTTTAGTCATTTTTTGTGTTCTAAAATGCCTGCCGGCTCACGGAAGGACGTGTTGCCGGCACATGCGCTGATTCAATGAAGGCAGGCGGGGTAGTCTTAAGCTGGTTGCACGCGGCGAGGAGGCGTGCTCAGCCCGGCCTGCAGCGTGTGCGGCCCTCTCGACCGGCGCACCGGTTCAATGCCTGCGCTATGAGAGGTCGCGTCCGTGTCAGAGCAATCACTCTCTCCAGTCCTTTTTTGTTTGGGTATAACAAAATCTCGTTTTCCATTCACATTTTACAAGTAAAATTCGTGGACAAACTTTGACCCAAAGTACGATGGGGACTAGTAAACCAGAATGGAGGTAGTAGTTTCTTTTAATCAAAGAAGGGTTTCCCCTTCCGATTTTCATTACTGAAAACCAGCATCTAAATCTAAACCATAGTATTTGGCCTAGAACTACCAGGTTCAACATCTCGCAACATAAACCCATACAACCTCCATCGCAAAAAAAAACCATACAACAATACGCCAAGGAGGTACGTAGTACTATGAATTCCATTTTCGCTCCATACCAATCGTTCTGAAAACTACTTACTACTTATAACGCGCCATTGAAAATCGGAACTCTTAACCCTGCTAGAAAAACGATATTTTAAACGTGGCTACTCGATCTGTGGCAACTGGTGAGCCACCGCGCTCCAAGTCGTTCACCTGTGGTCCCGACCATCAACTCCTACGGATCAAATTATCACGCGAGCTGACTATTCCTACAAAGGTGCTCCACCACGTACCTGGTACCCGCGAATGCAGCAATCGTGCACCTAGGGTTTTAGGGTTTATTTGTTGACGTCGCCTTTACGTAACACTCATGTGTGCGAGACAGCGAGAGGCCGACTGCGTGCGTGCGCTTCTTCTCTTCGTATATGTACTCCACCGTTTGTCTGGTGTCCAAAAAATTATAATAACTACTAGCAATGTGCCAATGCGTTGCCACACGATCAAAGTAGATTATTACATATTCACCGATTTGATAGAAAAAAATGTCTAGTTTTGAAATACGTATTTCACTAAAAATATGTTATGTTTCACTCAAAATATATTCCTTTGGCGTTTTTTATGAGATAAGGGAGGAATGTTGTTGGTTTCAAGATTCGAGAAGTGGTATATGTCTAATTTCTACTCTTACTAGCAAGATGCCCGTGCGTTGCACGGAACATCAAGATCTTGTGGGAGAAAAGGATGAACGAGGGAAGGCCTGATCTACAAATGTGGTGAAGAGTGCGGGTAAATTGCCATATTTTCCTTCCTATCCGTCAGATATAAATCGTACGACCTACATTGCAGGATGGCAGGCCCACCATCATCACCAACTCTATTTTTTATCCCTACTCTTATAAAAAGCATTGCCGGTGATGATCGTGTGCCTGCCATCCTGCAATATAGGTCGTCCGATCTATATCTGACGGATAGGAAGGAAACTATGGCAATTTTGCAAAAAGATACCCACACCCCTCTCCACATTTGCAAATAAGGCCTTCCGTCGTTCATCCTTTTCCCCCACAAGATAAACTACTCATACAAATGCATCTTGATGTTTCGTACAACGCATGGGCATCTTGCTAGTTGTTGCAAAAAGCCCATGTGTGTGTGAGAGAGAGGGAGAGTGGATGAGGACGGAGTGCATGTGTGACAAAGACACAAGGAGTGTGTGTGCGATAGGTATCAGCTTAAAATGAGGCGATAGTGTGTGTGTGCACGATCGAGAGGGCGTGTCTCGAGAAGGGAAGAAAAATCTACATATATACAAGGAGTAGGAGAGAGACATGTATGCGATGGTGGAAGCTCGAGTGCGCGGGTGTATAAACCTATCTAGAGCCTAGCTAGGCGATAAATGTTTGTGAGAGAAGTACGAGTCGGGGTGCGAAAGCGAGAGTTTTGTGTGTGTGAGAGAGAGACGGTAGTCGGGAAGGGGAGTGGAAGCAGGAGTTGTGTGTGTGTGTGTCTGTGTGAGAGAGAGAGAGGAGACGGTAGTCGGGGTTGTCTGATCGGTAAACAAATGAATAATGTCAGTCTGGGATGGAGACGAAAAGGAGACCGCAACAAATGTTGTGTCTACAGGAGAGAGAGAGAGAGAGAGAGAGAGAGAGAGAGAGTAATTTTAGTGGTATGAGTCATATGTAGAGACATATAGGGTGTGTGAGAGAATCACATAGAGAGAAAGACAAAGTGAAAGACGAGTGGAGACTGTGTGTGTGGCGGTGAAAAAGAAAGCTTAGGTACCGAGTACCATAGAACAGTAGAGACGTGAGAGATAATGAAAACCGTGTAATGTATAATGATAGGGAGAGTGTGACACTTCTCAAGGGAGACGTCGAGAGACCATGTTTGCGAGGATAGGAGAAACATGAAGTGAGCGTGCGGGTGAGCTGGAGAAAAGAGAGTGATAGCTACCTGAAAGAGCATGCATGCGAGAGAGATGGGCGTGAAAGGAGTGAACAAAAAAGGGATTCAAATATTTGAATTCGAGATGATGATACATGTAATCCATACTCAAACCAAAATTGATCTATCAAACATGCATACTCATATGAATTCACACACATCTATGTTATTTAATATGTAGGTATTACTGATCCATACATTTTAGTAGAACATAATTTGGTTAAAAAAAATTCGAATTCCACCTTAAGATTTCGAGATCGTTGTATTTGTAAATCATATTATACATATAAAGGAGCAGAATTCTTTGTTGTGCTTTTGGAAGTATATATAAAAAGATGATGTATATAGAATGTAATTCCAATTGAAAATGGATCCCGCCCGAAAAAATAGAATACAAACGGGATTCGAATTGAGTTGGCACGGTAAACATGCACTCTTCAAAATTTGAAAGAAGCGGGGAAAGTCGCAGTAACCGCCCGAAACTAAAATCTGCGAGATGGAAATCACTACTGCCTATCCCTGCCATGCAAAGCCTATCTGCTGGATTTCTATAGGTTTCGATAGGGGTAGGTTTGTAATTTCACCCAAACGTGACATAACCGCCTCTCACCCGGATTCATACACGGCGGGCGCCAAAACACAGTGTGTCCTCGGCCGAAATCGACACCCTCCCCGATTCATATTCATACAAGGTGGGCACCAAAAACAAACTCTCGTCGGCAAATATTCGGTGTATGCGAGATTACCGTCCTATACCCAACCGACTAATGTTGTTGTGATGTAGTAGAAATTTGAAACGGGGGCTAAGTTTGTAAATTTCCTCGCATTTGAGACAAGCGCGCCCTGAATACATGGTTCCCCCCTTCCTCTCTACCTCCCTTTTCCCCATCCGTACTCCGTGGGCGCCAAAACACCCTCTCCACCCCACCCTCCTCCGTCCGCCGTCGTCCGCCACCCCATCCACCACCGTCCTCCTCCACCATGCCGGAATTGATACCCTGACGCCGTCGTCCATTACAAGAGATCGACCTCTCTCATCCACGCCTTCGGACTGGGATCCTTGCATCCCGTCCTCTCGCTTCATCCCCACAGTCGTCCACCTTGCCGGCGCCGCTCCTATGACCGTCTCGTCCACCGCGCCCTGCCGCCACCGTCTGCCCTCCTAGATCTGCTTCCACGCCGCCGACAGCCATCACTACCGCAGCACCGTCAAATTCTCAACAGATGCGTACACGGCGCCGCACCAGAGGCGGTACTCTTTCGTATCTGCTCAACTTATTTATCGCAACAAGAAAATAGATCGCCACTGCTTTACTCTGATTTCTTGTCTTGGTTGCGAAGTTACCTTTGTCCGGTTTGCACCTTCAGATCCGCCATGGCATGCTCAACACTATACTCCCAATGCTTATGGTTTTCCCCTTTTATATTCCACACTAGTTAAATCACAGTAGACTAAATTTTGAAATTGGGTCAGTCGATTTTTCAGAGCTCGCCGGAGTTCGCCGGTGCGATCGAGGGGCTCGGGTGGTTGTGGGGCCTCGCCGAACGAAGAAAACTCGACGCGGGTGGGGGTTGGGGCGCGAGTGGGGCTGGGGGTGGCGGAGGAACACAGGCGGTGGGGGCCGGTGGTCCGGCCGGCGGCCCGTGCGGTGTTCTGTATGGGAAGAATCAGAGACGAGGAAGAAGAAGGGTTAGGAGACGTAGGATCTTCATCCAACCGCCTGAAATGGTCGAGAGACAGCTGGGAGTTGCATTCTTAATGCGCTCTGGTTCATCATGTGTGGGCACTGCGCAACCAACATTTTATTATCCAAAATCTGCTTGCTCTTCTTTACCATGTTCCTCTTCCGTTCTTCTTTAATATGTACTCTCTCCGTTCCTAAATACAAGTCTTTGTATAGATTCCACCATGGACTACATATGGAGCAAAATGAGTGAATCTACACTCTAAAATGTATCTGGATACATCTGTATGTGATCCATAGTGGAAATCTCTACCAAGACTTATATTTGGGAACGGAGGGAGTATGCTAGTTGTACAGTATGTTCCTTGTACTGAAGATGAGCAGGGACATTTGCAGTGTAGAGGTCTATATGGTCGGTTGTGATGGACACTTTGAGCCTCTTTGATTCGTAGGATCTTGTAAACATAGGAATAGGATTTCTAGTGGCCTGCCCACTTGAATCCTATAAGAATAGCTAGGAAATGCGGGGAGTTGTGTAGCCTTTGAGAGTTACACTGATATTAACAGTACCGCACCTTCACTTGAAGAGAGCTGGTATCCGAAGCCTTTCTAGCCGTACCGGCAATACTAGCACATATATTCCAGCAAGTTCAACTTTGCTGATTTTACTCTGATGCTTAAGGTTTTCCCGTTATATCTACATTATGATCTGTGTAGCTGCTTTGTGTCGCACTAGCAGCAGTCCACTCTTGAAGCTAAACACTGCAATGACTTACAAAATTGGCACCAAGGCATTGAGTGCCATTCTGGATGCAATGAAACTCACACGCTCCCCACCTGTTGATTCTTGTTCAGAATATGATTCTAATGACTATTCTAACCTCGAGGAGTCAAAGGCAGATGGCATGTCCTGTTCACCCATCAAGGTGCCTGTTCTAATTTGGCGATGTTTTATTGATTGCGGGTATCTTGCATATGTTGTCTTGCATTTCTTCAACTTTGTTGCACCGCCATCTGCTTAGTTTACTCATCATATATGTCGAGATGCCATGCCCATCCGTTATCAATACATATTCCATCTGTCATCATACCATGTTTTTCCACTCAAATGATGTTCTTGTGCATCAGACATCAAAAAGGAAGAGGGTGATTGCCGAACCTGAAGGAGCACCAGCAAAGTCCTTGAAAAACATGGTGATGCCGGAGAAATCAGACAGCACCCCACTTATATTGGTTGTACAACCAGTGACACAAAATGTAGTACCGACTCCAGCAGACTGTACCCATACTTCACTGGCCACACCACTAGCCCCACCACACAGGACCTGCACTCCAGCAAAAGATATACCGATTTCATTTGCCATAGCACCAGCTGTACCACAGAAAAATCCCACTCCAGTAAAAAGTACAACATGTCCACCGGCCGAAGACCTACCCCAACTGCAGAGATGGCCAATTCCTGCAGATTGGAACCCCATTCCATTTATTCCTAGTTTAAAAGACAATGCTTTCAATGTTGTTAGGGACTACGTGCATATATTCCCATCATGGGAAGATTATAGTGAAGACAAACACCATTTTCACATCTTCCTGTCCAACTTACGTGTAAGTGCTATTATTCATGGTTATTATTTTCCTGTTTTCTGCTGATTGAACACATCAATGATTTACATTAAATTGTTGTAACTAGGCGAGGGTCAATCTGGATAGTCATGACGAGCAAAGCTTGCATGTGCTTTTCAAGGAAGCATTGCAGCAGTATCGGTGTTACCTGAGGAAATCACACTTTGATGGCAAGTCTATAAACGAATTTCCGGTGAAGTCTCTTGTGCTAAATTTAGAAGACATTGAATGGAAAAACCTTGTTATGCACTGGTCTCATTCCCAGGATGAGGTACTGTCTATGAAATCACATGACAATTTGAACTTCTACTTTTCCGCATGTGCCTTACGGATCTTTTTTGCAGGAAATCTGCTCAAAGAAGAATTCCGGTTTGAAACGAACGACAGGATATCGCAAATATGCTGCCCGCTGCTTTGCTCTTGTTAGTACCTGTTGTCCTGTATCACTGTACTTGCATACATACCTGGTTCATTATGTGACAGCAGTATGCATGATAGCTTTCTTATCAATTGTTCGCTCCAAATTATCTGATCTGTATGAATGGTTACATTAGTGTAGAATATATCTAATGCCAATGTTTTTTTAGCTCTGCATTGTTCTTGTAAGTACATGTTGTCCTTTATCAGTGTACTTATAATGACAGGTAGTTGTTCATGTACCATCACTCTGCAGCTTATTTTCCTTTGCCCTCCATTTTCTACACATCAGATCTATATTTACTCTTACCATAAGGTTGGTACTGAAGAAGTTCAGCTGTGCATTTCTCTTGGCTGTACCTTTTGCCTGTATCGCTGCACTTACATTTATAGCTACTTGGTTATGTAGCATCACTCTTCATCTTATCTTAAATATTCTCCATTTTTTCGTATATTATCACATCTATATTTACTCTTAACAAAATGTAGAATAAAGGCAATGCTTTTGAAGAAGATTCTGTGGTAAACTTCTTGAATTGCTCCCCCCCATCAGCATGGACAAGGCCTTTATAGAGCCTGTCTTCACCAATAATGTAAGTTTGTCCATCTCAAGCCTTCAAACTTTTTTGTATATATTTGGTTAGGCATGACTGCAACAGCTGTTTATTTTTAGTGTTTGCATCAAATTGCTTATTTAAAGTTTATTATGTAGTTCATAAACAAAATTTTGTCCTTTCTCAATTTAAGTTTTCAGTTGTACAACCAAGTTCCTTCTTCATACCATGTAAACTAAACTATATAGATCAAGTGATCTTCTTTTGCACTGCATGTATGCTTCTGTTCTTCATCCGTAATCCAGTGGTGTGGTGAACCTACCCACTACATCACAATGTCATATTCTGCAATGTCTTAACTATGAACAATGTCATATCATTCTACTATTATTTAAACCGTCTCTTTATTTGTCAATATGAAATGGTATAAATTGACAGCACACTAACCATCGATACTTATGAGTTATTGATCCGTAATCCAGTGTTGTCGTGAAGCTGCCAACTCCTTCACAATGTCATTTCCTGCCATGTCTTGACCTGAACAATACCATATTGTGTTAATGCAATTTTAAACTGTGTCACTTTATTTGTCAGTAAGAAATGTGATGAATTGTCAGCACTGATACTTTTACGTGCAAAACTTGTCATCTGTCTGCTTGTTTATCTTTCAGAGTGAGGAAGATATAAGTCTTGAACAAGCGCAGTCTCATCATCTTGCTCAGCTGCTTGCGCTGCAGCTCCCCGGCAGGGCTAACCTTTCTTGAACTCTATTGAAGTCCTGTCGGTTTTGTATATTATCTTGTCGGCGTGTTTATTTGCACTGGTGGCGATCTTTGATGCCCAGTGTATGTAATCTGCTGTCTGCTTGTGCTTTATTATCATAGTGGCGAACTTTGATGCCAGTGGATGTAATATGCCGTAATTTCTTTATTGTATAGTCTAGGTTTTTTCTTACTCACGATGTTGTTGTTATTTTACTGTATATATATCCTGTCTTCCCAGTAGACCGGCCAAACCATAAAATTATGGTACATAATCGGGCCGTCATGCAATCATGATGTAGGTTGGGCCTGAAACGTGCCAAACAGCTCACGGGCCTTCAGCAGCCCGAAATGAACCCTGGCCCATGATTGTGCGAATCAAATCACGGGCTTTTAACAGGCCAAAATTGTCTCGGTCCTTGTTTGGCCCAATCAGATATCGGCTGCGAGCAGGCCGGATGCAAATCGGGCCGTAGTTAGGCCCAACTATATGACGGGCTTTTAACAGGCCGAAATTAATATAGGGCTGAAATGTCAAACGGGCCCTTAACATGACAAAACTAATATCAGGCCGAATTACTAAGTGGGCCTTTAGCAAGTGGCCCCAAAAGCATAGTGTCCAGTTGACGGGCCGAATTTGATATGGGCCATAATTGAGCCCAAGGCCTCTTAAAGGGCCGGACCTGATCTGGGCCGTAATTTGGCCCAGAACATGGTAGGCTTATAACGGGCCGGATCTCATATGGGCCACTTTTAGGCCCGAAACGTAGCAGGCCATTAATGGACCGGATCAAATATGGGCCAGCATTTGGCCCAAAACATGGTAGCCAGTTAATGGGCCGGCCTACTAGGGTCCTCAAAATCTTGTGCGCCTACAGCTGGGCCGACCCATTAATGTCGGCGAAATCTCGTGGGCCTTTAGCTGGGCCAGCCCATTATAATCCGCAAGAATCTTGTGGGCCTTTACCTGGGCCGGCCCATTATGGCACACAAAAATCTTGTGGGCCTTTAGCTGGGCCAGCCCATTATGGCCTGCAAAATCTTGTGGGCCTTTACCTGGGTCGGCCCATTATGGCCCATAAAATCTCAAGGGCCTTTAGCTGGGCCGGCCCATTATGGTCCGCAAAATCTTGTGGGCCTTTAGCTGGGCCGGCCCATTATGGTCCGCAAAACTTGTGGGCCTTCAATTGGGTCGGCCCAATTAAACTTGATGGGCCGGTCCACGTGTCAACATATCATAGGCGCGTCTCGCCCATTGGATGAGTGACACCTGTGCCAACGCGGACCTGACACGTGTCTCCTCCAGCCAATGATGATTTTACACGTGGAAAATCCCCATTGGTCGGGGCTATTAACGGGTTATCGGATCCAATACCCGACCCGATAGCTTAACGGTGTTCCGTTACGGTGGATGCCACGTGTCGGTCACCCTTGACGAAAGCACTTCTGTGACGCGCGATTTATCATCATGGAAGTGGACACTTCCATGATGATAATTTTGTTAATGTCATGGAACACTTCTACGACAGCACAGGTATGACTATCTTGATTCTGTCATAAATTTGTCATGGATGTACATGCATGACAAAAAACGTGACCTACTGTGACAAACACGTATCATCACGGAAGTGTATTCTTTTGTAGTGTGTGCATTAATATAATGTGGCCTACTACTCAAAATATGAGAGCTCCAGAAGTGATGACACTTCGCAGATGATAGCTTCAACATATAGTAAAGAAGAACAAGTCGACCTGACCTGACAGATTCAAAATATACTAAGGGAGAACAACTCGACCTGACCAGTCAACCGCAAGAGAAGAGTATCATCTTAAAGAAGAGCAGAAGAGCAAGCAGATTGAAGATACTACAAGTCTTTCAATACAATGTCGGTCGGCCACCCATGATGAACCAGAGCGCACAGAGAAATACTATTCTTTCCGGTCTCTCCATATGTGGCTCACATGCATTTCAAAACTAAAGTAGGAACATTTAGCTCACCAATTAAACGTCTCTCAGTTTTACTAATATCAAAAATAATATCAGATATGAATTTGTACAACTATGCTTGTTTAGCTCGATGGGTGGAGCAGTGCTATTATGACACGAACCACGTAGCTGATTGTGGGTCATCATAAAATGGGTAAAACATAAGCATGATGAGTACAGTGTTGACCGTGGCAGTGGGATGGCAGATCTGAAGCTGCAAACCGCGCAAAGGGTAGTTAGAAACCGATGTTTCCTTTGAAATAACAACTAAGATTTGGTATGGACAAGAAAGTACGGTCAACAAGTGACAAAGAAATGCAATTATGTTGTCTCTCTATATGTCGTGACATGCATTTGGAAACTCAAGTGGGACCTTTAGCTAACCAATTAAATGTGTCGGTTAACTAATATCAGTATCATATCACAATCATATTTGAACAACTAAGATTTCGAATTCTGAGTGTTGTGTTGTTTAGCTTGAAGGGTGGAGTAATGCTAGTATGACAGAAAGCACCTACGCAGATCATAGTAGAGTAGATAAAAGGGGAAAACCCTAAGCATCAAGAGAAAAATCAGGAAAGTGGAACTAGCTGGACCAGTGGGTGGCGCACATGCTTTTCGAAATGAATATAGGAACATTAGGTGACCAATTAAACGTTCTCTGTTTTAGTGATATGAGCATCATATCAGATTTGTATTTCAACACGTAAGCTTTGGGTTGAGGTCTTGAGGAGCAGTGCTAGCACGACACGAAGCTCCTACGATGATGGTAGTGAATATAAAGGGGGGAAACCATAAGCTTTACGAGTATAGTGCCCGTGCCATGGCGGATCTGAAGGTGCAAACCGGACAAAGCTACTTCGCAACCAATGTTTGCTTTCAACTAGCCACTACGATTTGGTACGGACAAGAAAAGTACAGTAAACAAATTACGATCTATTTTCCGGGTGAGATCAATAACTTAAGCACATATGGAAGAGTACCACCTCTCTTGCGACGCCGTGCAGGCCTATGCTGATACGTTGAGGGTGCTGCGGGTGCGATGGCTGTCGACGGTGGGGAAGAAGACTTTAGACAGTAGACGGCCGGGTCGGGGGATATATCCTGTTGCCGTGGACGAGGCGGTCGTAGGATCGGCAATGGCAAGGTGGACGACGGCACCGATGAAGCGAGAGGAGGCGATGAAAGGATCCTGGTCCAGCGCCGTGGATGAGAGACGTCCATCTCTTGCAGTGGACGACGGGGTAGGGGTAGCGGCTCCGGCAAGGTGGAGGATGGGGTGGCGGACGGAGGAGGCTGGCCGCAGTGTGGAGGTTGTCGTGCTGCCGACGGTGTATGAATGGGGAAGTGGAGGGGAGGGGGGATCTCAAACTTTGGGACGCGCTTCTCTGAAATGGGGGTAAGTTACGAACTTATCCCCCGTTTAAAATTTCGGACATCGCATCGGTTGGGGATAGGATGGTAATCTCGCATCTCCCAAATATTTGCCGATAACTATTACGGGCGAGGAGAGGGTGTTTTGCCGCCCATGGTTGGCGCCCACGGTGTATGAACGGGGCTGACAGGTAGGGCGGTTGTGTCACGTCTGATGGAAGTTACACATCTGCCCCTATTTAAAATATTAGCCTACATCAATTTCGGACAAGGAGAGTTTGTTTTGCCGCCCACCGTGTATGAATGGGGAAATGGAGGAAGAGACACATGTCTTCCGGACGAGCTTGAATCAAATGTGTTTTGCCGCCCACGTTTGGCGCCCACCGTGTCTGAATGGGCTCAGAGGCCATCGTGTCACGTCTGATTGAAGTTACTAGTCTACCCCTATCAACAACAGTGTAAATCGGGTCGATAAGGATGTCAAGTGTCAGGGGTAGACAGTAATTTCCATCTCGCAAACACTTGCTTCGGGCAGCCCACAAATTATAGTGGGTGTTTAGCCGCTTTGTTCAAAACTTGGGAGAATTAGCATTCATGTTTGCCCTGGGACCTAGCAAACTAAATTCAAATCCAATTTGTATTCGATTATAAATATCCACAGATAATTATACGTTTTGTTATTTATTTCTTCAAAACCACAACAAAGATTTATTCCACCTTTATATATGATTATGATTTAGAAATGTCGTGATCTTCGAATTCAGTAGGTTGGATACACTCTGATTCAAACAGTTATTTCATCCAATACAATATGCTCACACGAAAAACAGTTCACCTTATGTCAATCATACAAGTACTGAGGATTATCTCGACTAAAAAATTTGGATCATTACAACACATGGACAACATAGGGGGTCTTGCAACATAATCCATTCAGAGACATGACACGACATTCAAGTACAATAATCTAATGACAATTTCAACTGGCATCCAAAGAAGAACCGGGATTACCTTGGGCTTCAGATAGCAGAAACAGCAGGACCTCCTCCGTCTTCAAATGCTACATTCTTACTTCCTCCAATTCTTTGGTTGCTTGCATAATGCGTGCCGCTAATTCCATAATTTCCAGCTTCAAGATAAAGATTACCTCATTCATGGAAGCCACACCATCTCTTTCTGCCTCTAGTAGAGCCTCAAGCACTATAATATTTGTACTCAGACTGCTCTCCGGCGGTGTTGCCTCTGAACTGCTACCATCTGGTAACATGGATGGCGCACTTCTTCCACAAATAGATTCTGGGGTTGTACATTGTGTCCTAGTGTGAACGGCATCCTGAAAGGTTTCCACTGGACATAAGTAAGAGATAGTTATCGTATGATCCAGGCAGTAAGCTTACATGGTAAATGACGGACGAATTATTGCCGAGCATGGCAAACTATATTTAAATGGTTCGAAGCAGCATCAGCCGAAAAGAAATTAAAATGGTAAGATGAAACTAGGGATGTAAGTGGAAAATAAACGACATCCGCCAGTCCCATCTAGTTAGTTTTTGCTACCTCCCTATTTTATTTTCCTCAAAAAACAAACACTCTTTTGAACTATCATACCACTAGTGGACTTTAATCGGGATTAAACGGGACCCTATTGACATCCCTAGTTGAAAG
Organism: Aegilops sharonensis; assembly: GCA_904067115.1. NCBI lineage: Eukaryota > Viridiplantae > Streptophyta > Magnoliopsida > Poales > Poaceae > Aegilops > Aegilops sharonensis. The sequence goes on from LR880967.1 coordinate 835,593,162, forward strand.
GGAGTGTACAACCACTATATTTAAGTTGCCAAGGCATCTAAGCAGTTGAAATAATCTGAGAAAGCACTTAACAGTGTGGCCTCATATAAACTACGAAGACAGTCTTGTGATGAAGTTGAGAGGAAAAGTTAAGGACTCAAACGAAATAGTCATGCATTTGTTTATGATAGTACAACAGGCACTGCTGACATATTGGCCAACTCAGGTATAGCGTAACAACAAACAAGCATTCGAATCAAGCAATACAACAAAGCAGACAACTGAACTATTTGTAATTCGGTAGGATTACACGTTGAGGGCACAAGCCAAGAAAGCAGCCCACTCGCATTACATTTCACCTGTACTAAAACACACTGGCTTACCATATCTTGCTGTGAAGCCTAGCTGCTGTTGCAATGTTCCTTGAAGATATCGTCAGCATCCCGTGGTTGCAAATCTAGTTGTTGTAGTTTATTCTGCACCATCTATTTAGGTAAAATCAATTTTAATCGCATGCACTGGTCTGAATTGATCATCAATGGTTCATCTAAACTAATGAAAGAAGGGTGTGTGCATACACGACAATATATCTGCTTCCCTCTATTTTTATGCTTGTTCAAGGTGCCAGCCCCAAAAGAACAAATATTTTCCTTGATGGGGTTGGCAGCTCCATAATTAATAGAAGCATCAAATTAGTCATGCAACTTGGGAAGATCAAGAACACACAAACAAGTAATGAACAGAGGCTCGGAGCAGTGATGTAATAGCTAGCATCAGAAAATGTAGGGTAAAACGAACAAAAAGCAGCGGAACCACATGCTAGTTTGCTGATGTGTAATTAAGCATAGATAACATTAAGCAGTCTGATGGAACCAACAGGTGGCATCCGAACAAAACTAAAGCATATTAGCTATATGTGCACTGGTATGTAATTTAGCACATGTAACATGTTCACTGCCAGAAGTATGGCCCTACAGGAGCAAGCAGAATAACACGTCTCATGAAAAACTGAATGATGCCCTGAAGAAATTCAAATGTGCAGTGCTTATGCTAGGAAAGTGAACGTAGGCGCCGACCCTTGGATAATAGTACCTGATTCTCGGCGGCGTATGGGTATCGTTGTCATACTTGATAGCTAAGGATCATCGATGGTGCTCGTGTTGCGGTTGAGTTTGGGACGGCTGTCTCCGTCGCTGAAGCGGCTACGGTGCTACAGTTGCGGCACCTGTCAACATACAAGAAAGATCATCTGTGGTAAGTGAACACTTGCATGATAAAGAGAAAAACCGAAGGAGTACAAATCAAAATAACCTGATGAGGCTGCGGCGTCGGTACAGCTGGGCCGGTGGAGTTGAATATGGCGTCCGTGGAGCGGGTCCGGTGCAGTGGACGAATGCTTCGGCGGGCGCGTTGTACAGTGCTTTCGGTGAGGCGGATCTGTTGCCGCGGACGAGGGCTTGTATGAAGGACCAGCGAAGGGGCGGACGAGGGAGTTAGTGAAGGGCCTACACTATGGTGGACGAGGGCACCGGTTAAGCAGGTCCGGTGCAGTGGACCATGATGGCGGTCAAGGAGATCTGGAACGGTGGACAAGGCAGTCGCTGAAGCGGCTCCGGTGAAGTGGTGAGTTGGCAGTTGCGGGTTCCAAGGTGCGGAAGGTAGATCCGGCGGGGTGTGAGGTCCACCGCTGCGACGGAGGACTAGATTCGGCAGCTTGCCGTGGTTGGGGGGGTTGGGGAGGGGAAGGGGAGGGGCTCTAGGGAAGAATGTTGGGGGCAAAGAGGGGAAAACATTGGAGTTACCAAAGCAGCCCTTTTCCGTTCATGTGGCAGGGGTAAAATAGGAATATCGTAGGGCTAAACTTTCGGGCGCGTGATATCTCGATGTGGGCGGGAAGTTTGAAAGCTTTTGGCGCCTAAAATTATAAGTATTCTGGTCTCGTACGGCCGACTATGATATCATGGCCGACAATTTGTTTGTTTTGCATGCAAAAAAATGTGTAAGTTTTGAAAATCAATGTCTCCAACTCGAAACTTAGATTGTCCATTCAATTCAAATATGGATCATTGAGCTACTACAAGCAAATACCATCATACGGTCCAATTCAAATGAAATTCCAAATGTGTTTATCCTAAATATGATGACAAAAGCAAAAATGTGTATGTGTATGAATAAAGTGAATGATTATAAAGTTTGAACATGCCCGTATGTGTATATCTCTAGGTTTGATATATGAATTTGAAATCACGAAATCCTGGCTTAAAAAATGTACCTCCGTTTAAATGAATTACAAAAGCTAATGATGGAGTCGAATTCCAAAATTCCAATCTTAGGTTTGTAATTCTGGTACATCAAGGTATATCACGCATGTTCAAAAGTATCGTTATCTCATAGTACAAACTGTGAAACAAATTGATCAACCATGAGTG
>LR880967.1:835615896-835636810 GCA_904067115.1 Aegilops sharonensis
TTCATCAAGATTCATATTGCAAAACAAAGATTTAATAGGGGACACATCAATAACTTTCAGATCTTTATCTTGATTTTCATAGGAATTAGAAGAACACGCTTTAATAAAGGCATCTTTGGAAGCACGCATCCTAGCGGTTCTTTCTTTGCACTCATCAAATGAAATTCTCATAGCTTTGAGAGACTCATTGATATCATGCTTAGGAGGAATAGATCTAAGCTTTAAAGAATCAATCTCGAGAGAAATTCTATCAACGTTCCTAGCCAAATCATCAACTTTAACCAATTTCTCTTGAAGCAAAGCATTAAAATTCTTTTGTGAATTCATAAAACTCTTTAACACTACTCTCAAATTCAGAGGGAATCTTATTAAAATTTCCATAAGAGTTGTTGTAGGAATTTCCATAATCATTAGAAGGATTACTCGGATAAGGCCTAGGATTAAAATTCCCTCTATACGCATTGTTACCAAAATTATTCCCACCAACAAAATTCACATCCATAGATTAATTATTATTCACAATCAAGGTAGACAAAGGCATATCATTAGGATCATAAGAAACACTCTTAGTAAATAACTTCATAAGTTCATCCATCTTTCCACTCAAAACATTGATTTCTTCTATAGCATGCACCTCTTTATTAGTAGATCTTTCAGTATGCCATTGAGAATAATTAACCATAATATTATCTAGGAGTTTAGTAGCATCTCCTAAAGTGATTTCCATAAAAGTGCCTCCCGCGGACGAATCTAAAAGATTTCTAGAAGAAAAATTCAATCCAGCATAAATTTTTTGTATAATCATCCACAAGTTCAAACCATGAGTAGGACAATTACGTATCATTAATTTCATTCTATCCCAAGCTTGTGCAACATGTTCATGATCAAGTTGCTTAAAATTCATAATATCGTTCCTAAGATAGATAATCTTAGCGGGAGGAAAATACTTAGAGATAAAAGCATCCTTGCACTTGTTCCAAGAATCAATACTATTTTTAGGCAAAGATGAAAACCACGCTTTAGCACGATCTCTAAGCGAAAAAGGAAATAGCTTCAATTTAATGACATCATTATCAACATCTTTTTTCTTTTGCATATCACATAAATCAACGAAGCTATTCAGATGAGTAGCGGCATCTTCACTAGGAAGGCCGGCGAATTGATCTTTCATAACAACATTCAACAAAGCAATATTGATTTCACAAGATTCAGTATTGGCAAGAGGAGCAATCGGAGTCCTAAGGAAATCATTATTATTGGTATTGGTGAAGTCGCACAATTTGGTAGCATCTTGAGCCATCGCGACAAACAAGCAAACTAACACACGAGCAAACAAGCGGACGAGAAAAAGGCAACGGAAAGAGAGGAGGAGATTGGGAAAGAGAGGGCAAATAAAACGGCAAGGGTGAAGTGGGGGAGAGGAAAACGAGAGGCAAATGGCAAATAATGTAATGCGATAGATAGGGATTGTGATGGGTACTTGGTATGTTGACTTTTGCGTAGGCCTCCCCGGCAACGCCGCCAGAAATCCTTCTTGCTACGTCTTGAGCTTGCGTTGGTTTTCCCGAAGAGGAGAGGATGATGCAGCACAGTAGCGTAAGTATTTCCCTCAGTTTTTGAGAACCAAGGTATCAATCCAGTAGGAGGCCACACGCAAGTCCCTCGTACCTGCACAAAACGATAGCTACTCGCAACCAACACGATTAGGGGTTGTCAATCCCTTCACGGTCACTTACGAGAGTGAGATCAGATAGAGATAATATTTTTGGTATTTTTGATATAAAGATGCAAAGTTAAAAGTAAAAGCAAAGTAAAAACAAAGGAAGTAAATAAAGTGATAGAGATTGATATGATGAGAATAGACCAGGGGGGCATAGGTTTCACTAGTGGCTTCTCTCAAGAGCATAGATTTTCTACGGTGCGTGAACAAATTACTGTTGAGCAATTAACATAATTGAGCATTGTTATGAGGTTATCTAGGTATGATCATGTATATAGGCATCACGTCTGAGACAAGCAGATCGAAACGATTCTGCATCTACTACTATTACTCCACTCATCGACCGCTATCCAGAATGCATCTAGAGTATTAAGTTAAAAACAGAGTAACGCCTTAAGCAAGATGACATGATGTAGAGGAATAAATTCATGCAATGTGATAAATACCCCATCTTGTTATCCTCGATGGCAACAATACAATATGTGCCTTGCAACCCTTTCTGTCACTGGGTAAGGACACCGCAAGATTGAACCTAAAGCTAAACACTTCTCCCATTGCAAGAACTACCAATCTAGTCGGCCAAAGAAAACGGATAATTCGAAGAGACTTGCAAAGATAACTCAATCATACATAAAAGAATTCAGATAAGATTCAAATATTATTCATAGATAAGCTGGATCATAAACCCACAATTCATCTGTCTCAACAAACACACCGCAAAAAAAATTACATCGAATAGATCTCCACGAGAGAGGGGGAGAACATTGTATTGAGATCCAAAAAGAGAGAAGAAGCCATCTAGCTACTAGCTATGGACCCAAAGGTCTGAAGTAAACTACTCACACTTCATCGGAGGGGCTATGGTGTTGATGTAGAAGCCCTCCGTGGTGGATGCCCCCTCCGGCGGAGCTCCAGAACAGGCCCCAAGATGGGATCTCGTGGATACAGGAAGGTACGGCGGTGGAATTAGGTTTTTGGCTCCTCTTCTGATCTGTTGGGGTACGTAGGTATATATAGGAGGAAGGAGTACGTCGGTGGAGCGTCAGGGGGCCCACGAGATAGGGGGCGCGCCCAGGGGGTGCGCCCTCCACCCTCATGACCGCCTCTGGCACTTCTTGGAGTAGGGTCCAAGTCTCCTGGATCACGTTCGGTGAGAAGATCACGTTCCCGAAGGTTTCATTCCGTTTGGACTCCGTTTGATATTCCGTTTCTTCGAAACACTGAAATAGGCAAAAAAAACAGCAATTCTGGGCTGGGCCTCCGGTTAATAGGTTAGTCCCAAAAGTAATATAAAAGTTGAAAATAAAGCCCAATATAGTCCAAAACAGTAATAAAGTAGCATGGAGCAATAAAAAATTATAGATACGTTGGAGACGTATCACGTCCCATGGCCGAGGATGACTAGGTGGATGGGCTGGAGGTAGGAGGTGATATGTCCATTTTGCATCATGCTTTTATACCGATATTTATCGCATTATGGGCTGTTATTTCACGTTATGTCACAATACTTATGGCTATTCTCTCTTATTTTACAAGGTTTACATGAAGAAGGAGAATGCCGGCAGCTGGAATTCTGGGCTAGAAAAGGAGCAAATATTGGAGACCTATTATGTGTAACTCCAAAAGTCCTGAAACTCCACGGAATGTCTTAAAATAAATAAAGAAAAATCATCGCCAAAGATGAAGGCCAGGGGCCCACACCCTGCTCACGAGGGTGGGGGCGCCCCCCTAGGGCACGCCCCCTACCTCGTGGGCCCCCTGGTGGCTCTCCGATTCCCATCTTCTCCTATATGAAGTCTTTCGATGAGAAAAAAATAATAAGCAACCTTTCGGGACAAAACTCCACCGCCACGAGGCGGAACCTTGGCGGAACCAATCTAGGGCTCCGGCGGAGCTGTTCTGCCGGGGACACTTCCCTTCGGGAGGGGGAAATCATTGTCATCATCATCACCAACGCTCCTCTCATCGGGAGAGGGAAATCTCCATCGACATCTTCACCAGCACCATCTCATCTCCAAACCCTAGTTCATATCTTGTATCCAATTCTTGTCCCCAGGTCCGGGATTGGTGCTAGTAGGTTGCTAGTAGTGTTGATTACTCCTTGTAGTTGATGCTAGTTGGTTTACTTGGTGGAAGATCATATGTTCAGATCCTTTATGCATATTATTACCCCTCTGATTATGAACATGAATATGCTTTGTGAGTAGTTACGTTTGTTCCTGAGGACACGGGAGAAGTCTTGCTATTAGTAGTCATGTGAATTTGGTATTCGTTCGATATTTGATGAGATGTATGTTGTCCAGCCTCTAGTGGTGTTATGTGAACGTTGACTATATAACACTTCACCATTATTTGGGCCTAGAGGAAGGCATTGGGAAGTAATAAGTAGATGATGGGTTGCTAGAGTGACAGAAGCTTAAACCCTAGTTTATGCGTTGCTTCGTAAGGGGCTGTTTTGGATCCATATGTTTCATGCTATGGTTAGGTTTACCTTAATACTTTTGTTGTAGTTGCGGATGCTTGCAATAGAGGTTAATCATAAGTGGGATGCTTGTTCAAGTAAGAATAGCACCCAAGAACCGGTCCACCCACATATCAAATTATCAAAGTACCGAACGCGAATCATATGAACGTGATGAAAACTAGCATGACGATATTCCCATGTGTCCTCGGGAGTGCTTTTCCTATTATAAGAGTTTGTTCCAGCTTGTCCTTTGCTACAAAAAGGATTGGGCCACCTTGCTGCACCGTGTTTACTTTTGTTACTTGTTGCTCATTACAATTTACCTTATCACAAAACTATCTATTACCACTTATTTCAGTACTTGCAGAGAATACCTTGCTGAAAACCGCTTATCATTTCCTTCTACTCCTTGTTGGGTTCGACACTCTTACTTATCGAAAGGACTACGATAGATCCCCTATACTTGTGGGTCATCAATACTCATTTCTGGCGCCGTTGCCGGGGACCATCATCATCACCGCGATCTTCACCAACACTGTCGTCATCTTCACCAACATCTCCATCACCTTCCCCCCTCTATCTACAGCGGTCCACTCTCCTGCAACCCGCTATACCCTCTACTTGAACATGGTGCTTTATGCTTCATATTATTATCCAATGATGTGTTGCCATCCTATGATGTCTGAGTAGATTTTCGTTGTCCTATTGGTGGTTGATGAATTGCTATGATTGATTTAATTTGCTTGAGGTTATGTTGTTGTCCTTTGGTTCCCATCATATGAGCGCGCGCGTGGATCACATCATAGGGTTAGTTTTATGTTGATAGGACTATGTATTGGAGGGCAAGAGTGACATAAGCTTCAACCTAGCATAGAAATTGATGCATACGGGATTGAAGGGGGACCAATATATCTTAATGCTATGGTTGGGTTTTACCTTAATGAACGTTTGTAGTTGCGGATGCTTGCTAATAGTTCCAATCATAAGTGCATAGAATTCCAAGTAAGGGATGACATGCTAGCAGTGGCCTCTCCCACATAATACTTGCTATCGGTCTAGTAAAGTAGTCAATTGCTTAAGGGACAATTTCGCCACACCTACCACCACTTTTCCACACTCGCCATATTTACTTTAGTTGTGTCTTTATCTAAATAGCCCCTAGTTTTATTTTCGTGCTCTTTACTTTCTTGTTAACCTATCCAAAAACACCTACAATGTACTTCTAGTTTTATACTTGTTCTAGGTAAAGTAAACGTCAAGCGTGCGTAGAGTTGTATTGGTGGTCGATAGAACTTGAGGGAATATTTGTTCTACCTTTAGCTCCTCGTTGGGTTCGACACTCTTACTTATCGAAAACTGTTGCGATCCCTATACTTGTGGGTTATCAAGACCTTTTTCTGGCACCGTTGCCGGGGAGCAATAGCGTGGGGTGAATATTCTCGTGTGTGCTTGTTTGCTTTGTCACTAAGTAATTTTTTATTTGCTGTTCTTAGCTGTTCTCTATCTTTAGTTATGGGTAGGAAACACAAAATACCAAAAAAAATTGTTGTACCTACTGCTCCAATGGTTGAAGAACCACTCAAAATCTATCACACTACTGAAGCTTTTTACTTGGATCATCTTCGATCCCTTTGTGCTCGTGCTGAAACCCCAACTAGCTTAGTTGAGGGCAAATCTTTAGATGATCATGCTTGTTATGTGCGACACCGTATATCTGAAAAAGGGAAACTATTATGGGGTCAAATTCAACGTTTGCAATGCTATGCTTGGAATTTATGCTATTATTATGATTGGCAATGTAAGTAGATAAGAGTAAACGCTTGGCAATGTTAGAAGAACTTTCCTTACGGAGATCATCATTGATTGCCTTTAAGAATTCATGCTCTTGCTCAAGATTGAGCTTTTCAAAGAGTAACTTCTCATGAGCTCTTAAAAGTTCTCGATGATCTTCGAAGATAGTTTCATGAGCCAACTTAAGAGTGTTTAGTTCTTTAGTTAGACGCTCAATCTTCTCCTTATCATTGTCATTTGTTTCAGCATAATTAATTGACGTTTCATCATAGTATTCATCACTAGAGTTATCAACAAGTAAATCATCATCCCCTAGCAAGTCATCTTCATCAACATCAAAATCAACATACTCGGGGTGTGTTACCTTAGGACCTTTGGCCATGAAGCATCTTCCAATTCCTTCATTTGGTGATTCAAATATGTCGTAGGAGTTGGTTGACACAAGTGCTAGACCGGCAACACCTTCATCTTGAGTGTATTCGGAGTCGGAGTGATAGCTTCTCTCGGAGTGATGGTCGGAGTCGGATACCAATTCACCAACATGAGCTTGATGTCTTCGTTTTGTGTAGCTCTTCGATGACTTATCCTTCCTTTCCGAATCCTTGCTTCTCCGTGAGGATCTTCGTTCATAGAGATCAGCTCTACTCCTCCTCTCTCTTGGTGGTTATTCTTCTCTTTTGCTTCTTCTTCTTGGAGAATCTTATCTTCTTTTGTAGGGTGTCGTACACTCATTTGAGTAGTGTCCGGGTCTCCCACAATTGTAGCAATTGCGCTCTCGACTAGAAGATCTTTTGTCATGGTAAGATCTTTACTTGGAGCTTCTTTCTTTGCTTCTACTCTTGTAGAATTTGTTGAAGTTCTTCACCATTAAGCTCAATTCTTCATTGAAGGTTTGTTTCTCACTTGATGATGTGGGGGCTTCACTTGAGGCTTTGTAAGCACCACTTGACTTGTTGTGAAGTTCCTCCTTATCCTTAAGTGACATCTCCTGAGCAACAATTCTTCCAATGACTTCCGTTGGCTTGAGATCTTTGTAGTTTGGCATCATTTGGATCAATGTGCACACAGTATCATATTTTCCATCCAATGCTCTTAGGATCTTCTTGATGATGAATTTGTCGGTCATCTCTTCACTCCCTAAGCCGGCAATCTCATTTGTGATAAGGGCAAGCCTAGGGTACATTTCAGCGACACCTTCACCATCCTTCATTTTGAACTTGTCAAGCTGACTTTGGAGCACATCCAACTTGGATTCCTTGACGGATTCGGTACCTTCGTGCATATCAATCAAAGTATCCCAAATTTCCTTTGCATTCTCAAGACGGCTGATTTTGTTGAATTCTTCGGGGCACAATCCGTTGAAGAGGATATCACAAGCTTGAGCATTGTATTGCAGCATCTTCAACTCTTCCGCGCTAGCTTCACGGTTCGGTTCTCTCCCATCGAAGAATTCACCTTTCAAACCAATACACACAATAGCCCAAACGGCGGGGTTATGTCCGAGAATATGCATTTTCATCTTATGCTTCCAACTAGCAAAATTAGTACCATCAAAGTAAGGACCTCTACGGTGATAGTTTCCCTCGCTAGACGCCATACTCTCCTAGGTTGTGAAACCAAGGCTATGACCACCAAAAGCTATGGAAATCAAAGCAAATGGAGACCAAAGCTCTGATACCACTTGTAGGACCTTGAAGTATGTCTAGACGGGGGGTGATTAGACTACTTGACCAATTAAAAACTTAACCTTTTCCAAGTTTTAGAGTTTGGCAGATTTTAGCTAACTTAGGACAAGTCAAGCAATCATCACACAATTCAAGCAAGCATGCAAAAGAGTATATAGGCAGCGGAAATTAAAGCATGCAACTTGCAAGAAAGTAAAGGGAAGGGTTTGGAGAATTCAAACGCAATTGGAGACACGGATGTTTTTGGCGTGGTTCGGATAGGTGGTGCTATCGTACATCCACATTGATGGAGACTTCAACCCACGAAGGGTAACGGTTGCGCGAGTCCACGGAGGGCTCCACCCACGAAGGGTCCACGAAGAAGCAACCTTGTCTATCCGACCATGGACGTCGCCCACGAAGGACTTGCCTCACTAGCGGTAGATCTTCACGAAGTAGGCGATCTCCTTGCCCTTACAAACTCCTTGGTTCAACTCCACAATCTTGTCGGAGGCTCCCAAGTGACACCTAGCCAATCTAGGAGACACCACTCTCCAAGAAGTAACAAATGGTGTGTTGATGATGAACTCCTTGCTCTTGTGCTTCAAATGATAGTCTTCCCAACACTCCACTCTCTCTCATAGGTTTTGGATCTGGTGGAAAGAAGATTTGAGTGGAAAGCAACTTGGGAAGGCTAGAGATCAAGATTCATATGGTAGGAATGGAACATCTTGGCCTCAACACATGAGTAGGTGGATCTCTCTCAGAAATGGTAAGTTGGAAGTGTAGGTTTAGTCTGATGGCTCTCTCCACGAATGAAGAGGAGGTGGAGGGGTATATATAGCCTCCACACAAAATCTAACCGTTACACACAATTTACCAATCTCGGTGGGACCGAATCAAAAAACTCGGTCGAACCGATTTAGTAAACCTAGTGACCGTTAGGGTTTTCAGTGGGACTGACATGCAACTCGGTAGGACCGATATGGTTAGGGTTAGGGCATAACGTAATCTCGGTGAGACCGATTACACAAACTCGGTGAGACCGATTTTGGTAATTAGCTAACCAGAGAGTTGGTCAGGTAAACTCAGTGGGACCGATTTGCTCTTTTCGGTGAGATCGAAATGTTACAAAAAGGAAACAGAGAGTTTACATTGCAATCTCGGTGGGACCGATCCGCTCTTTCGGTGAGACCGAAAAGTTACGAAAAGGAAACAGAGAGATTACAATCCCATCTCGGTGAGACCGAAATCCCTATCGGTAGAACCGATTTGCCTAGGGTTTGTGGCAGTGGCTATGACTATTGAACTCGGTGGCGCCGGATTGGAAGAATCGGTGTGACCGATTTTGGCTTTGGGTTTAGCTCATATGTGGATGTGAGAAAGTAGCTGAGGGTTTTGGAGCATATCACTAAGCACATGAAGCAAAAGGCTCATTAAGCAACACCTCATCCCTCCTTGATAGTATTGGCTTTTCCTATAGACTCAATGTGATCTTGGATAACTAAAATATAAAATGAAGAGTCTTGAGCTTTTGAGCTTGAGCCAATTCTTTGTCATTAGCATTTTGAGGGATCCACTTTCATCATCCATGCCATGCCATTCATTGAGCTTTCCTGAAATAATAGTCTTGGAATAGCATTAGCTAAATGAGTTATATGTTGTTATGAATTACCAAAACCACCTAGGGATAGTTGCACTTTCAATCTCCCCCTTTTTGGTAATTGATGACAACTTATAGATCAAAGCTTTGATAAATGATAATAAGATTTTAAAACATCGTCGCTTTGAGAAGTATGTGATAAGCAAGATGTAGCGACCTGACCCAAAATCGGTTAAGTCTCTGTGTCTGTACCATCCCAAGATCATGCTGGCACTCACAGTACATTGATGAAATAATCAAAGTTCAATCACACCTGAATTTATTACACGGTTCTCATATCGAGTCTTTATTACAATAGAATAAATTCGGCCGAAGGCCAACTCATGAGAAACAAACTAAGTAAAGCTGCGGAAGCGTAGAAGAATAGCGAGTCCATCCGACTCCAAAGGGCAATCGCCAAGCGCGGATCGTAGCCTCAATCCTGATCGGAATACTCCTCTGCAACATAAGACATTGCAGCCGTGTAGGTCAGCATTTTTAATATGCCGGCAAGTCATGAAGAGAGAACAATAATAAAAATTACTAACACTACATGCAATTTGGCTGTGGGGCTCTAAGTTTCATCATTTTGCGAAAAGCCAATTTTTCCCTAGTATAGTGGACTTGCTTGCAAATACTACAAAATTGTTGGTAGTTATTGAGATGGTTCCACCAACCAATGTCTCATTCCCAAATTATTAAGTCATAACCCCCTCAATTAATTTATTAATTTTAGTGTTGAGATTTCCGAATACTTCCAAGTTCCAGAGGCTCAAATTGTCCGTAACCGGGGACACGGCTAATCGATTAGATCTTTAACTCTGCAGAGGTTTGCGCACTTTACCCGCAAGAATCGTTCCCTCCTTTTAAGTCTTCGCACTTCATGGTGTTTGAAGACGGGACGAACGAAGCAGGGTCTTCCGAAGAGTTCCTTTGGCCACTGCCGGTACCCATCCAATCCTACCGTTCTTCTACATCTCGTAGTACCGTCCGGCCAGAGTCACAACTAGGGTTGACCAAGCCAGAGCCCATATTGGCTTGCGGCTGCACAGGTAAGCTTCCGGTCAATGGGATATCCATCCGTCTCTTCGTGGCTGGGTGAAGCTTTCCGCAAGATGTCATGGCACTTCTCCATGCATCCCGGCCAACCACTGGGTTCTCCAGGGTGCCCATCAACCGTCCTCCACCCAGTAGTGAATTCCGAAGTCCATTTTGAGCTTGAAGTTCATGGGGTTGTCATCATCTTGACTCTCACATCTCCCTTATGAATTCACTCAACCAACCCCGTCTACGAGCATAGCAAAATTAAACTACTTCGTCCCGGGCCATGGTAACAAGGGGAATTGGTTCATCCTACCTCATGATACTACTCAAGAACATAACTTCAAAATTTCACCTACTGCATGCATGGTGGGGAGGTATAACTCTAATGCAATAAAAATCATAGGTATTGTAAGGAAACATGATCAATGACTTGCCTTGCTGACGATCTTCGTAAGCTAGGGACTCGTGGTAGCAAGCTTCGCACTCCGGAAATTCTACCGAGGCAAACAATAACCATAATAAGCATACAAACATATGATCACTTACATAACAGCATAGTAACATAACACACCAAAACAAACGAATCAAAACCCAAAGGAAAACTCGAAGAAATCCAACACAAGGTTTTTCCTACTTCAAGCAACAACTAAAAATAGTTTTTCATAACAAAAATTTTCTTAACAGAACCTAAGCATGGGTTTATGCTACCTAACAGAAAAGAATTCATCAAGCAACTAGGAGCAAAAAGAATCATCTTAAAAACTATTATAAAACTCCTATTAGGCCTAAAGCAAATTCTAGTAAGAAAAATAAAATAAAAGTTTTATTTATTATAAATAAAATTTCATGCTCTAAAGTTACAGAAACTAATCAAGAATAAACTATCTCTCATGAAAAATAAATTTATTTGCTAAGTAAAACAATAGGAAAACAGTAGCTAGTTAATTAATTAAGAATAACATGATTCTGATTAAAACTATTTTTTTATTAATCCTAAAATGCCCAAATAAATTCCTACGGTTAAGCCATGTCAAAACAAAGTTGTGACAAAAAGAATCATTAAAAAATAATATTCCTAACTCATTTTATAGCAGAATTATTATTCTGTCTAAATCTAAAATAAAGCAATTTTAAATAATTTTAACATGGCTAATTATATTTTTTTACAGAAACTATAAGAAATTTGCAAACCAACAAAAAAAGAATTACTTAAAAATATTTAGTATTTTAAAAGTTATGAATTTTTCAAATCTGAAACTATTCTGCTAAAACAGAAAACGAAAAATAAAGAAAAACGGGCTAATGGGCCTATATAACGCTTCGGCGTAATATAATTAAACTACGCACGTGGTTTAAAACGAGTCGGCCGGTCTAATTAAAAAAAAACCTAACTAAACCGATCTGAACCGGTTTTTTATAACTAAACCTAAAATAAAACATACCCCTTCGGGGGATCTAATCTACACCGTTGGGTTTAGATCCAACGGCGGCGAGGTGTTCCGGCGACGTACCGAGGCGGCGACGACGTCGGCGGGGACCTCCGGCGGGTGCGGACGGGCGAGGGGAGTGGTTTGGTGGAGTTGGGCGAGCTCTGGGTGGCCGGGGTGGGTCGGGGTGAAGCTAATGGCGGCGGCGGCGCTCGGTTGCTCCGGCGAGCGATGCAGCGAGGGAGAGAGGGTCGGGCGAGGGGGCGAGGGGGGGTATATATAGGGGGAGGGGCACGACTTGCGCGAGGGGGCGATCGGGAGGGGATCGGGATGAGATCCCGGAGATCGCGGGATCTCCGGCGAGCGGCGGCGCGGGTTGGCGTGGGCGAGGGGAAGGTGACGGGGTGGGGTCCACCCGTCAGTGAGAGGGAGGGGGAGCGCGTCGGGTCGGTCGGCCGAGGCGAGAGGGTTTCGGGCGGGGGCTCGGTCGGCTGGCTCGCTGGGCCGGTTCGGTGGGCTGCCCAGGTGCTGGCTGGTCCAGTCGGCCTGGCTGGCGCCTGGGTCTTTTCTTTTTCCATTTTTTTTTGAAAATAAAAACAGAGAGAAAATATATAGAATATAAATATTTTATATAGGACATATATATATCAAAATGATCAGGGGAATATTCCCTATCATTTGAACATTTTTCCAGGGGCAAAATCCAAACTTTATAAAAAATCATTTTTCTAAAAATTCCAAATAAAACTCAAATTTGAATTCAAACTTTTTGGCAATGTTTTTCCTATGATATTTTTGAAGTGTCATGTTTACTCCTCTCATACTTTTTCTCAAGTATTTATCAGGCATAGATTTTGAAATGATTTCCACTGCCAAAATTTGAATTCATATTCCAACAACTCCAAAACTTCTGAAACTTCAAATGCCACTCAAATTCAAACAGAATGCATAGATGCTTAGCTATAATTGTAAAACATTCCAAATAGGAAATTTGGGATGTTACAAACCTACCCACCATAAGATGAATCTCGCCCTCGAGATTCGGGTTGGCTAGCAAATAGGTGCGGGTGGTCTCGAAGAAGGTCTTCTTCTCGCTCCCAGGTGGCTTCCTCTTCGGAGTGGTGACTCCACAGCACCTTGCAAAACTTGATAATCTTGCTGCGGGTGACTCTGTTCGCAGTCTCGAGAATTCGGACGGGTTTCTCCTTATAAGTCAGATCACTGTCGAGCTGTATGGCCTCTAGGGGCACTGTATCTCTCAACGGAATATCGGCCATGTCGGCATGACACTTCTTCAGCTGAGAAATATGGAAGACATCATGAACTCCGGATAATCCTTCCAGCAATTCCAACTTGTAAGCAACTTCTCCACGACGTTCAAGGATTTTGTAGGGGCCAATGAACCTGGGTGCTAGTTTTCCTTTAACACCGAACCTCTTGATTCCACGAAGTGGAGACACACGAAGATATGCTCGGTCTCCCGCTTCGTAAGTTACTTCCTTGCGTTTACTATCGGCATAACTCTTCTGTCTCGACTGTGCTATCTTGAGTCTATCCCGAATCATCTTGACTTTCTCTTCAGAATCTCTGATAAGATCGGAACCGAAAAGTGTTCGATCTCCAACACCATCCCACAGCAATGGTGTTCTGCACCTCCTTCCGTATAGAGCTTCGAAAGGGGCCATCTTCAGACTGGTCTGATAACTGTTGTTGTATGAAAACTCTGCGTATGGCAAATTATCATCCCAGCTAGACCCATAGTCTAGCACACAAGCTCTCAACATGTCCTCCAGAATCTGGTTGACTCTCTCAGTCTGTCCATCTGTCTGCGGATGAAAAGTTGTACTGAACTCCAGCCTCGTACCCAAAGTTTCATGCAACTGATTCCAAAACTTTGAGGTAAATTGTGTTCCTCTATCTGACACGATACTCCTCGGAACTCCATGCAGACATACGATCCTGGTCATGTATATCTTGGCCAACTTAGCACTGGTATAGGTAGTCTTCACGGGGATGAAGTGAGCTACCTTGGTCAAACGATCAACCACTACCCAGATAGAATCATAACCTGAACGGGTCCTGGGTAATCCTGTGATAAAGTCCATTCCAAGTTTTTCCCATTTCCAATCAGGAATCGGCAAAGGTTGAAGTAACCCTGCTGGCTTCTGATGTTCTGCCTTTACTCGTTGGCAAACATCGCATACTGCTACGTACTCGGCAATATCCTTCTTCATACCTGTCCACCAGAAACTTTCCTTCAAATCCAGATACATCTTGGTTTTACCGGGGTGAATCGAGTACGGTGAATCATGAGCCTCCTGAAGAATTAGCTTCCTGAGTTCGGGATCATTGGGTACATAAATACGATCCTCGAACCATATAGCTCCGTATTCATCCTTACGAAATCCTTTAGCTTTTCCTTCATTCATCTTTTTCTTTATCTCATCAATTTCCTTGTCCGACTTCTGGGCTTCACGAATTCTGTCGGCCAAAGTGGACCGAACTTCCAGAGTTGCAACATATCCTCTCGGAACTATCTCCAGTCGGAGATCTCTGAGGTCATCGACTAACTCCTGGGGTAATCCTCCTGCTATAAGAGTATTCACATAACTCTTACGGCTCAAAGCATCTGCTACAACATTAGCCTTGCCTGGGTGGTAATGCAATCTCATGTCGTAATCCTTGATTAACTCTAGCCATCTCCTCTGCCTGAGGTTCAACTCTTTTTGCGTGAAAATATACTTCAAGCTCTTATGATCTGTGTAAACATCACAACGGTTTCCGATAAGGAAATGTCTCCAGGTCTTGAGTGCATGCACTACGACTGCTAACTCCAAATCATGTGTGGCATAATTCATCTCGTGTGGTCGTAGCTGTCTGGAGGTATAAGCTACAACTTTTCCTTCCTGCATGAGTACTCCTCCGAGTCCCTGACAAGAAGCGTCACAATATACCTGGTAGTCCTTGTGTATGTCCGGCAAAATCAGTACTGGGGCTGTGACCAAACGTTTCTTCAATTCCTGAAAACTGGCTTCACAATCCTCGGTCCAAATGTACTTGGCCTCCTTCTTCAACAGCTCAGTCATGGGCTTGGCAATCTTCGAGAAGTTCTCAATGAACCTCCGATAATATCCTGCGAGTCCGAGAAAACTGCGGATCTCCTTGACTGAGGTGGGTGACTGCCAATCGGTGACTGATTCAACCTTGGCGGGGTCAACTGCTATTCCTTCTCCTGAGATAACATGTCCGAGGAATCCGACTTCCTTCAGGCAAAATTCACATTTGCTGAACTTGGCATACAATTGATGTTCTCGAAGTTTCTCCAGAACTAGACGCAAATCTTCCTTATGCTCTTCCTCGCTCTTGGAGAAAATCAGTATATCATCGATGAACACCACGACAAACTTGTCCAGATATTCCATAAATACCTTGTTCATCAAATTCATGAAGTATGCAGGGGCATTAGTCAATCCAAATGACATGACGGTATACTCATATAAACCATACCTGGTAGTGAATGCTGTTTTGGGTATATCCTTTTCACGGATCTTCAACTGATGATACCCTGATCGAAGATCGATCTTGTAGAATACCTTGGCTCCAACTAGCTGATCAAATAGATCATTAATTATCGGCAGAGGGTACTTGTTCTTGATGGTCACGTCGTTCAACGAACGATAATCCACAACCATTCTCAAGGTTCCATCCTTCTTCTCTACCAAAAGAACTGGGGCTCCCCAAGGTGATGAGCTTGGCCGAATATATCCCTTCTCCAATAGCTCATTAATTTGATTCTTGATCTCTTTCAAATCGTTCGGGGGCATCCGATAGGGTCTCTTGGATATTGGGGCTGTGCCAGGCAATAACTCAATCAGAAATTCAATGTCTCTGTTCGGTGGCATTCCTAGTAATTCCTCTGGAAACACATCGGGGAAATCTTGCACTACTGGCACTTCCTCCTGAACAACTCCCGTGAGGGAATTCACCTGATTCTTCATCTGGCTACGTCTGGATACATACTTGATCCCCTTCTGCTCCGGGGTGGTGAGCAGAATCGACTTGCGGGCACAATCTATGTTTCCTTCAAACTTCGTCAACCAATCCATGCCTAGGATTACATCCAAGGTCTGGGTTTCCAATACTATGAGGTCTGCGGGAAATTTATGGTTTCCGATGTTGAGGGTTGCATGACAGCCTAAACCTGCCATCATTTCTCCTCCTGCGGAACTGACCCGAAGGGGGCTTCTAAGGGTTTTAGTGGGCAACCCGTACTTTTCCACAACTACCCTTGATATGAATGAATGTGTTGCACCAGAATCAAAGAGTACCAATACTGAACGTGAATTTAATAAAAACTTACCAACCACAGTATCTGGCTGATCATAGATGTCCTCCATGTCAATGTGGTTCACCTGAGCACGAGGGAAAGGGTTGGGCTTCTTTGCTGAGCTTCCATTGCCGTTTCCATTCCTCTGCTTGGCCTCCGGGCAGTCGGTGGCATAGTGCCCTGTTTTCTGGCACTTGAAACAGGTGATGTGACTCAGATCTTTCTGAGCCGGAGTAGGACGATGCTGGTTTCCATTACCGTTTCCATTGCCATTGCCATTGCCTGACCTGTTGTCCTAGTTGCGGTTGTTCCCATTTCCTCCATGGTTATGTCCTCCATGGTTATGATGGGTATGCCCTCCCGAGTATGGTGCATAACGGGGCTTCTGCTGAGCTCCAGAGTTGTACTTCCCCTGGCTGTACTTCCACTTGCGGCTATCAATCTGCTGTTGTTTGCCTTCAAGTATGGTGGCCTTGTCTACCAGCTCCTGGTAGTTAGTGAAGGTAGCCACCATAAGCTGCATACCTAGCTCGTCATTGAGTCCCTCGAGAAACTTCTCCTGTTTTGCGGCATCTGTGGCCACATCATCCGGGGCATAGCGAGCTAACTTGCTGAACTCATCCACGTACTGCCCCACAGTACGGTTCCCCTGGTGTAAGTTGCGGAACTCACGCTTCTTCAGACTCATGGCTCCAGCTGAAACATGAGCGGTGCGGAAAGCCTGCTGGAACTGATCCCACGTGATGGTGCCGATGGGATAAGTGGCGGTGTAGTTCTCCCACCAAGAAGCTGCAGGTCCATCAAGTTGATGTGCGGCAAAGCGCACCTTCTCTGCATCCGTGCATCCAACAGTGACTAACTCTCTTCCGACCTTGCGGAGCCAATCGTCGGCCACAATCGGCTCAGTGCTGCTAGAGAACACTGGCGGATTCAGCCTTAGGAACCGAGTCAAATTGTCAACAGGGGTGGTGGCGGTGGATTGTTGTTGTTGTTGTTGTTCTGGTTCTGAATGAGCATCTGCATGAGGGCATTCTGCTGCTGGATCAGCTGGGTGAGCTCCGGCGGGAAGTTGAGACCGGGGTCACGTCTCGGAGGCATCTGATGTTTTGGAGTGGATGAGAAAATTAGAATAGAACAATGGTCTAATGAGAAATAACACTACCCATATGAATGCACAATCATAATCACACCAATCATTTATTCAATCCACTCAAACATGGTTCAAACTCGATTACAAAATGCTCACGACTAATCGAAAATAACGGCCTAACAGATAGACGGAAAAAGTAAAATAACATGGCGGTCGACTAAATGTCTTCATCAATTATCCTTGCGTCCTCTGGTGCGATGTCCTCCGGTGTGGCGTCCTCTGTTGCGGCGCCTCCTCTTGCGGCTTTCTCCAGTGGAGCTCCCTTCATAATCCTGATCATTGCTTACGAGAGGTCCGTCATCTCCACTCGGAAAAAGGTCCTCTCCCAAGTCCATCTTTTCCTCTAATGCGGCAACCTTCATCTTCAGGTCGTCGACTCTCTCCTTGAAGTCCGTGATTTCTTCCTCATGGTCAAGGAAGTCTGCGTGTGCCTTCTCCTCCAGTTCCAGTTCACGGAACAACAGCCTCCTGTGTACCTTCGAGTTACGGCGAGTCTGGATCTCCCGTTTCCTGAGGAGACACTCCTAGTCTTGGACATACGAGAGAATGGAATCGTCCTCTACGGTACGGATGATATCTCCATTCCTTGCTCTGCGAGAAACCATGGCGAGGTCTGATGGATCGAGCTCGGCCCTGTACTCTTCTCGGAGATGTCCAAGTGCACGATATATCGCCATGTCTCTTCCGAGGATCCAGTTGAAATCAGTAAACTCAAAGTCAATAGGCTCTGTATGTCCTCCGAAGGTTCTCCCTGGAATATGCACCTCAATCCTGTAGCGGGTATCCGTCGGAAGCGCATTGGTAGGCTTCCCGGTGATCGAGGGCAGAGCAATCTTCAGCTTCTTCACGATCTGGACCAGCTTCCTGCCGAAGGGCATCGTCTCATCTGGCTGGCAAAACTCCGGTAGCAAAACTGGGGTGAAATCGGCGGCCATCTAGAATGTTGAAAATCGGAGAGAAGTCAGAAATGAACAGGGGAGAATTACGGAATGATAAGGATATAAAATAAATAGTCTCTTCCTATGGCTTTCCGATCCTAGGGGTTACGTCCTACGGTCAGCGTGTGCTCTGATACCATCTCTGTAGCGACCTGACCCAAAATCGGTCAAGTCTCTGTGTCTGTACCATCCCAAGATCATGCTGGCACTCACAGTACATTGATGAAATAATCAAAGTTCAATCACACCTGAATTTATTACACGGTTCTCATATCGAGTCTTTATTACAATAGAATAAATTCGGCCGAAGGCCAACTCATGAGAAATAAACTAAGTAAAGCTGCGGAAGCGTAGAAGAATAGCGAGTCCATCCGACTCCAAAGGGCAATCGCCAAGCGCGGATCGTAGCCTCAATCCTGATCGGAATACTCCTCTGCAACATAAGACGTTGCAGCCGTGTAGGTCAGCATTTTGAATATGCCGGCAAGTCATGAAGAGAGAACAATAATAAAAATTACTAACACTACATGCAATTTGGCTGTGGGGCTCTAAGTTTCATCATTTTGCGAAAAGCCAATTTTTCCCTACTACAGTGGACTTGCTTGCAAATACTACAAAATTGTTGGTAGTTATTGAGATGGTTCCACCAACCAATGTCTCATTCCCAAATTATTAAGTCATAACCCCCTCAATTAATTTATTAATTTTAGTGTTGAGATTTCCGAATACTTCCAAGTTCCAGAGGCTCAAATTGTCCGTAACCGGGGACACGGCTAATCGATTAGATCTTTAACTCTGCAGAGGTTTGCGCACTTTACCCGCAAGAATCGTTCCCTCCTTTTAAGTCTTCGCACTTCATGGTGTTTGAAGAGGGGACGAACGAAACAGGGTCTTCCGAAGAGTTCCTCTGGCCACTGTCGGTACCCATCCAATCCTACCGTTCTTCTACGTCTCGTAGTACCGTCCGGCCAGAGTCACAACTAGGGTTGACCAAGCCAGAGCCCATATTGGCTTGCGGCTGCACAGGTAAGCTTCCGGTCAATGGGATATCCATCCGTCTCTTCGTGGCTGGGTGAAGCTTTCCGCAAGATGTCATGGCACTTCTCCATGCATCCCGGCCAACCACTGGGTTCTCCAGGGTGCCCATCAACCGTCCTCCACCCAGTAGTGAATTCCGAAGTCCATTTTGAGATTGAAGTTCATGGGGTTGTCATCATCTTGACTCTCACATCTCCCTTATGAATTCACTCAACCAACCCCGTCTACGAGCATAGCAAAATTAAACTACTTCGTCCCGGGCCATGGTAACAAGGGGAATTGGTTCATCCTACCTCATGATACTACTCAAGAACATAACTTCAAAATTTCACCTACTGCATGCATGGTGGGGAGGTATAACTCTAATGCAATAAAAATCATAGGTATTGTAAAGAAACATGATCAATGACTTGCCTTGCTGACGATCTTCGTAAACTAGGGACTCGTGGTAGCAAGCTTCGCACTCCGGAAATTCTACCGAGGCAAACAATAACCATAATAAGCATACAAACATATGATCACTTACATAACAACATAGTAACATAACACACCAAAACAAACGAATCAAAACCCAAAGGAAAACTCGAAGAAATCCAACACTAGGTTTTTCCTACTTCAAGCAACAACTAAAAATAGTTTTTCATAACAAAAAATTTCTTAACAGAACCTAAGCATGGGTTTATGCTACCTAACAGAAAAGAATTCATCAAGCAACTAGGAGCAAAAAGAATCACCTTAAAAACTATTATAAAACTCCTATTAGGCCTAAAGCAAATTCTAGTAAGAAAAATAAAATAAAAGTTTTATTTATTATAAATAAAATTTCATGCTCTAAAGTTACAGAAACTAATCAAGAATAAACTATCTCTCATGAAAAATAAATTTATTTGCTAAGTAAAACAATAGGAAAACAGTAGCTAGTTAATTAATTAAGAATAACATGATTCTGATTAAAACTATTTTTTTATTAATCCTAAAATGCCCAAATAAATTCCTATGGTTAGGCAATGTCAAAACAAAGTTGTGACAAAAAGAATCACTAAAAAATAATTTTCCTAACTCATTTTATAGCAGAATTACTATTCTGTCTAAATCTAAAATAAAGAAATTTTAAATAATTTTAACATGGCTAATTATATATTCTACAGAAACTATAAGAAATTTGCAAACCAACAAAAAAAGAATCACTTAAAAATATTTAGTAGATTAAAAGATATGAATTTTTCAAATCTGAAACTATTCTGTTAAAACAGAAAACGAAAAATAAAGAAAAACGGGCTAATGGGCCTATATAACGCTTCGGCGTAATATAATTAAACTACGCACGTGGTTTAAAACGAGTCGGCCGGTCTAATAAAAAAAAACCTAACTAAACCGATCTGAACCGGTTTTTTATAACTAAACCTAAAATAAAACATACCCCTTCGGGGGATCTAATCTACACCGTTGGGTTTAGATCCAACGGCGGCGAGGTGTTCCGGCGACGTACCGAGGCGGCGACGGCGACGGCGGCTCGGGCGGCGAGTGCTCCGGCGACTCCGGTGGTCGGGGGCGTCGGCGGGGACCTCCGGCGGGTGCGGACGGGCGAGGGGAGTGGTTTGGTGGAGTCGGGCGAGCTCGGGGTGGCCGGGGTGGGTCGGGGTGAAGCTAATGCCGGCGGCGGCGCTCGGTTGCTCCGGCGAGCGATGCAGCGAGGGAGAGAGGGTCGG
>LR880967.1:835637479-835647864 GCA_904067115.1 Aegilops sharonensis
GGTTGGCGTGGGCGAGGGGAAGGTGACGGGGTGGGGTCCACCCGTCAGTGAGAGGGAGGGGGAGCGCGTCGGGTCGGTCGGCCGAGGCGAGAGGGTTTCGGGCGGGGGCTCGGTCGGCTGGCTCGCTGGGCCGGTTCGGTGGGCTGCCCAGGTGCTGGCTGGGCCAGTCGGCCTGGCTGGCGCCTGGGTCTTTTCTTTTTCCATTTTTTTTGAAAATAAAAACAGAGAGAAAATATATAGAATATAAATATTTTATATAGGACATATATATATATATATATATCAAAATTATCAGGGGAATATTCCCTATCATTTGAACATTTTTCCAGGGGCAAAATCCAAACTTTATAAAAAAATCATTTTTCAAAAAATTCGAAATAAAACTCAAATTTGAATTCAAACTTTTTGGCAATGTTTTTCCTCTGATATTTTTGAAGTGTCATGTTTACTCCTCTCATACTTTTTCTCAAGTATTTATCAGGCATAGATTTTGAAATGATTTCCACTGCCAAAATTTGAATTCATATTCCAACAACTCCAAAACTTCTGAAACTTCAAATGCCACTCAAATTCAAACAGAATGCATAGATGCTTAGCTATAATTGTAAAACATTCCAAATAGGAAATTTGGGATGTTACACAAGAGCTCCCCCTAAATTTGTGCATATGTTAAAATTTTCTTTGGACTGCAAATGCACAAGAGATTAGGCTCATGGGTTACTCTTCCATGTTACATACATCTTGGTGGAGCGCCCAAAATAATAACAATTGAATACATGCACTCATCACCAAGCAAAGTGAATGATCACATAGAATAGATAAGATAATATCATCAAACATGCATAAGTGTAGCTTATGATCAAACACATGATCATCAATGTCTCACAAACATAACATAGCATCACAAGCACTCAAAAGCAAACAAGTTTAAAAGCCACCAAATCAAGAGAGAACAAAAACAACACACTCTCTCTCGAAGCCTATGATCTATACATTTTTCTCCCCCTTTGGCAACAAGTTACCAAAAAGTTCCTAGAAAATGCATAGGACTAGATCGACTCTCAGGCTTGATCTTCTGGTGGTGGTGGAGTCTGGATAACTCCAAGGATGAAGGCTTCTGTTGAAGTGGATGGAGCTGGAGCTGAAGTAGATGCTGGAGCTAGTTGGGCTGGTGCTGTAGCTGGAGCTGAGGAGGTGGCTCTGGTGTCTGGAGTTGGCACTGCGGCTGACCTCTGAGCTCTTGGCACTCTGGCAAATGCATCAGTCGTTGTTCCTCCCTTCCTTTCCTGCATGTCATCCTGCAGTTGCTCTACTGCTGACTGTATCTCAGTTACTTTCACATCTAAGTCATAGAACTTTTGTTCCATGATCCTCTCTAAGCTCTCCTGATTTTGAGTGAGGGTGGCCAGTCCTTTCTCAATCCTCAATGTTGATGCTATTAAGTAACCAAGCTGCTCCTGCTTGTTCTTCAAGAGGTACTCAGATGCCTCCTCTTGAGTTGGCATCCTGGCAGCTTTCTCCTTCCTTGCCTTCTCCTTCCTTTCTTGTGCTTGAACTGACGAAGGATCATTCTCATTCATGAAAACCTTGTTGTCCTCAAAGTCTGGATAAAGTGGAAAATGTTCCTTATCCAACAGATATTTGCCTTTGCCCATTTTTGAGTTAATCAACTCCTGGATCTGAGGGGCATATCCACAGCTACTCTTCTGGTCTGTTGCAGTCCTCTTTATGGTTTCAACCATAAGGCTCATGGCTTTGAATTTTTGTGGCACATCGAACAAATGCAACATGTTGATAGCATGCCCTCTAATCATATTGTGGTCACCAGACTTAGGCAATAGGGTGTGCCTTAAGATCCAATTGATTGTTGGCAGCCCTGACAGAAGGAAGTGGACTGATCCAAACTTATGAGTCTCTAGGGCATCATCTGGGATCTCCTTGTACATGTGTGCCATGGTATTGTGATCCATCTTCTTCTTTGCATATACATCGAGGTCATCTTCTCTCTCTTCTGGGGCATTGATCAACTTTGCCCACTCCTCAACAGTTGATTGGTACCTTGTACCTTCAGACATCCACAATATCCTGCCATCCGGATAAAAGTGTGATGTGGAGTAGAACTGCATGATAAGTTCATCGCTCCAGTTTGTGAGCTTTTGCCCAACAAAGTCTGCTACTCCAACAGCAACAAAATTGTCTTGCACTCCAGGACAGTGCTCTTCCTTCTCCTTTATGTAGGTCCAGTCGACCCACCTCATGTCACAAATGATTGGCTTCTTGTCCAGCAGAATGGTCTCATAAAAATCCTGCTGCTCCTTGTGTGGAACCTGTAATCCACAGCAGTCCTTCTCCTTGTGGCATATGGATCTGACATCCTCCACAGCCTCAACCCATGATCTCTTATGATCTTCATGTCCTCAGCCATAGGATGAGCATCATTGTTGTCTGGGATCTTGGGCTTGAGTTTCCTCAGAACTTGTCCTTCTTCATCTTCCTCCTCAGTAGCCTCATGCACAGAGGCCTTGTTCTTCTCAGCAGCTGGAATACTCTTGGTATTCCTCTTTGGTGCAGACTTGGCCTTAGAGGCAGCTTTGGGTGCTTCCTTGGGCTTAGATGTGGCAGCCCCAGATCTAATAGCATCACCCATCAGCTTTGGTGCCTTAGGTGCTGGTGCAACAACCTCTTCTTCATCTTCCATCATGGAAGGTCTCCCAATGACTCTGATTGTGGTCTTCTTGACCCTTTCTTTCCTCTTTTTCCCTTCAGCAGCAACTGGCTCTTTGGGTGCAGGCTTTTCAGGAATCTGAGTTGATGCTCTGGCCTTTGGCATAGGTTATCTGCCTGCTGGCCTTTTGACTTTCAAGCCTGGCATTGTGCTTTGAGCTGAGCCATACTCCTTCTTGAGCACTACTTTCTTGGAAGTAGCTTCATCCTCTTCTGCTATATAATCTTCATCTTCAGAGTCTGATGTTCTCTTCTTCCTTTGTCTGGTGGTAGCTTTTGGCAAATTGCTTGGGGTACTTCTGCTGCCTTCATCTGAAGAACTGGAGGGACTAGTGCCCTCACTCATTTGCACCTGCTCCTCTGACCTGTTTTTGCTGTCACTTTGATCAGACATGCTGCAAACTCTGATTGCTGACCCTGTGAAGAGTTTATAGATGAGGTAGAGTGGATGAGCATCACAACATGCAGAGATTTTTGCAAAAAGAATGACTTGAAAATTCAGTTTTAGTTTTCCACAGAAAGCATTTCGGATCAACCGATTTTCAAACTCGGTGATACCGAAGCTGTTTTGGAACCTAAACTGATGAACTCGGTTGGACCAAGTCATAGTTCGGTGGCACCGAGACAGCTAGGGTTTCACAGAATCCTAAAATCGGTCTCACCGATTAGTAATTCTCGGTCAGACCGAGTCTCACTAGTGCAATGGCATAAGCCAAATCGGTGGGACCGAGTTTTTCAACTTGGTGGGTCCGAGATGGTTTCGGCGGAAACCTAACCCTAAATTTTCGAATCAAAACTACTCTACGGATTGTATTGACTGGATAGGAGTGTTTCAAACGTGGCTAGAATCAATAAGAATACAATGTGCTAGGAATCAGATGGGGGAAAGCACAATGATCGAGTCCATACCCTAGTTCGGTGGAGACTCGCTACGGCGGCAACGACGGGGTTGAATACCGTTGACGGCGATGGAGACCAGCGACTGGAGGCGGCTGACGGCGAGGAGACGGTCTGGAGACCATGGAGGCAGAGCGAGCTATTGCGCGGGCAAAGGGGTTCGGAGAAATTTCCAAATTTTGCCCGTCACTATATATAGCCTGACCCTGTCGGTGTGACCGAGTGGAACAACTCGGTGGCACCGAGATGCAAAACTGTGTACAGTTATTGCAACTCGATGTGACCGAATGGTTCAAATCGGTTGCACCGAGATCGAAAACATAGATTGACTTAATGATCTCGGTAGGACCGAAAGGGTGGAATCGGCCAGACCGAGAATCACAAAGAAGTTTTGGAAGTTTAAGTCTATGACGAATCGGGGACTCCGAGTGCTCCTCACACAGAGTGGTTCGAATCTGACTTGATCAAATTTTGTGATGTAGCATGAATAGAGTTTGAGATGAGAAAAGCATAGATAGCTAGAGAAGGTTCTTAGGCATTCTTGTCCATCCACTTGGCAAAAAGAAAAGAGACCAAACAATCAAAACAACAAGTGGATGTCCTCGAATGAGTAAAGTATGCAACCAACATGCTCACTCAACAAGATGACAAATGAAATATGTGACAAAGCATGCACAACCAATACTAGCATCTATCAAACAATTGGCGATGACTAGGTCATCTATATATGAGTATATTGACTTAGGAGTCAAATGATAGACATTTGATCATAGGTCATACTCATCGTTTAAGCTCAAGTGGGGTTACCACTTTTACAAAATGCATTGATGTGTTCACACCATTAGAGTTGCTTTGACTCAATCCTTAGAGTTAAGCTCCCCCTAGATGTGAGATCCCCCCTTAGAGGGATGAACTAACCTTGGGTTCTGTCGATGATGACTTCATGTAGGTGTTGAAGATATGGATGCTCAATGTTGATGTAGATCTTTCGGAGCAATCCGTTGGAGTGAGTTGTACTTTCAACTTACCTACATGGGTTAGTCCCACAAGGAACAAACAAGAATATACATAGACATAGAGTGATGCACACACAAAATGATGTCCATGAAAACATTTGGTTACCTTGTCCCTTGCCTTACCAACATGAGGGTTTGTGACTCGTTGAACTAATGCAAGATGTGGAAGTTGATTGCACTTGTTCTGGCCATAATGATATGAGTGAAGAATGTTGGCGGAGTCACCCTCAAGAACTCTCTAGTTCTTCTTCTTAGGGATCCACATCATCTTGATGGGAATCCTTGGAGTTGTAGTTGTACTTGATGAAGTAGAACTTGATGTAGTCTTGGGAATCCACTTGACTGAGACCTTGGGTGCTTCTTCAAATGCATCAATCTCTTCTTGAAGCTTGTCTTTGCCTTTATTCTTGTGGTCTTGTGGTGGAAGATCATCTTGTGCTTGTGTTCCCTTGAAGGAAGTAGGATCATACTTCTCTTGTTGAGGAACAAACTTCGTCTTGGGGTATTGATCTTCTTCCCACTCAACTCCATTGGCATTGAACTTTCATTCAAAACCAACACCTTGATTCTTCCGGTGCCTTCCTTGCTTGCGTACAATTTCCTCGAATTGCTTACTCCCGGCAAGACTCTTGTATACACCTTTCTCTATAATTCCCTTCAATAAGCTATTTTCTTGCTCAAGTGTAACTTGGCTAAGAGAATCATTAGTGGAATCGAGAGAACTACTAGAAGCAACAATATTGGCTTTGACATTATTATTGTTACTACTAGAGGAAGAATCTTTCTTGTACTTGTTACTAGACTTGACTTGAGGCATGTAAGTAGATAAGAGTAAACGCTTGGCAATGTAAGAAGAACTTTTCTTACGGAGATCATCATTGATTGCCTTTAAGAATTCATGCTCTTGCTCAAGATTGAGCTTTTCAAAGCGTAACTTCTCATGAGCTCTTAAAAGTTCTCGATGATCTTCGAAGATAGTTTCATGAGCCAACTTAAGAGTGTTTAGTTCTTTAGTTATATGCTCAATCTTCTCCTTATCATTGTCATTCTTTTCAGCATGATTAATTGATGTTTCATCATAGTATTCATCACTAGAGTTATCAACAAGTAAATCATCATCCCCTAGCAAGTCATCTTCATCAACATCAAAATCAACATACTCGGGGTGTGTTACCTTAGGACCTTTGGCCATGAAGCATCTTCCAATTCCTTCATTTGGTGATTCAAATATGTCGTAGGAGTTGGTTGACACAAGTGCTAGACCGGCAACACCTTCATCTTGAGTGTATTCGGAGTCGGAGTGATAGCTTCTCTCGGAGTGATGGTCGGAGTCGGATACCCATTCACCAACATGAGCTTGATGTCTTCGTTTTGTGTAGCTCTTCGATAACTTATCCTTCCTTTCCGAATCCTTGCTTCTCCGTGAGGATCTTCGTTCATAGCGATCATCTCTACTCCTCCTCTCTCTTGGTGGTGATTCTTCTCTTTTGCTTCTTCTTCTTGGAGAATCTTCTCTTCTTTTGTAGGGTGCCGTACACTCATTTGAGTAGTGTCCGGGTCTCCCACAATTTTAGCAATTGCGCTCTCGACTAGAAGATCTTTTGTCATGGTAAGATCTTGACTTGGAGCTTCTTTCTTTGCTTCTACTCTTGTAGAATTTGTTGAAGTTCTTCACCATTAAGCTCAATTCTTCATTGAAGGTTTGTTTATCACTTGATGATGTGGGGGCTTCACTTGAGGCTTTGTAAGCACCACTTGACTTGTTGTGAAGTTCCTCCTTATCCTTAAGTGACATCTCATGAGCAACAATTCTTCCAATGACTTCCGTTGGCTTGAGATCTTTGTAGTTTGGCATCATTTGGATCAATGTGCACACAGTATCATATTTTCCATCCAATGCTCTTAGGATCTTCTTGATGATGAATTTGTCGGTCATCTCTTCACTCCCTAAGCCGGCAATCTCATTTGTGATAAGGGCAAGCCTAGAGTACATTTCAGTGACACCTTCACCATCCTTCATTTTGAACTTGTCAAGCTGACTTTGGAGCACATCCAACTTGGATTCCTTGACGGATTCGGTACCTTCGTGCATATCAATCAAAGTATCCCAAATTTCCTTTGCATTCTCAAGATGGCTGATTTTGTTGAATTCTTTGGGGCACAATCCGTTGAAGAGGATATCACAAGCTTGAGCGTTGTATTGCAGCATCTTCAACTCTTCCGCGCTAGCTTCACGGTTCGGTTCTCTCCCATCGAAGAATTCACCTTGCAAACCAATACACACAGCAGCCCAAACGGCGGGCTTATGTCCGAGAATATGCATTTTCATCTTATGCTTCCAACTAGCAAAATTAGTACCATCAAAGTAAGGACCTCTACGGTGATAGTTTCCCTCGCTAGACACCATACTCTCCTAGGTTGTGAAACCAAGGCTATGACCACCAAAAGCTATGGAAATCAAAGCAAATGGAGACCAAAGCTCTGATACCACTTGTAGGACCTTGAAGTATGTCTAGACGGGGGGTGATTAGACTACTTGACCAATTAAAAACTTAACCTTTTCCCAGTTTTAGAGTTTGGCAGATTTTAGCTAACTTAGGACAAGTCAAGCAATCATCACAAAATTCAAGCAAGCATGCAAAAGAGTATATAGGCAGCGGAAATTAAAGCATGCAACTTGCAAGAAAGTAAAGGGAAGGGTTTGTAGAATTCAAATGCAATTGGAGACACGGAAGTTTTTGGCGTGGTTCGGATAGGTGGTGCTATCGTACATCCACGTTGATGGAGACTTCAACCCACGAAGGGTAACGGTTGCGCGAGTCCACGGAGGGCTCCACCCACGAAGGGTCCACGAAGAAGCAACCTTGTCTATCCGACCATGGCCGTCACCCACAAACGACTTGCCTCACTAGCGGTAGATCTTCACGAAGTAGGCGATCTCCTTGCCCTTACAAACTCCTTGGTTCAACTCCGCAATCTTGTCGGAGGCTCCCAAGTGACACCTAGCCAATCTAGGAGACACCACTCTCCAAGAAGTAACAAATGGTGTGTTGATGATGAACTCCTTGCTCTTGTGCTTCAAATGATAGTCTCCCCAACACTCAACTCTCTCTCATAGGTTTTGGATCTGGTGGAAAGAAGATTTGAGTGGAAAGCAACTTGGGAATGCTAGAGATCAAGATTCATATGGTAGGAATGGAATATCTTGGCCTCAACACATGAGTAGGTGGTTCTCTCTCAGAAATGGTAAGTTGGAAGTGTAGGTTTAGTCTGATGGCTCTCTCCACGAATGAAGAGGAGGTGGAGGGGTATATATAGCCTCCACACAAAATCTAACCGTTACACACAATTTACCAGTCTCGGTGGGACCGAATCAACAAACTCGGTCGAACCGATTTAGTAAACCTAGTGACCGTTAGGGTTTTCAGTGGGACTGGCATGCAACTCGGTAGGACCGATATGGTTAGGGTTAGGGCATAACGTAATCTCGGTGAGACCGATTACACAAACTCGGTGAGACCGATTTTGGTAATTAGCTAACCAGAGAGTTGGTCAGCTAAACTCGGTGGGACCGATTTGCTCTTTTCGGTGAGACCGAAATGTTACAAAAAGGAAACAGAGAGTTTACATTGCAATCTCGGTGGGACCGATCCGCTCTTTCGGTGAGACAGAAAAGTTACGAAAAGGAAACAAAGAGATTAAAATCCCATCTCGGTGAGACCGAGATCCCTATCGGTAGAACCGATTTGCCTAGGGTTTGTGGCAGTGGCTATGACTATTGAACTCGGTGGCGCCGGGTTGGAAGAATCGGTGTGACCGATTTTGGCTTTGGGTTTAGGTCATATGTGGATGTGAGAAAGTAGCTGAGGGTTTTGGAGCATATCACTAAGAACATGAAGCAAAAGGCTCATTAAGCAACACCTCATCCCTCCTTGATAGTATTGGCTTTTCCTGTAGATGATCACTAAAATATAAAATGAAGAGTCTTGAGCTTTTGAGCTTGAGCCAATTCTTTGTCATTAGCATTTTGAGGGATCCACTTTCATCATCCATGCCATGCCATTCATTGAGCTTTCCTGAAATAATAGTCTTGGAATAGCATTAGCTCAATGAGCTATATCTTGTTATGAATTACCAAAACCACCTAGGGATAGTTGCACTTTCAAGAAGAGATTAAAAATCTTGCAGGAAGCTATGGAAGAAGAAATTGATGAAACTGTGAGCTCATTGGATGAAAAAGATGATGAGGAGAGCGAAGAACAAAAGGAGGAAGAGCGGATTAGCTACCCGTGCCCACCTTCTAATGAGAGTAACCCTCCAACTCATACATTATTTAATTCCCCTTCGTGCTTACCGAAGGATGATTGCTATGATGATTGCTATGATCCCTTGAATTTGCTTGAAATATCCCTTTTTGATGATGCCTGCTATGCTTGTGGCCAAGATGCCAATATGAATTATGCTTATGGAGATGAACTTGCTATAGTTCCTTATGTTAAACATGAAATCGTTGCTATTGCACCCACGCATGATAGTCCTATTATCTTTTTGAATTCTCCCTACTACACTTTATTGGAGAAGTTTGTGCTTATTAAGGATTATATTGATGGGTTGCCTTTTACCATTGCACATGATGATTTTGATGAATATAATATGCATGTGCTTGCTGCTCCTACTTGCAATTATTATGAGAGAGGAACTCTATCTCCACCTCTCTATGTCTCCAACACGATAGAATTGCAAGAAACTGCTTATACTATGCATTGGCCTTTACTATGTGTGCATGAATTGTTCTTTTATGACATGCCGATGCATAGGAAGAGAGTTAGACTTAGCCGTTACATGATACATGTTACTTTGTGCTCACTACTAAAATACAAATCATTGCTTATTAAAATTGGCTTTGATATACCTTGGGATCCGGGTGGATTCACTACTTGAGCACTATATGCCTAGCTTAATGGCTTTAAAGAAAGCGCTGCCAGGGAGACAACCCGGAAGTTTTAGAGAGTCATTTATTTCAGTTGAGTGCTTTCATATAGTTTAAAAACAACAAAAATAAAGAGGGTAACCCAAAACTTTTTCAAAAAGAAAAGTGAAAGTGAGAGAGACGAGCATTGTGAAAGTGGGGGACGTCCTTGAACTTTGTTCATGCCCATGGGAGCTTTGTGAATCTTAATTACAGAAACTTTTCAGTAAAAATAATTATCCCCTTGTACAATTCCATTGTTTTTATAGAAATAATGTGCCAAGGTTTGCCTTTAGGATGTTTACAATGCTTGTTGGTTTGTGCGGTGCAGGACAGAAACTTTGGCTGTAGTGCGTGAATTTTAGTTTTTTACTGGAACGTCAAATGGTTCTGATTCTTTTTGCACTGTCTTTCTGTACAAATTGTTTATTTTTCCTAAGTTTGGCAGAATTTTTCAAGTACCATAAGTATGGTGAATGTTCAGATTTCTACAGACTGTTCTGTTTTAGCCAGATTCTGTTTTTGATGCATAGTTTGCTTGTTTTGATGAAACTATCAATTTATATCAGTGGATTAAGCCATGAAAAAGTTATATTACAGTATACACAATGCAAAAACAAAATATGAATATGTTTTCAACAGTACTTAGAGTAGTGATTTTCTTTATTATACTAACGGATCTTACCGAGTTTTCTGTTGAAGTTTTGTGTGGATGAAGTGTTCGATGATCGAGAAGATCTCGATGTGAGAAGAAGGAAGAGAGGCAAGAGCTCAAGCTT
>LR880967.1:835647981-835659842 GCA_904067115.1 Aegilops sharonensis
AAGTATGGTGAATGTTCAGATTTCTACAGACTGTTCTGTTTTAGCCAGATTCTGTTTTTGATGCATAGTTTGCTTGTTTTGATGAAACTATCAATTTATATCAGTGGATTAAGCCATGAAAAAGTTATATTACAGTATACACAATGCAAAAACAAAATATGAATATGTTTTCAACAGTACTTAGAGTAGTGATTTTCTTTATTATACTAACGGATCTTACCGAGTTTTCTGTTGAAGTTTTGTGTGGATGAAGTGTTCGATGATCGAGAAGATCTCGATGTGAGAAGAAGGAAGAGAGGCAAGAGCTCAAGCTTGGGGATGCCCGAGGCACCCCAAGTAAATATTCAAGGATACTCAAGCGTCTAATCTTGGGGATGCTGGGAAGGCATCCCCTCTTTCTTCAACAAATATCGGTATGTTTTCGGATTCGTTTCATTCACATGATATGTGCAAATCTTGGAGCGTCTTTTGCATTTAGGTTTTTCTTTTTATTTTATGCACCATGCTGGTATGAGATGGTCCTTGGTTGATTTATAGAATGCTCTATGCACTTCACTTATATCTTTTGAGTATGGCTTTATAGAATGCTCATTGCACTTCACTTATATCTTTTGAGTATGGCTTTATAGAATGCTTCATGTGCTTCACTTATATCATTTGAAGCTTGGATTGCCTGTTTCTCTTTACATAGATAACCGCCATTTGTATAATGCTCTTTTGCTTCTCTTATATTTGTTAGAGTGTGGGCATATCTTTTGTAGAAATAATTAAAACTCTCTTGCTTCACTTATATCTATTTAGAGAGATGACAGGAACTGGTCATTCACATGGTTAGTCATAAAATCCTACATAAACTTGTAGATCGCTGAATATGATATGTTTGATTCCTTGCAATAGTTTTGCGATATAAAGATGGTGATATTAGATTCATGCTAGTTGAGTAATTGTGAAATTGAGAGATACTTGTGTTGAGGTTTGCAAGTCTCGTAGCATGAACGTATGGTGAACCGTTATGTAACGAAGTCGAAGCATGAGGTGTTTATTGATTGCCTTCCTTATGAGTGGCGGTCGGGGACGAGCGATGGTCTTTTCCTACCAATCTATCCCCCTAGGAGCATGCGCGTAGTACTTTGTTTTGATGACTAATAGATTTTTGCAATAAGTATGTGAGTTCTTTATGACTAATGTTAGGTCCATGGATTATACGCACTCTCACCCTTCCATCATTGCTAGCCTCTGTGGTACCGTGCATTGCCCTTTCTCACCTCGAGAGTTGGTGCAAACTTCGCCGGTGCATCCAAACCCCGTGATATGATACGCTCTATCACACATAAGCCTCATTTTATCTTCCTCAAAACAGCCACCATACCTACCTATCATGGCATTTCCATAGCCATTCCGAGATATATTGCCATGCAACTTCCATCATCATATACATGACTTGAGCATTCATTGCCATATTGCTTTGCATGATCGTAAGATAGCTAGCATGATGTTTTCATGGCTTGCCCGTTTTTTGATGTCATTGCTATGCTAGATCATTGCACATCCCTGTACACCGCCGGAAGCATTCATATAGAGTCATATCTTTGTTCTAGTATCGAGTTGTAATATCGAGTTGTAAGTAAATAAAAGTGTGATGATCATCATTATTAGAGCATTGCCCCATCAAAAAAAAGAGAGGCCAAAGAAGCCTAAATAAAAAAATGGGGCCAAAGAAGCCCGCAAAAAAAATAAAAAAAAATAAAAAGGGGCAATGTTACTATCTCTTTTTCCACACTTTTGCTTCAAAGTAGCACCATGTTCTTCATGTAGTGAGTCTCATATCTTGTGCTTCAAAGTAGCACCATGTTCTTCATATAGATTGCCTCCTATGTTGTCACTTTCATATACTAGTGGGAATTTTCATTATAGAACTTGGCTTGTATATTCCAACGGTGGGCTTCCTCAAATGCCCTAGGTCTTCATGAGCAAGCAAGTTGGATGCACACCCACTTAGTTTCTTTTATTGAGCTTTCATACACTTATAGCTCTTAGTGCATCCGTTGCATGGCAATCCCTACTCCCTCGCATTGACATCAATTGATGGGCATCTCCATAGCTCGTTGATTAGCCGCGTCGATGTGAGACTTTCTCCTTTTTTGTCTTCTCCACATAACCCCCATCATCATATTCTATTCCACCTATAGTGCTATGTCCATGGATCACGCTCATGTATTGCGTGAAAGTTGAAAATGTTTGAGAACATCAAAAGTATGAAACAATTGTTTGGCTTGTCATCAGGGTTGTGCATGATGTAAATATTTTGTGTGGTGAAGATGGAGCATAGCCAGACTATATGATTTTGTAGGGACGAGCTTTCTTTGGCTATGTTATTTCAATAAGACATAATTGCTTGGTTGGTATGCTTGAAGTATTATTGTTTTTATGTCAAAGGATAGACTATTGCTTTGAATCACTCGTGTATTAATATTCATGCCATGATTAGACATATGATCAAGATTATGCTAGGTAGCATTCCACATCAAAAATTATTCTTTTTTATCATTTACCTACTCGAGGACGAGTAGGAATTAAGCTTGGGGATGCTGATACGTCTCCGTCGTATCTATAATTTTTGATTGTTCCATGCCAATATTATTCACTTTCATATACTTTTTGGCAACTTTTTATATTATTTTTGGGACTAACATATTGATCCAGTGCCCAGTGCCAGTTCCTGTCTGTTGCATGTTTTATGTTTCGCAGAATATCCATATCAAATGGAGTCCAAACGGGATAAAAACGGATGGAGCTTATTTTTGGAAAATACGGAAAATTCCGGAAGAAAAATCCACGCGAGACGGTGCCCGAGGTGGTCACGAGGTAGGGGGCGCGCCTGACCCCCCTGGGCGCGCCCCCTACCCTCGTGAGCCCACCGTAAGGCGGTTGATGCTCTTCTTTTGCCGCAAGAAAGCTAATATTTGGAAAAAAATCACGGCGAAGGTTTCAGGCCAATCGGAGTTACGGATCTCCATATATACGCGAAACGGTGAAACAGAGCCAGAACAGAATGCAGAAACAGAGAGATAGATCCAATCTCGGAGGGGCTCTCGCCCCTCCCGCGCCATGGGAGCCAAGGACGAGAGGGGAAACCCTTCTCCCATCTAGGGAGAAGGTCAAGGAAGAAGAAGAAGGAGGGGGCCCTCTCCCCCTCGCTTCCGGTGGCGCCGGAGCGCTGCCGGGGGCCATCATCATCACCGCGATCTTCACCAACACCGCCGTCATCTTCACCAACATCTCCATCACCTTCCCCCCTCTATCTACAGCGGTCCACTCTCCCGCAACCCGCTGTACCCTCTACTTGAACATGGTGCTTTATGCTTCATATTATTATCCAATGATGTGTTGCCATCCTATGATGTCTGAGTAGATTTTCGTTGTCCTATTGGTGGTTGATGAATTGCTATGATTGATTTAATTTGCTTGAGGTTATGTTGCTGTCCTTTGGTGCCCATCATATGAGCGCGCACGTGGATCACATCATAGGGTTAGTTGTATGTTGATAGGACTATGTATTGGAGGGCAAGAGTGACAGAAGCTTCAACCTAGCATAGAAATTGATGAATACAGGATTGAAGGGGGACCAATATATCTTAATGCTATGGTTGGGTTTTACCTTAATGAACGTTAGTAGTTGCGGATTCTTGCTAATAGTTCCAATCATAAGTGCATAGAATTCCAAGTAAGGGATGACATGCTAGCAGTGGCCTCCCCCCACATAATACTTGCTATCGATCTAGTAAAGTAGTCAATTGCTTAAGGGACAATTTAGCCACACCTACCACCACTTTTCCACACTCGCCATATTTACTTTAGTTGTGTCTTTATCTAAACAGCCCCTAGTTTTATTTTCGTGCTCTTTACTTTCTTGTTAACCTATCCAAAAACACCTACAAAGTACTTCTAGTTTTATACTTGTTCTAGGTAAAGTAAACGTCAAGCGTGCGTAGACTTGTATCGGTGGTCGATAGAACTTGAGGGAATATTTGTTCTACCTTTAGCTCCTCGTTGGGTTCGACACTCTTACTTATCGAAAACTGTTGCGATCCCCTATACTTGTGGGTTATCAGGAGGTCACTCGAGGATTTTTGTTGGTAAGGGCATGTACAATGGTTGATAAGGTAGTCTTATCTTAAGTCTGCCACGTATGCAAGTGGTAGTAGTTTCTTGGCATTTTAGTGGTTTCTTGCATTATTAGGGGTTTCTTGTAAGGACCAATGTATGTACTACTAGCGACAAAAGGCGATTCTAGCATGCGTTGTACTCCAACGAATACTACTAGTGGTCGCGGGAGTGTATACCTCGTTTTGTGGGTTCGATCCCGGCCGAACGCACGGCGGCGTTTTTTTTAAATAGTACTACTACACTTCGCTGCGAGCCAATATTTTACACGGGTAGTTTGAGTTTTGAATTCAAACGGACGTGCGGCCCCACAATGTGGGTGCACTGGATAGCCTAGCCACGTGAACGGGTTTTCCTTCCCAGCATCCCGTGGCTCGCGTGCTCGCCCTAGCTGCACCTCGCTTGTAGCTTCCTCATCAGCTAGTAGCATATTTAAACTAGTGCCTCCCAATTAAGCCCGAGGAGCCGGAAAAGCCTGGCGAGGCATTGGGAACTATGCAATATGGCTCTGTATGTAAAGTGCTCTACGACTAGCCACAATGTATAGTAACATACACTAGTAACATACACAAATACCTAGACTATGTTACTACCTTCATAGTGGGTAGTAACATAAGTGTGGTAACATGCAAAGCTTCATTTATTAGGCTATAGACTCATATTGCATTGGGACATGTGATGTTACAGTAACTAGCTAAGTTACTGTAACTACCTCTCTCCTCATTAACTCATTGCCACATAAGCAAAGTTGTTGAGTTGGACTCGATGTTACTACTGAAGTTACTCCCACTGTGGCTAGTCTACTACTACTCTGTAGCTTGTGGCGTTGCATGCATGGACTTCACTCCATTATCGGCTCTACTATAAAAGAAATTCCTCTTGACGTGTTTTTTTGAAACGGAGGCAAAAGCTTTGCTTCATCTCATTCATAAAGAAGGAACTACTAACAAAGTTCGACGAGATCCATTACACCTCCACGAATGGAAGTGAAAAGCCTAGTCTCGCTGTATCAAATAACTCAAATGTTCTGCCCCTGCAGTAACCGTCGCTGATAAACAGGCTGCTAGTGTGTGCATGAGAGGAGCGGCTGAGTAGGCCAGCTACGTGAGAGGAGCGGCTGAATAGAGCACCGAGAGTACCCACTAGGCCACTACGCGGGTGTAGTTCCCCTGCATTGATAGTACAACGATGGTTCTAGAGAACAGTAGTACCCTCCACTTCCAACTGTAGCTCCTTGGCCCTGAGATTCAAGAGTTCAAAACTGTTGCACTATACTAGACTAGACTAGAAGTACATTACATCGCACTACTAGTTGAGAAAAGTAGTACTAGTACTGCTACAGTACGAGTACGTACTCCTCCGTCACATAATGTAAGACGTTTTTTGACACTAGTTGGCGTGTGCAAAAAATGGCAAAAACATACCGCCAAAAACTACTACCTAGTGCCAAAAATTTCTTACTAGTGCTATTATTTACAGTATAATGCAGTCCCATAACATTCCATAATGCTAGTACTTAGTAGTAAATAATAGCCTCACCCCTTCGCTGAGGAACGATCTACAGTTGGAAGGGACAAGGCCCTGCGATTACTACGCTCTTATCTCCTTCTCGCCAGTTCCCCTCCCCCAGAAGAGAAGGCAGTTCGTCGCTGCTCCCATGGATTCGCCAGGCGGTTCTCCTCCTCGTCAGGGCTGGGAGACCTTGGACGACGATCCACTGGGAGAAATCGCACGCCGCTCCGACGTCCTCACCGCCGCAAGACTTGGTGCTTCCTGCACCAACTTTTTCAAGACGCTGCTTAAACAGGCTTGGGAAAAGGCCATGCTTGTTGGTCTTCCATGCATCCTCGAGGAGAAGGTTCTTCTATGGGACAATCCTTCGAACAGTCCACCGCTCCCTGGCCATGGTTGCACGTTGACTCTGCTAGATTTGCCGACGTTGAGAGGTAGTCGGATTTTGTCCGATGAGCAGGTCAGTAATGGAGTTTGATCATGTAGTACCTAGTTATTCCATTTCCATCCTGTAATTTCTCCGCTTCCAGCCGTCTTATATATAGGTCTGGGTCGGTGCCAACAAAGATTGGCTTGCATACCTCCGGCCGGATACCACCATCATTTTGCACAATATCCACAGTAGTGTGGCCGTTCTGGTAGACCCCTTCTCCACCATTGGGATCGGCCTTCCGGACTGACTGGGCTTGAATACGTATGATGATGCCTATATGAGATTGAAGAAGATAGCAATTGCGGACCCGCCGACAAAGCGACGCGGCTACGATGATTACTATCTCATCGCGGTGTTCGACATAAGGATTGCCATCAATGCAAGAGGCAGTAACGGCAGAGGCTGGCGCATGTTGGCGGCGGCAGATTTGTACCCCTACATGTTCGAAGATGCCGTGCGCCATCTAGGCTGATCTTCGCGGTGACAAGCCAGGGGACTTGTTTCATCTAGTTGCCATCCTACAGTACGGGAGATTACAAACGGAATACACAAACCATCATTTGCATCCCTAACGGTACTCCATTATTTTGCAGGGACCAGTCATCCCCCGATCAAAATAAGATCGCCAATCCTGGATGTGCATTTCCATCCACGATTCGGTCTAACCTGGAACCTTGTAGCTGACTTTGGCATATTGGGATCAACTATCTTAGCAGTCGTTACCCATGGTACCACTGATGTGCAACATGGTCACACAATCTACCACGATCGGACCGTCACCATCTACCTAGGTATTCCATTTTTTAATCCTCTCGCCTTCTCTTTCATTGTTGTACTAGTAGTATACTTAGTAGTACTAGTAGGAGTACTTTTTACCTTGGAGGACGCGTATAGCTAGCTAGGCCCTTGAAGACTTGAACCCACTAGCTGCCACCATTTTTGTTTTCCCATGTCTTACTATCTCATCCATGTAGCCAAGAGTGGCTATATATAATAAGCCGGTTATTTTACTTCCTCTATACCGGAGTAGTACTATTTGCTGC
The DNA here is from genome assembly GCA_904067115.1 of Aegilops sharonensis. Lineage (NCBI taxonomy): Eukaryota > Viridiplantae > Streptophyta > Magnoliopsida > Poales > Poaceae > Aegilops > Aegilops sharonensis. The sequence goes on from LR880967.1 coordinate 835,655,134, forward strand.
ACAGTATTACTGACCGCCATATTTGAGCACAACATTATTATGCATGGACCTTGAATATGTACGTCACATGTGTCCAGATCTGGGATGCCGCGTGTACCAGATGAACGGCGCCGAGTTCGACCCTTGTGATGCTACATGGGTGCCGAGGAACACTCTTGGAGAGTACTCGCTTTTCATCGGGGACAGCTACCTCATTGTGAAGCGGATGCCACCTTCCGTGCACGACATGGAAGGCCTGCCGTTCATGAAGCATGGTTGTGTCTTCAGTGCGCACCGCCGGATGAACAACATGCTGGGACACGTTATCCCTGATTTATGCCGCTTCAGCTTGGATGAGTCTCCATCGTGTGGAACCGGACTAGAAAGCTGCGACAATGATTCCCGTTGCCCACCGCTATGGATCGTGCCATCCATGAAGAACACCTGGGACTGGAACCTGGAGGAGGACATGTAGCCCATCTATAACGTGTAAGTGGAGTACGGTAATTGTGAACGGTAGCGCTGTGAATATATGTAGACTAGTCGTGCACAAATTTATCACATGAATTGGAGATGAACTTGTGTGGCATACTGGCATTTGTCCTTTAGAATTTATTACTAGTAAATGTGTTATGTGTACATGCAACTTGTGTGGTTGTTGCACGGGCTCCAACACGCTCTTTGAGAAAAAAAGGTGGCACAGCTTCGGATATATGTGACGTGGCGGCATCATATAGTAGCATCGTTCACTATAGTTGTAGTACACTCCTACTAGGACAACAACTCCTATAAAACCTTGCGCTTGGCTCTTTGCCTCTTCGGGAGGTTCAACAGTTCGTACCCCTGTGAACCTTGCACTTGGCTCTTCGCCTCTTCAGAAGGTCCAACAATGATGATACTACAGTACAATATGCTTCTGGCAATCTGACACCGATTAAACTGCTGCACGTCCACCGCGAGGGCGAGGGCGAGGGCGAGGGAGAGGGAGAGGGAGAGGGAGAGGGCGCTGTAGTCAAAACCCTCTCCTCGTCCTGCGAACCACCGCGCGCGTGGGCGAGGGAGAGGCGTAGTAAGCAAGCTTCTCCTCGTTCGGCGAGTTGACGGGACACATCAAAGCAGTACTAGTACTAGTAGTAGTCCATACCGTGTCCTTTCCGATTAATATGGCTTAATTTGAGACGAGAAAAATACAATGGCGGTCAACGTATGTAACAATACGCTCTTTACGGTCACTATATATAGTTTTGCGTCGATTATACGATCACTAGCTCATCGTAGAGCACCGTATTGCACCCTACTGACCGGCCACATAGTCGACGTGGCACTTTGTTGACTGATTAAATTGTCACCTGGTTTCTGGGTCCCACCTGTCAGTTGGCAGAGCAAAGAAATCAGCTAAACAAAACTTTACGCAGGCGCGACACGAGTCCAACCCTTGCGCCCGAACCGCCTTGGCTGTGTATGTGAGTGCATGCACGTGTCCTCCCTCGGTCTTCCAACAAAGAGTGTACATCGGCTATAAAACAAAGAGTGTAGTAGTACATGATGTACCTCTACACTTCCAATGCATTTAGCCTTTAATCTAAATCGATATTGATTGACTAATGCACCAACTTGTGCTGTAGGTATAGGCTACATGTCTATCCTTAATTACATCATGCAACGACCTTCATTTAATCTTCTTATCTCAATGGTCGCATGCACACATAAGTCTGCTACTTTTGGGCGTTAATGATACCCTGGTCAATGTGTAAATCTCTAAATGTACAGTCTTTCACGGACGTAGGGAGTAGGTTGAGCACTTGAGAGTGAGCGTGTGTGTTGCGTCGTGTGCTGTGTGCCACATGGGTGCGTGAGTGTTGCGTGCGTCCATGTGGAGTACGTGTGAGTGTTGCATGTTGCATGCATGCATGGGGCTTACTCCCTCCCATTGACATGTTCATATTTCAAGCTTCCTCTGTTCCCTCCATATTGTGATACTCCCTCTGTTCCCAAATAGTATGGAGTAAAAGCCTCCCTCTGTTCCCAAATACGGAGTATTTGTCTTTCTACAGATTTCAACAAGTGACTAGGTATGGAGCAAAATGAGTGAAGTGAGCATAGAGGCATAGGGATACTGTAGAAAGAAAGTCCTCGCGATCCATTATTCCCCATCTCGGTCAGAGAGAACTATTCAACTAGTCTTCGCAGTGTAGTGACACTACACGCTGCAGCAGATGGGACACGTAATTAATAAGCTGAACCCGCGTGTTGGTGTTACTAAATTAGCCTTACCCAGTACTGCCATCATGTTTGCCAGTACAGCACGCTTCCGCAAATACGCCTACGCACCTCTGTCCTCCATTAACTGACATATGGGCCCTCTTGTGGTAGACCCACATGTCATCGGTGTAACTATTTACACTCCGAAGGACGTTGCCTATATCCTGGTAGTAGTACTAGTAGAATTGAGATTTAATGCACTTTCTTCCCCGTCGTCCACTCTTCTTCCTCCTCTCTTGTTCTTCCTCCTCTCTTCCCCATCGTCGGCCGCACACCATTTACCCCCGCTCACTGCTCGCCCGCCCGCGCCATCTTCCTTGGTAGCTCGCGCGTACCATATCCCCCCGCTCACTGCTCGGCCACACGAGGAGAAGCTTCTTTGCTCGCCCGCCCGAATCCACTTCCCCGCTGGCTCGCAGGCACCAAAAACCCCAATGGCAGAACCAAATGACACGCAGAGCCGCGATTGGAATTCCCTCCCCGATGTTCTCTTGGAGCAGATCTGTAGTCGTATGGACCTACTCAGCACCGTCCGTCTGGCCGCATGCTCGATGTGTTTGTACCGTCTACTCGTCTGCAACCGGCCGGCTCTTTTCAAGACACCCTGCTTGCTGATGCATGATCCTCACAGGTGGCCCAGACACTGACTTGACGATCCTACGGAGGTTGCCGTGGTGCCCCTCGACATGCTACCACTACCCGTCCACCTGTCCTTTATGCGCGGACACTACTGGGCGGGCATGAAGGCCAACTGGATCGTCCTCATCCACCACACCGGTAGTCCGTGGCGTCTCGTGGATATCTACACCCAGCGAGAGATCACCCTTCCATCGTTGGATACCGCCGCCATCGAGCCTCGCGGCCCACCGGACACTCCTGCCTACTACGCACGAGACGCGTCAAGCTTTTGGCTCGACCTCTGTTTGCAGAAAGTTGTAATCTGTGAAGTGCCCACACCCTCAAAAGACTACATGGATTACAAGCTCATTGCCTTGTTCAACATGGGATTAGTCTATCTGGAATCCGGTCGCCATACATGGTTATGGCTCATCATCAATCCAGTTGAGGCAACATTTCTGTCTGATGCTATAGTGCATGATGGCATCGTTTACGCGGTCGACGCACAGATTGGCTGCCTATACTGGTGGAATCTATCGTCGTGTAATTGTTCTATCTCATCTCATCTTTACCTTATGAATACGACTGCCTGTTCATTTGTTACAAATTTAGAATGCATAGCATGTCTATAACCACATCATTGCTATATGTTCCTCTCATTTCCTAGATTTTTATGACCACACATGTTATTGTTAGAGTTGATAGGAGAAAAATTGGCATCTAATGATTGTTAGAATACATATTATGAGCATAACATCATGATTGCTATATGTTACTCTCGTTTACAAGATTTTTATAACAACGCATGTTATTGCTTAGAGTTGATATGAGAATAGTAGTAGTAAGTGCTATGGTAGAATATGAGTAGGCGCTGTCATAGCTGTTTTCCTCTCATTGTTACATGATGTTTGAACCATGACATGTTGCTAGAATATGAAAGCCATTGGTTTATTTTTTTAACTTGGGGTATGATTATGACCACGGCATTGCAATTCTCTGTCTATGATATGTGTCACTGTTATAATAATCTTAATTCCACACATACTCTGAACATGCTTGTTTATTTTTGTCCTTCTGGTCTCCAATTTGAATTGTTGCAGTAGACGCAAATGCGCTGGCCTTCATGATTCCAGGACCTGGAATCATACCAGCCGATGGGTGCTGGTTTATCGCTCGTTCAGCTGACGGCGGTCATTTGATGCTCATTCGCACGTACCAAATTGACCAAACCATTACATCAAACCACATGCAGTACAATGCGTGGGGCGTTCGTGACATTGATGGCTATGGCTGCTTCGTGTTCGAGAAAGATCCCAGCTCTGTTGGGCCAGGCGTATTCAACTAGAGGCGGGTTTACAGCCTCGGCAACCACTCCTTGTTCCTCGGGCTCAATTATCCAATCATCCAACCAATCATCGATCATATCACCGGCGATGATTACTGTGCTATGCAACTTCCATTCGCGAGGGGGGCTATGTTTACACATCATACCATGGGTTTCATGAATCACCATATCCAGAGATTCGTCGACACAGCTTGTTGCCAGATAATCTTCAGTGTGTGAAAGGCATCAAGCTTCCATGCGATGGATGACTTTTGCAAACCCGACATGCGCCGACGTGGTTCATGCCAACAGCAAATATGCACAACTTGATTCGTGCTGATATCTAGACTGAGCCATGTATTCTGCTGCTGTAGCACGACCCTCTTTTGTTGGATATTATGTACTGTTGTTAGTTTGAAGCACTCCTCTGGTTTGAAGGATAGATACCTTCCTGCGACCAAGTGCATCCTAACTCACCTACGTAGGATGTACTGATAATGATGATGGAGATGCTGTGCAGAAGCCA
>LR880967.1:835701630-835712678 GCA_904067115.1 Aegilops sharonensis
GAACAAGGTATTTATGGAATATCTGGACAAGTTTGTCGTGGTGTTCATCGATGATATACTGATTTTCTCCAAGAGCGAGGAAGAGCATAAGGAACATTTGCGTCTAGTTCTGGAGAAACTTCGAGAACATCAGTTGTATGCCAAGTTCAGCAAATGTGAATTTTGGCTGAAGGAAGTTGGATTCCTCGGACATGTTATTTCAGGAGAAGGAATAGCAGTTGACCCCGCCAAGGTTTAATCAGTCACCGATTGGCAGTCGCCCACCTCAGTTAAGGAGATCCGCAGTTTTCTCGGACTCGCAGGATATTATCGGAGGTTTATTGAGAACTTCTCGAAGATTGCCAAGCCCATGACTGAGCTGTTGAAGAAGGAAGCCAAGTACATTTGGACCGAGGATTGTGAAGCCAGTTTCCAGGAATTGAAGAAACGTTTGGTCACAGCCCCAGTACTGATTTTGCCGGACATACACAAGGAATACCAGGTTTATTGTGACGCTTCTCGTCAAGGACTCGGAGGAGTACTAATGCAGGAAGGAAAAGTTGTAGCTTATGCCTCCAGATAGCTACGACCTCAGGAGATGAATTATGCCACACATGATTTGGAGTTAGCAGCCGTAGTGCATGCACTCAAGACCTGGAGACATTTCCTTATCGGAAACCATTGTGATGTTTACACAGATCACAAGAGTTTGAAGTATATTTTCACGCAGAAAGAGTTGAACCTCAGGCAGAGGAGATGGCTAGAGTTAATCAAGGACTATGACATGAGATTGCATTACCACCCAGGTAAGGCTAATGTTGTAGCAGATGCTTTGAGCCGTAAGAGTTATGTGAACACTCTTATAGCAGGAGGATTACCCCAGGAGTTAGTCGATGACCTCAGAGATCTCCGACTGGAGATAGTTCCGAGAGGATATGTTGCGACTCTGGAAGTTCAGTCCACTTTGGCCGAAAGGATTCGTGAAGCCCAGAAGTCGGACAAGGAAATTGATGAGATAAAGCAAAAGATGAATGAAGGAAAAGCTAAAGGGTTTCGTAAGGATGAATATGGAGCTATATGGTTCGAGGATCGTATTTATGTGCCCAATGATCCCGAACTCAGGAAGCTAATTCTTCAGGAGGCTCATGACTCACCGTACTCGATTCACCCCGGTAACACCAAGATGTATCTGGATTTGAAGGAAAGTTTCTGGTGGACAGGTATGAAGAAGGATATTGCCGAGTACATAGCAGTATGCGATGTTTGTCAACGAGTAAAGGCATAACATCAGAAGCCAGCAGGGTTACTTCAACCTTTGCCGATTCCCGATTGGAAATGGGAAAAACTTGGAATGGATTTTATCACAGGATTACCCAGGACCCGTTCAGGTTATGATTCTATCTGGGTAGTGGTTGATCGTTTGACCAAGGTAGCTCACTTCATTCCCGTGAAGACTACATATACCAGTGCTAAGTTGGCCAAGATATACATGACCAGGATCGTATGTCTGCATGGAGTTCCGAGGAGTATCATGTCAGATAGAGGAACACAATTTACCTCAAAGTTTTGGAATGAGTTGCATGAAACTTTGGGTACGAGGCTGGAGTTCAGTACAGCTTTTCATCCGTAGACAGATGGACAGACCGAGAGAGTCAATCAGATTCTGGAGGACATGTTGAGAGCTTGTGTGCTAGACTATGGGTCTAGCTGGGATGATAATTTGCCATACGTAGAGTTCTCATACAACAACAGTTATCAATCCAGTCTGAAGATGGCCCCTTTCGAAGCTCTATACGGAAGGAGGTGCAGAACACCATTGCTGTGGGATGGTGTTGGAGATCGATCACTTTTCGGTTCCGATCTTATCAGAGATTCCGAAGAGAAAGTCAAGCTGATTCGGGATAGACTCAAGATAGCACAGTCGAGACAGAAGAGTTATGCCGATAGTAAACGCAAGGAAGTAACTTACGAAGCGGGAGACCGAGCATATCTTCGTGTGTCTCCACTTCGTGGAATCAAGAGGTTTGGTGTCAAAGGAAAGTTAGCACCCCGATTCATTGGCCCCTACAAAATCCTCGAACGTCGTGGAGAAGTTGCTTACAAGTTGGAATTGCCGGAAGGATTGTCCGGAGTTCATGATGTCTTCCATGTTTCTCAGTTGAAGAGGTGTCATGCCGACATGGCCGATATTCCGTTGCGAGACACAGTGCCCCTAGAGGCCATACAGCTTGACAGTGATCTGACCTATAAGGAGAAACCCGTCCAAATTCTCGAGACTGCGAACAGAGTCACCCGCAGCAAGATCATCAAGTTTTGCAAGGTGCTGTGGAGTCATCACTCCGAGGAAGAAGCCACCTGGGAGCGAGAAGAAGACCTCCTTCGAGACCACCCGCACCTATTTGCTAGCCAACCCGAATCTCGAGGGCGAGATTCATCTTAAGGTGGGTAGGTTTGTAACATCCCAAATTTCCTATTTGGAATGTTTTACAATTATAGCTAAGCATCTATGCATTCTGTTTGAATTTGAGTGCCATTTGGAGTTTCAGAAGATTTTGAGTTTTGGAATTTGAATTCAAATTTTGGCAAGTGGAAATCATTTCAAAAACTATGCCTGATAAATACTTGAGAAGAAGTATGAGAGGGGTAAACATGACACTCCAAAAATATCAGAGGAAAACATTGCCAAAAGTTTTGAATTCAAATTTGAGTTTTATTTGAATTTTGGAAAAAATGATTTTTTATAAACTTTGGATTTTGCCCCTGGAAAAATGTTCAAATGATAGGGAATATTCCCCTGATCATTTTGATATATATATATGTCCTATATAAAATATTTATATTTTAAATATTATCTATGTTTTTATTTTTCTCAAAAAAATAAATTTGAAAAAGAAAACCCCTGGGCGCCGGCCAGGCCAACCGGCCCAGCCAACACCCAGGTGGCCCAGCCAGGCACCAGCCGAGCCGGCCCAGCGAGCCATCGACGCACCCCCTCGCCCGAACTGGCTCCGGGTCGGTCGACCGACCGAGAGCGCCTCCCCCCGCACCCGCTGACGGGTGGGCCACCACCTCCCTCTTCCCCTCGCCCACGCCACAGCGCCGCCGCTCGCCGGAGATCCCGAGATCTCCGGGATCTCACCTGATCTTCCCCGATTCGCCCCCTCGCGCAAGACTTCGCCCCCGCCCTATAAATACTCCTCCCCCTCACCCCATTCCCCCGACTCGCCCCCTCACCGGACCTCTGTCTCCCTCCACACGCACTCTCCGGAGCCCGAGCACGCCGCCGCCGCCATTAACCCTCACGTCGACGCCCCGGTCATCCCCGAGCCCCGTCGACTCCACCAGACGCATCCCCTAGGCCGTCTGCACCCGCCGGAGCTCTCCGCCGACGCCCCCGACCACCGGAGACGCCGGAACACTCGCCGCCCGAGCCGCCGCCGCCGTCGATCTCCGGTAACTCGCCGGACTTCTCCCCCGCCGTCCGATCTATTCCAACGGCGTAGATTAGAACCCCCGAAGGGGTACGATCATTTAAATAGAACCGGGTTTTTACCACGGTTAGTCCGGTTTATTCTTAGTTAGGGTTTTTATTTTATACCGGCCCGATTCGTTTAACCCTAGGGCCCGTTTAGTTATATTACGCACAGGGCGTTAGTTAGGCCCATTTAGCCCATTTTTCTTTTATTTTCGTTTTCTGTTTTAACAGAATAGTTTCAGATTTGAAAAATTCATATCTTTTAATCTACTTAATATTTTTAAGTGATTCTTTTTTTGTTGGTTTGCAAATTTCTTATAGTTTCTGTAGAAAATATAATTATCTATGTTAAAATTATTTAGAATTGCTTTATTTTAGATTTAGTCAGAATAGTAAATCTGCTATAAAATGAGTTAGGAAAATTATTTTTGGGTGATTCTTTTTGTCCCAACTTTGTTTTGACATTACCTAACCGTAGAAATTTATTTGAGCATTTTAGGATTAATAAAAAAATAGTTTCTAGCAGAATCATGCTATTCTTAATTAATTAACTAGCTACTGTTTTCCTATTATTTTAATTAGCAAATAAATTTATTTTTCACATGTGATTGATTATTCTAGGTTAGTTTCTGTCACTTTAGAGCATGAACTTTTATTTATAATAAAAACAATTCTTATTTTATTTTTCTACTAAAATTTTGCTTTAGGCCTAATAGGAGTTTTATAATAGCTTTTAAATTGATTCTTTTAGCTCCTAGTTGCTTAATGCATTATTTTCTGTTAAGTTAACATAAACTCATGCTTAGTTTATGTTAGAAGAATTTTTGTTAAGTAAAACTATTTTTAGTTGTTGCTTGAAGTAGGAAAAAACTTTGAGCTGGATTTCTTTGAGTTTCCCTTTGAGTTTTTGATTCGTTTGTTTTGGTGTGTTATGTTACTATGCTATTGTGTTAAGTGATCATATGATGTATGCTTATTGTGATTATTGTTTGTCTCGGTAGAGTTTCCGGAGTGCGAAGCTTGCTACTACGAGTCCCTAGCTTACGAAGATCGTCAGCAAGGCAAGTCATTGATCATACTTTCAATACCTATGATTTTTATTGCATTAGAACTATACCTCCCCACCATGCATGCAGTAGTTGAAATTTGAAGTTATGTTATTGAGTAGTATCATGTGGTAGGATGAACCAATTCCCCTTGTTACCATGACCCGGGACGAAGTAGTTTACTTTTGCTATGCTCGTAGACGGGATTGGTTGAGTGAAATTCATAAGCAAGATGTGATAGTCAAGATGATGACAACCCCATGAACTTCAATGCTCAAGATGGACTTCGGAATTCACTACTGGGTGGAGGACGGTTGACGGGCACCCTGGAGAACCCAGTGGTTGGCCGGGATGCATGGAGAAGTGCTATGACATCTTGCGGAAAGCTTCACCCAGCCACGAAGAGACGGATGTATGCCCCATTGACCGGAAGCTTACCTGTGCAGCCGCAAGCCATTATGGGCTCTGGCTTGGTCAACCCTAGTTGTGATGCTAGCCGGACGGTACTACGAGATGTAGAAGAACGGTAGGATTGGATGGGTACCGGCAGTGGCCAGAAGAACTCTTCGGAAGACCCTGTTTCGTTCGTCCCGTCTTCAAACACCATAAAGTGCGAAGACTTAAAAAGGAGGGAACGATTCTTGCGGGTAAAGTGTGCAAACCTCTGCAGAGTTAAAGATCTAATCGATTAGCCGTGTCCCCGGTTACGGACAATTTGAGCCTCTGGAACTTGGAAGTATTCGGAAATCTCAACACTAAAATTTATAAATTAATTGAGGGGGTTATGACTTAATAATTTGGGAATGAGACATTGGTTGGCGGAACCATCTCAATAACTACCAACAATTTTGTAGTATTTGCAAGCAAGTCCACTGTAGTAGGGAAAAACTGGCTTTTCACAAAATGATGAAACTTAGAGCCCCACAGCCAAAATGCATATAGTGTTAGTAATTTTATTATTGTTATTCTCTCTTCATGACTTGCCAACTTATTCAAAAAGCTGACCTACACGGCTGCAACGTCTTATGTTGCAGAGGAGTATTCCGATCAGGAGTGAGGCTACGCTCCGCGCTTGGCGATTGCCCTTTGGAGTCGGATGGACTCGCTATTCTTCTACGCTTCCGCAGCTTATTTAGTTTATTTCTCATGAGTTGGCCTTCGGCCGAATTTATTCTATTGTAATAAAGACTCTATATCAGAATCGTGTAATAAATTCAGGTGTGATTGAACTTTGATTATTTCATCGATGTACTGTGAGTACCAGCATGATCTTGGGATGGTACAGACACAGAGATTTGACCGATTTTGGGTCAGGTCGCTACATACTCCCCCAAGCTTAGGCTTTTGTCCTAAGTTTGTTCATTGCCAGGGATGGCCTGGCGGATACCCGTAGGTGTAGCTGGGGTCGTAATGCGATGCAGCGTTTATCGCCGCCTGAGCTGCAGCATGGCGTCGAGCTGCCTCCGCTCTCCTCTCGTACTCAACTGCCTCCTCTCTGGTAATAACATGTCTTCCTTTTGTCTGAGAATCAAAGAAGGCTGGAGCAGGAAGAGTAATACGGACAACACGCCGTTTATCAAAGATTAGTCGGTATAAGAGAGGTGATTCAGGCCTCTCGACAAACTGGTGCGAAGCCATAGAGTTATAATCAAAATATGCGGGAGGTAACTCCATATCACCCTCACAAACGTCTACCTCAAGAAAATTTGCTAAGCGGGTTGCATAAATTCCTCCAAAGAAATCTCCATTATATCTAATATGATGCAACCTACGTGCTACAATGGCTCCCATATGATAAGATTGGTCTGCCAACACAGCACTCCTGAGAATGCTAAGGTTAGGGACACACATGTGACATGCTTCATCCTTACCAATTATGCATCTACCTATGAAGAGAGCAAAATAATGTATAGCAGGAAAGTGAATGCTCCCTATGGTAGCTTGTGTTACATCTCTAGATTCTCCCACGGTTATACTAGCAAGAAAGTTTCTAAATTTAGATATACGTGGATCAATAGTACTACCCCATTGTGGGAGTTTGCAAGCAGAAGTAAAATCCTCTAAGTCCATGGTATAAGATTTGTCATAAAGATCAAACATGACAGAAGGAGAATTACGCGAAGATGAAACTTCAAACCTCCTCACAAATGAGCTAGTGAGTTGATGGTACTGAGGGCATTTGTCTACCTCAAAGCTCTCAAGATCGGTGTTACGCAAATATGCGTTAAATTCTTCTTTGATTCCCGCTCGATCCATAAAATTTTCTGAAGGCCACTCATAAGGCCGCACTGGAGCATCCCTTGAGGGTTCCTCATCAGCATCACGCATTGCAAGCTTGGGGCCTTGCTTCCTTGAAGAACCACCTTGGAACATCTTCCTAAGCATATTGCTTCCTCTGAAAAATTTCTGAAATTTTTAGTAACTTCAAACAAAAGTGAACCAACTTCAATAAAATTGATAGCAACTACTCCTACAAGTGCCTAGATCCTTAATCAAGCATTAGAACTACTTGGAACTACATAAATTTGACATGCAAGCTCAAGAACATGGTCACCTATGCATCACAAATTTGCAAAGAATAAAGCACCAGAACAAAAACTAATTGGACCAATGGAGGAGTCACATACCAAGGAACAATCTCCCCAAGCAGTTTGGTGAGAGGTGCTTTGAGCAAGGAGATCGAAAATCACAGCAAAGTGAGCTGGAACTCGTGCTTGAGCCAGATATTCGTGTTTGTGGGAGGAAGAAGAAGAGGATGGGTGCATGAATAAGTGGAGGAGTGCCACCATGGGCCCACGAGGCAGGGGGCGCGCCCTGGGGGGTAGGGCACGCCCTCCACCCTCGTGGCCAGGTGGCAGCTCCCCCCGCGGTAATTTTTGCACCATAAATCCTCAAATATTCCCGAAAAAATCATATTAAATTGGCATGACATTTGGAGGACTTTTATTTTCGGGGTATTTTTATATTGCACAGATAAATCAGGAAACAGACAGAAAAATACTATTTTTACTTTATTTCAACTAAATAACAGAAAGTATAAAGAGGGTACAGAAGGTTGTGCCTTCTAGTTTCATCCATCTCATGCTCATCAAAAGGAATCCACTAACAAGGTTGATCAGGTCTTGTTAACAAACTCATTCTGACCAACATGGAACCGGAGAAATTTCGAATAACACTATGTTACCTCAACGGGGATATGCACATCCCCAATAATAAGTATATCATATTTCTTCTTGACAGTAGGAAGAGGAAATTCAAAACCTCCAAATATAATCGATGGAACTTTTCCAATAGAGTTGATACTATGAACTTGAGGTTGTTTCCTCGGAAAATGTACCGTGTGCTCATTACCATTAACATGAAAAGTGACATTGCCTTTGTTGCAATCAATAACAGCCCCTGCAGTATTCAAAAAAGGTCTTCCAAGAATAATAAACATACTATCGTCCTCAGGAATATCAAGAATAACAAAGTCCGTTAAAATAGTAACGTTCGCAACCACAACAGGCACATCCTCACAAATACCGACAGGTATAGCAGTTGATTTATCAACCATTTGAAAAGATATTTCAGTAGGTGTAAACTTATTCAAATCAAGTCTACAATATAAAGAGAGAGGCATAACACTAACGCCGGCTCCAAGATCACATAAAGCAGTTTTAACATAAATTCTTTTAATGGAGCATTGTATAGTGGGTACTCCTGGATCTCCAAGTTTCTTTGGTATTCCACCCTTAAAAGTATAATTAGCAAGCATGGTGGAAATTTCAGCTTCCGGTATCTTTCTCTTATTGGTAATGATATCCTTCATATACTTAGCATAAGGATTTGTTTTGAGCACATCAGTTAATTGCATACGCAAAAAGATAGGTCTAATCATTTCAGCAAAGCGCTCAAAATCCTCATCATCCTTTTTCTTGGATGGTTTGGGAGGAAAAGGCATGGGTTTCTGAACCCATGGTTCTCTTTCTTTACCATGTTTCCTAGCAACAAAACCTCTCTTATCATAACGTTGATTCTTTGATTGTGGGTTATCAAGATCTACAGCAGGTTCAACTTCTACATCATTATCATTACTAGGTTGAGCAACATCATGAACAACATCATTAACATTTTCGCTAGGTTCATGTTCATTACCAGATTGTGGTTCAGCAATAGGTTCACTAGAAGTTTGCAAATTCCTATCATTTTTCTTTTTCTTCCTCTTAGAAAAACTAGGCACATCAGTATTATTTCTCTGAGAATCTTGCTCAATTCTCTTAGGGTGGCCTTCAGGATACAAAGGTTCCTTAGTCATTCTACCAGTTCTAGTAGCCACTCTAACAGCATAATCATTTTTCTTACTATTCATTTCATTGAGAAAATCATTTTGAGCCTTAAGTACTTGTTCTACTTGAGTGGTAACCATAGAAGCATGTTTGCTAATGAGTTTAAGTTCACATCTAACATTAGCCATATAATCACCCAACTGTTTAATCATATATGTATTTGTTTAAATTGTTTACCAAAATAAGCATTGAAGTCTTCTTTCTTAAACATAAAGTTATCAAACTCATCCAAGCACTGACTAGCAATTTTAGTAGGAGGGACTTCAGCTTTATCATATCTATAGAGAGAATTTACCTTTACTACCTGTGTCGGGTTATCAAGACCTGGAGGTTCTTCAATAGGTAATGGATTAAGATCGTATGTTTCTTCAATAGGCGGTAAATTAATACCATGTATTTCTTTAATAGGAGGTAAATTCTTAACATCTTCATCTTTAATACCTTTTTCTTTCATAGATTTCTTTGCCTCTTGCATATCTTCAGGACTGAGAAATAGAACACCTCCCTTCTTCGGAGGTGGTTTAGGAATAGGCTCAGTAGTTGGAGCAGGAGCTGGCTCAGCAGCTGGCTCAGGAAGTGCCCAATTATTTTCATTTGTCAACATATTATTCAATAGAATTTCAGCTTCATCCGGTGTTCTTTCCCTGAAAAGAGAACCAGCACAACTATCCAGGTAATCTCTGAAAGCATCGGTTAGTCCATTATAAAAGATATCAAGTATTTCATTTTTCTTAAGAGATCAGGCAAAGCATTAAGTAACTTGAGAAGCCTCCCCCAAGCTTGTGGGAGACTCTCTTCTTCAATTTGCACAAAGTTGTATATTTCCTTTAAAGCAGCTTGTTTCTTATGAGCAGGGAAATATTTAGCAGAGAAGTAATAAATCATATCCTGGGGACTACGCACACAACCAGGATCTAGAGAATTAACCATATCTTAGCATCACCCTTTAATGAGAACGGAAATATTTTAAGGATATAAAAGTAGCGAGATCTCTCATCATTAGTGAACAGGGTGGCTATATCATTTAATTTAGTAAGATGTGCCACAACAGTTTCAGATTCATAGCCATGAAAAGGATCAGATTCAACCAAAGTAATTATAACAGGATCAACAGAGAATTCATAATCCTTATCGGGAACACAAATAGGTGAAGTAGCAAAAGCAGGGTCAGGTTTCATTCTATCTCCAAGAGATTCTTTACTCCATTTAACTAATAGCCTCTTAAGTTCGTTTCTATCTTTGCAGGCAAAGATAGCTGCAGAAGATTCCACGTCAAAAACATAGCCCTCAGGAATAACAGGCATATCTTCATCATCAATTTCATCAACATTATCAGTTTCAATAATTTCTTTCTCTCTTGCCCTAGCAATTTGTTCATCAAGAAATTCACTAAGGGGCACAGTAGTATCAAGCATAGAAGTAGTTTCATCATAAGTATCATGCATAGCATAAGTGGCATCATCAATAACATGCGACATATCAGAACGAATAGCAGAAGCAGGTTTAGGTGTTGCAAGCTTACTCATAACAGAAGGTGAATCAAGTGCAGAGCTAGATGGAAGATCCTTACCTCCCCACGTAGTTGAGGGATAAATTTTTGTCTTAGCATCTTTCAAATTCTTCATAGTGTCCAGCAGATATAAATCCCAAGTGACTCAAAGAATAGAGCTATGCTCCTCAGCAACGGCGCCAGAAATTAGTCTTGATAACCCACAAGTGTAGGGGATCGCAACAGCTTTCGAGGGTAGAGTATTCAACCCAAATTTATTGATTCGACACAAGGGGAGCCAAAGAATATTCTCAAGTATTAGCAGCTGAGTTGTGAATTCAACCACACCTGGATAACTTAATATCTGCAGCAAAGTATTTAGTAGCAAAGTAGTATGATAGTAGTGGTAACGGTAACAAAAGAGTAATGAAAGCAAAAGTAATATTTTTGGTGTTTTGTAATGATTGTAACAGTAACAACGGGAAAGTAAATAAGCGTAAACCAGTATATGGAAAGCTCGTAGGCATTGGATCGGTGATGGATAATTATGCCGGATGCGGTTCATCATGTAACAGTCATAACATAGGGTGACACAGAACTAGCTCCAATTCATCAATGTAATGTAGGCATGTATTCCGAATATAGTCATACGTGCTTATGGAAAAGAACTTGCATGACATCTTTTGTCCTACCCTCCCGTGGCAGCGGGGTCCTAATGGAAACTAAGGGAT
>LR880967.1:835724434-835738183 GCA_904067115.1 Aegilops sharonensis
TATCTATAACTTATGAAGTATTCATGCTATTATACTATCCTTCTAGGATGTTTTATATGCATTTATATGATATTTTATATGATTTTTGGGACTAACCTATTAACCTAGAGCCCAATGCCAGTTTCTGTTTTCTCCTTGTTTTTGAGTTTTGCAGAAAAGGAATACCAAACGGAGTCCAATTGACGGGCCAATTTTTTATGATTTTTTATGGACCAAAAGAAGACCAAAAAGTATCGGAGTTGGGCCAGAAGAGTCCCGAGCTGCCCACGAGGGTGGGGGGCGCGCCCACCCCCGCAGGGCGTGTGGGCCTACCTCATGGACAGCTCGGGCACCTCCTTGACGTGAGACCGACGCCAAAAATTCCTATAAATACAGAAACCTCGGAAAATTAACCTGGATCGGGAGTTTCACCGCCGCAAGCCTCTGTAGCCACGAGAAATCAATCTAGGCCCTCTCTGGCACCCTGCCGGAGGGGGCCATCATCACCGGTGGCCATGGAGGAGTATCCCGGAGGGGTCTTCATCACCATGAAGGCCAAGGACCAGAAGGTGGAGGCCATGAAGGAGGAAGCACAAGGGGGAGAACCTCTCCTCCTCAATTCCGGTGGTGCCGGAGTGCCATCGGGAGGGGAATCATCGCCACGGTGATCGTCTTCATCAACATCACCATCATCATCACCATCCTCATCTCTTTTACGCGGTCCACTCTCCCGCACCCCGTTGTAATCCCTACTTGAACATGGTGCTTTATGCCACATATTATGATCCAATGATGTGTTGCCATTCTATGATGTTTTGAGTAGATATCTTTTGTCTTTAGGTTGATTGATGATCTAGATTGGTATGAGTTGTATGTTTTATTTTGGTGCTGTCCTATGGTGCCCTCCGTGTCGCGCAAGTGTGAGGGATTCCCGCTGTAGGGTGTTGCAATACGTTCATGATTCGCTTATAGTGGGTTGGTGAGTGACTGAAACACAAACCCGAGTAAGAGGGATTGTTGCGTATGGGAATAAAGAGGACTTGATGCTTTAATGCTATGGTTGGGTTTTACCTTAATGATCTTTAGTAGTTGCGGATGCTTGCTAGACTTCCAATCATAAGTGCATATGATCCAAGTAGAGAAAGTATGTTAGCTTATGCCTCTCCCTCATATGAAACTGCAATAGTGATTATCGGTCTTGTTAATAATTGCCTAGGACAACTCCGCACACCGATCCACCATTATTCCACACTCGCTATTTATATTATTTAGTAATATATTCTAACTTTATGATAACATCACCTTCTTTTATATTTTAGCTCTCCGATAGCATACAAAGTTATCCTCTTCATACCCACAACGTAGTCTTATTTCTCGTTTCTAGTTGGAAGTAAACGTTCGGTGCACGTAGAGTCGTATCGGTGGCAGATAGGGCTTGAGAGAATATTGATCTTACCTTTAGCTCCTTGTGGGTTCGACAGTCCATACTTATCACTTCCACCTTTGGAAAGTGCTACGATGATTCCTTGCACTTGGGGATTATCAAGCTCTTTTCTGGCGCCGTTGCCGGGGAGCAATAGCGTGGGGTTGATATTATCGTGTGTGCTTGTTTGCTTTCTTCACTAAGATAATTTTGTTTTTCCTTTTTGTTTCTATTTAGTTGTGGGTGAAACATACAAAAAAATTAAAAATGAAAATACAAAAAAAATTATTACTTGCCTCTCATGCCTAAAAAGTTTTTCAAAAAGAGAAGTGATTGGAAGGTTTTGCATTGAAGAAGTGAGGGTCGACCTTGAGCACTTGTGCTCATGCTCACGGAAACAATGTAGAATTTTTCATGGAAGTTTCTTTGTAAATAATTATCCCCTTGTATATATTCATTGTATTATAAAAATAATGTGCCAAGCCTTGGTTTTAGAATGATTAGATTGTTTGTTTACTATGTGCAAAACAAAAACAGAAACTTTGTCTGTAGTGCGTGAATTTTCATTTTTTACTGGAAAGTAAAATGGGTCTGAATATTTTTTCACATTACTTCTGTACAAATTTTTCAAATTTTCAAATTTAATTTGTAATTTAAGGAGTTACATAAGTTTGACAAACTTCCAGATTACTACAGACTGTTCTGTTTTTAACAGATTCTGTTTTGCGTGTGTTGTTTGCTTATTTCGATGAATCTATGAGTAGTATCGGAGGGCATGAACCATAGATAAGTTGGAATACAGTAGATTTAACATCTATACAAATAAAGAATGAGTTCATTACAGTACCTAAAGGTAGTGATTTGCTTTATTACACTAACGGATCTCACAAGTTTTTGTTAAAGTTTTGTGTGGATGAAGTATCCGAAGGTCGAGGAGCTATCACTATGAGGAGAATAAAGAGAGGCAAGAGTTCAAGCTTGTGGATTCCCAAGGCACCCCAAGTAAATATTTCAAAGGATACTCAAGCATCTAAGCTAGGGGATGCCCCGGTTGGCATCCCATCTTTCTTCTTCAATAATTATCGGTATACCTCGGGTTTTGTTTTGTTCACATGATTTGTGTCCTTTGTGTTTTTCTTTTTCTTCTAGAACCATGCTAGCATTATATATCCCTTCATTGATTTATAGAATACTTCATGTGCTTCACTTAAATCTTTTAAGTATGATCTTATAGAATTACTCTTTGTGCTTCACTTAAATCTTTTGAGTATGGTTTTATAGAATGCTTCATGTGCTTCACTTATATATTTTGAGCTTGGATATTGGTCAGTTGTAGAATGCACCATGAACTTCACTTATACCTTTTGGAGTATGAATAATACTATCATTTTAAGTGGGTTTGGAAGAGTGTCAACTTTAGGAAATAGTGATCCCACTATTTTGGAGGATGTCGAATCTTAGTGTGATACTAGAACATCGATGGCGCGCGTTGCTGCGCCCGTCTATTTTGGCTCTTAGTTTTTAGAGATATAACACACTTTGTATGCATTTGCTTGCATTGTTTTGAAATATTATGCTTTCCTATAGCTTGTACTTTTCTTTATTTATTCAAGATAACGGTAGTATACATAACTAAATAGTGGAATCCGATTGCTACTAAGCTCTTAGTAATATGTAACTCACCTTCACTTGGGGAAGCATTGCAATTCCAGGTGAACATAAGCTTACATATAAATGTTGGCAGTGACATAAGACAATCTATACATGGTAAAAGAATTGGATGACTATGCACAATTTGGTTAAAGCAAGCTTGTTTGCAGTTGCATACATGAATCGACATCCGCATAACTGACCCGAAATAATCCCCTGTTTAGCTGGTTCATTCATTGCCATTACATTAACACCTCAATGAATCGATGGTGACTGAATTTCAATCGAAAATCGATTGTTCGCCACCCAAGCCCCCGCCTCGTGGTGTCACTGGCCATGGCGCCATCTGGTCGCCCGGCGAGGGGCCCCATGTATCAGCCATAATAGAGTTTTACATTGCCTGGGCTCCAAAAGCCAGACATGACATCCTGATGCTAACTCTAGCGATGTTGCGAGCATTAACATTATCAAGGAAAGGACGGTCACGTAGGCACCACTGTTTTTTGGCTGGGTTGTAGGCTTGTACCCCATTAGGCCAATTTCACAACAGGATTTCGAAATTATCACTGAAGCAGCGACCCATCATGGATAGTGCTCGGTCATAGTAAAGGAAGCGAGGACATGGGATTCAGAGGTAATCTGACGGCCGACATGGGCCAAAACTGAAGATCCGACAAGTACAAACACAAATAACCTAAACAGTGCACGTTTGTGATCTCTCTAAACATTAGATTTTTTTAAAAAATATATATAGTTGTATAAGATATGAAAATTAAACACAAACTAAGATTTTCTAATTTTAAACGCAATAATAAACTGAAACTTACCGTATTAACAAAACATAGCACCAGTAATTAGTTCTTCAAAGAGTAATAGAGGAAACACCTAGCAGGGCAAATATGGCCATTTCAGCTGCTTTACCACGTAATGTCCTCACTAATTTTCCAATTTTTAAAGATCGAGACTTAAAAGTATAACCCAACTACATGACCTGTAATGTTTCGATTGTTAAATAATCTCCTTTTGGGGCTCCATGATCACTGTCAAGGTTATATGTATCTTGATACTTGAAATATGATTCAAAACAAAAAAATTAAATCTACAAGAGCATTTCCTTAATTCAGCAAGCGTTCATGATCTCTGACTAAGACTGCAGATGCACATTTAGCAAAAGTTGTCAACCATGCATTGTACAATTTTCTAAATTTGCATCGCTCACCAATCCTAGGTACTTAACTAAAGTCAGCTAATTGTCCCTTCTTGGAACACTCAGAATCTATTACCATATGTGTAAAGTGATGAATGAAACGCGTAGAATCCATCCGGGACTAGTTATTCTTCCATAGATTAGTACCACAAATAAGAAATACGAACTCAATGGAAATGAATTGGGATTATTTTAATAGCAAATTATCTTTACTAAGCAGATATAACAGCTACATTTTCAGCTAGAAGAGATACAATGCAAGGCACGCATATGGTCGTCGCCAATTCAGCAAGCTCATAGCAACTGTGTTATCTTCACGGGGACAGTGGTCGAGATACACCGCCACCACTGCCGAGCCATGTTTCTAATCCTCCTCCATAGTCATGTCAAGTTCAACAGCAAGGCGGTTACATCTCAACGGGAGTACTTGCAGTAGGCCATGTCTTAAATCATGAGATTCTGCCATATGAGCATCCCGGACATAATACAGTTTCATACTTGAAGATACCTATAGAAAAACATTTACTGTCTTGGATGATTCCTCCATTAGAACCGCATCAATGATCTTCATATAAAGAGGCATCTATATTGAGCTAGATGTTGGCACCCTCCACCAAATTATTGTCGGTTTTGTCGTGCGCACTTGAGAAAAATGAGACGCCGAAACATTTATGGGCATCGCTGTCCGAGAATGAATTGAAACACAATTAGCTACAAATATAGCTCCTCAGTCGATAGCTAATATGCAATGCAACCCCTGGCCTGTAGCTCTTTCGCTCTCTCTATTTTATTTTTCTTGTATATTCATTCAAAAAAAANATATGCTCGTCGCCAATTCAGCAAGCTCATAGCAACTGTGTTATCTTCACGGGGACAGTGGTCGAGATACACCGCCACCACTGCCGAGCCATGTTTCTAATCCTCCTCCATAGTCATGACTACCTCCATGTCAAGTTCAACAGCAAGGCGGTTACATCTCAACGGGAGTACTTGCAGTAGGCCATGTCTTAAATCATGAGATTCTGCCATATGAGCATCCCGGACATAATACAGTTTCATACTTGAAGATACCTATAGAAAAACATTTACTGTCTTGGATGATTCCTCCATTAGAACCGCATCAATGATCTTCATATAAAGAGGCATCTATATTGAGCTAGATGTTGGCACCCTCCACCAAATTATTGTCGGTTTTGTCGTGCGCACTTGAGAAAAATGAGACGCCGAAACATTTATGGGCATCGCTGTCCGAGAATGAATTGAAACACAATTAGCTACAAATATAGCTCCTCAGTCGATAGCTAATATGCAATGCAACCCCTGGCCTGTAGCTCTTTCGCTCTCTCTATTTTATTTTTCTTGTATATTCATTCAAAAAAAACTGTAAATACATTTAGTTACGACAAATTCCTAGTGTTTCGCATACAAAATGGTTGAAAAACACCGCATTTTTGTACAGTTGTACATACCATTAGGCATCTGATTTACCTCCAGGAGGTGTGGTAAAAATAGTGATTGAAGATCATGTTGATGACAGAACGAAAGTTCAGAGGGAAGGGAGCCCCTGTTGGAACAACAATACACGATTAGAACAATATCTCAGACCAAATCAGTGTTTCTTAATCAAGTACTCTTATAATTTAAGAAAAAATAATTATCTTGGAGCGAATATTTGTTCATGTTAAGGCTGTGTATCGATCTAATCCCACAGGTACTTGGTTTGATTTGGCGTTGCTACCTCATATATGCCTCTTGATAGTGACTCCATAAACTCACGAGTACATGTAGTCACCTCAAGGTTTCTACAAATTCAGTAAGCAATGCTGAAATCACTGCCCATGTCATAAAAATGAAAGGGATACCATCGGTATATGCCAATTTGTTGTTCAACATGATAAACAGAAGTGGCTCCATATGCCATAATAATTATATGAAGCTATGATTTATGTTTTGTTCATTTTGATCTGGGAAGCACAAATTTTTCATTTGATCCCTCAGCATCTTGTACNCTTGATAGTGACTCCATAAACTCACGAGTACATGTAGTCACCTCAAGGTTTCTACAAATTCAGTAAGCAATGCTGAAATCACTGCCCATGTCATAAAAATGAAAGGGATACCATCGGTATATGCCAATTTGTTGTTCAACATGATAAACAGAAGTGGCTCCATATGCCATAATAATTATATGAAGCTATGATTTATGTTTTGTTCATTTTGATCTGGGAAGCACAAATTTTTCATTTGATCCCTCAGCATCTTGTATGACATTTTTCATTCTTTTGCGCATTTTTCACTTGATAAATAACCTGCTACATAGGGAAGGAACAGTAGGTGGTACTTTTGATTATTTCAAACAATCATAGGGAGTGAAATCATATCATACAAATAAAAGGTATGTACTATAATGAAAAGAGAAAACTGATACTGATATGTCCGTTAGCCATTGGATGCCGGCAGATTCAGCTGGAAGAACCAAAGAAACCAAGCAGTACATAGCTCAAATTCCTACTTGGAGAGAAGCTGCAATCATTTCAAATTATAAATTAGGCATAGAACACATCCGGTATATGTAGACAACAATTGAGACTTGGAACCTGCGCATCAACTTCTAACTAAGCAGAGCAGGCTGAAATCTGTCAACATGTCCAGCCTGCAGTTTTTAAAAGAAAGAGCAGTAAGAATTCAGTGAAGAGGTGATGCAGCAAAGAGGGAGAATTGGAACGGCTGGAGACCTAAGCATCACCTATTGCTTCTGTGCTAGAGAATGGTTTGTGAAAATGAAAAGAGTGGAAAGGAGCAGCGGCAAGGTTGGGATTTTATAGGCCCGCATGAATATAAGGAGACACGATTAACCTCTCAATCAATCAATTGGCATGAATATGAATATGAAACTGACCTACCCAGAGCATCTATTGGCATTAATGGCCGATTAACCTCTCAATTAATCAATCATCTTTCACGATTCAACTTCACGGTTGTTTGCCACCACGCCCAATCCCGTTGCGCAACTCGCATCCGTGTAACCGAACAGACCGGGGAGGTGCTGCCCGTCGCATTGGTGGAAACCCAGCGCAGTCGCGATTGCAATCCGAACCCACACATCGGTCGACACCCACGTCAGTCAACCATGGTGACGCGCTGCCACGCGAGGCTGTGAGCGAAACAGAGGGTCGCGAGCATCCAGTGTTTCTAGGGTTCTTCACTTTTGCGTTGGACGGGATCCTAGTACAGGCCCAATAGGCTAGTAGGCCCAATTGAACCTCAGATGCCCAAAAAAACCACCGGAGCAGCGGCCCGAGATGGTTAGCGCTCGTCACAAAGCCTGTATACGCGATTTAGATGCAATTAAGAGCAATCAGACGGCCAAGGAAGCCTATAAGTGATGATCCAACGGATAGAAATACTAATGGCCTGAGAGGGCAGGAAAAGTGCTCAGTTATAATGTACTTAAATTTATGAAAGTGGATTCGGAAGAGTGTCAACTTTAGCTAGTAATGATTCCAATATTTCAGAAGAGGTTCCAATTGAGTATGAGAACAAAGTTGCTATCCATGATACTACTGAAAATTATTATGAGGGAGGAATGCATGCTTGTAGGAGTTGCAATAATATTAAGTTTCCTCTCTATGTGCTTAAAGTTTTGAAGTTATACTTGTTTTGCCTTCCTATGCTAGTTGATTCTTGTTCCCATAAGTTGTGTGCTCACAAAATCCCTAGGCATAGGAAGTGTGTTAGATTTAAATATGCTAGTCATATTCTTCAAGCTGCTCTCTTTGTGTTTCAATTCCTATCTTTAAAGTGAGCATCATTTTAAATCGTCATGCCTAGCTAAAAGGCATTAAAGAAAAGCGCTTGTTGGGAGACAACCCAATATTTACCCTTACTGTTTTTGTGTGTTTACATGATTAAGCTACTGTATTAATCATGTTTTATAGCTTTTGTTTCAATAAAGTGCCAAGTAAGACCATTGGGAAGACTCGGGTGAAAGTTAATGTGATCTTGCTGTAAAAAACAGAAACTTTGCGCTCACGAGAATAGATGTCATTTTTTTTTACAGAAGAGTGTTTTTGAGTTGATTATTTTTTCATAAGATTAATAGACAAATTCCTCACGTCCACCAATTTATTTCATAATTTTTGGAGTAGCAGAAATATGGTTATTGTTCAGGTCATTACAGACTGTTCTGTTTCTGACAGATTCTGTTTTCATTGCATAGTCTGCTTGTTTTCTAGTTTTTATGGATTATATTTCTCAATATAATTTTTAGAAATGATATGGTACAGTAGGCATTGTGTGAAAACAATTATGAACCTTGTCTTTGTTAGTACCAAAGTGAATGGTTTGCTCTTTATCATACTAACCTATCTCACGAAGTTTGGCTAAGTTTTGTGTGATTGAAGTTTTCAAGTTTTGGGTGAGATATCGATATGAGGAGAATAAGGAGTGGAAAGACCCTAAGCTTGGGGATTCCCAAGGCACCCCAAGGTAATATTCAAGGAAGACTCAAGCGCCTAAGCTTGGGGATGCCCCGGAAGGCATCCCCTCTTCCGTCTTCAAAACTATCGGTACACCTTACGCGGAGCTATATTTTTATTCGTCACATGATATGTGTTTTACTTGGAGCGTCATTTTTATTTTGTTAGTATTAGCTAGATGCTATTTAGAATAGTGTTTTGCATATTTATTTTCAATAAAAATGCCAAGGATAGCCTTTTACCATGCTTATTTTGCAAGTATACATGTTGCTGTTTGAAAACAGAAAGTTTACCGCTGTTGTAAAAATTCCTTAGAAAAGTAAGAATGTGGTAAAATGTTGAAACCTTTTGCATAATAAGCTCTGATAAATTTACTACAGTGGGAATTTTATTTCATAATTTTTGGAGTTAGGGAAGTATGATGAATCTTGCATTCTTTACAGACTATACTGTTTTGGCAGATTGCTATTATGGTTGCATTGTTTGCATATGTTTGCTTGTTTAATGTTTCTATTTGAGGATAGGAGTGTTAAATATGCAGAGGCATTTAGTATGCAATGTTGAATAATAATTTTAGTATTTTTTTACAGTAGAAAATGATAAGGTTTTGCATTGGTTTATACTAACCTATCTCACGAGTTCTTGTTGAGTTTGGTGTGTATGAAGCTTTTGAGATTTAGGAAACCGACGTATAAAAGGAATTAAGGAGACACAAAAGCTCAAGCTTGGGGATGCCCAAGGCACCCCAAGACATTATTTCAATAAGTCTCAAGCATCTAAGCTTGGGGATGCCCCGGTAGGCATCCCACCTTTTCTCTTCAACAACTATCGGTTAGTATCGGTTGAACCTAAGTTTTTGCTTCTTCACATGAGTTGTGCTATCCTTGCAATGTCATTTTATTTTGTTTTGCTTGTTGTTTGAATGAAATCATTGGATCTGAAATATTGAATGAAAAATAATCCTCCCATGGCTACAGTGGCGGAGCTTAGTGAGGGCCATCCTGGGCCATCGCCCCCACAGCCCATGAGATTTTCTTTGACTACCCCATAATAAATGGCCCATATATTAGTGAAAATCGGCCCAAAATCTTGTTCTGGTCGCCCCCCCAGCCCATTGCCCCTCCAAGAATATGGCCCAAGCTCCGCCACTGCATGGCTAGTTAATAATTTTACTACTCAGTGTTCTTCACTCATATCTTTTGGAGTAGTTTGTCATTTGCTCACATGCTTCATGTCTATCCTATGAGTAAATGGTTGAATGGATTGAATGTCATAAATCTGAACTTTTATATGTTTCATATGCTTATAACATGGTTAGTGATGACTTCACACATAGAAAGTATGAGGCATAAAAGTTGTTGAGAATTGGCAAACGTAGTTTTGGTCATCGTTGCAATTAATAGGAAGTAATAAGGAAAGAGAGGTGTAACGCCCCGGATTCGATGCGCCAGGTGTCCGCCAGTTATTTGCCGTCCTTGCCATGTCATTTGCTTGCGTGTTGCACTTTGCCATGTCATCATATGCATTTCATATCATGTCATCATGTGCATTTCATTTTGCATACATGTTCGTCTCATGCATCCGAGCATTTTCCCCGTTGTCCGTTTTTCAATCTGGCACTCCTATGTCACCCGGCGCCCCCTCTTGTCTCTTTTCGTGTGCGGGTGTTAAACAGTCTTGGAATGGACCGAGGTTTGTCAAGCGGCCTTGGTATAGCACAGGTAGACCGCCTGTCAAGTTTCGGGTCATTTGGAGGTCGTTTGGTACTCCAACGGTTAACCGGGTAACCGCAAAGGCCTCTTTTGTCTTGCAGCCCAACACCCCTTCCAAACTGGCCCAAAACCCAGCAAACTCCCCTCCATGCTCTCGGTCGTTCGATCACGATCGCGTGGCCGAAAACCGCTCCTCATTTGGACTCTCCTAGCTCCCTCTACCTATATAAACACCACTCCCCCGAAATTTCCGCAGATCAAACCCTAGCCCTGCTCCCCTCGCGCGCCGGACATGTCCAGCCCCGCCGGACATGTCCAGCCTCCACGTCGCTCCGACGAATTAGAGGCCGCCACCTCAGCTCTGCCACCGCCTCGCCCAATCCCACCGCGCCACCTCACCCGCGCCCTCCTTCTCTCTCCTCGGCGCCCGCCGCCGGCCCGTGGGGCCCAAGGCCGGCCCGCCCGAGCCGTGACCGGGCCCGCGCGCCGCCCGGCTCCCGCGCTGCCCGCGCCGGATCTCCGCCGCCGTGGCCACCATCTCTACCGCCCCGACGTTCGCCGCCCGGAAGCCCGCGCCTCCCGCGTCGGCCCCGCCTTCCCCGACGCCCGCCGGAGCGCCGCCGCTCGCCTTCGCGCGCTCCTCCGCCGCGCCTGCCGCCCGGCGCCGCCTCCTGCACCTGCTGGCGACCTCGCCGTCGCCACCCCTTGGGGCGCCGCCGCCGCCTGGATCGGGCGGATCCCGAGCGCCGCCGCGGGGCCGCGCCTCCCGAGGCCGCGTGCCTCCCTCTCCGGTGACCTCCTCCCCCACCGCCGCCGGATCCGTCCTCCCCTTCGCCGTCTCCGGCCATCTCCCTCCTCTCCGGCGAGACTCCGTCCGCCTCGAAGTCCGTGCCCGATCCAGCCCGCGAGGTTGACCCTGTTTTTCGCCCGTCCGGAAGTTATTTTGCATAATCATGCCATGTTCATCACATCGTATCTCTGCATCCGCAGCTCCGTTTCGTGCGTGTAATATGTCAAATTGTTCGTCCCACCGAGTACTTATTTTCATTCCATTGCATCATGTTTATTTGAGTCCATCTTGATGCCTGAATCATCATTGCAAAAGTGCTATATGATGTTAACCTGCTGAAACTGTTATAACTTGATGATTTGTCATTTTTGTTGCGTTTGATGTGTGCATCCTGTGAGCATGAGCTCTACATGTGTTTTGTGCTATGTCATGCCATATTTACAGTGGTGCCATCCATGTATTTTTGTGAGTCTTGTACTGAGTGCATCAAGCTTGTTAAGTAAGGTACTTGCTGTTGCTGTTTTTCATGTCTGAATCTGTTATTTCGTGATGCTATGTAAACCTGCTGCTACAAGTCATTCTATGCATAATCTGGAGATGTTCACTAAGGATGTTTTGTTATACATGTCTTGCTATATCCATCCATGCCCCTGGTTGCATTTATAGCCTTCTTTAGCTTGTTGTTATCTTGCTCCAAAGTTGCTAAATAATGTTGTTGTCAGCCTGTTAACATTAAGTTCAATGTTGCCATGATTGTTGTTAGTGATTCATGCACCCTATGAACTTGCTCTTGCCATGCTTAGCTTCATAAACATGTATTCTTACTATGAGTTTCCTTTCCATGCCATGTATTGCTGTGTGGTGAGTGGTTCAAGCTCACCAACATGCCTACTTATTGTTGTTCCTGCCATGTATGAATCTGTCATATCTTTTGCCATGTTTACATGGGTGCCATCATATTTTCTGTGCCCTTTTGGCTCATGGTCAGTAAGGGATTTTTGTTATATGCTATTAGTAGATTCATTTCATGCCTTTGTTTGCCATGTTAAGTTCCTGTAACATGTTGTTTGATAGCTCTAAACATTGCAACCTGATGTTATTTCCTGATAAGTCTGAAACTGTTATTAATTGCAATCTTGCCATGTGTGTTTGAGCATGTTCTAGTGATTTCTAGAGTTAGCTCAGTGTTCATGTTTTGTCATGCTTTACCTGTAAATCACATCCATGCCTTTTGTTATCATGTTAAGGTGATGTAGCATGTTGTTTTGATGCTTGCAATATGCCTAGTTGCTGTTTTGGACAGCTTGTCCTTTAAACTTGTAGAGTGTATGTGTTGATCCGTTGCTCCGTTTTGAGTGTGCTCTATATGAAACTTGCTTGATTTTGCTTGTAGTTCCATATTATCATGTTGCATCCTCGTTTTGAGGTGTTTGCGTGATGTTTGGATGCATTTTGTATCAATGCCATGCTTATCTTGTTTTGCTCATATCTTCTAGGCCGTAGCTCCGAATTTAATGAACTTTATATGTAACTTGACTAGAATTTCGTGTAGATCATCGTGGTGCATCTTAACTTGCTGCTTAACAACTTGAACATAAGGTTTATTCAGATCTGTACCAATTTCGAAATTTGCATATGAGGACTTACCGGAGTTGTTCTATGTTGTTTCCGGCCTCATTTAAACTTGCTTTGATGTGTTGGTCTTGTATGCATCATCTTTTGCCATGAGTAGCTTCATGTAGCCTTGTCATGCATCATACTTGGTTGAGCATCATGTCTTGTTCATGTGTGGTGTGTTTACCATGTTGTGTGCTTCTTCTCGATAGTTCCCGTTTCGTTGCGATCGTGAGGATTCGTTCGTCTACGCTTGGTTCGTCTTCGTGGCTTCATCTTCTTCATGGACTCGTTCTTCTTCCTTGCGGGATTTCAGGCAAGATGACCGCTACCCTGGATCTCACTACTATCATTGCTATGCTAGTTGCTTCGTTCTATCGCTATGCTGTGCTACTTATCACTTGCTGCTCAAGCCTCCCAAATTGCCATGAACCGCTAACCTTTGTCACCCTTCCTAGCAAACCATTGTTTGGCTATGTTACCGCTTTGCTCAGCCCTCTTATAGCGTTGCTAGTTGCAGGTGAAGTTGAAGATTTGCTCCATGGTGAACAGGATTATGTTGGGTTATCACAATATCTCTTATATTATTAATGCATCTATATACTTGGTAAAGGGTGGAAGGCTCGGCCTTATGCCTGGTGTTTTGTTCCACTCTTGCCGCCCTAGTTTCCGTCATATCGGTATTATGTTCCCGGATTTTGCGTCCCTAACGCGGTTGGGTGATTTATGGGACCCCCTTGACAGTTCGCTTTGAATAAGACTCCTCCAGCAAGGCCCAACATTGGTTTTACCATTTGCCTCACCTATGCCCTTTTTCCCTTGGGTTTCCGGAGCCCGAGGGTCATCTTTATTTTAGCCCCCCGGGCCAGTTCTCCTTCGAGTGCTGGCCCAAACCG
>LR880967.1:835926132-835936245 GCA_904067115.1 Aegilops sharonensis
GGCTTCTCTCAAGATAGCATAAATATTATGGTGGGTGAACAAATTACTGTCGAGCAATTGATAGAAAAGCGCATAGTTATGAGATTATCTAGGCATGATCATGTATATAGGCATCACGTCCATAACAAGTAGACCGACTCCTACATGCATCTACTACTATTACTCCACACATCGACCG
The DNA here is from genome assembly GCA_904067115.1 of Aegilops sharonensis. NCBI lineage: Eukaryota > Viridiplantae > Streptophyta > Magnoliopsida > Poales > Poaceae > Aegilops > Aegilops sharonensis. Next base: position 835,926,311 of record LR880967.1, read on the forward strand.
CTATCCAGCATGCATCTAGAGTATTAAGTTCATAAGAACAGAGTAACGCATTAAGCAAGATGACATGATGTACAGGGATAAACTCATGCAATATGATATAAACCCCATCTTGTTATACTCGACGGCAACAATACAATACGTGCCTTGCAACCCTTTCTGTCACTGGGTAAGGACACCGCAAGATTGAACCCAAAGCTAAGCACTTCTCCCATGGCAAGAAAGATCAATCTAGTATGCCAAACCAAACTGATAATTCGAAGAGACTTGCAAAGATAACTTAATCATACATAAAAGAATTCAGAGAAGATTCAAATATTATTCATAGATAAACTTGATCATAAACCCACAATTCATCGGATCTCGACAAACACACCGCAAAAAGAGTTTACACCGAACAAATCTCCACAAGAGAGGGGGAGAACATTGTATTGAGATCCAAAAAGAGAGAAGAAGCCATCTAGCTAATAACTATGGACCCGGAGGTCTGTGGTAAACTACTCACGACTCATCGGAGGGGCAAGAATGTTGATGTAGAGGCCCTCCGTGGTTGATTCCCCCTCCGGCAGAGTGCCGGAAGGCTCCATGATGAGATCTCGCGAATACAGAAGGTTACGGCGGTGGAAATTGTGTTTCGTGGTGCCCCTGGATGTTTTCGGGGTACGTAGGTATATATAGGAAGAAGAAGTACATCGGTGGCCGCCCGAGGGGCCCACGAGACAGGGGGCGCGCCCTATAGGGGGGGCGCGCCCTCCTATATTGTGGAGGCCTCGGCTACTTCTTGACTTGCACTCCAAGTCCTCTGGATCACGTTTGTTCCAAAAATCACGCTCCTGAAGGTTTCATTCTGTTTGGACTCCGTTTGATATTCCTTTTCTTCGAAATACTGAAATAGGCAAAAAAACAACAATATGGGCTGGGCCTCCGGTTAGTAGGTTAGTCCCAAAAATGATATAAATGTGTAAAATAAAGCCCATAAACATCCAAAAGGGGTATTATAATAGCATGGAAAAATCCAAAATTATAGATACGTTGGAGACGTATCAATGGCGCACTGCGTGGTGCGCCATTAGTAAAAAATTCTAATGGCGTGATGCTAGTGGCGCACCTGTAGTGCGCCATTAGTAGCCAAAATAGGTGCACCACTAGCAGGCCTTTTCCTAGTAGTGTAAGGATATGTTTCTCATTTATGGATGTGACAAAGAGCTCGTCGTAAATGGTTACGTCGATGCTAGCTTTGACATTGATCTGGATGACTCTAAGTCACAAACTGGATACGTATTTATATTGAATGGTGGAGCTGTCAGTTGGTGCAGTTCCAAGCAGAGCGTCATGGCGGGATCTACGTGTGAAGCGGAGTACATAGCTGCTTCGGAAGCAGCAAATGAAGGAGTCTGGATGAAGGAGTTCATATCCGATCTAGGTGTAATACCTAGTGCATCGGGTCCAATGAAAATATTTTGTGACAATACTGGAGCAATTGCCTTCGCGAAGGAATCCAGATTTCACAAAAGAACCAAACACATCAAGAGACGCTTCAACTCATCCGTGATCAAGTCAAGGAGGGAGACAGAGAGATTTGCAAAATACGTACGGATCTGGATGTAGCAAACCCATTGACTAAGCCTCTTCCATGAGCAAAACATGATCAGCACCAAGACTCTATGGGTGTTAGAATCATTACAATGTAATCTAGATTCTTGACTCCAAGTGGGAGACTGAAGGAAATATGCCCTAGAGGCAATAATAAAGTTGTTATTTTATATTTCCTTATTTATGATAAATGTTTATTACTCATGCTAGAATTGTATTGATCAGAAACCTTAATACATGTGTGAATACATAGGCAAACATTGTGTCCCTAGTGAGCCTCTACTTGACTAGCTCGTTGATCAAAGATGGTTAAGGTTTCCTAACCATGGACATGAGTTGTCATTTGATAACGGGATCACATCATTAGGAGAATGATGTGATGGACATGACCCATCCGTTAGCTGAGCATATTGATCGTTCAATTTTATTGCTATTGCTTTCTTCATGTCAAATTCATATTCTTCGACTATGAGATTATGCAACTCCCGGATACCGGAGGAATACCTTGTGTGTTATCAAACATTACAACATAACTGGGTGGTTATAAAGTTGCTCTACAGGTATCTCCGAAGGTGTTTGTTGGGTTGGCATAGATTGAGATTAGGATTTGTCACTCTGAGTATCGGAGAGGTATATCTGGGCCCTCTCGATAATGCACATCATAAGAAGCCTTGCAAGCAAGGTGACTAATGAGTTAGTTGCGGGATGATGTATTACGGGACGAGTAAAGAGACTTGCCGGTAACGAGATTGAACTAGATAGGAAGATATTGACGATCGAATCTCGGGCAAGTAACATACTGATGACAAGGGAATAACGTATGTTGTCAAAGCGGTTCGACCGATAAAGATCTTCGTAGAATATGTAGGAACCAATATGAGCATCTAGGTTACGCTATTGGTTATTGACCGCAGAGGTGTCTCGGCCATGTCTACATAGTTCTCGAACCCGTAGGGTCCGCGTGCTTAACGTTCGATGACGATATTGTATTATATGAGTTATGTGATTTGGTGACCGAATGTTGTTCGGAGTCCTGGATGAGATCACGGACATGACGAGGGGTCTCGAAATGGTTGAGAGTTAAAGATTGATATATAGGATGATGGTATTCTGACACCGGAAGTGTTCCGGATAGTATCGGGTATTTATCGGAGTACCGGGGATGCAAGATTTATCTAGGAGATGCATAGCAACGAGGGGGGAATAGTGTGTCCACGTACCCTCGTAGATCAAAAGCGAAAGCGTTTGACAACGCGGTTGATGTAGTCGAACTTCTTCTAGCTCCGACCGATCAAGTACCGAACATACGACACCTCCAAGTTCTACACACGTTCAGTGCAATGACGTCGCTCGCCCTCTTGATCCAGCAAGGTGTCGAGGAAGTAGATGAGTTCTGTTAGCATGACAGTGTGGTGACGGTGATGGTCAAGTGATCTGCGCAGGGCTTCACCTAAGCACTATGAAGATATGAACGGAGGCGTAAAATGTGGAGGGCGCGCCGCACACGGCTAACGATTGTTGTTGTGTGTTCTAGGCGCCCCCTCCCCACGTATATATAGGTTTGAGGGGGAGGGGAGTAGCAAGGGTGCGCCCCAAGTAGGAGGAATCCTACTTGGGGGCCTCCTCCAATTCGGCCTCCCCCCTTCCTTTTTTTTGCCGGAGAGAAAAGGGAAGGGGAAGGAGAGAAGGAAGGGGGGGCAAACCCCTTCTCCTCCTTCTCCAATTCGGCCACATGCTTAAGGGGGGCGTGCCACCCCTTGTGGGCTAGTGTGCTCCCCTCTTATGGCCCATATGGCCCATATCTTCCCCCCGGGGGTTCCGGAGCGTATGAAACTTTTTGAAATTGCATGCTACATTTCCCAACACCTGCCGCCGCCCCAACCAAGAAGCCCAAGACAAAAACTCGAGGTCCAGGTCGTCCCAAGAAGCCATCCGCTGATGAGCTGCTCAAACTTGATGATGAGTCAGAGGTAGAACTTGACTCCCTTGGTCATCTTTTTATGCAACTTATTGACGCCGACTCTTCTCAGAACGACGCGGAAACAAGTCAAGCTGACGTAGCAGAGGTAATCCCTGTCTCTTCCGACTCAGAACCCTTGGAAAGCCAGGAAACTCGGCGGGTCATTCGAAAGGTGAAATTTTCTCATCCTCTTTCTTTTGAAGAAATAGCAACACGAATCAAGGTGCCCGACCCGGAGCAGTGGTTCTCACGACCTTATCTCCGGCTTACCAAATACGCATGTTCCTGGCAAGCGTCAACATGAGGTGCCACATGATCCATACTCTCTTTATCCATTAGCCGGCCTCATACGTAAACCTCTTAATCCTTCTAACTCAAATTATCAGAAGACACCTCCTTCGTTTGGCGACTCTTCCGGAACCCAGATGCTCGTCTTCAAAGTTGCCCAAGGGTAAGTGTTTCTATTTGTTTATCAATGACTTGTAATGACATACTCAGATACATTGTATCTTTGTTGCAGAGGTGTTACCAAAGCAAGCAAGAAACAAAAACTTGGCGGGTCTTCAAAGGATCCCAAGGCTGCTGAACTAGAGAAACAGACAGTAGAAACTTCTGAGGCCCTCACTGAAGACCTTGAAAAACCTATTAATGACCCGCCACCATCAATTGATGCTACCATCCCTGAACAGATGGACACTGAGCTTAACCCGACGGCCAGCCATGACCCGCCGAGCCCTAAGTCGCCCTCTCCTCCAAAGCCAGCTGAAGAGATCCCCTTTGAGAAGAACTTTGATGATGTGACTATCACTGGGACAGCTTACACAACGCCAGGAGTCTCAACAGTGCTAGCCAAGCACATCACTAAGAAAGAATATCCTTCATTAGAAAAAGGCAAGGCGAGGCTGGACCTGGAAAGCTATGCTGCCCTCAGTGCGACCGACATCCATGCAGGTTATGTAAACTTCCTTCATTGTCGGGGGTTGGGTGCGACATATGCCAAAGGATGACTTATCATGGTGGGAGCGAGTAGAACGTCGCTGGTGCCCGGAAGCGGGATGAGGAGTAGACACGAACGCCGGCGTACTTTACCCAGGTTTGGGGATCTCCGAGGAGATAACACCCCTAGTCCTGCTCTACGGGGTCTCCGCATGATCACTAAGGCACTAGTGAGTACAATGGTTCTCCTCGAGCTGTATGCTAGAGGTAGAAGAAAGCAGGGCTAGCTCTCTCCCTTCTCTATGTATGAGTCTAGGTCTAACAGGTTGGGAACCCTTTGCATGGGTGCCCTGGGGGGGTTTATATCGGCCTACCCCCCCAGGGGTACAATGGTAATCCGGCCGGGTGTAGGACCCGGCTATCAGCGTCTCTGGTCGCCGGCTTCTCCGCCGGCTGCTGGGGCCCGCCGCCTGGTGGGCCCCGCCGACTGGTCTGGGATGGGGCCGACAGGCCGCTGCCACCGCTTGTGGGTCTTGCCGGCTGCTTGTTACTGTAGCCGCAATGCTAATGACGCACACTAGGTTGGGGAGGCGTGGCTACAGTCCCGCCGTCCAGTGGGAGATCACTGTAGTCACTCCGTGTCTCATCTGGTTAATGGTGCACGGACTCCAAGGGAGGAATGAGCCGCCTACTTAGAGGCCGGCCTCCCTCGGGTCCGACTGGTCAGGTTCCGCAGCCCACCGGGCTCTCGCTATCTGGTAGGGCCCGCCGCCTGCGGGCCGTACTAACAGGCCGTCATGGGAGCAGGGCTCCGCCCGACAGGGGTGACGTCGAGGAGGGAGTGGTAACAGTGCCGTACTGTGCGGAGATCTCCGTCTGTACGGGGCACTGTGGCCGCGCCGTGCCTGGGGTATGGGAGCGATGGGCTACATTGTACCACATCTTGTCTTATCTTCTTGATGGGGGCGCAGACTTTGTGGGCGTCGTGGGCCGCCTGCTAGGAGCCGACCTCTCTGGAGGCCGCCTGCTAGGAGTCGGCCCGTCTTGGGGCCGTCTTCTGGTGCTTGGCCGTCTTCCGGCAGCATGCTGCATGTGCCAGCCGGCCACCAGAAGGCGGCGCTTCATCCTTGATGCTTGGGGGGCGCAGCCGGCCCAATTTTTTGAAATGCTCAGGGGCACGGGTCAGGCTACCCGTGGCCCATTACTCCGACGGTAGTCCCCGAAGCTGGTGAGGCGTCGTGGCTGATAAGTCGAGAAGCCTCAGCAGTTTCCTTCTCCGAACGCTCTTGCTGAATGCTTTTGTCCGTCTCCTAGTGTGCCGCCTGCTGGGAGTTGGTCGTGACCAGGCGGACTCGTTTGATAGTTTCGAAACACCAAGGCGGGAACCAGGTGGCGTGCTCGCTAAGCCACCAGGCCCGCCGCTCGCTACAAGCAGGCCATGCAGCGCTAGCCAGTCGGGCTAGCCTGCCAGCCCACGCGCGATGGGACGCGACAGTAGGCTGGGCCCACCACTACCATGCCTCGGCGCCCAGGCGGATCCGCTGCAGCCGAGGCAGACGGTTGCGATTTCGTGCGGAGTTACTGTGTGCAGTAACTGGCGCAATAATTGCAGGGCCGTGGGGTCGTGGGTGTTGTTAATCCCATGATCCCACGCCCTGCCCCCTCGGCTTCGTAGCCCAGGGGCTATAAGTAGGGGGAGGAGGGGGAGCGGTAGAGCATGTGCGCCCTCCTCTCCCTTTGCCATTTTCGTCCTTCTCCTCTCCTTCCTGCCGCGGCACCTCCGTGCTCCACCGAGGCGCCGCCGCAGCTCGCCACTAGTATTGCTTGCCGGCTGGAGCCGATACGTGCCAAAGCATCACCTTGCTCGTTGTCGTTTCATGGCACATGGAGGAACTCGGACCCTTCAAAGTACCCATTGACTTGCTGGATGCGGAAGCGGTAGCTTGCCATGTTTGCATCCTTGGCGTCCCAGTCGCCTAAAGACTGCTAGACCACCAAGTCGGAGTCTCCATAGCACAGGATCCGGCGAATGCCGAGTTCTTTGGCAAGCCGGAGCCCGTGTATGAGTGCTTCGTATTCAGCTACGTTGTTGGAGGCGGCAAAGTGAATTTGCAACACATATCTGAGCTTGTCGCCTTTGGGAGAGGTGAGGACGATGCCGAAGCAACCAGCGCCGCGCCCACTGAATGGCTGCGTGGAGGCGGGACGGGTGCTTTAAATCGAGCAGTCCTGGACGTCCAGGCCAAACTCCGAGCTGAGGCCACTGCTCTTCAGCAGTGCAACAGGGCGTTCTTGGATTCACGAGCGGCCATTCGGGTATGTTTCTTACTTCTTCGTCTTTGGTTCTTGTATTTCTCTGTGGGGGCGCGCCAGCGCACCCACTGGGTGTAGCCCCTGAGTTTCAGGCCGGCTGCTGAGCAGGCGGCACGAAACTTTAATTGGCAAGCTCCGAGTGCTAACTTTGTCTGGTATCTTCATTGTAGGATTATCATAACCTTCACGCGGCCACCTTTAACTCAAACGTCCGAGATCTGGACCAACGGACCGCCGACTTGTCGGAAAGCCAGAGTAAGTCCTTATTTTCTTTCTCTGGCGGGGTGCGCCAGCGCACCCGCGGGCTGTAACCCCCGAGATTCGGGCCGACTGCTGAGCAGTTGGGCCGGATCTCCCTGGCAACTGTACTTCTTCTTTGTTGATCATTGACATCTTTTTCTCTCTCTACTCTTGCAGAGGCCAATGCTGCCTTGCAGCTGCTGGGTGAAGCCAACACCGTGTTGCATGCCAAGGAGGCAGAGTGCAATGAGCTGGCCCAGGAGCGTGACCGACTGGCCAAGCACCTGGCGTAGCAGGCGGAGCTTCTCCAGAAGGACCGGAAGGAGGCGGAAGTGAAGGATTCCAATCTCCTCGCCGAGTTCGAGACCAAACGCTCCACCTGGACCGACAAGGAGGCGTTGCTGACTGCCGGCTTCGGCAGGATTGAAGACATGGTTGACGGTAAGCTTTCTTCTTTTCTTTCTTTGAGCTGTCGGCTGTTGATCAGGCCGGCTTCTAGCTTCTGACTTCTGGCTTCTTTGCTTTCGGCCTGAGCAGACTGCTTTCCTGGACACTCTGGCACCGTCAACCAGGCTATGGAGGCTTATCGTGAAGAACGGAGGGCGGAAGGCTTGCAGATCGCTGTCGATGCCCCCCGGACCCTTAGCGAACAACTTCTCAGCATCCAGGCCCGCCTTCAGCCGGCTCACCGGATGCTGCACCGTCTTCAGCGTGTTGGGACCCAAGTGATCTCCGCCCTGTGGCCAGACATGCTGGCTCCGCGTGCACTCCCAGTCGGACTGACGACTGGCTGGAGGTGGCGGCCGGCCGACTTGAGGCTTGGAAGGGTTCCTTGGCCCGGGCTGGAGCACGACGGGCGTTGGAGTTTGTCAAGGCGTGGTATCCTGGGCTAAATCTAGCCCAGTTGACCACATTTTGGCAGGAGGCCCAGGAGGAGCTGGTGGCAGTGGAGCGCGATCTTATCAAGCGGGCGTCGGCGATTGCCAAGTACACGAACACCAGCGTCTTTGTTCTTGAGCTGGCCGAGAACGGTGCCGAGGCGCCACCGGAGTGGTTCAGGCTGAACTCGGAGGACGATGAAGACTCGGCCGAGATGATCGACTCCAGCGACAAGGGAGAAGATGAGGAGGACGAGGAAGGCGAAGAAGGTGCGCCGGAGGTCGGAGCAGACGGCCAGCCTTAGCTTAACCGTGCCAAAAACAATGAGCCACGCTCGAGTGCGCCGACTGCTGCTGGAGGCGACCAAGCGGAGACTGGCCAGCCTTCCACTCCACCAACCGGCACCGCCGACTCCGCCAACCAGCCGGACTCCTCTGCTGCTCCCTAGGCCGCTGACATATCTTTATCTTTCCTGTTTTATCAGTCTCGACAAACTTTGTTAAATTTGCACAATTCCACCCGCGGGCCAAGGGCCTTTGACATGTAAATATTCTTCCATGCAAGTTGTGCTTTTGCCGAGTTCTGACTTTTCTTGCTTTCTGCTCCTTGCCTTTTTCCTTTACCGCCCTCCCTTGGCTGCCGTCTTGCCAGCCAAACAGCCGCTCTATGGACTGCGGCTGGTTCAAGTACTTAGCTACTTTCGGGAGAGCAAGTACTTAGCCGCCTAGAACGCTAGCAAGTTAAGTAGAAGTCGGCCGGCCGGCCGCTCAGCAGCCGGTCGATGAGGCAGGAAGCTGGCCTGAACTATGTGCATGTTTTGGACCCTTAGCCATTTTTCATGTGGACACCTTTCTCTGCCTTTAACTCCTGCCCACCGGACAGTCGCTCTGCGAGCTGCGGCTTCCGGTAGGAGAAGGCTTAGGTGCCAACACACTACTTGTCAGACTGCAGGAAGCACCACATAGTACAAGTCGGCGAGCCCCCGGGCCGACTTGTCGAGCCCGGTGCCAGGCAGAATAACGAAATAACACATTCATAGGCATAATACTTATCATATAGATAAAAGAGGGTAGCCCCCGAGCTCTTCTCGGGGGACCCGGAGTCTTCGTACTTAATAAAAAAATGTACTGTGGTACATATTGCATCAACTGTAAAATCTTCGAAGGAGGTTTGCATTCCACGGCCGCTCTGTCTCCTTGCCCAAGTCGTCTCTCTTGCGTGCTCTAACTTCTGAGCATCGATCAGGTAGTAGGAGTCGTTGCCCAAAACTTTGCTGATGATGAAAGGGCCTTCCCAAGGTGCCGAGAGCTTGTGCTGGCCGGCTGTTCGCTGGATCAGCCGGAGCACAAGGTCTCCCTTGTCGGCGTTCTGGGAACGGGGGTCCCCAGACTTGCCTGCATGCGGCCTGTGGCGTGGCCCAAGGAGGGGCCCAGCACGACCCATCTTCATCAACACAAGCCCAAGACCCTCGTGAGGGGCCAAGCCTCGCGGGGCGGACGACACGGAGCCTCCTCAGGCACGGCCTCATCAGGCTGGCTCGCGAGGAGGCAGAGAGATCAAGGCGGGGTACCTCACGAGGTGCCCATGACGTGAGCCATGACGACCAAGGGCGCCAGGAGGACGCCAGCCCGCACAGTGTCCTCCCTTTCCTCTTTGGTGCAAAGGGAGCGAGCGCAGGCGAGAGCATCAAACAAAGGCACCCGTTTCGGTGCAACGAGACCAAGACCAGCCCAACGGCAGGAAGGAGGTCATTGTGGAGCCCAAGCAGGCGTCACCACCAGAGCCTTTGGCAGGCGAGGACCAACTTTAGTCAGGATAAGTGTACTAGATGTTCCCCTTCAAAATGGCCAATTGTTGGCGCCCTTCCCGCTCAATATTTGGGAAGAGGCCCAGGGCCTTTGCCTATAAATAGGACTAGCCACCCACAGAGTAGGGGGGACGGAGAGATTGATCTAGAATCGGTTCGAGTGACACCCCGAAGAGACAGAGAGAAGCGACCGAACTCCCCCTAGTAGTT
>LR880967.1:835974917-835993440 GCA_904067115.1 Aegilops sharonensis
ACCTCTGGGGGGAAATAGGACTGGTCATCTGTTTCTGAATCCTCCTCTGAGGAGCTATCCGTAACCAGCAAGACATGCGCTTCGTCAGATAGCATTGTCTTCTCTGAAGACCTTGTTTCCACTCCAGATTTTCCAATGACTTGTCGAATGGCTGATGTACGGGAAGAGTAATTGAATGTACTAAAATTGTTGACAAATTTAATACGTAATAAAAAATGATGGCATGATATAATTCACATATAAGATGACTAGCTAACCAGAGTGGCATTGCAAAATTCACATATATGATGCCTTTCTAAACAAGATGGCATTGCATGATTCACATATACGATAAATAAACTAAACAGATGGCATTCACACAAAGCATGTCTAAACTAAGCAGATGACATATTTGATGTATAAAGTAAGGAATGCAAGGCACCATATGTATGATATTACCAACATCAACATGCCAAGTTAGAGCGAAGACCTCAGGGGGTAAATAGGAGTGGTCTTCTCCTTCTGAATCCCCCTCAGAACAGTTGTCTTCCTCTTGATTACAATCCGAAATGGGTGGAGGGGGCTGCCTTTGCGCCCACCATGGAGCAACGTTTGCATGAAATTTTATTGCCACGCAAGGCTCGTCTCTTTTACTCTACATGTTCAGTTCCATTGTGTACAATAACTCACATGCATAGGATTAAAACATAGTGAGATTTTGTAAGGAGTGCATGCACAAATCAAGAGTTATGGTAGAAAACAGTGGATAGACCCAAAACTAATGATAGCAGGCAGATAATAGCTTTAGTTAAAAAATACAGATAATGGCTCCTTTAATGTTTGTTTGCACCCAACATGAAACTCATAGTAGACACCCGAGATTAACCAGATAGTACAGATAGTACTGATTGCTGCCCCCAATATGTACCCCACAACCATTTAAAAACTCAAGTTTCAGCATTAGTTTAGACCTGACTCGGAGTCTAATAGGTGAACACGACGATAAAGTAGCATTTCATCATATTAAGCGATGCATAACGTAAGCAAACACGAAAGAGTGTGACCTCTCTTGCAGACCCGTTTAGTCCTTAAGGTCATCTGCTCAGTTGATGATGGTAATGCAGTTGTCGTGGCTGCCGGCGGTGAGGAAGAAGATCTGAGGCGGCGGAAGACAGTCTAGAGAGCGGATCCCTGTTGTGGTGAACCCTTCCGTCGTTGGAGCAGCTGAGCTGGGGTGGAACACAGCGCAGCAGGAGCGGGACAAACCACACAAGGTTTTCTTTGACACATATCTGTAACAGAAGTAATTGTGTAAGGGCTTGTTTGAATTTGAGGATTCTAACAATGCAGGGATAGGAAATACACAGGAATAGGATAGGAATGCACGTGCAAAACAGAGAATTTAAAAACACAGGATTTCTGCCAATCTGGGTGTTTGGTTCACAAGAATTGGAAGATCACAGGATGCAAAGAAGCATGGTGAGATTAAGTCAAACCACAAGAAAATGTACGGTTATAATGCTATTATGCTACTATCTCTTAGTCTTATTTTTTTTAGAGAAAATGCCATAGCCCGACTTTATAAATAAAGCCACCAGGCAGAGTCACAACAATCCACAGGGATCACCAGCACATCACGAGCAGAGTATCAACCGAAACCAAACCAAGCTAAAGTATAACATACATGGCTNAGAATTTAAAAACACAGGATTTCTGCCAATCTGGGTGTTTGGTTCACAAGAATTGGAAGATCACAGGATGCAAAGAAGCATGGTGAGATTAAGTCAAACCACAAGAAAATGTACGGTTATAATGCTATTATGCTACTATCTCTTAGTCTTATTTTTTTTAGAGAAAATGCCATAGCCCGACTTTATAAATAAAGCCACCAGGCAGAGTCACAACAATCCACAGGGATCACCAGCACATCACGAGCAGAGTATCAACCGAAACCAAACCAAGCTAAAGTATAACATACATGGCTCCCAGGCCAGTACATGGCGCGCAGGCCGGAGTATCAAAAGACAGCAAGATCAGGGCCAACAACTCCTAACTGCCAGCTTGAACTGGAGAAAGGAAAGTAGCAGAAGCCCGAATCTTCGACATCATGACATCGAACTCATCCCAGTCCTCCTCCTTAATCAATAATCTCCACCGCTGCAAGAATATGCACGTTTTAAATAAGCAATCAGCAGGTTTAGCAGGAAAAACATGTTCAATGCTAAACTTGTTCCTTCTTGTCCACGGAGTCCAACACACCGCTCCAATCCCACCCAAAACAATCTTCTCTGGGCCCCAACCAGGTTATAGGCCAAGAGACGAAGGTCTGAGAAGGAAGAGGGTCTCCCAGAAACATTCAACCATGATCTGATACAACACCAGATAAGCTTAGCCAAAACACAGTTAAAAAAATATGATTCGTGTCCTCTCTTTGCATGCATAGAGCGCAGCGATCAGTGCCAGTGCCATTACATTTCCGAATTTGATCACCAGCCGGCAACCGCCCGTGAGAGGCTTGCCAAAGGAAAATCTTGATTTTTGTAGGGATGCGAGCTCTCCATATCCACTTGAATTTGGAAGTGGTCGAACCAGAAATCAGCTTTCCATATAAGGATTTCATGGAAAAACGGCCAGTAGAGGAGTGGGGCCAAACCACCGAGTCCTCCTCCTCCGAGAGCATAGGGAAGAAGGCAACGAGTGGATATTAAAATTCCTATGGTTTTTCTTTCAAGGAGACACTAAAGGAACAAATCCTATAGTTTTCCTTTGCTCCATTCCTTTGAACCAAATGCATGAATAGTAGTACCATAGGAAACTTTCCAATTCTATGTTTTCCTTCACTTTTCCTTTCAAGCACTGGCGATTCTAGTAGCCAGGCTTGAGCAAGGAAAAGCCTACACTCAAAAATGCTTTTTGTGCTACTTCTACTACTTTGGACCCAGGCCACTGCCCTACTAGCTCAACTCCCAGGCCCATTGACAAATGCACAGCTCAAACGCGCAGAGATAAATAATGATGGCATACAAGAGAGTCCATCACGAATAGCTAAGTTGCCTGGTACCTCACTGCTTGTCATATAGTAGGATAAACTAATTGTATTTCATGTTACTACGTGTGCTTAGTGGACAATATATATAACATGTATAGTAAAAAAAAGAGATGCAACTAGTGTATAACCTCTTTGCCGAAGCCATGTTGATCTCAGCATGATTGGGTTGGTCGGTGAGGATGCTCCAGCTGACTTGGTTGTCGGAGGAGGGGAAGACTATCTTAGGTGTCTGGATATGGAGCCCGGGGTACTGCTCTATTGTGATGGAGGGTTTCATCGTTGGAGCAACTCTGGTGAGTTGTACGACGCCGAGGCTGAAGCGGGACAAGAGAGACAACGTTAACCTGAGTGGAATTCTAATAGCATCTCCAATAGATGACGTAAAATACATAACCACAAAGTGCTAGATGTAAAATACATCAGCCGCTCACCTCTGAACTTAACTGTCGAAACCAAATTTAACTGTCGAAACTGAACTTAACTGTCGAAACTAAATTTTGCTGTCGAAACTGAATTTTACTGTCGAAAATGAACGCACTAGTAGCAGAAAAGCAGTAGCAGCAGCAGCGCCCGGAGCAGCAGCGTGTGCGAGAGCCGGGGTATGAGCTGGCTCGGGACTCTATAGACCGGTCGGGCGTCACCCTGTGTATATAAAGGGACGACCCGTCGGCGGTTCAAGGACAGAGAACAACAACTCAAGATTCAGGCAAGCGTATTCGCTCCCTGATCATCGAAACCCCAATAATCCCATAAAAAACTAGACGTAGGCTTTTACCTTCATCGAATGGGCCGAACTAGTATAAACTCCCGTGTCCCTTGTCCGGTTTNCCGAGTCGAGTTGATATCTACATGGCCGGGACACAGCCCGCTTTGCAATCTTCATCTACAGCAGCCATGATTTCTGGATCAGCGGCCGCAGCAGGAGGCTCGGTGCGCCGGCCGGCTCAAGTTCTCTCCGATTTGATGGATGCTTGGACAACCTTATTAACCACAGCAGTTACCCCCGAGACACAGGATCAGCACAATTCGGAAGTTGCTAAGCTGAAGGACCAGATAGTGCAGGCTAAGGAGGACCTGGCAGTTGAGGATGCCAGGATGGCTGAAGAAAGGGCCGCTTTGGATGCCCAATCACAACAGATACAGGCACAGAATTTCCAGCTCATGTTAGATCAGAACGCGGCAAACGACGTGATGTGAAGGAAGTACCGATCGCGTATGCAGCCAGGCTTCGAAGGATTAAATCTATTCAATACGTCGGGGGCTGGGACGAGTAAACCGGCAGCTGAAAACCGAACCGATGCGCCCGGAGCGGCGCCGGATCAACCACGGATCATGGAACCACCTCGACGGACGGACAACCCGCCGTCGTATGTGCCAACACCACCAGGTCACTTTTCGAGCCCTTTGGATAAGATGATTGCTGCGGCATCTTGCCTGGCAGCTATTCCGATGGAGGGTGATTCACTGGCGGCAATTGAGACACGGCGGGCCAGGGATCTTCTTCAAACCGCCGTGGTGCAGCAGCAGGCCTATTCCTATAGCCGAGATAGAATTCATTCAACCCCTCGTCTGAGCAAGAGCTATAGCAGGCGCATGGATGAACCGGAGGTGTCTAGCAGCGCTCGGCGCCGTAATCCGGCGCAGGATGTGGTGGATAATGGCATAGCATGAAGGAAGGCCGCTTTGGCAGCACCGCATGCGGGTCGCCATCAAACCGCCCCGATTCAGCCAGCGGCATCGGTGGACCGAGGCACCGGGCTTGCTTTCAGTTCCTGGGGAGTGTCATGTCTTATTCCGGCTCTCCGTAATGTGCGGCTGCCTAAGGATTTCAAGGGTCCGCATAAGGTACCAAATTACACCGCTGATCAGCCGCTTGAGGCATGGGTTGAGAGTTATGAGATGGCAATGGAGATGCTGGANGGGGTACTGCTCTATTGTGATGGAGGGTTTCATCGTTGGAGCAACTCTGGTGAGTTGTACGACGCCGAGGCTGAAGCGGGACAAGAGAGACAACGTTAACCTGAGTGGAATTCTAATAGCATCTCCAATAGATGACGTAAAATACATAACCACAAAGTGCTAGATGTAAAATACATCAGCCGCTCACCTCTGAACTTAACTGTCGAAACCAAATTTAACTGTCGAAACTGAACTTAACTGTCGAAACTAAATTTTGCTGTCGAAACTGAATTTTACTGTCGAAAATGAACGCACTAGTAGCAGAAAAGCAGTAGCAGCAGCAGCGCCCGGAGCAGCAGCGTGTGCGAGAGCCGGGGTATGAGCTGGCTCGGGACTCTATAGACCGGTCGGGCGTCACCCTGTGTATATAAAGGGACGACCCGTCGGCGGTTCAAGGACAGAGAACAACAACTCAAGATTCAGGCAAGCGTATTCGCTCCCTGATCATCGAAACCCCAATAATCCCATAAAAAACTAGACGTAGGCTTTTACCTTCATCGAATGGGCCGAACTAGTATAAACTCCCGTGTCCCTTGTCCGGTTTAACCCCTTTAAGCTAACCCGTAGCGATGGCTCCACGACTAAGTACTTTCATGAGGACATCTGTCGTGACAAAACCACGACAGTTGGCGCCCACCGTGGGGCTATAGCACTATGGTTTTGAATGTTTGAAGGGCAACTTTGAAGGACTGAAGGGGTACGCGGTTGGCCGGATGACCAAGAGTCGTTGCGGCAAGCTCTACATCGACGACGAAGGATGGGGCCCCGAGGCCGGCTCGATCGAGTATGGGTACCGGGTCCCCTTTGGCGGAATTCATGTCTTCATCGGCAAGATCGGCGAACCGGGCCCTGAGCCGGACACCTGCACCGACCTCGTCGAGACGGCTCAGCGTGCAAGTCCTGCCCGGGTTAAGCCTGCCACGAAGCGTGCGTTCGTAGGATGTGTCCATGGGATCGGATCTGAATCGGTGTCTGAAGGCGAGACGGTTGTTTATTCCGATGGCGAATCATCCACCGGTGAAACCGAGTCCTTATACCAAGTTCATGATGGTGTGTTCGGAGGCTATTCCGATGGCAACAGTATTCCAGACCTCCTTGAACCACCGAGTCGAATTGATATCTACATGGCCGGGACACAGCCCGCTTTGCAATCTTCATCTACAGCAGCCATGATTTCTGGATCGGCGGCCGCAGCAGGAGGCTCGGTGCGCCGGCCGGCTCAAGTTCTCTCCGATTTGATGGATGCTTGGACAACCTTATTAACCACAGCAGTTACCCCCGAGACACAGGATCAGCACAATTCGGAAGTTGCTAAGCTGAAGGACCAGATAGTGCAGGCTAAGGAGGACCTGGCAGTTGAGGATGCCAGGATGGCTGAAGAAAGGGCCGCTTTGGATGCCCAATCACAACAGATACAGGCACAGAATTTCCAGCTCATGTTAGATCAGAACGCGGCAAACGACGTGATGTGAAGGAAGTACCGATCGCGTATGCAGCCAGGCTTCGAAGGATTAAATCTATTCAATACGTCGGGGGCTGGGACGAGTAAACCGGCAGCTGAAAACCGAACCGATGCGCCCGGAGCGGCGCCGGATCAACCACGGATCATGGAACCACCTCGACGGACGGACAACCCGCCGTCGTATGTGCCAACACCACCAGGTCACTTTTCGAGCCCTTTGGATAAGATGATTGCTGCGGCATCTTGCCTGGCAGCTATTCCGATGGAGGGTGATTCACTGGCGGCAATTGAGACACGGCGGGCCAGGGATCTTCTTCAAACCGCCGTGGTGCAGCAGCAGGCCTATTCCTATAGCCGAGATAGAATTCATTCAACCCCTCGTCTGAGCAAGAGCTATAGCAGGCGCATGGATGAACCGGAGGTGTCTAGCAGCGCTCGGCGCCGTAATCCGGCGCAGGATGTGGTGGATAATGGCATAGCATGAAGGAAGGCCGCTTTGGCAGCACCGCATGCGGGTCGCCATCAAACCGCCCCGATTCAGCCAGCGGCATCGGTGGACCGAGGCACCGGGCTTGCTTTCAGTTCCTGGGGAGTGTCATGTCTTATTCCGGCTCTCCGTAATGTGCGGCTGCCTAAGGATTTCAAGGGTCCGCATAAGGTACCAAATTACACCGCTGATCAGCCGCTTGAGGCATGGGTTGAGAGTTATGAGATGGCAATGGAGATGCTGGATGTAGATGAAGCGGCCTGTGCAAAGTACTTCACAATGATGTTGGAAGGGACAGCCCGTACTTGGTTGAAAAACCTACCAGCCAATTCCATCGAATCTTGGGATCAGTTAAAGGCCCGATTTATAGCCAATTTCAAGGACACCTGCAAACATCCTATGTCCATTATGGACCTGGATTCCTGTGTTCACGGGGAGAACGAGTCAACAACTCATTGGGTGCGCCGGGTTTCAGAAGCTTTGCATTCGTCAGACCGGATTAATGCTGGCCAAGCGATCATAACGCTGGAGCGTAATTGCCGGTTTAAGTCACTAAAGATGAAGTTGGGACGGCTCAAGCACCACTGCAATGACATGGGAACACTTATGATAGCCTTGGTCAAGTATGCCGATTCTGATAATACCAAGGATCCCGAGTCTGATGAGGAGAAACTGGAGAAGGGAAAGAAGAACGGTGGTGCAAAAGGACAGCATCATAACCAAGGAGGCCATGGGAATAATTGTAAGCGCAAAGCAGATAATTCAGATTTTGTGGCTAACACCAATATGCAGCGCCGTTAAGGTAAACCGCCCCAGCGTGGTGGAGGGATGAATCTGGAGCGGCTGTTAAACCAGCCCTGTCCACACATCTTTGGAAAGATTGTTATAGTATGAAGGAATTCAAAAACTCTGGTGGCGGTTCAAGCTCTGGATTTCAGAATAATCAGGGCCATCAGAACAACCAAGGTGGTAATAGTCAACAGAATAATCAAGGGAATCAGCAGCAGTCAGGTTATCAAAGTCACCCCAAGCAATTGAATGGTGGGCAGTATCATGTGTTCACTACTAGCCTGTGCAAACGTGATCAGAAGCTTCACAAGAGGGCAATCAATTCTGTTGAACCGGCGGTGCCACGCTATTTACGGTGGTCCGAACAGCCCATTATGTGGAGCAGAGAGGATCATCCGCCCTGGGTTGACAATCCGGGTCAACTGGCTTTGGTGGTAGCACCTCAGGTGGGAGGTTATAAGTTTACCAAAGTTCTGATGGATGGAGGGAGCAGTATCAACATCCTGTACTATGAGACTTTTTGTCGTATGGGGTTGACAGATAAGAATCTTAAACCGTCAAACACTGTTTTCCATTGCGTGGTACCAGGTAAATCGGCATATCCTGTTGGCAAGATCGCTTTGGAGGTCGTATTTGGAGATGAGCATGATTCTCGGTCTGAAACGCTGACCTTTGAAGTGGTAAAAATCCAGAGCCCATATCACGCATTGTTCGGACGGCCGGCTTATGAAAAATTCATGGGAAGGCCCTGTTATATCTATTTACAGCTCAAGATGCCGGGTTATAAGGGAAATATCACAGTTCACGGCAGTCGGAAGATCGCTTTGGAATGCGAGGAAGGTGAAGCGGCCTATGTTGAGTCAGTTTGTGCTACAGAGGAGCTGAAGTTTTACAAAAACAATGTTGATCCGGCGGATATGACCCCTCTGAAGAAGCCCACCACTGAGCATGACTCAACCCTGACATTCAAACCGGCTGATGAAACTAAACTTATTGATTTTGTCCCTGGCGATTCATCCAAACAGTTTAGCATCAACACCCATCTGGATCCGAAATAGGAAAGCGCGCTCATCGAGTTCAGCCATGAGAACCGAGACATTTTTGCATGGAAGCCTTCTGACATGCCAGGTGTACCGAGGGAACTCGCTGAGCACACTCTCAATATTGATCCCAAGTTTAAACCGGTCAAGCAATTTCTTCGCCGCTTTAATGAGGAAAGACGCAAGGCCATTGGTGAAGAGGTAGCCCGGCTATTGGCTGCTGGTTTTATCGTGGAAGTATTTCATCCCGAGTGGTTGGCTAATCCGGTGCTCGTTCTTAATAAAAAACGGCACTTGGCATATGTGTGTGATTTACACCGATTTGAACAAAGCTTGTCCGGCAGATCCTTTTGCTCTCCCGCGTATTGATCAAATTATTGATGCGACGGCGGGTTGTGAGCGCCTGAGTTTCTTGGATGCTTATTCAAGTTATCATCAGATTAAAATGGCAGTTAAGGACCAGGAGAAGACATCCTTCATCACTCCCTTTGGAGCCTTCTGCTATACCTCTATGCCCTTTGGGCTCAAAAGTGCCCAGGCAACCTATCAGCGTTGTGTGCAAAATTGTCTTCACACGCAGATTGGGCGTAATGTTCATGCCTATGTGGATGACATTGTGGTAAAATCCAGGAAGAAGGAAACCTTGATAGATGACCTCAAGGAGAAGTTTGATAATCTTCGGGTTTATAAAATGATGCTCAATCTGGACAAATGTGTTTTTGGTGTTCCGGTAGGCAAGCTCTTGGGTTTTCTTGTGTCCAACAGAGGCATTGAGGCCAATGCGGAAAAAATTAAGGCAATCACATCTTTGGCTAAACCGAAGTGCATCAATGATGTTCAGTGTCTGGCAGGTCGCATTGCAGCCCTCAGCCGGTTTATCAGCCGTTTCGGAGAGAAGGCGATTCCTTTATACCAGATGTTGAAGAAGACGGATAATTTTTTCTGGAGTGACGCAGCCAATGCGGCCTTTGAGGAGTTGAAGCGGCAGCTGGCTGAACCGCCCGTCCTTGCTGCTTCGGTTGATAACAAGCCTCTGCTATTGTATGTGGCTGCCAATGCCCGTGCGGTCAGTGTGGCATGCACTTGTGGTTGAGCGTAAGGAGGCTGGGAAAGAATATCATGTTCAACGGCCAGTTTATTATATCAGCGAAGTGTTGATCGAGTCAAAGCAAAGGTATCCGCATTGGCAGAAGCTAGTGTATGGAGTTTTTATGGCAAGTCGGAAGCTCAAGCAGTACTTTCAAGGCCATCCCATCACAGTGGTTAGTTCTGCTCCTTTGGGCGATATAATCCAGAACAGAGAGGCAACTGGCCGGGTTGCGAAGTGGGCAATTGAGCTTGGTCCGCATGGATTAAAGTATATGCCTCGAACGGCAATCAAATCTCAGGCGCTTGTCGATTTCATCAATGATTGGACCGAGTTACAGGCACCAGAGGACAAACCGGACAATACTTACTGGACTATTCACTTTGATGGATCCAGGCAATTGGAAGGCTCGGGGGCTGGAGTTGTCCTTACTTCCCCTCGAGGTGATAAAATTTGTTATGTTCTCCGTTTAATGTTCCCTTGTACTAACAATGCTGCAGAGTACGAGGCCTTACTCCACGGTCTCCGTGTGGCTAAGGAAATGAACTTAAGCCGGGTTCGCTGTCTTGGAGATTCTGATCTAGTGGCTCAGCAAGTTTCTGGTACTTGGGATTCTAAGGATCCACTCATGGCGGCTTATCGACGCGAGGTGGATATTGTGGCAGGTCACTTTAAGGGTTATCAGGTTGAGCACATTGACCGGCGCAAAAACGAAGCAGCAGACGCTTTGAGCCGGCTGGGATCTCAACGTAAACCGGTACCACCCAATACCTTTTTAGATATCTTGCATAACCCGTCTGTTAAGTTGCCTACAGAAGAGGATTTGGCTGTTCCTGATCCGGAGGCCCAATTGGTAGCCGCTTTACACATCACGCCGGATTGGATGGTTCCATATTTGGCGTATCTGAACCGGGGCGAGTTACCAGATGATGAGCTCCTTGCCAGGCAGATAATCCGGCGGTCCAAGTCCATGGTTGTTCACAACAGCGAGTTACACCGTTGCAGTATTTCAGGCGTATTCCAACGTTGTGTTTCTCCTGAAGAAGGGCAAGAGATTCTACGTGAAATCCATGAAGGGGATTGTGGTCACCATGCCGGTTCAAAATCATTGGTGGCTAAGGCTTTTCGTCATGGGTTCTATTGGTTGACAGCTCATGCTGATGCGGAGGATCTGGTAAAGCGGTGTGATGCTTGTCAGAAGTTTTCACGTCGAGCTCATGTTCCGGCCCAAGAGCTACGCATGATTCCCATCACTTGGTCGTTTGCCACTTGGGGGCTTGATATGGTTGGACCATTTAAGCGTTCCAAAGATAAGAAGACCCACCTGTTGGTGGCGGTTGATAAGTTCACTAAGTGGGTTGAAGCGGAGCCCGTCAGCAAGTGTGATGCAGCCACGGCGGTTCAATTTCTCAAAAGGATTATTTTTCATTTTGGTTTTCCACACAGCATCATCACAGATAATGGTACGAACCTCTCTAAAGGTGAGATGGAGGAGTTTTGTCAACGAGAGCACATCCAGCTTGATGTAGCGTCCGTGGCTCATCCCCAGTCCAATGGTCAAGCTGAGAGGGCGAATCAAGAAATCCTGAAGGGTATCAAGCCCCGGCTTATGGTTCCTTTGAAGCGGACGCCGGGTTGTTGGGTGGAAGAATTGCCATCTGTGTTATGGAGCATAAACACCACCCCGAACCGATCTACGTGTTACACACCTTTCTTCATGGTTTACGGGGCTGAGGCAGTCATCCCCAGTGATATTCGTCATGACTCGCCCCGGGTTGCCAATTATGTTGAAGCGGATAATGAGCAAGCACGCCAAGAGGCGCTGGACCTGTTAGATGAGAAACGGGACATGGCTTTGGCTCGATCGGCGGTTTATCAACAAGACCTGCGGCGTTATCACAGCCGCCGGGTTAAGTCAAGGGCCTTTCAAGAAGGCGACTTGGTGCTCCGGCTCATCCAGGATTAGACGGATATGCACAAGTTATCCCCACCTTGGGAAGGACCCTTTGTGGTCAGTAAAAATCTGCATAACGGCTCATACTACCTCATTGATGTTCGAGAAGACTCATGCAGTTCTGAGGAGGAGACCTGGCGGCCATGGAACATAGCTCTCCTACGGCCTTATTACACTTGAAGCCACAGGCTTTTCTTATGTACATATTTCAACAATGTATATATTATGATCAATATAATAAACTGGCATCCTTGCTACAAGCAGGGTCTCTGCCGTTTTCTTCAAATCTCTGTTTACATGGGGGCTTTAGCTGACAAAGCATAGTACTACCTGTTAAACCGGCTATCATGCCACCACATAGCTTGGGAGCTTCATACCCACGGGGCCAAAGAGAGTTCTATTGCTCAAAGCATGACTCAAACATAGGCACCCATTGAGCACAGCTCACAAAGTTACTTGGGGGCTCTTTGTGTCAAATACCTAAGAGTTTGAAAGGACCCTTGTAACCGGGTATCGACCCACGGCTTGGAAGCCTGGTGTATTCACCTAAAACCCCGGGTTAACCTGCCTTCATCAAGTAAGCCACTCCTATCCAGGTAATCCTGGCAAGACCCGTCGAACGTTTTACAGTTACTCTCATTGAGACCCTGAACTTGTCAAAGTTAAAACGATGAATGGTTAGTTGGAGGCCCATCTTAAAAGGCTTTGTCAAAACGGTTTAACTTAGCGGCCTGGCAGCCCATGAAAAGCCTTGAATTTGGGCCTGGCAGCCCTTGAAAAGCCTCGACTACACGGTTTTATTTGCATTTGTCAAGTTATTTTTCCTCTGTTGATAAATTCTATTTTGAACCGGTGTCTATTGACCCGGCATGACTATCAGTCATCAAATTAAACCGGTGTTTATTGACCCGGCTTGACTTTCAACTACAAGTTGTTAGCTCATATTCATGTTAATCCGGTGTTTGTTAACCCGGCTAAGTTGTCAACTATAAGTTGTCAGACCTTATTCTTTATCAAAACGGTGTGTTACAACCCGGACTGACTTATCAGTACAATCATCCGGTGTTCATTACAACCCGGTTCTCCTTTATACATACCAGCACTGCATGGTGGAAGTCGGGTGTTCACCCTTACTGCAAATATAAATTGGTAAATCAACTAAGTGATTTTAAATCACAGGTATGGTTTATTTCATGTTTTTAAAGCTTTGGTTATTAACCTAGCTTTTCATAGGGCATTGTGACTTGTCCGGCGGTAAACCGCCGGGGCAGATTTTTTTTATGCAGACACAAGGATTGCATAGTATTATGAAGATATATAAGCCAGCTCTGAAAATGTCATGGCGGATCAAACAAAGTATATCCCAGTGCACGATGGCAACAGATCAAAGTATTTTCACTAGCCTATTACAAGGCGCTCTACGGCCCAAAATATGGTGTTGTTTCCTCCAACAAAAGCAAAGTTTGTGAAGCATCAACTAGATTGCCGGATCAAGCCTCATCACCATGTTGACGTGAAGTTGATGGATCATCTGGCCTCCTCCCCATCTAGTGGTTGGAAGTCCACGGTGGTCCAGTCAATCCGGGTTAAAGCCTAAAAGACAACCTCTTCACTTATAAGTTCGGACGGATCAACGTCAGGGGTGTAAGTGTGCTTACGAATTGGCGGAATAAGATTTTGCGCTTCCGGCATGACAGCGTTAATCCGTTTGTTGTTGGCATCATAGAAACACCGGTGAACAGTCAAGTTAGCTTCTTCTGCCAGTTGACTCGCCAGAGGACGCATCTCCCTTGTCACATTTTTAAGGGCTTCGTCATCAAAATCTGCCCCGTTTTCTTGTGCACTAGGAAAGCCCTTGGCGATGTCCACCGGATCCAGATCGGCTATCCATGCTTTCGCTCGGGTAAGTGCCAACAAAGCGCCAGCCCTGGCAGCGGATCGCTTCATCTCTTCTATCTGTGCTGGTGTCATGGATAACTTTGCTAGCGTGTCCTTGATCAGTGTTGGGGCCGAATTGTTGTATGATGCTGCGAAGATAACCCGTTGAGCACCAGTATACAGTTGTTCAATCAGAGTATATGCTGCCTTCAGCTTCATCCGCATGTCAGAGCCCAGATGAGCAATGCGGCTACCTGCAACGGTTTAAGACTCTCATGTTAAACCGGCAAATTACAAGGATAGTCATTCAAGAAGCCTTGGCAAGAGTACTTACCAAATACCTCAGAGGTCATGGCATTCACTTGGCGCTTCAACCCAGTAAGTTCGTCCGCCACCGGTTTAAGAGTCGATTCGGCGTCTTTAGCCCGCTTCAGCAATGCTGTCTTTTCAGTATCCCAATTGGCACGCTCAGTCTTGAACCCTTCTTTAAGTTGTTCCATGGCGGTTAAAGCGGCTTTTAGCTCATCCTTGGCCTTGGAAGTCTCTGCTTGTTGGGTTTTTATACTCTCTTGAAGGTCAGCAATTTGAGTACCTTGGTGATTTATATCCGCCTGCCACAATCAGAGGAGCATATAAGTATTTTATCATCAAAGTCCCAAGCATACAAACCAGTTATACACTTGGCACTTGGGGGATAATCCGGATTGCTTCTCTATTAATTGTTTGAAGTCCCAAGGATTAATACAAGTTTCAATCTTGGCACTTGGGGGCTAATGCGGATTGCTTCTCTATTAATTGTTTGAAGTCCCAAGGATTAATACAAGTTTCAATCTTGGCACTTGGGGGCTAATGTGTATTTGATCAGGAAAAAACGCAAGGAAAATCAACAAAGGACAGTTTGGAAAATGAAAGTCCCGGTTTCTCTTTGTCAAAGACAAACCGGCCCTTGGGGGCTACAATACAGTAAAGGTGCAGGATAGGGATGAAGGTGTTTACCTCATAGCGTTCCTTCATTAGGTTTACCAAACCAACCTCATAATCTCGGCTTGTGTAAATCCGGTTTAAGAATCCGGAATGAAGATCCTAAGCAGACAGATTAGCATAGTTTGACAAGTCAGTTGTCCCTTTCCCCTTGCCCATAGCAACAAATTCGTCCTTGGCGGTATATTTTGACAAAACAACTGGATGGCCCGGGGCGGTATAAGCAGTGCCAGTAACAACAACGTCATCATCATCTTTGGCTAGGCTCGATTGATTGACATTATCTTTGGCTGGGCTTGGCGGAGTGGCAGCAGGGCTTGGCGGATTAGCAGTTGAACTTAGCGGATCAACACCTGGACCTGCAGGCGTGGCACGTGGACTTGATGTGTCCATATGTGTAGCCGGATCAGCTTCCGGCGGATCAGCATCAGTGGCTGGGTCTTGCGGGGCGGAGTCATCCATGACAATATCAGCCTCTTCACCGGCATTTTCGGGGGTCTTCTCCGGTTCAACGTCGTCAGTGTGGTCACTGGTCTTGGCTTTCTTTCTTAAACGGGCCTTAGTACTACAACGTCAAAATAAAGATTAGTACGGTAAACCGATGCATGAAGAAACAAGCCGGAGAGCAAGGACACTTACCCAGCAACGGTTTTAAGGGGAGGCAACTGAGTGGTTGATGAACCGCCGGATGAATTGGAAGACACCTGATAATTCGAGTCAAATGGATTGAGAGGGTATCGGAAGAAACCCTTCAAGGGATAAACTTTTTCAGGAGAACAGGCAACCTCTGGATGACGTTTCCGGGTTGGTGTGTCTGGTATACCGGAAGAGGTGACTTGCTGGCCACTATGTCGGGTTGTGCGGCGCCCTTCGGGGTGTTGCGTCTTTAAAGAAAGTTTTGGATCCAGATAAGCAAGAGGGTGAGAGAGTTTCACTTTTCGAACTGCACGGCGAAATCTTTTAACTGGCACCAGATCTGAATCGGAAGAAAGAGATATTACCTCAACATGGTCTGC
This sequence comes from Aegilops sharonensis, assembly GCA_904067115.1. Taxonomy (NCBI): domain Eukaryota; kingdom Viridiplantae; phylum Streptophyta; class Magnoliopsida; order Poales; family Poaceae; genus Aegilops; species Aegilops sharonensis. Next base: position 835,990,599 of record LR880967.1, read on the forward strand.
ATGGCTGGCCTCCGCATCATCCTGGGAATAGTTATTGTCAATAAGGTGCACGAAAAAGAAACTAAGGGAGTCAAGTTTTACCTCTTCAGCCGATTCATCAACATCTTCTGGCGGATCAGAAGACTCGGTAGTTTTCTTCTTGGTGGTTTTCTTGACAGCTTTGCTTTTGGCTCGAGGAGCCCTGGCCGGTTTATCTGGAGTTTTCCTTTTCCAGAAGGAGCTATTGGCCTGCAGGATTAAAGTAAAGGATAATTGTATTACTGTTAAAACAGAGATGGACTAAAATGTACAAGGTTAAAGTCATTACTGCTGGCGGTTTACTGGTGGCGCAAAAAGGGCGCAGACCGGTTTGGGTACATACGGTGATCGGTTCGTCAAGTATCTTTTTAACACTTTCAGTGACTTCGTCATCAGTCATTTCTATTTCATTAAACGTTGAGGATCATTGGCCTTGCCGGTATATTCATGCATCAAACCGGGGCGGCGGCTTAAAGGAAGGATGCACCATGAAATCCAACAGCGAACAAGATCAACACCAGTCAAACCGTTGGCGAGGAAAGCCCGGAGTTTGGCGAGTTGAGGTGCATAAGCTTGTTGTTCTCTGGCAGTCATTTGTGGAGGCAAAGGGTGGCCATTGCTAAGCCGGTGAGCGCGGTAGCCCGGCAAAGGGTTTTCTCCAGCAGGGGCAGTGTTCTGACAATAAAACCAAGTGTGGTTCCAGTCTTTAGGATGGCTGTGAAGTTTGGCATGAGGAAAGTCAACCTCTTTCCTTTTTTGAATTGATACACCACCAAGTTCAGTATTGGGGCTGTCAGAGAACTCAGTGCGGCAGTTTAAGTGGAAGAAATCCCGAAAGAGGTCAACCGTTGGTTCTTCTTGCAGATAAACCTCACAGAACACTTGAAAGTTGCAGATGTTGGACACAGAATTTGGTCCAATATCCAAAGGATGGAGTTGGAAGCTGGCAAGTACGTCCCGGAAGAATCTTGATCCGGGAGGACTGAAACCCCGGGATAAATGTTGCATAAAAACAATTACTTCTCCATATTGAGGCTCAGGAGGGCACTCAGGGACAGGAACTCGCCAATGAAGGACATTTTTTGGAGCTAAAGCGCCCGTTAAAACGAATCCGTTGATTTGTGTTTCTGTAATCTGGGATGGAACCCAGTTGCAGGCAGAAAATTGCTTGGTCATCTTGAAGGGCAGAGCTATAATGGAAAGAAACAGGCCGGTTTACGATTGGCGGTTCAGGTGTACTCATCAATGTCAAACCAAAAATTTAGTCAAGCATACATATGAGGTGAATCGGACATTGCTATCCAAGTCAAGATGGCGGTTTAAGTGAGGGCTAATGGCATGTGGCGGATTATCACTACTAAGATTTAAACCGCCCTTAGGTGGAGGAGCCAGAGATGAAAATCTGCTAAGTATTGACAGAAACAGGTTTCACACAATGATGAAATTTATTTGGATCTACCATCCTGCAGTGAAGAAAAACTTATGCGACTTATAATGGCGTTAAAAGCAGAACAAAGCAGGTCGTGTGCTCTGCTAAGGATTCTTTACAAAAAAGGAAGATCTACTAGTACTGCAAATAGATGCGGAGTAACTACCGCACGAGGTCTACGCTACTGCTGGATCAAAGCAACCACGGCAGAAGGAAAAACGAAGAACTGAGATGAACGAGGAACTATAAAGATGAACTCGTGAACTCTAGTGCAGATCTAAACATGAGGAAAAGGGAAAACTTACCAGTGCGGATCTACTGCGGAGGGATACCGTGAAACTCTGGTTCGATTCAGGGTGATGCAGCGGCCAGAGACGAAGGCGACGGTGCGTTCTGTGCCGGCGGCGGAGCTCGAGCAGTGGGGTTCGCGAGAGGAAGAAGACGAGGCAAGAGGAAAGAATGGAAAGACCCGTCGGCTTTATTTATAAGAAGAAAGGGATAAGTAGCAGGCGCAAGAATCGAGGAGGCTGAACCGGCAAAGAGGGCGCGCCTGTCGCCTCGATTTTCGGGATACCATTAATAAAGGGAATCTTTTTAATACAGGGATGATGTCATGATGGTCTGTTGCTGTGACCAGAGGATGACGTCACGGCGGTTTAACAAAGCTTACAGGAGAAGACAACATGGCGGTTTACGAGAATATAAGGAGATGTTCACAAGATTTCTTTAAAGTATTGAAGATTGACATGAACAGATTCAAATCAATCTGGGGCCTAATGTTGGGGATATAACTACTGAGTGTAAACCGGCCAGGAGGGCCCGGTTCACCCTCAACTATGTTGAAGCCCATGAAGACTTAGTAGATAGTATTTTACTACTGAAGCTTAGAGGCCCGGAGCCCAGAGGCGGATTAGGGCCCATAGTGGTAAACCGCCATGGTTATGTATCTTGTAATGTAAGTTAGGAAAGGAAGAGACCGGGCTGGACACTTGTATGAGCTGGCTCGGGACTCTATAGACCAGTCGGGCGTCACCCTGTGTATATAAAGGGACGACCCGGCGGCGGTTTAAGGACAGAGAACAACAACTCGAGATTCAGGCAAGCGTATTCGCTCCCTGATCATCGAAACCCCAATAATCCCATCACAAACTAGACGTAGGCTTTTACCTTCATCGAAGGGGCCGAACTAGTATAAACTCTCGTGTCCCTTGTCCGGTTTAACCCCTTTAAGATAACCCGTAGCGATGGCTCCACGACTAAGTCCTTTCATGAGGACATCTGCCATGACAAAACCACGACAACCCCCCTGAGCTGCCAGCCACCATCGACCAAACCGCCGCCCCCCACCGCCCGTGGCCGGCGGTGCGCCGCCCCGCCCGCCCCGAAACCACTCCC
>LR880967.1:835993994-836020870 GCA_904067115.1 Aegilops sharonensis
CCCCACCCTGAACCCTAAGATAGATAGTGGGGTACCTCTCCGGTGAGGCCCCCCTCCCACTGTGGCTGGTTCTTCCTTAACTCCAGCGAGCCCCCCACCTCCCACCCCCTGAAAATTGACTGACCCAAAAGTCGATTCAGTCGATGAAGTGTAGCTAAATCGGAGCAGCATCGCAAGCAAGAGCAAGAGCGAGAGCAGCAGTGCGAGCAAGAGCAGAGCAGCAGCAGGAGCGAGAGCTAAAGCAGCAGCAGCTCCTACTGATGTGGACGTCGCCGCCGAGGGAGCGACGTCGTGGAGGAAGTGGCCGGTGACGCCGCCGTGGATGGAGCCGCGCCATGTCGGCTCGGGACCGAGCGCCGGCAGCACCGTGAGATCGAATCAAGAAGAAAATGCGGCGATTAGTGTACAACCTCTTTGGTGGCACCGATTAGGCCACGTCTTCATCCAAGGAAATGGTGATGATGATACTCTTCCGATGGTGTAGGTGAAGACGGCGTTGTGCGAATGGAGATGGCGTGAATGACGACGGGAACATCGGGGCAGCTCCTTGGAGGTGGAGGGCAAGGTGGCTGAACCGGCGGGACGATGAGATCAACGACGGATCCTCATCCGGTATGGTGGATGAGGGACGTCGAGGTGTTGTTGTGGGCGACGTCGTCGGGGAAGAGGCTCCGGCTGGGTGGCGGACGAAGGAGGGCGTGGGGCTTCATGGGTTTTCCCAGCCTCGCTGTACGAATGGGTGGGCGGATGGGATGGGAGTGGGGAACCATGGCTTAGGGACACGCTTGTCCAAAATGTGGGGTAAGTTATGAAAGTACCCCACTGATTTGAGCTAGGCGGTTCTTTCGGTTCAGGGGTATGACGGGCATTTCGCGTGTCGGGATTTCACAAGAGGTGGGGTTTTTGCGCGCGTTGTAATTTTGGGATAGCAAGGCGTGGGTTGAGATGGAGGGGGTTTTCGGAGCACAACGAGACAAAGATATATATCTTAAATATTTTGGGGTAACAAGGCGCGGGTTGAAGAGGCGGGAGTTTCGCGGCACGATAGACAGAGATGCTAGCTTGAAATTTCGGCATAACAAGGCGCAGCTTGAAATTTTGGGAGAACAAGCTTAACGTGTACCAACAAACATAACGTGTACAGTACCAAAAAAAATTGCAGTTCCCTCAACAATAAAAAAACAATTTGTGTTGTCTAGCATATGGACTAAATTTGAGTGCATTTTCCCTGTTTGAATGGGATTGTACTCGGGTTAGTTATACAACCATCTAACTATTATCTTCACAACACATGACATGAATATAGGAGAAGTAAATTCCTATATAAATATGAACTACATGTACATACGATCTCAAATTCAAATATATGTATCCATTTTATGTTGAATTCAAACCATAGTACATGTATGCTAGCTCTAGCTAGATGTTCGGAATATAAACCATGTATGATACTACGTACAATGTGTTTAACACGCACAAGGCACACACAAACACCATTTGGACTAGTAAGGTACACGTGCATTGCACGCATGAGATCTGGCAACCAAATTATGAATAAATACCACATTATAGCATGTAAGCTTTCAGTCATATATGCATGATGCAGATGTTCATTTAATTCTTATAGTTCATTTCATTCAAAATCATCTAGTTTTTATAAGAAAGCTAATCTATTTTGAGATTCATGGAATTGTGCGTTGTAAAGCATAAAGTAAAAACAAATAATGGCAAATCATGTAGAAAAAAATTTGGGCAATTCTGATATGGAAGATTCTAGAACAAAGAAGAAATGCTTGTGTTTTGAGGTTTGTGCATTATTCTTAAGTTCAACCATGGAGTCTTCTAGATTGTACATATGGCAAAATCTGGTGGAATCCAGATGATATCCAATGGCCAGTAGTGCTCGAATTTGCCGTCTCTGCACCATCGGATTGGCTTCATCCAACGACCATCTTTCAAAGTTAAAGTTATCCGAACACTATATAAAAAATATTATATATAATATATAGGGGTATAGATATAGTATGTGATGCGAAAGCCACCCATCATCTCCAATTAGAATAGTGTGTCCATGCACGGATGCAATGTGGCCAAACGATGTCTGCCATCGGTATCTCAAATTCAAATCAGTCTGACCTTGTTCAATGTGTATAAAGTACAACATGCTTGTTTTCAAACCACAAAGTGCATATCTCAGTTATATTCATGCATGCATGGGTTTCAAACATCATGATCTCTTATTCAAATATTAGAATTCAACTTTACATTGATTATGACCTCACCTAGTATTTTACACCCACACAGTCGTCTTCTCTTTATCATTGTACCACTAACTTTCTCTCGTGCATGCATGCACACACACTACCACTCGGCGTTATCCATCGCACACATGCAATTTTTTCTTCAGGTTGGTCTCCCATGCATGCACACACACACACACACCTCCCTCTCTTCATCATATCGGGCATTCTTTATCTCTCACGTGCATGCACAATGATCGATGTTCCTCTATGTGTGTATATATAGCTAGGTCTTTCCCAATTTTCCACACAAACCGATCAATCTATATATCTAGTGAGGTCTCACCCTCTTTCCCACGTACACATCGATCAATCTATACCTCTCTATATAGGATTACATAGCTAATACACCCACATTAATTATATATCCAACGTCCCGCTCTCATCATCCATGCCTTCTGCTTCATCTCTCAGACGCGTGCACAATGACGAAGATAGGGGACAGCAAGGGCCCTGCCCCCTAACATCACTATATATTGAGGCTAATATGAATGTGATCATTATACAATTGTTGGTAAAATGGTTTAAGTTGATGAATTGGCCCTCTTCGTAAAGGATTAGCAATGCTTGGCCCCCTATCTCATTTGTTTTTTATGGCTCCGCCACTGCACGCAACAGCGCACGTTCTCGCCCCCTCTCTTTAAATATCGATCTTGCACTTGTGCACTCCTTCATAGTCTCCCTCCACTTGGCCCCTCGCACCATCTTCTAGCCCCCCACTGGATTTTGCGACATGTACAATCTAGCAGACTCCATGGTTGAACTTAAGCATAATGCACAAACCTCAAAACACAAGTGCTTCTCCTTTGTTCTAGAATCTTCCGTATCATAACTGTCCAAACTTTTTTTCTAGTTGAATTGCCATTATTTGTTTTTACTTTATGCTTTACAACGCACAATTCCATGAATCATAAAATAAATTAAGGGATTCTTTGATCCAAAGGATTCTCAAAGGAATTTTGGAGGATTCACTTTGAGCTGGGTTTCTTGTGATCTTTTTAGTAGTTTTTCCGTCCAATTTTATGGTAAATTAAGTCTTATTCTAATCCTTAGGAATTTTTCCTATCTTGATTGTTTGATTCGTAGGATTGTAAACCATTGGAATTTTTCCATAGGATTCATTTGCACTAGATTTCATAGGAAACATTCCATCCACTCAAACCTCTTTGAAAGAATCCTACGTTTTTCTATGCACAATCAAACACTCGTACAATCCTATAGGATTCAAGACGACATTCCACTCTAATCGCATGTTTTTCCTATTCCCGCGTTTTGGAAATCCTACGAATCAAAGAGGCCCTAGCTTTTTATAAGAACTAATTGATTTTGAATGAGATGAACTATAAGAATTAAACGAACGTCCATCATGCATATATGACTCAAAGCTTACATGCTATAGTGTGGTATTTATTCATAATTTGGTTGCCAAATCTGATGCGTGCAATGCAAGTGTACCTTACTAGTACTTCGAGTATGTGCAAAACACGTAAATTAGAATTCCAATGGCACGCTACACAGTGTCTCTCTTTCAGTTCATGAAGCCACGTGGCACATGTGGAGGCGTTGTCGCGGCCTCCTTGTGTGGATTGATCACAGTGATGTGCTGCTGGTTCCAGAAGAATGTACTCGTCCTCTCTGAGGCACATTGGCAGTACATGCACGAAGAGAAGATGTGCACGCACGCCACGCACGCACACACGGGTACACGGATGGACACATTTTTGTACAAAGATCCACCCCATGTGATAATTTGACGCGTGTAAAGTCCTTCACTTCATTGATGGTCAATTAATATAGCGCATGCAAATTGAGTGGACGTGAGGGAGGAAGTAGTTGAGAAAGACATCACTACTCCACTGCATGCATGCAAGTAGCTAAATCATGGGTTGCTACTTCCATTGGTCTCCTTCGTATTTTGTACCAATTTTTTACCATACTTTTAAGTAACAGAATATTTATGCATGTCCTAAAAAGTGGTACAAAAAAAGGGGGGCCAATAAACCAGGACGCAGGCAGCATGATCAATTTTTGCCAGGACTACTGTTGGTGGCCTTTGTATTTAAATATGGATGGAGTGGAGTAGTACTAGTATCTTTATCTTAGCCTCGTAGGGCTCTCCTAGCGCCTAGGCTCGCCTCCCCGCCTCGCCCACCGGATCCTGCCATGGATAATCCCTTAGATCCTAGGATCACGCGGGCTGCCCTCTCGCTGCGGCCCGCAGCACTGCCGCCTTTGTGCGAAACCCACCTGTGTTTTAGAGGGGATCCATTGCTCTGGATCACAGATCGGTGGCGCCGGAGGACATCCCAGGGTTGTGTTTTAGGTGGTGGGCAGCAAGGGAAAATCGGATCGAGGAAGCGTCGCATCGATTGGAAGAAGTTCCAAGGAGCTGCACCTAGCGCAGCACAGCAGGGGAGATATGCTGAGGGATGTCAGCATCTGGCAGCGTCGCGTTGATTTCAAGCTAGGGCTAATGGCACAGGTCATATTCACGGAGTCAACTGCGGAGGAAAGAACGCGCATGCCTGCGAAATGGCATGAGCAGCCGGTACAACTGTTCAAATGGGCGGTAGGAGAAGCCAAATCGTGGGACAAGCTGCGGCGGCGCCGCTGGGCATGCATCGTAGGCAAGGTTAGCTGCCCTCCTTCTCCGCCAGCGATGCAGTGACCTACTCGGTTGTTGCTGCAGTGAACTTGCGGCTCCATGGCGGTTTTCAACCGTGAAAATCACTCCATCTATATGTATTGTATTCCTGTGAAAATACTTGGTCGTTTGGAAGAAGATGGTAATTGATTTATCACTAGTTTTTTAATGCTCGGTCGTGACAATCACCCGAAGCCACAACCAGAAGTCTCCATCGTGTAATACTTAGGGTCGGTCGCACCAATAGACGGTCTATCGGACCCGCAACACGCATCGGCTTGGTCTGACATGTACGACCAGTTATACATCACTGACTTGTGTGACCGTATTTGACTAGTAGTATTTGAAATTTGTGTTCCAGGAAACTCATCGAGAGCAGTTTCGGGCCTCGAAACCAAGACCATCAATTAATCTTTAGCTTGTTCCCATCACATTCCAAAGTGTACAGTATAATTAAGTGCAAACCTGGTCACACCCTGGTACGTATCAAACCTGAACATGTTCCCACTTCCCACTATGTAGGTTTTAGTCTAGTGCTAGTACTAGGTTATAAAAAGGGGAACTAGTACCTAGCCGAAAATCACTCTACCTCTTCCTCCGCATAAGTATTTCTTGTTTGTCCATCCTTGCCATGGCCGGTGTGCAGAGCTCTAGGTCGAGAACTGCTCATAACAAGGGAACGGCAACCAAGACCGCGGAAAAAAAGAGGGCTCGCCGCCTCACAAAGACCTTGAAAGATCTCTCATGGGCAGGCGAGGGCTCCCAGGAGCGCCCTAGCCGTGGAGGTGAGGGCTCCCAGGAGCGCCCTAGCCGCGGAGGCGAGGCTCTGGAGTCGTTATCCCTCGACGACATGCCCGATCAGCTCAATAAGCAGGAGGAGTTCAGCGACGGCTTGGTGGAGCTGCTGGAGGAGAGCCTCGATGACATGCCCGCTAAGCTCAATGAGTAGGGGAGTTGACTGCCGGCTTGGTGATGCTGCTGAAGAAGAGCATTGCCTCAGGTAAGAAGGCGACCGGCGAAATCCTGCAACTTCAGGAGGAAAAGGCGAAGCTCTGCCACGAGCTCGACCTGCTGAAGGAGGAGAACACCGGCTGGAAGAAGCTGCATGAGCAGAGTAGTTCCTCGATGAAGATGTTGCAGGCCCTCGTCATGGAACAGAAGGAGGATTTGGCGAAGCTCCACATCGAGCACCCGGCTGCTGTCAAGGTACGTAATGCGGCCGTGGAACAAATGATGAAGGCTCGCGTCAAGAAATCCCGCGTCATGGACAGAATGATGAAGATGGCGGAGGAGATGCACAAGGAGATGGAGGGCATGGAGGCGATGAAGAAGCAGTTATGACTATGCGGCCAGCAACCCTTCATGTAGTACAGAGCAGCGCCCCGGACTTGTGTGTGCATCTTCCTTCTTTTTTCGGGGTGATAATCTTCCTTCTTCTTTTGCTCTTGTCTTTCTTCTTTTGCTTCGGGTGTTTCGCCGCACGTGTCACATTCTCTGCGAGGCATGAATAGAACAATGCTAAATATGAGTGGCGCCATGGGATCGATGACTAGCAAATTAGATCATTTTTATCGCCATATGGCACTGGGCTACCATGTTTCCTGCTCCTCCGTCATACTACTACTCCAGTGGAAAACTTGAGTATACCGCACGGTTCTTTGCTCCTCCTCAGGTCGTCGGCAACATTTATACGAGCAGTCAAATCACAAGGCCCCGCCTTCTAGCAGTAATGAGCCGTCAAATCACAAAGGCCCTCGCCTCTCATGAAACCGACCAAGCGAGACTGCCCCGCCCTCTAGCCTTTTAAAAAATGTATGCTTTTGTACAGTAGTAGGATCGATGGATTGCACCATGGAGCAAAACTAACATGATGAAATTAAAGAAAAAAGGTGGTACATATAGAGAGCGCTCGTCGCCAAATTATGCATATAGTACTATTAAAAAAGCTAGTACGTGCTTAAATGGGGTGCTAAATAAAGAAATTAGCATACCTATTTAATTCTTGGGTTCTTATTATTTATGCCACTAGTTGTGTATCACTACTCAGTTTTGCCATTAGAAGTTACAACTATTCAAAAGTGCCATCGATCCGTGAGATGCTTGCTCAAAAATGCAATTGGTATCTCAAAAATGCCATTGTTCCGTTAGATGTTTGCTCAAAAATGCCATTAGACAGTGTTATTTTCACGTCAAACCCATTGACCATGTTATATGACAAAAATAAGCCGATTCTCTCTATATCACAATGATAAGTGTGGCCCCGCTTGTCAGGAGTAACCAAGCGAATAATTTTACAGGAAAATAAGAACGTTGTTGGGATCAAGTAGGCCCCACACTTTATTGTACTGTAGTGAGATAGAGGAAGAGCTGGCATGTTGGTCCATAGGTATTTATGTCATTATAGCATGGCAAAAGAGATTTGAGTCAAAATAATGGTGTCCAGACACACCCCTCAAATAAAACTAAGCACCCTGAAATTCTTTGACAACTAAATTGTTGGCTATATGATGTTGGCCATATATATTGTACGTATATAATGTGAAGAAACGAGTGGTAGTACTACCAACTAAAAGATGAACTATATGAAATACTAGTATGTACGTACTGAAGAGTTAAAGTAACGAGAAGGAACATAACATAGTTCTGCTGGGGGGTCGGCAGAACACACCCCTCAAATAAAACTAAGCACCCCTGAAATTAAACTAAGCAACTAATCCGGTAGACACTGCATTAGAACCACCATGAGGAATGACACTGCCACCTTACTCGGACTCCTCGTCCATGTGCTCGACTTCGTCCTTGTCCTTCTTCCTCTTGGACGATACTTCTTTGCTTGAACCGCACACTTGGCTCTTGCTCTTCATCCAACCCTTGTAGATATTGAAACAAAGGTAGGCATCCATTGCAGCGTATTGGATGTAGTCTATATCTAGTACATTCCACTGCCATGCATGACAATGAAACTTGGGCGGAGGTTTCTTTAGTTTTCCGTACGAAGGATGAACCATGTCTCCTGCCAGGGTCAGCATTGAAGGCTGATCACTGGGGGGGGGGGGGGCACCAGCCCATTCTTCTCGAGGTCGAAGGGCTCGCCTACAACGAGGCCTATCTGACCCAGGACTCTTCTGTCGGTCGTAAAGTCTACAATAACAAATTTGACTAGGCCGCCCGCGAGGAACTTCTTAAATTCCTCGCACTCAACGTCGACATGGCATATGTGGTAGACCAAGCACAAGTTATGCATGCAAACCTGGATCACGGCGGGCTTCATCTTCTCTTCCTCCTTTAGATTCTTCACTTTGTAGGGTTGTGGTGTACTCAACATCTAGCCCAGCGACCCACTCATCATTTGAGTTTTCGAACATGCGTCTGAAGCGAGCAAGGCATCCTTTCACTCTCGCGGAAGAACGGGTGTAGATGACGTTGAACTCATCGCCGGTGATGGTTCTAACCTTGTACTCACCGCCGATCATGGAGATTTGGGATGCCATGGATTTGGGAGGAGGGTTAGGATTAGTGGAACTGCTGTAATGTGAAAGAACGGGACGACTAGGAGCGAACTGCCATAATGTTAAAGGACGTCTGGGGACGAGTAGGAGCGAACTGCTAGAGGTTTTTCGATTGTAAAAATGCTGAGTGGGGCGTGCGAACGACAGGGTAGTGGGTTGCCTGGTGGATAAATGGATTCATGCACAGTACTATGGGGGCCCAATTAGATGTCATGTCTACTCGACACCCAATTAAATGGCTTTCGATGTCATGTCAAGCGTCGGGAAAATTACAGGTGATACGAAGCTTTCCATTCTCCCATGATACGGGCTTCCGAGAGCCCTTGGATCTGAGATCGAACAGTTGCATGGCGTGATTCTAGACCTATGGGTGAATATCCTATCCTGGAGGGTTATTCTGTAAATTTTTAGCAACTTAGCATGCGACCGTTCGATCTCATATCCAAGGGCTGCCAGCAGCCCGTATCATGGTCGCGCCTACCACGATCGTCGCCTCGCTCACGCGGTCGCGCCCTTGGAGATTTAACACGGTGCGTTAGGCTATCTGATGTTGGCATGTCATACATAGTCATCACTTAGTCACTCATACAACAAGGTTAGCTATAAGGTTGGCTATAAGAGTGTTTTTTACTTCTCTCTATCTCTTTCTTCGTAGTATTTATTGCATTTGCCCAGGAGTGACCTCTTCCAATGAAATGGTGCTTAGGTGAGGTGCTAAGGGCATTAAATGGCTTAGCAGCTCAAGTCCCCGATGCATAGGTGCTTAGTTTTTGTTGCTAAGTTTGCTACATTTAATTAGCTATAGACTTGAAATTGTCTTTTCATCTAGGTACACGCGCTTAGCACCGTTTCTTCCTGGGGTCATCAAACTAGTCTCTCTCTTCTTAATTAACTTGCCACATCAGACTTTATGCCTATGTGGCAGGCTTAGCACCTGTACGAGCAAGTACAATAGTGGCCTATAAGCCCGCTTACATGGCATTTTTTCCATATATGGAGGAAAGAGGCAAGGAAAAAGTGGAGGAGTGGGCTCTCATGCAAGAGCTAGTCTCTACATGGTGAAGCATTGGGAGAGGCACCTGTATACCATGGAGGTGGTCAGGAATTGGGAGACTCACGCCGGTCGTAGCGCCGCAGTTAAAATGATAATGGCAAGTCAAATCACGGGGCCCCACCTATCCAGCAGTAACTCGCTATCAAATCACACAGCCCTACGTTTGCAGGAGCCTACTCCCTCATCTTCTCGCGTCTCTGTTGAATCGACTAGATGGAACTGGCCCGCCTTCGCGCGCGGGAAAAGCCCCGCCCTCGACTTTTAAATAGTACAGTATACTAATTTTGTATCCATGGATTGCGCCATGGAGCAAAGACTCAAGAAAACGGTGGTACACATGTACGGAGTATATAGCACGCCCGTCGCGTTCGCATCGCACCCCAGACGGTCGGTCGGTCTGGCACGCCGCTCTCTGAATTGAACGTGGGTCATATTGCGTTTGCACACACATGTGGGACCGCAATTGAGAATCGACCATAGGCACACTCCCCGGCCCCACAAGTTGGGTGAGTTAATAGAAGAGAGAGACGAGCGATAGTGCTAGAGAAGTGTTGTATAGACGTTGGTGCCTAGATGATCCCTCCATGACACGGAAGATCAGTTCGTCCATGCATGTGACCAGACTCCAGCAGACACGGCTGGATTGGCTATCGTCTACAAATCATGCAGGCTGTGTTGTATAGGGCTGTAGTTCTGATGAGAAATCTAAAAAAAGGTTTCTTGTCATCTCGTAATATTAGGTGTCATGTACTTCGGATCACTGTGAGGGTTAAACAGCGACAACTGAGTTCCTCCAAGGCACTGGTCATTGGGGGCACATGCACGAAGACTACTCGGCTGCCATCTAGGTCAAGCCAGCTATGTTAATTAGGACATCTATCAATGGACCCCTTTTCTACGAGTTTATCTTTAATTTGAGCTTTGATCCTCGTCTAGTTTGTCCGTCGGGATTCATGTTGTCTCCTTGGGGCAATGAGGTTATGGTTTCTTGTCATGTGGCATTTTTTTCGTGTAATATGTTATAATCCGGTGCTTCAGATCAAAATTACAACAACTACGCCTCTGGGGCACGTGCATGACGACTTCTCGACGGTCATTGACGAGGTCAAGCCGGCTCCGGTAGACAAAACAAAACTACTCCACTATATAGGCAGGAGCCTCCACGCTTGCTTGCTAGTGTTGCTCTCTTACACTATCTCGTCCTCTCTAGATATAAACACGACGGCGGTGGCCACACTCTCTCTCTGCTCACCGCTGGTCACAGATCCAGCCAGATCCTCTCCGCCGGGGAAGGTGAGAAGGTGAAACGTTCACGCAATGCTGCTGCTTTAGAAATTGCTACTGTCCTTGTAGGATTGTCATTCAGATAAGGAACATGCTTATTTTCATTTGATGTATGTTTCATCACTTCTTAGTCACCCTCCTTTCCACCTTTTTTATGCAAACAGAGATATACATTTCACGCTTGATCTTAGTTGAACTGCGCAAATGATATCCAAATTATAGTTGAACGTTCCACGAGCTTCACAACCAACCTTGATGTTGTTCAATTTTATTGCAACTAATGAAGAATAAGCTCTATGGGTTTCGTTTTCTGATGGAAATGGAACCAGGGCTGGAGCCCTTTTCTTAAAAAATGAAGAAGAAGCTGCTAGCTCATGGGACATTGCTTCATTTTAGGTGAACTCCACCAAAAGGTCCCATGAATTGAATCATCCACGTTGGTGACTGGTCTCATCCCTTCTACGATGGTGTTGACTACAGATATGGTTCCCATCACGAGGTATGTTCCTTTTTGGTCTAACCATTTGCCAAAGGTCCTGCATGTTGAGTCTACTCTTGTGCTACTGTTTTGGCACTTCCATGATAAAGCAGTAATGTTATTATTTTGCACCTTAATCTAGTGGCACTATTAATTTGAGGCAATGTTTTGGCACCGCTAGTGCCACTGATTTTTTTTTATATCGAAAGAGGGGGTTTCCTATTATTTCATTAAACAAACCCAACCATAGAGAACCATTATCCGACAACATCTCAGTGTAAACGGGCAGTTATGCAACTACTACTAGAACGGATTGAGTACTAGCAGGAGACAAGTTCGCCACATAAGCTAGGCAGGTATGGGGACGCAGCACTAGCTCGACCAAGTTTGGATTACAACCCAAATGTTATCACAAAAACATCAGGGGGAAGATAGGGACTGAAAGAGCCAGCTTCAGCATCCCAGTCTAAGCACCCCCGGCCTCCATCCTTGCGACGCACGGTACACCTCGTTTGCCACCTGCTCGACCCTAGTGCCACTGATAAAATGAAGTAATAATACAGTTAAAATAAAGCGAGTGTCCTCTCTATCATTTCATTTCTAATGTAGATAAAGAAAGTGCTTATCTTTGTTAGTATATATTTCATCAACTAGTCCCATTGTTAATGTTTAAGCGTTTCTGCAAACTGGGGTGCTTAATTTTAGTTGATCTGCACAAAAATAGAGATTGGAATGTCTCAAGGCCCCTCCTTGTACTACCGCTGTACACTGATGTTCATCACTGGCAGAAGGTGTATCGGGGAGACTTGGGTCCATTTCCAGTATGAGGCCTACCGTATGAGGCGTCGCAGGGCCCATCTCGCCCTCGCAGCATGGCATACTATGATACTATCGCAATATTTTCTTCTATTTATTAGTGTATGTTTCATCAACTAGTGCCACTGTAATGTAGCCACACTTTTGCATTATCTGTGCAAACAGGGCTATTCAGCTACATCTTGGTGGAAGTGCACAAGTGTATGGATGGAACAGGCATATATGCAGAGTGCGAGGTGTGCCAAGTAAAAATTACCGACACCAACCATGCTCCATGCACGCATTGGCACCCACCACCACTAGTGAGATGTGTGGCGCTCTTTGTGGTCGAATCTTTCTCGGCAGCAAATCCTCTAACCAAATACTAGTAGCTTATATTGGCAGTTTTCTAGGGAGTACTCTTTTATAAAAGAAGCACCAATCTGTTTTTCTTTATTTGTACACAGTGTAACAACTTTGACCCAAAGGTCCAGAGCTATTTTAGGGTGATTGGCGTAGTACTCGGAGACTGATTGTAAGCATGATTTTCATTAGCTGTCACATTGATTGTAAACATGAGCAGCTGGAAGATTAGGTTAGTGCAAAGCTTACCTTAAACCCTACCGCCGACGTTGAAACAA
The DNA here is from genome assembly GCA_904067115.1 of Aegilops sharonensis. NCBI lineage: Eukaryota > Viridiplantae > Streptophyta > Magnoliopsida > Poales > Poaceae > Aegilops > Aegilops sharonensis. The sequence continues at coordinate 836,006,700 of LR880967.1, forward strand.
GGCGAGCGTCAAGGGAACCGTGGAGAACGGCGGGGAAGCAACGTCGCGCCATCCGGCCTCCTCTTGCGGTGGGAGAACGAATACTCATGTGGCTCCGGCTGGCTCTGCACCCTCACGAACGGCACACCGTACTCGATCGATTCGTTATCCTCTGGATGCTCGACCTTCGACCTGTACGCCCACCACCTCCGCCTGACTTTCGCCTGGGGCGAATCTGTCTGCTCCATCGCCTAGAGGAGATACTCGATGAACTGGAAGGACTGTGACATGACAACGGCCGAGGAGTACATCGCCGCCCTCTCGCTCTTTCGTATACATTGCCACATGGTCCTCACCGTCCTCGAAATCTCCCACTTATTGTCAAACCAAGTAAGGATCTCCTTCAACCTGGCTAACTTTGCCTGGTCGCCGGCGGCGATCTGCCCGATTCGCTACTGCACCCTCTCCATAGATGTCCTTCTGAGAGGTCCGGTGCTAGCTTTGGAAGATGGGAGGAGAGACGGTGGTCTTGCAATGGAGAAGAGGGAGAGGAGCGTCTGGCAGCGATTAAGGATTGGACGAGAGGGCCGGCGCGCTGTGACTGGATCAAAATCAAAATCAATTTACCCTTCAATTAAGAAAGTCACCCCACATTAACTAGTCTCCCTTTTATTCTGGATCATAATTGACCATGATTTTCACAAATAAAATATATGTTATACGTTGCAGAAATAATATGATTTGAAAGTACATTAAGATACGAACCAAACGATACAAATTTTGGTGACATGCAGTCACATTTTGCTTGTCAAATATAGTACGTGGTCAAACTTTGACCCAAAATACGCAAAACAAAAAATACGAATGTCTGCCGCCGAGGAATAGGAGGGGACTGCCCCCCAGCCCAATAGTCGGGCAGGTTGTGAATTGTCAGGAGGAGCTTAGGGTTGTCAGTATTTGCAGGTTGTGAATTGTGTTTTGTGTTGTGTATTTTGAGAGTACTTTCAGATATGAATGTCTTTTGAATTTTAGATTTGCAGTATTGAGCATATGAAGTATTTTATGAATTCTAGAAATCTATTTTTAGCACTAAAAAAATTTAGTTTCATAGGAGTATAAAAGTGCAGACAATGTGATTCTCAGAGAAGAAACTGCAGGTTTCAGTTTCAGATAAGAAACTGCAAGTTCAGTTTCGGATAAGAAACTGTAACTTTCAGAGGCAAAGCATTTATATTAACGCGGCCTTTTCAAACAGGGATAACATCATGTTGGAAGTTTTATTCATGGTCGAAAATGGAACTACCAGCCAGTTAACATCATGTTGATCAACATTCATGCATAGCACATCTTCATATGATGAACAGTCAAAAAGATATGCTATTTTCAAAATGCCCACACAATGTCGAGTGTGCGAAAACAGAGAAAACGAGGGACGAAGTTTTGGCAAGTGTTGGACGTGGTGTGCGTAGATGACAATGGGGACCCACATGTCAATAATGGCAGAGGCAAAAAAATTGGAGATATTTTCCCTGCATCAGGTGGAATCGAACCCGGGCGGAACAGTGGTCGGGTAGTGTCACTTGGCCACTGGGTTAGTTCAGTAGTTTCGGTACAAATAAGGCACTGCCTCAGGTGGTCCGATCTCGTCTTGCGCCTTTGTGCGCTCGCCGCGGCGCCGCTGTCTGCCGTTGTGAACATGATGAACAAATGAGAGGAATCTGGAGAGGACTGTACGTGCAGAGGCGGACAGTCGGGACCCACTAGGTCTATGGCCGTATGCAAGCAAGTGTCTCATTGAAAAAATACTTCCTCCTAATGCTATACTGACGTTGGGGCCCACGGGTTTGTGAACATAGTTACATTTTTTATGTGCTTCAACGTAGTTACTAAAGGAGATAAATTTACAACGAAGTCGGGGAGCTAGCAGGTATCATTTATTATCACTGGGGCAGCAAGTATCAGCTGGGTTGTGGGCTGCCCCGTCTAGGCTTTCTTTTTTAACATGCGCAGCCCACGACATGCCGGTTTGTATTTTCTTGGGGGCCGTCATGTAACGACCGGCCTATGGACCTCCCATCCGAGGTTTTATTTTTCCTGAAACATCGGCAGCCCAACTTATGTATTTTTTTGAAGGAAACGCAGAGGTCTGTTCTATTTTTCTATACAAGAATAGGAACACCTGGTCCAACTTATGTTTCCCTTCTAACTATATGATATATATTTAAATTATTTTATATGTTATTATTTATTATTATTATTGTCATCATATATTTAACAGCTACTTACATATATAAGAAAACAATATCCCACATCTTATTAACTTATAAAAATAATTTCTTAACAATAAAATCCTGGATTTTTTTACATTAAGGCAACGAAAATCTTGATGATCGTGTACAAAAGCTTGGTAAGATTTAAGGACCAATGTAATTATAAATCACTTATTATTTAAATATATTTATAACAAAATGCTCAGCCTCTGTTTATTATTTGATAACATTGTTGCGCTCAACCAACATTATAATTAGAATTAGCCTAACAAAATCATGTATTTCAAGAAAGTGCAAATGGCCTGTAATTTTTTTGGAAAAAAATTAATGGGCCGCATGGACGCTACATTATTTGTTCACCCAGCCCAGCAAATGGACTGTAATTCTAAAAAAAAGATCAAATTGACTGTAAATTCCGAAAAAATGGGTTGAATATGTGCCACATTTTTGGAGGCTGAAATGTGGGCCAATAGGTCGAAGCCAATGCAAGTCGTTGTCAACTTAGTCAACAAATGATTCTGACATCATTAGCCGTTGGCTTTACATCCAACGACCAGCATCCATCTTCAATCTCTCGTCTTGTTCCAGCGCCGCCGAGACCACCTGCTCCCGCCTCCTGCTGCTAGCAGCTCTGCTTAGCACGCTTCGCTGTGAAGCGCTACCCCACCACTGGCCAGGCCATCCCTCCACCCCTCCACACCTCATGTTCTTCTCCACCGACTGCCGAACCACACCGCACCAAAACCAGTTAACCCTCGTACACCTCTTCGTCATCGACTCCACTCCCGTGTCTTCCCATCTCCGGCTCATTGTTGTCCGGGGCCTCACCGTCGTCCACCACCTTGGATGCGCTCGGTGCGGCGTGGTCAGCGCACAAAAAAATGAATACTCCCCCTGCTAGCTAGGAACCACCATAGTGGGAGGCTGACTTGTGGGCCTACTAAGTTGACGGGGACGGAGGACTTTGTCAACTTAGTCAATATGAACGATTCTAGCTCTAGTGATTGTACGATGTCCATCCAACGGCCATAGTGCTTCTTCAACCTCTGGTTTTCTTGCTCCAGCCGCCCAAACCAGCGCCGGTCGTGCCGCCTGCCCCTACCTCCCGTGGCTGGGTGTGCTGCCGCGGAGGCCTCACCGCCCCCTACTACTCGCACCGCTGGCCAGGCCATCCCTCTACTCACCCACACCCCTTGTTATTCTGTGGCGGCGGCAGCCTCACACCGCAGCCGAACCAGTGAACCCTCGTACTCCTCTCCGCGTGGGCATCCACTGCCGCGTCTTCCCCGACTCCGCGTCGTCCCCTTCCTAGGCCTCGTCGTCGTCCACCGCCTTGGTGCTCTCGGCGCGGCGTGGTCGACGTGGTCAATGAACGACTTCCATCAGAAAAGTAATGTACGTGGAGAGGCTGACAGCTGGGTCCACGGCCGCAGCAAGGAAGTGCAACCTTATTAAGCGCAAATTAATGGTTCGTCCACCTGACAGCAGGGACCCACCGGACGGGCCACCGTATTTCGCAAAAAAAAAGTTTCCTCTGACTACCGGGACTGACCAGCTACATCTTTGCACGCAAGGAAGTGCGTCCATATTACGGGCAAAAAAATGATTCGCCCCCTGACTGCTAGGACCCACCAGCTACATCTTCGCACGCAAGGAAGTGCCCCCTTATCCTCCCTGACAGTCGGGACCCACCTGGTCGAAGCGTACGTAGCATTGTCATTCTGGTCGTGAATGTGTATGTACATATTGGTCGATCGGTCTGTCTGCAGGCTGCAGCGATGAACTGTGGCCGAGTAAGGAAGGGCACATGTCGTAGTAGAGGCACGCATGTAGCATGTACACATACGTACAGCCAGGGTGCAAGAAAGTAAATACGGCCACCTACGTACATACGGGCGGGGTCTCGAACGCCTACTCGCGCATACGTACGGCCAGGGCTCGTGTACATGGCTGGGTCTGAACGGAGAAACTGCGTCATCGTGTTCATCGGGTGCCAACCGGCTTGGACAGAACAGCCGATCGAAACGAGGTCTGGCGTATCACAGAACGGAGGAAATGGCCTTGTGTTCGACTGGCCACGGTCGAAACGGGATCATGTTCATCGGGAGGGGTCTGGCGTACCGCAAAACGGAGGAAACAGACTTCTCTTGGACCTCCTACGGTCGAAATGGGGTCCTGTTCATCGGGGGGGGTGTGGCATACCGCAAAACGAAGGAAACGGACTTGTGTTGGAGCGCTACGGTCGAAACGGGGGTCTTGTTCATCGGGAGGGGTGTGGCGTACCACAAAATGGGACTCCACGGGATACTATTCATCTCCACCGTCGACCTCGCTACAGCCTCCACGGGCTACTGTTCATCCACCGTCGACCTTCTCCAGCCTCCACCTGCGACTATTCATCCACTGGCTCCTGTTCATCCAGCCTCCACAGCTCCTCCACCAGCTACTGTTCAACCAGCCCTCTCCATGGGGTCCTATTCAACCACTCCTCCACGGGCTACTGTTCATCCAGCCCTCCAGCGGATACTGTTCAACCAACCCTCCACGGGGTCGTCCTGTTCATCCAGCCCTCCACGGGGTCCTGTTCATCCACCCCCAACCGGCTCGATCGATCGGGGTCCTGTTCATCCAGCGGCAACGGCCTACCACGGGTCCTATTCATCCAACCCCCCCTCCCCAGTAACGCTCAATGTTCATCAAGGGAAGGAGGCAGCAGGGTTCGATCGGCTTCAATTAGCAGCAGTAGCGAAGGAATCGCTCGATCGGGTTCAGTTAACAGCCAGATCGATCGATCGCTCGGGTTCAGTAACACGTAGCCTGCAGTGCAATCGCTCGGGTTCAGTAGGCGAACGCCTCGCTCGGGTTCAGTTAGAGCCCAACACCTCGCACCCACGTGCGTACGTGTACGAGAGAAACGTGCATCGCTCGGCCCCTGACCACCCACCTTAACTGGGAAATCCCCGATATTTTCCTCGCCCTCGCTTCTACTAGGTTTTTTCCGTCATGGACGGCCCAAAGAATGTCATGCAGCAGCGTCTTCGGCCCGCCCAGGACAAAAAGCCCATTTTCTGTCATGATTTTTTGTCATAGAAGTAGGAGCCTACCACATCTATGATAATACCGGGTTTTGTCACAATTATCGTCATAGAAGTGTCGTAAGCATGATAGGAAAAAATTGTTCGGCCCAAAATGTCACGGATGTGTCTTTTTTTTGTAGTGTAACTCTGCGGCTATGATAGAGACACAGGTCTTGTTGATAAATCGCCGACTGGGCCACCGCATGATCACGCTCTTCATCCAAAACATCCACTACTAGGGAAAACCCTAGTAGTAGCGCTTGAAATATGCATAGCAGTAGTGCTGGGACCAGCGCTACTGCTAGCGCGCTACAGCTAAGTTTTAGTAGTAGCGCTTTTAAGGGCAGCGCTACTGGTAAGTATTGCTAGCAGTAGCGCTTCCAGGACCAGCGCTACTGATAACTCTTTGTAGCGCTCTTTCACATGAAGCGCTGCTGCTAAGCCAGCGCTACTACTAGGTTCCTTCCAGCGCTGCTGCTAATGTTCCCGCTTTTGCCGAACCGCACCCCCCTATGTATTTGTGATGTATTTATACAGGCTCTATACAATAGTTTCATCAGATCATACTAAACATACACTATTCTCATCATATCATAGACATACAATATTCTCGTCATACCATCATCATCATCATTGAACACAAATATCATCACATCTTGAAAATAGCAATACACAAGTGCAATCATGTCATGTCTCGAATAAGTGCAACTGCATGGTGATGGCGCACACACAAGTTTCATCATCTCTATCTAAACCAAGAGAAGAGCAGTCAACATGAGCAAGAGCGCGACTATGTAGTACCGGCGGTCCCGCCCCTGCTCATGCTGGAGTGTCCACCTCAAGTAACTACTTTCCGCTTCGGCTCTGCTGTCGAACCCTCTGTGGCTAGCACCCGGGTACCTATGCACCTGGGCATGAGCGGCTGGCTAGTGGTCGTAGACTCCTAGAACCCTCCCAACGTACACGGCGTAGTAGCCCTTCGCCATCTCTAATCTATGTACCTGCATTGTGAGTTGATGAATTGAACGACAATATGCAACATAATGTACTTAAGAAAACAAAGAGGCATAATTAGCAAAATACAAGCAACCAATAGTAAACATAAATGACAAAGTTCCTCATACCCAAACTAATTAACTAGAGCGATCTACGCTAGTTCAGGACCACGGTTTAGTTACATCACATAGTTCCGCTGTGCATAAATTCAAAGTTTTGCCATAGAAAAAGACAGTAGTGACACATGCATTGTCATCAACAATCAGTCCTCCATGTCGGCGGTCCAATTTTCATAGTCAGGGAGGAAGCACCCGAGCTTCTTGAAAGGCTTCAGGTCCAGACGTTGAGCGATTAGCGGTGCTCGGACATCTTCCCGCGTGATTGGCCCATGGTAGAACATCCCTGTTGGTTCGAGGACCTGCTTCATGATCACATGGGCAAGTTCACACTGTACGTGATAAAACTCAGCTCTGATTCGATGATCCGGTGTACTTCCTATGCTTGTGGCCCAGCTGACAATCTCGGCATCGTTGGTAGTAGGTGACATGCGAAGGCGTTGATTATCCCTTCTATACTCGAGCAGGTGATGCATGAGGTAGAATCCATCAGCCCTACTGGTGTGCGGTTGCTGGATGCAGCAGAAGTCGGTCTTATGACCGAAAGCCAGCCCGCGATTCCTGTACTTTTTCACCTTGATATATCCACCAGACAAGCTGAAGGTTAACAGGGCACTATCGAGAACACTCTTTATGTGCTTGTAATCCTTTTTCCTGAGGTTCTTCGATGAGTCCAAGTACATCGCATGGGAGTATTCCGGGTACAGAACGATGAGGACGCCCCCGCGCTGCGCAAATTAAGTACACCTCAAATTAGCCTCCATGCTTGCAAAGGAATGATTAACAATTACGAATGGATATGTGTGGATGACTTACGTGGGATGATAAGGCACGAGAATTGCTTCGTTGTCCTTATTAGCGATCATGAATTCGCCGAGGTACTTGCTCGCATAGTCACAGTGCTCTTTGCAAACTTCCAAGAACCTCTCGTGCATATAGTATGGGTCCGCGGCGCAGATATATTTGGTGTTCTCGACCCTGATGAAGTAGTTCAGATACCGCGCATACATGCGGATGAACTGGAAATCCAGCTTGGTCATGTGGAACATGTCATAGATGTAGTCAAATCGCATGATGAACTGATTCGCGGGCCAGTTCTCGACGTACAACTTCCTAGATGGCACCTTAGCCGCGTAAAGCGGGTATCCAGGTTTTCCGCGATCAGAAGGCTTTTCTCTCTGGCCAGCACATCTTCATGGAGTCTCCTTAGATCATTGTTCAGTATGTGCTCTAGCGCTTTGGTAGGTAGGATCGGGTCGCCAACGACATGGAAATGCTTCTTACCTTCGACAGGTATTCTGTCTACCACCCAGGGCTCTAGAGGCAGCTGGCTTCTTGAAGCAGCTCTGGCTCCTTTAGGGCCTTTCTTGTCCGGTCTCCTCCTTTGCTTCTTGGTGGGTGGCGGTAGTGAGCCCACCATACCTTCCCTAACCACCACCCCTAGTGTCGTCGGGCTAATCAGTGGACGGGCGTCGGGGGGTTGCTGGGTACAGGCGGCATCTGGAGGCATCTCCTATGAGGATCGCTTGAAGAGAGACTTTTAGCATTCCACCTTAGGACATTCCGGCTCCGGCAAATTAGGCAGCATCAAGTCATCATCTCCATGCGCATAGCCTGAGTCTTCACCGTCCTGAGCCATCAATCCTCCATCATCATAGGCAGTATTGAAATACTTGTCGGGTCATCATCATCATCCTCCATGTCATCATCAACATTTTCTTGTTTAACAGCGGGGGCTACATCATCTGGCACTAATGGAGACTCTCCCTCGCGTCGTCCGCTGTCACTTGCCACGACAGGTGCAGGTAATGTGGTAGGTCGGGTGGTCTTCATGCCTTCTTGAGAAGGTGGCGTTGGCGTGATACTGGGCGCCTCGAGACGAAGAAGAGACTTCGCCCAAGGCAAGAACCGGCCCTTGCATGCGCCAATCATATTAGGGGTCTCGTTGTCATTGACTGGTACCGGAGGAGGCAAATCCTCGAAGCCCGCAAAGACACTGGCCACGTTAACCTTGAAGACACCATCGGGCATCTCTCGTTTGTGGAACATGCGGTCCTTCGGCTTCACGATCGTTGCCTTTCCCACGACCACCTTCTGGCCCTTGATGTCATAGAGTACGGTGCACGGGGTGTCGTCGCCCTACGAAGGAGACATGTCTACGATGTCAAACATTCGAAAAAGGCAACTGAAACGGAAGACTATAGACATGCTGGTGAAAAGGGTATGACGCGTAATTATCGTGAGGGTGTCGAGCTCAGACAGCGATGAAGGCCCACCGAGCATGCAAGAGACGGAGGTCGGGCTGCTATGAACAGGAGCGGGACCTTTTGCGGTTGCTTGAGCAGGTGCTGGTGCTCTGGCGTTCGCCGAATTGCTCCCGACAAAGCTGGGAAGGGGAAAGTCCTCTGGCCGTGCATTTGGATTGTTCTTCATGAAATCAAAAAGTGTCAGAAGCAAGCTGACCACCGCGTCAGTGACCGCTGCATTGACGGCCCCGAGCAACTATTCTTTGGTCTCAGCTTTGCTCTTATCGACCGCAATCTTGACCTTCTCGTCGATGCTCTGCTGAGTGACGGCCCGTCTCTTCTTTCTTTCCTCTGTCTCCTCGTGGTAGCATGTCTTCCACGAGGCGCCATCTCCGACGCCGTGCACACGTCCATAGGACGGCGGCTTGTCCACCGAGACCTTCTTCAGTATGTTTTGGGGCCCGGTTGAATGGGGTGTCCGACTTGGGCCTCGCCAACGACTGTGACGACTCGTCGCTTTCGGCTGCCTTTTGGTGCTGCTCTTTCTGCAAAAGGAACGTGGATGGTTTACTAATGTGACAAAACTTGCAGTCGAATTGATTGGAAGCTATAATATGATAGTGTGGTAATATAACAATTACCAGAAGTCTCATGAAGTCCCTCGTGATCGGGTCCGTGTAAAAGAGCTTTTTTTTTCTTTGTCCCACTTGTACCGGGCCCTGATCCAGTCATGCTCCAGCGGGTCGGTGAACTCCGCCAAGGGGTCTGGTATTCCGTGACTTTCATGTTCAGCATCCTCCTTGGCCCATACGGCCCTCTTCCCCTCTTAACCACGGCTTCCGAGGCGGTGGGGAGGCGTGTTCCTGGCCTGGAGCGCCTTCATTTTCTCCGACTTTGCCTTGACTTCTTTAGCGCAATTCTCCTTGAATTTTGCAAAGTCCTCTTCCGTTATTGACGGATTGTCAGCATGAATCTTGGACCACGGCTCATTCTTCGCAATCGCTTTTTTCACCCGAACTTTCTAGGCGGACAAGTCGTTGGTGAACGTCACCATCACCTTGTCGTTTATCTTTGTCATGGCGATGTCTTTCCACGGATCTTCATATCCTTTTTCATTGCGGCAGGGGAACAAGAACCTATTGTGCAACTTCTTTAGGAGCATGTTCTCCATATGTGGTATCTGCCTCAACCTCTTGTCGTTGATGTTGGCAGTTTTCCTGAGGATGCATCCAAGTTGATTGCCCCAGCACGAGCGTGCTTCCTTCGGCGCCGTTGGCTCAAACTTCTTGGGGTGCATCTCCGTGACCACAATTTGTCCGATGCCAAGCTCGTTTCATCTACGTGTCCTCTTATTCTTCGGTGCTTTACCGGCTACGATAGCATCGTTGCCGGTCTCGAGGGTGGTGTCGGTGCTGGTGCCAGTGCTGGTGCCGGTGTCGGCATCGGTGTTGGGGTTGGTGCCACTGCCGCCACCATGTTACCCCATCTGGTGTTCGTCCAGGTAATCGAAATAGTGATTTGCTGCCTTGATGGGGTCTTCGAGGCGAGCAGAACCACCCACGACTTCGGCGTTGGTAGACATGTTTTCCTATTGATCGACAATTGTAAATAAAAGATATAAGGAAGAGGAAAAAGGGGCCTATGTTTGGTCGGAATGTTGATTCATTCCCCTTCCGGCAAATCCCGGGTACTCCATATGTCCTAGTTTCTAGCACAAGTCATGCCGAAAATCACGGAAATTTTCGACATGACCTTTTGCTAAAAAGTGGACATATGGAGCGCCTGAAATTTGCCGTAACGGAAATGAATCAACATTCCAGCAAACCATAGGCCACTCAGATTATTTTCGACATGCAACCAACATTGCAAAACCAACATATATAATTCAAGCAAAAGCATGTTTGTACTTAAATGCACAAAAATAACAAAAGTAGCTACAAACTTGCTCTATCTCCCTCTCTCTCTTACAAATTTTGCTAACTTGCTCAAAAATTTGCTAACTTTGCTACTGTTTTTTTATTTGCTACTGTTTTTATACCTAATTTTTTGCTACTATTTTTTTAATTGCTACTGTTTTTCTAAATTTTGCTACTGTTTTTTTAATTGCTACTATTTTTTATACCTATTTGCTAATCACCTACTGCCCTAATTTGCTAAGAGAAGTAGATAACTTTGCTAAATTTGCTAAAATGTTTTGCTAAATTTCCTAAATTTCTCCTAAATTGCTCCTAAATTTCCTAGAGTAAATTTCCTAAACAAATTTGCTAAATTTCCCTAAACTAAATTGCTCTCTCTCTCTGCTACATCTCCTAGCTAGGGTTCATACATCCAAATTAGAGAGAGAGAGCAGAGAGCAGAGCTAGAGAGAGAGAGAGAGGAGGGCAGGGGAGAGGAGAGGGAGATGCTTACGGGGCGGTGGAGAGGGCGGCAGCGTCGAGGGCGGGCGCGGGGCGAGGGCCGGCGAGGTCGAGGGCGGGCGCAGGGGCGGCGAGGTCGAGGGCGCGGGCGCTGGGGCAGGGGCGAGGCGGGGCAGCGTTGTGGTCGACCAGGGGCGACGGCCGGCGACGAGGTCGGCGGTGGTCAGGGGCGACGGCCAGCGGTCGAGGGCGAGCAGGGCGAGGGTGGGGAGAAGAGGGTATGGGGAGAGTGGGGGAGAATTGGGACTTGGCGGTTTTGGCCAAATTTGAGGTTAACTCAAAATAGTAGTAGTGCTGGATTGCTATCCAGTGCTATAGCTAACTTAGCCATAGCGCTGGGTTGCAAAGCAGCGCTACTGCTAATGGCACATAGTAGTAGCGCTTTTCTAGAGTCCATCGCTACTGCTAACTTAGCTATAACGCTGGTTCTCAATCCAGCGCTACTGCTAACTGTTCCAATTTTTTATCTTTTCTTTTTATTATTTTCCTTTTCTAGTTTTTAGTTTTATTTTCTTTCATTACTTTCCTTTTCTTTTCTGTTTACTTTTCTTTTTCTTTTGTACTGCTTTCTCCCTTTTATTTTTGTTTTTTTTGTTTTTCTCCCGACGACGGAGTCTCCCCCACCGGAACCATGCATGTGGTGGTAACATATCATTTGACCGATAATGGTTACTTAAGTGCGTACACAAAATAGATACATATATATAAATGTAGGTTTCTGATCAGCTGCGCCGACGACGTTTCACATTGAGCTTCTTCCCTTTCTTGTTCGTTGCCGAGTAATTGAGCCCCTCCTTGTGACTTTTCCGGAGCCATGGATTACGATCTTTCTTAGGTAATGTAGTACTGATTCTTCTTTTCACGTATGCTTCATCGTCATCGTCATCTTCCCTCATCGGGTTGCTGTATTGGTCGTAGTCTTCCTCGTTGGCTACTCCATCCATTCTGACGATGCTCCTTTTGGATCCCTCACGACAACACAGCTGGGATTGGCCGAGTCGGTTATGAAGAAGCATTGTGTCACGTGCTTAGCGTGTACCCATGGCTCATTTTTTGCGATGACGTTAAACGTTCACGGGAGTGCTCTTCGGGTCGGGTATAGACATGGTGGTCGATATTGTCGTCCACGATGTGGACACACAGATGCACCATGACGTCAAAGAACGCGGGCGGGAAGTACATCTCAAGCTCACATAGTATGACAACGATCTCTTCCTGTAGCCTTCGGAGCTGCTTCACACTTATGGACTTTCGAGATATAACGTCGAAGAAGTTGCAGAGACCAGTAAGCGTGCCACGGACGTGCTTCTCCATTATCCCTCTAATGGCAACTGGGAGTATCTGCGTCATCATCACATGACATTCATGAGACTTCATCCCGCTGAACCTTTTCTTCTTGGGGTCTAGAAATCTGCTTATCTTCCCATAGTAACCGGAACTGACTTTGATTCCCATAAGGCACTTGATGAATTGGCCGATCTCCTTCGCACTTAAGGTGAAGCAAGAAGGGGGGCAATAATTCTCCTCCTTCTTGTTGACTTTTCTGCCCCTTTCCCCCTCCTCCGTCTCGGTCTCCGTCTCCTCCATCAACTTTTTACGGTGGAGATCTTTCCTGATCTTCAAATCTTCCAAGTCTTTCCTTGCCTTCGGCCCATCCTTGGTCTTCTCCGGCATGTTCATCAGTGTGCCAAGCAAGCTCTCGAGGACATTCTTCGTGATATGCAATGGATCAAGGAAATGAGGTGTGTCATGATTGGGCCAGTACTCCATGTCCCAGAAAATAGACCTCGTTTTCCATACCTTCAGCAGCGGCTCCGGCGCCTTTTTGATCTTTCCCGGCGTGGGGCATTGTTCCCAGTTTCTCAACAGCTCGTCAATTTCGGCGCCGCTCCTCTTACGTGGAGGTCCTCGAAGCTCAGCCAACCCATTGAATAGATCTCCACGCTTTCTCCACGGGTCATCCTTCTCGAGCCATCTACGATGCCCCATGTACACGATTTTCCCGGACCCCCCATCTTTCGTTGACGTAAGCTGCTGAGACGTTGTATCATCCATGCACCTCATGCATCCGAAGTATCCGTGGCACACCTGGCCTGAGGTGTACTCGTAACCGAGATAGTTGTGCGCTGTCGTCATCAGACTACGAAATACCGCTGCAAACGAGGAGTGATCGGAAAGTACCATACAACTTTCTGAGGAGCTTTCTTTCCTGCCTTCTTGCATCGAGAAGCATTGCACACTGGACAACTGGTTTTTCCGCGTGCTCCCCCCGATAAATGATGCAATCATTGATGCATGCATGGTACCTAATGTGCGGAAAATCAAAAGGGCAAACGATTTTCTTGGCCTCCTCGACACTAGTAGGACACAAGTGCCCTACAGGAAGAACTTTATTATGTAGAAACTTTAAATGCTCATCGGGGCTTTTGTCTGTCCATTTGTTTTTGGCCTTCGTCTTTAGAAGTTTGAGCGTGAAACTCAAGCAGGTCACCTCGGGATCGCGACCGTCATACAATGGAGTCCTTGAGTCTACGTCAAGTTGCGCTAGCTTGGCCTCCTCTCTAGAAGCAGCTCTCTCGCTAGTCGTACTCTTGCGAAAGGAGGTCTCTGATACGTCTCCAACGTATCAATAATTTTTTATTGCTCCATGCTATATTATTTACTGTTTTGGACCATATTGGGCTTTATTTTCCACTTTTATATTACTTTTGGGACTAACCTATTAATCGGAGGCCCAGCCCAGATTTGCTGTTTTTTGCCTATTTCAGTGTTTCGAAGAAACGGAATATCAAACGGAGTCCAAACGGAATGAAATCTTCGGGAACGTGATTTTCTCATCACATAAGATCCAGGAGACTTGGACCCTCGGTCAAGAAAGGAGGGAGGCGGCCACGAGGGTGGAGGGCGCCCCCCCCCCTAGGGCGCGCCCCCTGCCTCGTGGGCCCCCCGAAGCTCCACCGACATACTCCTTCCTCCTATATATACCTACGTACCCCCAACAGATCAGATACGGAGCCAAAAACCTAATTCCAACACCGCAACTTTCTGTATCCACGAGATCCCATCTTGG
>LR880967.1:836060854-836080265 GCA_904067115.1 Aegilops sharonensis
TGCTAGCAGATGTAGAACTACGGTAGGATTGGATGGGTACCGGACAGTGGTCAGAGGAACTCTTTGGAAGACCATGTTTCGGTCATCTTGTTCTCAAACACCCTGAAGTGCGAGAACGTAAAGAGAGGGATCGAATCTTGCGGGTAAAGTGTACAAACCTCTGCAGAGGGTTATAACCTAATCGATTAGCCGTGTCCCCGGTTACGGACAATTTGAGCCTCTGGACTTGGATCTATCTCGGAACTCTCAACACCGGATTGATAACTTAATTGTGGGCAACATATGATGAATTTTGGGCTATGAGACATCGGTTGGCGGAACCATGTCATGATAGAAAACTCCATAGTACAGACTTCATTTATTCCTTTGATGTAGGGAAAATAAAATCAGCTTTTACGCAAACAAAACTCAGATACAGAGCCACAAAGCCAAATTGCATATAGTATAGTTTTACCATCTGTTTATTCATGTTGTGATCTTGCCGGTACATTCAATGTACTGACCTACACGGCTGCAACGTATCATGTTGCAGATATTTTCTTCCGACGAGTAAGAATACGGTACAGGGTTACGGTCTACACTCAACCTGCCGATGGCGTTGATGGGACTCCACACCCGACTATTTGTTTCCGCTGTGACTTATGAGGTATATATCAGTTTTACGTTAATTATACATGTGATTGCACTTTGATATATACATTGATGTACTGTGTGTGCCAGCATACTGATCCAGGGATGGCACAGCAACACAGAGGCTTGACCGTCTGAGGTCGGGTCGCTACATTGCATGGCCATCTCGATGAGCAGGTGTTTTGTCAGCAGCCTACTGGTTTCGTGGACACCGACTATCCGGACCATGTGTGCTTGCTCTCCCGTTCTCTCTATGGATTGAAGCAGGCACCTCGGGCCTGGTACCAGCGGATTGCGGCCTTCCTTCAGCAGCAGGGGTTCCGGTCCACACGGTCCGATGCCTCCCTGTTTGTCTATCACCAGGGCCCCGCCACCGCATACCTCCTACTGTATGTCGACGACATCATCCTGACTGCATCCTCGCCAGCGCTACTTCAGCAGATCACAGCTCGTCTCGGCACCGAGTTCGCCCTCAAGGACTTGGGGGTTCTCCACTACTTCCTCGGCATCGAGGTCGTGCGCCGGGCCACTGGCTTCTTCCTGCACCAGCAGAAGTACGCCTACGAGCTTCTGGAGCGAGCGGGCATGCTTAACTGCAAGCCTGCTCCCACGCCTGTCGACACGAAGGCTAAGGTGTCCGCCATCGAGGGTTCTCCGGCGTCCGACGCCCCCTTCTACCGCTCCATCGTCGGTGCGCTTCAGTACCTTGCACTGACGCGTCCGGACATTCAGTATGTTGTCCAGCAGATGTGCCTTCATATGCATGCTCCTCGTGACACCCATTGGGCTCTCGTGAAACGTATACTTCGGTACATACGTGGCACCACAGCCATGGGTCTCACCCTGACGGCATCACCTGACACCAGCCTTGTCGCCTACTCCGACGCCGACTGGGCTGGGTGTCCCGACACTCAACGCTCCACTTCCGGCTACTGCGTCTACCTCGGGCCCTCTCTGATTTCGTGGTCGTCTAAACGACAACCCACGGTCTCACGATCGAGCGCCGAGGCTGAGTACCGGGCCGTGGCCAACGCCGTCGCGGAGTGCTCTTGGCTACGACAACTACTTCAGGAGTTGCTATGTGAGGTTACCAAGGCGACGCTCGTCTACTGTGATAACGTCTTCGCGGTGTACCTTGCTGCCAACCCTGTCCATCACCGACGGACGAAGCATATTGAGCTCGACATCCACTTCGTCAGGGAGCACGTCGCCCTTGGTCGTGTTCGTGTTCTACATGTGCCCACCGATCAGCAGTTCGCCGATGTCATGACGAAGGGACTACCCACCTCAACCTTCGCGGGCTTTCGGTCCAGTCTTTGCGTCACCGGCGACGCTTCGACTGGGGGGGGGGGGGGGTGTTGAGTATGTTATTTGTGCATGTATATTGACTAGGCCCACCTCTCTAGTTTGTTGTATAGATTGAGGTAGAGGCCCCACCTTGTACATCATATATACGTGCCTGTGCACGAGAGCAATACATCGATGCACCAAATCATTCTTCTACACCTGGGAAGTCGCCCTTCAAGAACTCGAAACCACCGTGCTCTAGCCCCACGGTGGGCGCCAACTGTCATGGTTTTGTCACGGCAGATGCCCTTGTGAAAGGACTTAGGTGTGGAGCCATCGCAACGTAGGTTAGCTCGAAGGGGTTGAACGGGACATAGGACACAAGTTTTACCCAGGTTCGGCCCCTCACAACGAGGTAAAAGCCTACTCTTGCTTCTGTTGACTATAGCTTGAATATCGATTACAAGGGAGCGGAATCACTTGAGACCTTGCTCTCGATCAATTGTTTCTTAAGCTAACCCGCCGCCGGGTCTCGCCTTTATATACACAGGTCGAGGCCCGGGGCTTACAAGAGTACAATTCGGATCACACAACGTGACCAACTCGGTTTCTAA
This sequence comes from Aegilops sharonensis, assembly GCA_904067115.1. NCBI lineage: Eukaryota > Viridiplantae > Streptophyta > Magnoliopsida > Poales > Poaceae > Aegilops > Aegilops sharonensis. The sequence continues at coordinate 836,063,386 of LR880967.1, forward strand.
GTCGCCTTTCCTTACTAGGCAAGTCACCATCTGGCGGCTCACACCTCCGGATCTTGGGCCTTCAACAGGCCCGCCTCTTAAGCCGCCACTAGTCTTCACGTCTCCTCAGGCCTATCGAAGCCTTTCATCATTGAGTCGCCAACAGTGTGACCCGGCCCCTCCTGGGCGGATCATACCGCAGGGTTATATCCCCAACAGGTGCCGTTGCCCGGGAGGTGAGTGCTTGAAGGTATATCTTTATATCTTGCAATTGAATCTTTTAGTTTCTTGTGTTATCACTAGTTTGGTTTATAAAAGAAAACTATAAAAAAATGGAATTGAGATTGCCTTATATTATTCATCATTATAATGTCTTTCGTGAAAATGATGGAAAAGAAAATTATGCTCAATTGTTAGAAGAAGAAGTCGATAAAATGTTGTTAGTATGAATTTTTTTAATATCCATGATGCTAATGATATGTAAAGCCATAAGCTTGGGGATGCTTTGTTTGATAAAGAAATATTTTTAGTCTCCCAAGTTTTGATGAGCAAATTTATTATGATGAAAGCATGCCTCCTATTTATGATTATTGTATTGACACTTATGTTATAAAGAATACTAATAACCATGAAACTTGTCATCATGATTTTAATCAAGTATCACATGATAGTTATTTTGTTAAATTTGCTCCTCCCACTACTATGAATGAGAAGGATTTTGCTTCACATGCTCATCACGTGTAACGTCAAGCATAAAGTCGATGCTTAAGATATTGTTGAAGATTGTTGAAGATAGCAGTGCAACGTCAAGCAAGTCGATGCTTAAGGAGAAGCGGGCTCGTGAAAAGACCGTCGAACGGATCAAGCATATGTGTAGTAGGAGCATGTCTTCTTCGTTTGGTCAGAAATTCTGCAGCACTTTCTTATGTCGCAGTTTTCTATAGCACTTGCCATGAATCGGGCGTCGTGGGAAGTTTTAAGGGGAAAACAACAATGGAAGATTTGTTCGCTTAATTTCTTGATGGATCCTTTTAAATTTGGTTCCGTAGCTATGGAAGAAGATTTTTGAACAAGAGCAGCAGGGAAACATTTTGACCGACCCCTCCTCCCTCCCGCGTCGCCCCTGCGTGGCGACGGGGAGGGAACCGTAGATCACGCCGCCGGTCTCCCCTCCCATCCTCCCTCCTCCTCCCTCCTCCCTCGCCGCCGCCAGGGGGCCCGGCCGGGCAAAGGCCGGTTGGCGCCGGCGCCGGCGGGGCATCCTCATCCTCCCGCATGGTGGGGTTGGCGCGGGTCAACACCCCGGGCCGGGGCATGGTGCTGACGCCGGGCGCCACGGCGGTTCATCTGCAGCGACGGCGCGACGGGCGGCGCGGTGACGGTGTGTGCCTAGGGCGGCAGCAGCGGCCGGTCGTCTTCTCCTCCAGCGGCAAGGGCTGCGGTCGGCACAGGTCGTGGGTGGCTACCTCTTCTCCGGCGCGGGCTGGTAGAGGTGGCGGCGCGGCAGCGGTATGCTCGACCCCCTCCTCTACGGTCGTCATGGCGCATGAATCGGCTGCTGGTGGCGGCTCCTCTTGTGCTCTGGTGTGGTTCGGCTGGCCGGTGAATGGCAAGGGCGCCGTGGGGGGAGGCAGGGGTGCCTCCCGGACTCGCCGTCGCCGCGATTTGGAGGTGCCAGATCGGGTGTCTCGGGTGGCTGCAGCACGGCTGGCCACCGGCGTTTTCCCTGCCCAGATCTGGCTGCCGGCCGCTCCTGCCAAAGGAGCTTGTTTGGGGCGGAAAGAGGGGGTCTTTGCTGCCCCTTCACCGGTTGACGATGTCGGTGTGCGGCGGCGGCGGTCGAGGGGTGGTCTCGGATGCCGGGGCGGCGGCCTCGGTGGTGGGAGGCGCGATGCTCGTGGGCGGAGCTCGCGGCTCGGATGTTGGCCGGTTACCATGGTCGTGCGGGCGGCGTGGTAGCTTGGGTATGACGGTCGATGGTTGTCGTGGAATTAACACGTCAGATGTTCTTAGTGTGAGGACTTAGTCGCGAGGCCAACGCATCTATGTGGTAGCTTGAGAGGGGTTGAGCGGAATCAAGAGATGCAACACAAGACAAGGATTTAGACAGCTTCGGGCCCCGGGAAACATCATCCGGTAAAAACCCTACATGTTGTTTGAGGCTAGATCTCATTATCTTCACGAGGGAGTCGCCGTAAACCGGCTCTCCTCTAGTTGTGTCTAGCCCTAGAGATTGTTTCTTGCCTGTCCCTCTTTGGAGAGCCCTGCCCCTCCTTATATATGTTGAAGGGGCGGGTTACATGTGGAGTCCTACTAGAATTAGGACTAGTCTACCTTCTAATTCAAACCGGATACAAGTCTAGGTCTTAACTCCTTGTAAGGTAAATATTCTTCACGCCTTTCCTCTTAAACCGGCCCACCATAGCATGATCCGGCCTTCCATAAACCGCCCGTTGGGCCACCGGGTCTTGTCGCTCCTCTGACCCGCCTGCCGGATTACCAATGAGTCGTGAACCGCCAGGTCCAAGCGGGTCGCCGGTGAATCGTCAAGTCTTAGCCGGATCTCAAGTAAACCGCCAAGTCCGGCCGGGTTATATTTCCGGTCGGTTTACACCGCGGGGTATATCCCCGACAATGGCGGTAGTTCTGCAGCGTGCTTGCGGCACTCCGTCTCGAAGGCGAAGAGGGCTTGCCGGGTGAAAACTCTTTCTGGCTTTGCCAGGTCGGCGGCGGCGGCGCCTACGGGCGTCATATCCTTCTTGAAGGTGTCGCTGTGGTTTCCTCTTCCTCCTCCGTGTTGCTCCGGGGGAAACCTCGATCCCTGGATCAGGCGGTGGCAGTACTTAGGTGCCATGACCTTGTTGAAGGCTCCGCCTTGAGTAATCGGTTCGTCGTGCACAGCTCCGACTTGTTGTGATTCGTTCACGGTTGAGGCACCCGGCGACTTCAAACGGCGCTCTCTCTCCTGTAGATGGCTTGGAGTTGTGTTGGGTGGTGTAGCTGTTCCCAACATTCTTGTATCTTGCCCCCTGTGTGTTGGTGTGGAGTTGTATGAGGTTGGTTGTAACTGGATCGTTGCTTTATATATAAAGCAGGGCGAAAGCCTTTTTCGGTAGCTATGGAAGAAGTACCAGCAGATTGGGAAGGGCGGGTGGCGTGGTGCATGCAGGCACAAAACGGCAAGTCGTCTTTGAGCCGAAGCCATGCCGCCGGAGCAGACTAGGAAGACACAATGTAATAGACTAATAGAAGCATAAAATTTGACCTTCAAATTGGCAATGGCACAGAAGCATGTCAGATATTTGTTAAATAAAAAAAACCTACAGGAAGCACATTGAAAACATAGAATTAGATGGATGTGAATCTGCATCAGTTGAGGAGATGAGACGCGTCAACTACTCCCTCCGTTCCTAAATAATTGTCTTTCTAGAGATTTCAACAAGTGACTACATACGGAGCAAAATGAGTGAATCTACACTCTAAAACATGTCTACATACATCCGTATGTTGTAGTCCATTTGAGATGGCTAGAAAGACAAATATTTGGGAACGGAGGGAGTACCACCGTTGAAGAAAATGGCCGCCAGAAAACACTATGTCAATAGCCTTCTTGCCACCGCTCGCACGTTACCGACTTCCATATTAGGCATCGATGATGCATGATGTACTTCAGCGAACCCATATGCTCCGGTGCTCCAGGATTATGATGAAACAGCTAGAAACAAGGAACAAATCCGTTAACTTTGGATGGTTGTGCTCCAGAATTACACAAAATAACTTTAGCTTCAATAGAAGGATCATGCTATTTGTAGTTTCGACCATTGCAAAGAAGTTTTACTTTTGTATCGAAACTACCAATGCATCTGGGGTACTACTGATGCTAATTCCCTTGAAAAAATATGGTTCCTTGTCTCTTACAATTGGGAATGAACTGAAAGTGTTGAAGCATTTATCATACGAAACAACACCAAATAATGTGCAAGACAAACATCGGTACTAACAAAAACCAATATTCTTCTATTATACATTGACGCTTTTCTGAACAAGTGATGAATTCATCCAGCATATATATATAGAACAACAAACCTACAATCTTCAGGTAAATCACTAACAAGCATATGATCAGCATGGTAAATTCTCAATCGTCTCCAAAGTTGTTTCACCACACATCTAGATCAGATGTGTTTGTCGAAATATTCTGTACTGAATGGACAAACAGATAAAAAATTAAAACGGACAGAAAGGATAGAAGTATGTAAAATCCTTTTGCCAAAATGCCCTTCTTTGAGTTCATTTTATCTTGCATTTGAGCAGTTCATGTCTGAAAATGAAAGCTACCATCAAAAGGAGAAAGGAGCTCTGTTTTGGTGATTGAGACAGGCCAGGAAACCAAGGATAATTGGAAGCTGAAAATAGAAACAACTAAAAATCTTTGGGTGTTCACAATTTCAAGTAAAATTAATGTTTCCTAGTTTGAGGGAAAAGCTATGGTACTTTCTAAAATAGTAAGAGAGGCACTCTAGTCACTCAGCCCATCACCAGCTGCACACAGACTATTTTCACAGGCAAAAGAAATGTCATGTCACTTAAATGAAAACATAAGGTACATAGACATAATAGTCAGAACACTCCTTTTGTTCTAAACATGACCTGACAATCATGAGGATTATAGAAGCTTAATTAACAAAAATACCTTTGATAGGAAGGCTGGCAATGAAAGATATACTTTTCTTGGTGGTCATTGTGATTTTCCCTTCTATTGTACTTCCTAAATCCGCCCCTCTTTTTGTGTAATCATCCAGACCTTGCTTTTGCTAATGCTAAGATATAATGTGAAAAGGGAGGATACATACGAGTTAAAAAAATGGAAGAACAAATTTTTGAAAAAGATAATTCAGGAAAATACAAAGGCAGAAATATGAAGTTAAAGCTATGATTAGTTGAAGTGTTTATGCAGCTCCTGATGTACAAAGCATTAAAATTTCAAAGCCCAATCACAGTTGATGTTTAGTTGATGTTTTCTTAGACCATCATGTTTTGGAACCGTAGACATCCCATCCAAGAACCCAATAGATTATAAGCACCCATCCAAGAACCCAACAGAATTCCTGAGCAGCACTCGACTCACCAGCCCTTGACGGTGGTGGCCATCATCGTCGGTAGCTGCTTCATTGTAACATCACTCTACCGCACCAGCATGCCAGTGGCAGCGTGCTGACCCGTCTGCATAGGTGATTGTTCCATCAGCGTCAAAGGATATATCAGAGGCCTGACGAGAGAGGAGAGGGCCTTCCAGGGCCGGCCGCCACTGCTCCCAGTCATGGCCAGAGCATCCAAGGGAGAGAGAACAGTAGGCCACCACCAATCCTGTTCAGTGGCACAGGCAAATGGCATGGATGGCCGGAGTTGAGGAGGCGGCGGCACTGATTTGGTTCGAAGACATAGTCATAGACGGCATTGACCCAGATCGAACGCACGGTCCTCTCAGGGCTGGCCAGCGGGGTCCACAGTCGCTTCCCTTCTCTGAGCCGTGGGGTACACAGCGCAATCATAGGCCGAAGGGCTCATGGCGCTCCAATTCTACCGAGCATAGTAGATAAGAGATGTCTTCAATCTTTCTCCCTCCATTGGTTTCTAAGAACAAAACACCCAGATTCTATTGACAAAAAAATTGAAGAAAACAAACAATATTAATTTGTGGCCTTGCTGGCATGATCAGCCAGCTAACCATTGTGAGTTTGTGACTGCAATCAGCACATATTAAAGTACAACAAAGACACAGCTGAAATATCTGAACTAATGAAGGAATATCAAGTATAAATAAACACCTTGAAGAGTTGTATACGCAAAATAGAATATCCGCATAAAAATTATTGCATTAACCACTTGATGCCTTTTGCACTAATTAAAGATACTTGGTGGAAGCATGTAAAATATTAACATGGGGGTTACAAAACCATTCTGTCAAATCCATCATAACTACTGAACTATAGACTGGTTCAAGGAACACATAATAACAAGTTAGCAACTGCATAAGTAACTGTAGAGAATTTTCAATAATTTAGGATAGCATTTTAGGTATTTATTATCTGAGGGCACAATTTTTTTTAGTCAAATCACTGAATCAATGAATCATAGCAACTAAAGGAAGGGTGTTATACAACCATGACCACACCTACATGACAAAAGGCAGCTGCTTGGGTAGAAGAAAAGACAGATGCGCTTTGATTCTACCTCATGTGAGCACTGGTTACCTGCAACAGATAATTATGATATGCCAGGTAGTTTCATAAATCTTTGGGTCCCTTTATCATATGTTAAGTAAACACAATCTAATAGCAAGCCATAAATTAGGAAAACAAAAGTGTCTTTACCTGCAACAGATAACTAAGTGATGTCCATTTGTGGTGCAATTAAGATGGATAGTAAAATTCCGCAGATCATGTCCCGGTTAAGAGCAATATAGTTTGCTGAGAAATTGGAATAAATACGTTAGGAAATGATGAAGATGCCAAATTCATAAGGCAGAAATTATTTGGTGGTTAAGAGCTAAGGCTATGAACTGTCAACCAAATGAATTAAATATTGCATGTTACTGCACCTAATCCTATTTAAGTGCCAAAAGACAATTGAAACTAATTTAGAAACTGAATATGAAAGGGAACTAAAATCAATTGAAACATGGCGTTTTGGAGGAGGCAGGTAGATTAATGATATACTCCCTCCGTTCCTAAATATAAGTCTTTTTAGACATTTCAAAGGGACTACAACATACGTATGTATGTAGACATATTTTAGAGTATAGATTCACTACTTTGCTCCATATGTAGTCACTTGTTGAAATCTCTAAAAGGACTTATATTTGGGAACGGAGGGAGTACTTGTTACCGAGCTATGACTCCTGCTATGAAAGCAAGGGTGTGTATTATCTCAAGCCATCGTTGCTCCATATTTCAATGTAAGCGACATGATTATTTTTTATTATTGTATCAATGGGCAAAGGAAACACACACACAAACAGGAGGGGTGGCTATCTGGCTGAACCTATCCTGCAAGTTTGAACTAGTAATACACTGCCTTTTGGATCAGTTTTGTATCATGTTGACTGCTCACACGAAAGGCAACATAAAAGTTGAGTGACATAAAGTGGTAGGGAAATAACATGAAAATGATATGCAATTTGAGCTGCAGAAAAAAACATACCATCCATTTGGTTTTGTTCTCCGGTTATGCAGTATAGAAAATTTTAATTAGCCACTGAGTGGAGCTTGCAACATGGTATATATGATACTTAAAGTGGCATGGCATATAAACATCAAGATCCGGAAAGCCGTGGAGCTGGACATGGAAAAGATACTAACATTTAAGTGATATTCAGATCTGTGTGGGACTCTAAACAACAAAGAAAATATCACCACCTTCGATATTTTTCTTACTCTTGACCTGAGTGTGTGGAATGAACAAAATGGAGGAACAAAAATGAATCCTAGCAAGGGAGAGATGATACACAGCCTGCAGAGTGCGCAACCAAAAGGAAGAGCTCACCTAGAGCTTGTGATCTTCAATCTGGCCATGGTGATTCCAGTCATGGAGAGTAATACTTCCAATTTCCATTGATAAAAGAGTTGCATAAAACATAGGAAAGCCTATTGGCAAAAGAAATATTGAAATGGAGTTCGAAGCCTAACCAGCAACACACTGCACCTCCTCAAAGCTGAACTATTTTCTCTTGCAAATTCTGAATCAAACTTGGCCTGAATGATTTTTATTCCCATTGTCAAGCACATAAATATGAGTGTTAACAAACTAAATGTGCAGATCTCTAATATATCATAACTGCTAAAGAGAACATTAGCAATCTACACCAAGAAAAAAAATCAAACAATTGTCCAAAACCATCATTTCCTCCTCTGATTTTTAAGATCAAAGCATGGAATTAATATTATTCATGTTAGTAAGCTAACGCCAAACCAAAATTAAAATAAACAACCATCATCTTGTACAAACTGATAGTTTCGTTCTCTTTTTGGCCCAAATTTAGCCTGTTCCCTCCCTTCTCCCACACCTACCCGCTTATTATGTTAGGCCGTTCCCTCCCTTCTCCCGCTCATGGAGGAGCAGCCGCTGCCCCCTCCCTGAGCAGCCGTTGGCGCCGTCCCCTCCACCAAACATTCCTTTTTGCCAATCAACATCAAGCTTAGCAAATATATCATGCTCTTGTGATCCTAAACTGCTGTAGAGAGTCGAAACCATCCAGCCTGTCATCATATCCTGAAAACAATATCCATGGAGTGATCAGTACTAGTCACTCGTTTTCAAACAATCATACAGTTTTGACAGCTAATTGGGGCACAAGATATGAGCAACTGTCTCATGCAAAAAGAACATAATTAAGCAAAGAAGATGTTGTAGATTAAACATAGTAATTTCCCCTTGTAAGTTTATCACAGAAGCACCTAATGCAATATACACTAACACAATATACCATAGACCTCAACGGGAGCCAAATTATAGTCGAAGAGTGAAGCATAGACAGTACTGTTAAACCATTCTGTAAAATAATATTGCAACAACAACGAAGAAAGATGTGGTAAAACTTTAAGGATCGCTAAGTGGGACGTATTGGACAATGAGGTGGCATAAAGGTTGAGAAGGGAGCGGCCGACCTGGTGGTTCTGGCTAAGGAAGAGGTGATGGAGAAGCAGACAGCGGTTGGTGAGTGCTGCCCCTCCCACCCGCCTCAGTGTTGACTCCTGAAACCTGCAGATCTGGATTGGATTTCGCTGTGGCCGCCACGCGCCCCTTGCTGGACCATGCTGCCCTGGTTCTGGATTCGGTGCAGATACATATAACACGATGATAGAATCAATATAACATGATAATAATGTGAGCAGGTTGAGTCCAGATGAGAGCTCGAATTCCCATTAGCAATTATGGATGTGCTACATAACAGTTTTTGCCACTAGCAAGGGCGATATAGGAGTCCCAACCGCCAAAGCCAAGGCAAGAGGAGACATAAATGTCTTAACATACGGAACAAATGCTACTAACAGAAAAATTACTACAAGCCAAGATACATAGAGCCCGAATTCTATTTTTGTCGACGATTTGCAGCTTGGGATCATGCGTTATGAGCTGCCTGGACCCATCTGCGCAAATGTGCCCCTGCCACGAAGATTGAGCGGGTCCTACTCAGTCTCCCATGTAGCATTCCGATAACCTCGCCATTTGAGTTGAAGAGTGGTCCGCCAGATGAGCTCTCCTCAGTTCTCATATCGACTTCTAGTGTGGCCATGTTGTACCCAAAAGGATTAGGCACGCCGATCCGACTTGTAGAAACAGTTTCACCCATTGACACCATTCTAGGCATATAGGATGGCCAAGAAATGAGCATGCACTCTCTGCCATTTATTGGCGTGTTGGGAGAGATCTGAAGAGGAGGGTGTGCTTGGGTGCATATGCCGTCCGAGTAATTCTTGAGCCTTCTGTTCTGAACACTCAGAATAATTATGTCCTCACTTGAATTAACCCCAGCTACCCTTGCAGTGGCATATTTCCTGTCAGCATTAACCAACCCAGCTTCTTGAATAGCTTCTTCCTGATGATCACATAGGACAGTTATGTCCATCATTTCCAATGTCCCTTGTGTCAATGGCCGAGACGGGTTGAAAAGATGGCTTAAACCGTGTGCAGTAGTCATAATTAGAGGTCCAGTTTGTCTAGAGTAGAAGGCAAAACCAGTTGAAACGTGTCCCTTGACGGTCCTCTCATACCGCAATTCATCATCTGTAACTGTATTGACCGTATCAGCCACGATTTGGAGTTGTTGAAGCCTGTCTTGTTTCGGAACAAACAGGACGAAGAAGATGGATCCTTTGACCCTGTCAAAGATCGGTGTCCAGTCAACATCTTCTTCAGCCATCGTACTGCAGGGGAAATAGTAGATTTGAGGTCAAGAGTTGATGAATAAGCAGTGAATACCGGAAATCGGGAGGATGTTTTGGCAGAACACAAGCGTACCTTCTGCTGTTGTGTATGTAGTGGCAGCTAGTTGGTTCAGGGCAGAGGAGCCGGTCGAGATCAGAGGTTGCGGGTGAGCCGGAGGAGGTCGAGGCTGCAGAGGAGCAGCTGAGCAGGCTAGGGTTCCTGCAGGGCTTCGCAATGGAGGCACGCGGGAGCCCCGGGGCAGGCGAGCGGGGAGGCGGGACGACGCAGAGCAGGGCCAAGCAGGGCCGTTTGGCGCCGGAGCTGCGGCTTCGGGCCGGTTGCGCCGGAGGTGGGGCGTCGGCGGCCCAGCCACACGCCCTTGGGCTGGATCGAAGGGCGCCGGGCTGCGCAGCCACGCGACCAGGGAGGAGGAGTTCGAGCGGCGGAGGGGGCTGGGGGATGGATGGAGGAGAGGGCTAGAGGGAGAGGGGAGCTGCAGTGAGGCGCCGGCGAGGGCCGCTACCTCGCGCCGCCATGGCTTGGTGTTGGGTGCGGAAGGGCTGGAGGAAGAAGAGAGACCGTGGATAGGGTTAGGTTCTTGGGGGGTAATTTTGGAAGAGAAAATTTCACTACAGGTCCTCATGCTCGTCGCGTTGGCTGCATTTCTCCTAGTACTTGCAAATACCCAAAATACAGTCCTACAGCTTGTCTCAGGTGGTCATCTACGGTCCAAAATACCATTTCCTCTCGTACCTGCTGATGTGGCAGTTGACTGGCGCGTCCACGCGGGCTTTGACCGCCAGCTCATCACCAGACGCCCTGGGCCGATCCATTCGGTGGAATGTGGGGTTTTCTTTTTTTTTGCAAAATCGCCAAATTTACGTTCGTCCCCCCACCTGGTCGGACCGCGCCTCACCTGGTCGGACCGACCACACCACACCTGGTCGGACCGACCGCACCGCACTACACCTCTCCACACCCACCACACTCCCCTTTCCTCTCCCGTCTCAAACCCTATTCGTCGTCGCCGCCTCCGCCGCCGTTGCTGCAGCCATCACCGCCTGGATCTGCTGCCACCTCTCGCCGATGGCATGTCATCTGCGAGATCCTCCCGCTCCGGCCTGCGCTCTAGTCTGCGTGGCCGCTCTGTTGAGGTGCCATTGGTCGGATGCCCCGATTATGGCGAACCTGTCAAGTGCTACCGCTCTATCACCGATGAGCACGATGGCTGGGTTTTCTACAAGTGCACCCACGACAATGTAAGCTTCAGTCTTTTTCTGTTCGATTCATGAATCTGCCATGTTCAGTAGCCATGTTGTGCTCAGTACCCATGATGGGTTAACTAGCTGTGATGTGCTTAGAAGTTAACAGGTTAAAGTTAACAGGTTAACTGAATGTTTAGTAACCATGATGTGCTTAGAAGTCTAGAATGTGCTCAGTAGCCATGAATCTGCCCTGGTTAACTGAATTTTAGTAGTTAACTGAATTTTAGTAGTTAACTGGACATTTTTTTCATGTTAACTGAACTTTTTCAGTCATTTTAACACATTGCATTGCTTTGGTTGTAGGTCACCTGTGATTTCTGGCGCTGGGAGATGGAATATGTGCAGCATCTGGTTGAAACTAGGGTTCTTGTTGGTAATGCTGTTGTAGATGCAATTGGTGCAGCTGAGGACAGGAGGGAAGAGCTTGAGAGGAAGAGGACTGAGTGGATGGCAGGAAGAAACTTAGCTGGAAGGGCCTTGGCTGGAAGAAGCATTGCAGGCAGGGTGAATTTTGACAGCCCTAGTGAGAAAAACCTTGCTACCAAGCAGTAAGTTGCTATGCTTCTTGGATTAGGTAGAGAGATCCTGCTAGTGCTAAAGCTTCTTATGGCTAGTGTTGTGGTGCTTTGTGTGATGCCTTTCATCTCCATTATGAAGAAGTGAGATGTTGATAAATTAGTAGGTGTCTCAGCTGAATATGTATCTATGGTTGTAATGGATATGATGTTATTTTGGTTGTATGGTTGTAATGGATATGTATCTATCAAGTAATATGAAGGCTTTAGTGTCAATGTTGAATCTTCCAATTTGTTGTCAATATTTAGTTAACTTTGTCTTTTTTGAGCTGAACTTAACTGAAAAATATTAGTTAACTTTGTCTTCTCTGAACTCTTTGAGCTAAATTTTGTCTTTGTCTTTTCTGAGCCAACATGTATGTGGAGAACAATATAGCCAAAATTGTATGTTTACACAGCAAATCATTATATGGAGAACAAATCATTTAACTGAACTTAACTGAAAAAATATTCAGTTAAATGAGCTTGATTGATATGGCCAAAATGTAACTAAACTTAACTGAACAAAGATTCAGTTAACTGAGCTTGATTGGTATGAAATGTAAAGAGTAAATGAACTTAAATGAAGTTACACCCATGCACACTGGCACCCTACAACTTGCATTGTACATTTGCCTTTGGTCCACAACCACCAGATCCACCTTTGCTTCCTCCCCAGCCACAAGTATCTCTCTTCTCTGTTCTTCCACCACCATATCCATCACCACTCGTTCCCCTTCTTCTCTGTTCTTCCTCCAGCGTCAACCATGGTGTTGTGGGATGATCTCCCTAGCTCTTCTAGAGACGACTCGGTTACCAGCAAGGTTGGTCATCTCCTCCTCATCTCCTACTAGGGTCATCTCCTCCTCATCTCCTACTAGGGTTACCAACAGCTAGGGTTTTCTTCCTTCATTCTGAATCCAATCTGAATTTGTTTTAGGCTCCTGCCACAATCTTCTGTCAGGAATGGAGAGGCATGGCCATAGATTTGCCTAGTTTTACATGTCAGCATGGAACGTTGTGTGAGAAGGTTGTGGCATTTGAATCAGTTGATACTGGCAGGAGGTTCCTAACCTATGCCTAGAAGGTTAGTACAAATTCATTCACACTGTCAAAAGTTTAAAAAGCTCAAATTTTAGTTATTTTTCAGTAGTCAATTTGTATGCCATTAAAGTGCTATGTGTAGTTAACTGAATTTTTTGAGTAGTTAAATGAATTTCTTGATTAGTTAACTGAATTTATGTTTGTTTTAAATTCATAGGAAGTACCTAGCTGCAACTATGTGGAGTGGGTTGACCCTGAGTGGCCTGATGCTATGAAGATGAGCCTAGCTAGGATATGGAGCATGTATGAAGAGGAGACAACATAATCTCAGACAAAATGTTCTGAATGCTGAGGAAAACTTGAAGATTATGGAAGAGAAGAAGAAGTTGGAAAAAGAGCTTAGCAATTTCAAACTTGATTTTGCTAATATGGCGGCTGAGAAGGAGCAGGCAATTAGCCAATTAGGCAGCACACAAATTGCTATGGCTGATCTTAGGGAAGAGCTTGAGAAGAGGAAGATGAATGACAAAACAGTAACAAGCGTTCATCAGGTATTCAGGGCTAAGGCAGAAAAAGAGAGAGATCAAGTGATGCAGGAGAGGGACCAAGTCATTGCAGAGAGGGATAAATTAAAGCAAGAGAAGAGAAAGCTTGAATACATGATTGGTGACTTGTTCAAACACAAAGAGGGCACCAAGGAGAAGATAAGGAAGCTTAAGGGGATGCTGGATGATTTTGATCGAGCTGATGTTGTCCTACATGCTGAATGATTTAACTAATTTCCAGTTTCCAGATGTTCTACTGATGTTGTACTAGATGCTTAATGAATTTGATTGAACTGATGTTGTATAGATGCTCAATTTCCAGTTTGATGGTTTTGTTATTCAAGGGAATTTGTTTATCCAGCAGCTAACCACATATGCATAGATAACAAATTTCCAGTTGGAGATGGCTAACTAAATATTGAATGACATAGATAATAACTGCAATAATTCATTTAGTTGATGTTTATTTGGTGCTGACAAAAGACAGAAATGCTTAACTGAATTTTGACAACATTCAGTTAAACATCAACACTCAGTTAGCTGACAACATTCAGCATACCTAACAATGACAGCAACACTGAAACAATTGCTCAACATAGTAACTGACAACAACTGAAGATGACAGCAACAATGACAACAACACTTGCTCAACATAGTAACTGACAACTGAAGATGCATTTCATAGTACTTGTCCACAAATACAAAGTTCAGTAGTAGCCTTAACATCTCATTACCAAAAAAAGACCAGCAGACAATAATAATTAACTTATGTGCTCACATTATACAAGCACACCTAACCAAACATCTCTACTTATAACTTATATGGTGAAAATAGTATACTTTCAGCATACCTAACTAACCACCTTCTTCACTTCTTCAGCCCACGGTTCAGTTGTTCATCTTCTTCAGGCGCTCGACCGGCGAACCTCAGTTGCACCTTCTTCAAGCATCTTCCTCTTCTTGTTGTTCTCTGCCACCTCTGCATGTGCTTCAAGTGTTGGGGAACGTAGTATTTCCAAAAATTTCTACGATCACGCAAGATCTATCTAGAAGAAGCATAGGAACAAGCAGGGAGAGTGTGTACACATACCCTCGTAGACTGAAAGCGAAAGCTTTTAGTAAAGCGGTTGATGTAGTCGTACGTCTTCACGATCCAACCGATCCTAGCACCGAACGTACGGCACCCCCGTGTTCAGCACACGTTCAGCTCGATGACATCCCTCGAGCTCTTGATCCAGTTGAGGACGAGGGAGAGTTTCGTCAGCATGACGGTGTGGCGATGGTGATGATGAAGTTACCGGCGCAGGGCTTCGCCTAAGCACTACGACGATATGACCGAGGTGTGTAACTGTGGAGGGGGGCACCGCACACGGCTAAGAGAAACTTTGGTGTGCCTTTGGGGTGCCCCCCCCCCCCCCCCCCCGCCCACGTATATAAAGGAGGGGGGAGAGGAGGCCGGCCCTAGAGGGGGCGCGCCAAGGGGGGAGTCCTACTTGGACTCCCGGTCCAAGTAGGATTCGCCCCCCCCCCCCCTCCTATTTCAACTAGGAGAAGGAGGGGCGGGGGGAGAGGGGGGAAGGAAAACCCCCCCCCCCCCCACCAAATCCAATTTTTTTTGGGGCTGGGGGGGCCCCCCCCCCCCCCCCCCGCCCACGTATATAAAGGAGGGGGGAGAGGAGGCCGGCCCTAGAGGGGGCGCGCCAAGGGGGGAGTCCTACTTGGACTCCCGGTCCAAGTAGGATTCGCCCCCCCCCCCCCTCCTATTTCAACTAGGAGAAGGAGGGGCGGGGGGAGAGGGGGGAAGGAAAACCCCCCCCCCCCCCACCAAATCCAATTTTTTTTGGGGCTGGGGGGGCCCCCCCCCCCCCCCCCCGCCCACGTATATAAAGGAGGGGGGAGAGGAGGCCGGCCCTAGAGGGGGCGCGCCAAGGGGGGAGTCCTACTTGGACTCCCGGTCCAAGTAGGATTCGCCCCCCCCCCCCCTCCTATTTCAACTAGGAGAAGGAGGGGCGGGGGGAGAGGGGGGAAGGAAAACCCCCCCCCCCCCCACCAAATCCAATTTTTTTTGGGGCTGGGGGGGCCCCCCCCCCCCCCCCCCGCCCACGTATATAAAGGAGGGGGGAGAGGAGGCCGGCCCTAGAGGGGGCGCGCCAAGGGGGGAGTCCTACTTGGACTCCCGGTCCAAGTAGGATTCGCCCCCCCCCCCTTCCTATTCCAACTAGGAGAAGGAGGGAAGGGAGAAGAGGGGAGAAGGAAAGCCCCCCCCCCCCCAACATAGTCCAATTCTGTTTGGGCTTGGGGGGCACGCGCCTCCACCTGGCCGCTGCCTCCTCTCTCTCCACTATGGCCCATGAAGGCCCATTAACTCCCCGGGGGGTTCCGGTAACCTCCCGGTACTCCGGAAATATGCCCGAACATCCCGGAACCATTCCGATGTCCAAATGCAACCTTCCAATATATCAATCTTTATGTCTCGACCATTTTGAGACTCCTCGTCATGTCTGTGATCTCATCCGGGACTCCGAACAAACTTCGGTTCATCAAATCACATACTCATAATACAAATCATCATTGAACGTTAAGAATGCGGACCCTACGGGTTCGAGAACTATGTAGAAATGACCGAGACACATCTTCGGTCAATAACCAATAGCGGAACCTGGATGCTCGTATTGGCTCCTACATATTCTACAAAGATCTTTATCGTCAAACCGCATAACAACATACGTTGTTCCCTTTGTCATCGGTATGTCACTTGCCCGAGATTCGATCGTCGGTATCATCATTCCTAGTTCAATCTCGTTGCCGACAAGTCTCTTTACTCATTCCGTACTGCATCATCCCGTAACTAACTCATTAGTCACATTGCTTGCAAGGCTTATAGTGATGAGCATTACCGAGAGGGCCTAGAGATACCTCTCCGATAAACGGAGTGACAGATCCTAATCTCGATCTATGCCAACCCAACAAACACCTTCGGAGACACCTGTAGAGCATCTTCATAATCATCCAGTTATGTTGTGACGATTGATAGCACACAAGGNCAATACCTAGTTCAATCTCGTTGCCGACAAGTCTCTTTACTCATTCCGTACTGCATCATCCCGTAACTAACTCATTAGTCACATTGCTTGCAAGGCTTATAGTGATGAGCATTACCGAGAGGGCCTAGAGATACCTCTCCGATAAACGGAGTGACAGATCCTAATCTCGATCTATGCCAACCCAACAAACACCTTCGGAGACACCTGTAGAGCATCTTCATAATCATCCAGTTATGTTGTGACGATTGATAGCACACAAGGTGTTCCACCGGTATTCGGGAGTTGCATAATCTCATAGTCTGAGGAACATGTAGTCATGAAGAAAGCAATAGCAATAAAACTGAACGATCATTAAGCTAGGCTAACGGATGGGTCTTGTCCATCACATCATTCTCTAATGATGTGATCCCGTTCATCAAATGACAACACATGTGTATGATTAGGAAACTTAACCCTCTTTGATTAACGAGCTAGTCAAGTAGAGGCATACTAGGGACACTTTGTTTTGTCTATGTATTCACA
>LR880967.1:836093616-836103960 GCA_904067115.1 Aegilops sharonensis
ATAGCATGGAGCAATCAAAAATTATAGATACGTTGGAGACGTATCAAGCATCCCCAAGCTTAATTCCTGCTCGTCCTCGAGTAGGTAAATGATAAAAACAGAATTTTTGATGTGGAATGCTACTTGGCATAATTTCAATGTAATTCTTCTTAATTGTGGTATGAATATTCAGATCCGAAAGATTCAAGATAAAAGTTCAATATTGACATAAAATAATATTACTTCAAGCATACTAACTAAGCAATTATGTATTCTCAAAATAACATGGCCAAAGAAAGTTATCCCTACAAAATCATATAGTCTGGCTATGCTCTATCTTCACCACACAAAATATTTAAATCATGCACAACCCCGATGACAATCCAAGCAATTGTTTCATACTTTTGACGTTCTCAAACTTTTTCAATCTTCACGCAATACATGAGCGTGAGCCATGGACATAACACTATATGTGGAATAGAATGGTGGTTGTGGAGAAGACAAAAAGGAGAAGATAGTCTCACATCAACTAGGCGTATCAACGGGCTATGGAGATGCCCATCAATAGATATCAATGTGAGTGAGTAGGGATTGCCATGCAACGGATGCACTAGAGCTATAAGTATATGAAAGCTCAACAAAAGAAACTAAGTGGGTGTGCATCCAACTCGCTTGCTCACGAAGACCTAGGGCATTTTGAGGAAGCCCATCATTGGAATATGCAAGCCAAGTTCTATAAGGAAAATTTCCCACTAGTAAATGAAAGTGATATCATAGGAGACTCTCTATCATGAAGATCATGGTGCTACTTTGAAGCACAAGTGTGGTAAAAGGATAGTAACATTGTCCCTTCTCTCTTTTTCTCTCATTTTTTTGGGCCTTTTCTTTTTTCTATGGCCTCTTTTTTTTAGTCCAGAGTCTCATCCCGACTTGTGGGGGAATCATAGTCTCCATCATCCTTTCCTCACTTGGGACAATGCTCTAAAAATGATGATCATCACACTTTTATTTTCTTACAACTCAACAATTACAACTCAATACTTAGAACAAAATATGACTCTGTGTGAATGCCTCCGGCGGTGTACCGGGATATGCAATGAATCAAGAGTGACATGTATGAAAGAATTATGAATGGTGGCTTTGCCACAAATACAATGTCAACTACATGATCATGCAAAGCAATATGACAATGATGGAGCGTGTCATAGTAAACGGAACGATGGTAAGTTGCATGGCAATATATCTCGGAGTGGCTATGGAAATGCCATGATAGGTAGGTATGGTGGCTGTTTTGAGGAAGGTATATGGTGGGTGTATGATACCGGTGAAAATTGCGCGGTGTTAGAGAGGCTAGCAATGGTGGAAGAAGAGTGCGTATAATCCATGGACTCAACATTAGTCATAAAGAACTCATATACTTATTGCAAAAATCTACAAGTTATGAAAGCAAAGTATTACGCGCATGCTCCTAGGGAGATAGATTGGTAGGAAAAGACCATCGCTCGTCCCCGACCGCCACTCATAAGGAAGACAATCAATAAATAAATCATGCTCCGAGTTCATCACATAACGGTTCACCATATGTGCATGCTACGGGAATCACAAGCTTTAACACAAGTATTTCTCAAATTCAAAACTACTCAACTAGCACAACTTTGATATCACTACCTCCATGTCTCAAAACAATCATCAAGCATCAAACTTCTCTTAGTATTCAACACACTCATAAAAAAGTTTTTACTATTCTTGAATACCTAGCATATTAGGATTATTTAAGCAAATTACCATGCTATTTAAGACTCTCAAAATAATCTAAGTGAAGCATGAGAGATCAATAGTTTCTATAAAACAAATCCACCACGTGCTCTAAAAGATATAAGTGAAGCACTAGAGCAAAAACTATATAACTCAAAAGATATAAGTGAATCACATAGAGTATTCTAATAATTTCCGAATCATGTGTGTATCTGTCAAAAGGTGTGTACAGCAAGGATTATTGTGGTAAACTAAAAAGAAAAGACTCAAATCATACAAGACGCTCCAAGCAAAACACATATCATGTGGTGAATAAAAATATAGCTCCAAGTAAAGTTACCGATGGAAGTAGACGAAAGAGGGGATGCCTTCCGGGGCATCCCCAAGCTTTGGCTTTTAGGTGTCCTTAGATTATCTTGGGGGTGCCATGGGCATCCCCAAGCTTAGGCTCTTGCCACTCCTTGTTCCATAATCCATCAAATCTTTCACCCAAAACTTGAAAACTTCACAACACAAAACTTAACAGAAAATCTCGTGAGCTCCGTTAGCGAAAGAAAGCAAAAGACCAATTCAAGGTACTGTAATTAACTCATTCTTTATTTATTTTGGTGTTAAACCTACTGTATTCCAACTTCTCTATGGTTTATAAGCTATTTTATTAGCCATAGATTCATCAAAATAAGCAAACAACACACGAAAAATAGAATCTGTCAAAAACAGAACAGTCTGTAGTAATTTGTAACTAACGCAAACTTCTGGAACTCCAAAAAATAAGAAAAAATAGGACGACCTAGACAATTTTTTATTGATCAGCAGCAATTGGAATCAATATTTTATCACGTTCTGGTGATTTTTAACAATTATTTTCGTGACCAGAAAATTTCTGGAATTTTCTGCAAGATCAAATAACTATCATCCAAGAAGATCCTATAGGTTTAACTTGGCACAAACACTAATTAAAACATAAAAACACATCTAACCAGAGGCTAGAACAAAAATTTATTCCTAAATATAAGCAAAAGGCAAAAAACTAAAAATAAAATTGGGTTGCCTCCCAACAAGCGCTATCGTTTAACGCCCCTAGCTAGGCATAAAAGCAAGGATAGATCTAGGTATTGCCATCGTTGGTTTTAGGGAAGAAGAGAGCACACTTGTTATCTATGGAATTAATCTCTCTATTTTGACAAAGTACGTGGCCATTAATGGTAGAAGAAAGATTAAGTATGTTGCAGAAATTGGCATCTAGGCTAGCCTTTATCTCTTTGATAGATTCATTTTGGTAAGAAAGCATAAGATATGTGGTTTCAACTTTCTCATTAATGGGGTGCCCATATATAGTTTTCATCTTTTCATAGGTGTCTATGGGGTCCCCTTCAAGAAAGCCCTCTTCAAAAATAGAATCTAAAACTTGTTTGAATGAAGCGGGCAACACAACATAAAAGCTCTTTAAGTAAACCTCAATTTGATATTGGGGTACATAGCTAGCCCGGATCCTTAACAGCCTATCCCAGGCATCTTTCAAAGATTCATCGAGTAAATAACGAAAAATTCCAGAATCATCCTCATCAAAATTACTAAGGTTCTCATTGATACCTCCGGCGGGTTTTTCCATAGTATTTCTATTTATGAGTTTAAATAAGATAGCAGGATTGTCTAAAGCGCTAAAACTCGGGAGAGAAACCCCAACTCTTTTTGGTTCCGACATGGAGAGGGAAAAGCGAATGAAAAGAGGCAACCGGAAAAGAGAGGGCGAATAAAACGGCAAGGGAGAAGTGGGGGAGAGAAAAACGAGAGGCAAATGGCAAATAATGTAATGCGGGAGATAAGGGTTTGTGATGGGTACTTGGTATGTTGAGTTTTGCGTAGACCTCCCCGGCAACGACGCCAGAAATCCTTCTTGCTACCTCTTGAGCACTGCGTTGGTTTTCCCTTGAAGAGGAAAGGGTGATGCAGCAAAGTAGCGTAAGTATTTCCCTCAGTTTTTGAGAACCAAGGTATCAATCCAGTAGGAGGCTACATGTGAGTCCCTCGCACCTACACAAACAAATAAATCCTCGCAACCAACGCGATAAGGGGTTGTCAATCCCTACACGGTCACTTACGAGAGTGAGATCTGATAGATATGATAAGATAATATTTTTGGTATTTTTATGATAAAGATGCAAAGTAAAATAAAAGGCATCAGAAATAACTAAGTGTTGGAAGATTAATATGATGGAAGATAGACCCGGGGGCCATAGGTTTCACTAGTGGCTTCTCTCAAGAGCATAAGTATTTTACGGTGGGTGAACAAATTACTGTTGAGCAATTGACAGAATTGAGCATAGTTATGAGAATATCTAGGTATGATCATGTATATAGGCATCACATCCGAGACAAGTAGACCGACTCCTGCCTGCATCTACTACTATTACTCCACACATCGACCGCTATCTAGCATGCATCTAGAGTATTAAGTTCATAAGAACAGAGTAACGTCTTAAGCAAGAAGACATGATGTAGAGGGATAAATTCGTGCAATATGATAAAAAAACCATCTTGTTATCCTCGATGGCAACAATACAATACGTGCCTTGCTGCCCCTATTGTCACTGGGAAAGGACACCGCAAGATTGAACCCAAAGCTAAGCACTTCTCCCATTGCAAGAAAGATCAATCTAGTAGGCCAAACCAAACTGATAATTCGAAGAGACTTGCAAAGATAATCAATCATACATAAAAGAATTCAGAAGATTCAAATATTGTTCACAGATAAACTTGATCATAAACCCACAATTCATCGGTCTCAACAAACACACCGCAAAAGAAGATTACATCGAATAGATCTCCACAAGAGAGGGGGAGAACATTGTATTGAGATCCAAAAAGAGAGAAGAAGCCATCTAGCTAATAACTATGGACCCGAAGGTCTGAGGTAAACTACTCACACTTCATCGGAGAGGCTATGGTGTTGATGTAGAAGCCCTCCGTGATCGATGCCCCTTCCGACGGAGCTCCGGAACAGGCCCCAAGATGGGATCTCGTGGGTACAGAAGGTTGCGGTGGTGGAATTAGGTTTTTGGCTCTGTATCTGATCATTTGGGGGTACGTAGGTATATATAGGAGGAAGGAGTACGTCGGTGGAGCAACATGGGGCCCATGAGGGTGGAGGGCGCGCCTGGGGGGGGGGGGGGGTAGGCGCGCCCCCCTACCTCGTGGCTTCCTGAAGCTTCCTTGACTTAGGATCCAAGTCTCCTGGATCATGTTCGTTCCGAAAATCACGTTCCCGAAGGTTTCATTCCGTTTGGACTCCGTTTGATATTCTTTTTCTGCGAAACTCTGAAATAGGCAAAAAACAGCAATTCTGGGCTGGGCCTCCGGTTAATAGGTTAGTCCCAAAAATAATATAAAAGTGAATAATAAAGACCAACAATGTCCAAAACAGAAGATAATATAGCATGGAGCAATCAAAAATTATAGATACGTTGGAGACATATCACATGGCGATGGCATTTCATACAATAAAGCGACAACCATAAGGCTCCTGCTAGTTGCCGATAACGGTGATTTATCAAGTGTGTTGTTTTAACCTTCAACAAGGATCGGGCGTAGTCAAACTCGATTCAACTAAAGTTGGAGAAACTGACACTCGCTAGCCACCTGTGTGCAAAGCACGTCGGTAGAACCAGTCTCATGCACGCGGTCATGTAATGTCGGTCTGGGCCGCTTCATCCAACAATACCGTCGAATCAAAGTAAGACATTGCTGGTAAGCAGTATGACTATTATCGCCCACAACTCACTATGTTCTATTCATGCATATAACATCTACGCATAGACCCGGCTCAGATGCCACTGTCGAGGAACGTAGTATTTCAAAAAAAATCCTATGATCACGCAAGATCTATCTAGGAGAAGCATAGCAATGAGCGGGGAGAGTGGGTCCACGTACCCTCGTAGACCGAAAGCGGAAGCGTTTAGTAACACGGTGGATGTAGTCGAACGTCTTCACGATCCAACCGATCCTAGCACTAAACATACGGCACCTCCGCGTTCAGCACACGTTCAGCTCGATGACGTCCCTCGAGATCTTGATCCAGTTGAGGACGAGGGAGAGTTTCGTCAGCACAACGGTGTGGCGACGGTGATGATGAAGTTCCGGCGCAGGGCTTCGCCTAAGCACTACGACGATATGACCGAGGTGTGTAACTGTGGAGGGGGGCACCGCACACAGCTAAGAGAAACTTTGGTGTGCCTTTGGGGTGTCCCCCTCCCACGTATATAAAGGAGGGGGGAAGAGGAGGCCGGCCCTAGAGGGGGCGCGCCAAGGGGGCGAGTCCTACTTGGATTCCCGGTCTAAGTAGGATACGGCCCCCCCTTTCCTATTCCAACTAGGAGAAAGAGGGAAGGAAGAAGAGGGGAGAAGGAAAGGGGGCCGCCCCCCCGAACCCTAGTCCAATTTGTTTTGGGCTTGGGGGGCGCGTGCCTCCACGTGGCCGCTGCCTCCTCTCTCCACTAGGGCCCATGAAGGCCCATTAACTCCCCGGGGGGGTTCCGATAACCTCCCGGTACTCCGAAAAAATGCCCGAACATCCCGGAACCATTCCGATGTCCAAACGCAACCTTCCAATATATCAATCTTTATGTCTCAACCATTTCGAGGCTCCTCGTCATGTCCGTGATCTCATCCGGGACTCCAAACAAACTTCGGTTCATCAAATCACATAACTCATAATACAAATCATCATTAAACGTTAAGCGTGCGGACCCTACGGGTTCAAGAACTATGTAGATATGACCGAGACACATATCCGGTCAATAACCAATAGCGGAACGTGGATGCTCATATTGGCTCCTACATATTCTACGAAGATCTTTATCAGTCAAACCGCATACCAACATACGTTGTTCCCTTTGGCATCGGTATGTTACTTGCCCGAGATTCGATCGTCGGTATCATCATACCTAGTTCAATCTCGTTACCGGCAAGTCTCTTTACTCGTTCCGTAATGCATCATCCCGTAACTAACGCATTAGTCACATTGCTTGCAAGGCTTATAGTGATGAGCATTACCGAGAGGGCCCAGAGATACCTCTCCGATACACGGAGTGACAAATCCTAATCTCGATCTATGCCAACCCAACAAACACCTTTGGAGACACCTATAGAGCATCTTTATAATCACCCAGTTATGTTGTGACGTTTGATAGCACACAAGGTGTTCCTCCGGTATTCGGGAGTTGCATAATCTCATAGTCTGAGGAACATGTATATATAAGTCATGAAGAAAGCAATAGCAATAAAACTGAACGATCATTATGCTAGGCTAACGGATGGGTCTTGTCCATCACATCATTCTCTAATGATGTGATCCCGTTCATCAAATGACAACACATGTCTATGCTTAGGAAACTTAACCATCTTTGATTAACGAGCTAGTCAAGTAGAGGCATACTAGGGACACTCTATTTTGTCAATGTATTCACACATGTACTAAGTTTTCGGTTAATACTATTCTAGCATGAATAATAAACATTTATCATGATATAAGGAAATATAAATAACAACTTTATTATTGCCTCTAGGGCATATTTCCTTCATCAAGTGCCAAGACCACCTCCACCTCCTGCTTGACCATGACTGCAACATCTGGAAGCAGGTCGACGTTGATCGGGCGCATATTATCACCCTCCTTCGCGTCGAGGACTGGCGCCACCATTTGGACCTCCGTCTCCTCCGCCTCCTCCGGATCCTCCATCTCGTCGTTAGAGATGACAACCACCGATATGTCCGGCTCGCCAGTCGATCAAGACAAGTCGGCGGCGTAGCCAGAGTCATCGTCGGAGCTAGATTCGTACTCTGAGTCGGACGACTCGGCGTCGGAGACGTCATCACAACCGAGGAGATCGGGCTGGTAGTGGTCCCAGTAGGCCATGTTGACAGGCGCGGGGACGACCAGGTCGACGTTGTGGATGCGCTCCGTTCGCGAGCCAACGCGCAAGGGATCCGGCTGCTGCGGCGCGGTGGCGGACCGGTACATCCACCACCGGGCTCGCTGCCCTGAGTCGTCAGAGCACGTATACATGTTGCTGTTTTCAATAAAAATGTCAAGGATAGCCTTTACCATGCTTATTTTGCAAGTATACATGTTGCTATTTCAAAACAGAAAGTTTATCGCTGTTGCAAAAATTCCCTAGAAAAGCCAGAATATGATAAAATGTTGAAACTTTTTGCATAATAAGCTCTGATAAATTTTCTACAGTGTGGTAGAATTTCATAATGTTTGGAGTTAGGGAAGTATTGATACTCTTGCATTCTTTACAGACTGTACTGTTTTGGCATATTGCTGTTATGTTTGCATATGTTTGCTTGTTTAATGATTCTATTTGAGGATAGGAGTATTAAATATGCAGAGACATTTAGTATGAAATGTTGAATAATATTTTTTGTGATTTGCTATAGTAGAGAATGATAAGGTTTTTGCATTGGTTTATACTAACTTATCTCACGAGTTCTTGTTGAGTTTTGCGTGGATGAAGTTTTTTTTTTTGAAGATTTAGGGAAACCGAGATATAAAAGGAATTAAGGAGACACAAAAGCTCAAGCTTGGGGATGCCAAGGCATACCAAGATAATATTTCAAGAAGTCTCAAGCATCTAAGCTTGGGTATGCCCCGGTAGGCATCCCACCTTTCTTCTTCAACAATTATTGGTTAGTATCGGTTGAACCTAAGTTTTTGCTTCTTCACATGATGTGTGCTATCCTTGAAATGTCATTTTGTTTTGTTTTGCTTGCTGTTTGAATAATATCTCAAGATCTGAAATTCTTAAATGTTAGAGAGTCTTCACATAGTTACATAATTATTCAACTACTCATTGATCTTCACTTATATCTTTTGGAGTAGTTTGTCGTTAACTCTCATGCTTCACTTATATTATTTTGAGAGTCTTAAACAACATGGTAATTTGCTTAGGTTATGAATTTAGTCCTAATATGATGGGCATCCAAGAGGGATATAATAAAAAAATTCATATAAAGTGCATTGAATACTATGAGAAGTTTGATTCCTTATGATTGTTTTGAGATATGAAGATGGTGATATTAGAGTCATGCTAGTGGAGTAGTTGTGAATTTGAGAGATACTTGTGTTAAAGTTTGTGATTCCCGTAGCATGCACGTATGGTGAACCGTTATGTGATGAAGTTGGAGCATGATTTATTTATTGATTGTCTTCCTTATGTGTGGAGGTCGGGATCGCGCGATGGCTAACTCCTACCAACCCTTCCCCTAGGAGCATGCGCATAGTACTTTGTTTCGAGGACTTGTAGATTTTTGCAATAAGTATGTGAGTTATTTATGACTAATGTTGAGTCCATGGATTATACGCACTCTCACTCTTCCACCATTGCTAGCCTCTCTGATACCGCGCACCTTTCGCCGGTATCATACACCCACCATATACCTTCCTCAAAACAGACACCATACCTACCTATTATGGCATTTCCATAGCCATTCCGAGATATATTGCCATGCAACTTTCCACCGTTCCATTTATTATGACACGCTTCATCATTGTCATATTGCTTTGCATGATCATGTAGTTGACATCGTATTTGTGGAAAAGCCACCTTTCATAATTCTTTCATACATGTCACTCTTGATTCATTGCACATCCCGGTACACTGCCGGAGGCATTCACATAGAGTCATATTTTGTTCTAAGTATCGAGTTGTAATTCTTGAGTTGTAAGTAAATAAAAGTGTGATGATCTTCATTATTAGAGCATTGTCCCAGTGAGGAAAGGATGATGGAGACTATGATTCCCCCACAAGTCGGGATGAAACTCCGGACGAAAAAAGAGAGGCCAAAGAAGCCCAAATAAAAAAGAGGCCAAAGAAGCCCAAACAAAAAAAGAGAGAGAAAAAGAGAGAAGGGACAATGTTAGTATCCTTTTTCCACACTTGTGCTTCAAAGTAGCACCATGATCTTCATTATAGAGAGTCTCTTATTTTGTCACTTTCATATACTAGTGGGAATTTTTCATATAGAACTTGGCTCGTATATTCCAATGATGGGCTTCCTCAAAATGCCCTAGGTCTTCATGAGCAAGCAAGTTGGATGCACACCCACTTAGTTTCTTTTTGAGCTTTCATACACTTATATCTCTAGTGCATCCGTTGCATGGCTATCCCTACTCACTCACATTGATATCTATTGATGGGCATCTTCATAGCCCGTTGATACGCCTAGTTGATGTGAGACTATCTTCTCCTTTTTTGTCTTCTCCACAACCACCATATTCTATTCCACCTATAGTGCTATGTCCATGGCTCACGCTCATGTATTGCGTGAAAGTTGAAAAAGTTTGAGAATACTAAAGTATGAAACAATTGCTTGGCTGAAACCGGGGTTGTGCATGATTTAAATATTTTGTGTGATGAAGATAGAGCGTAGCCAGACTATATGATTTTGTAGGTATAGCTTTCTTTGGCCATGTTATTTTGAGAAGACATAATTGCTTTGTTAGTATGCTTGAAGTATTATTGTTTTTATGTCAATATTAAACTTTTGTTTTGAATCTTATGGATCTGAATATTCTTGCCACAATAAAGAAGATTACATTTGATAATT
>LR880967.1:836104365-836120950 GCA_904067115.1 Aegilops sharonensis
CGGGGTTGTGCATGATTTAAATATTTTGTGTGATGAAGATAGAGCGTAGCCAGACTATATGATTTTGTAGGTATAGCTTTCTTTGGCCATGTTATTTTGAGAAGACATAATTGCTTTGTTAGTATGCTTGAAGTATTATTGTTTTTATGTCAATATTAAACTTTTGTTTTGAATCTTATGGATCTGAATATTCTTGCCACAATAAAGAAGATTACATTTGATAATTATGTTAGGTAGCATTCCACATCAAAAATTTTGTTTTTATCATTTACCTACTCGAGAACGAGCATGAATTAAGCTTGGGGATGCTTGATACGTCTCCAACGTATCTATAATTTTTGATTGTTCCATGCTATTATATTATCCATCTTAGATGTTTTATATGCATTTATATGCTATTTTATATGATTTTTGGGACTAACCTATTAACCTAGAGCCCAGTGCCAGTTTCTGTTTTTTCCTTCTTTTTGAGTTTTACAGAAAAGGAATACCAAACGGAGTCCAATTGACGTGCCAATTTTTGATGATTTTTTATGGACCAAAAGAAGCCCCGGAGTAAAAGAGTTGGGCCAGAAGAGTCCCGAGCCATCCACGAAGGTGGACGGCGCGCCCTACCCCTCCTGGGCGTGCCCCCTATCTCGTGGACGACTCGGAGACCCCCTCCCCCCCCCCCTGACGTGAAACCGATGCCAAAAATTCCTATAAATACAGAAACCCCCAGAAAGAAACCTAGATCGGGAGTTCCGCCGCCGTAAGCCTCTGTAGCCACCAAAAACCAATCGGGGCCCTGTTCCGGCACCCTGCCGGAGGGGGGTAATCCCTCTTCGGTGACCATCTTCATCATCCCGACGCTCTCCATGACGAGGAGGGAGTAGTTCACCCTCGGGGTTGAGGGTATGTACAAGTAGCTATGTGTTTGATCTCTCTCTCTCTCTCTCATGTTCTTGATATGGCACGATCTTGATGTATCGCGAGCTTTGCTATTATATTTGGATCTTATGATTCTTCTCCCCCTCTATCTTTTTGTAATGGATTGAGTTTTCCCTTTGAAGTTATCTTATCGGATTGAGTCTTTAAGGATTTGAGAACACTCGATGTATGTCTTGCGTGGGATACCCGTGGTGACAATGGGGTATTCTATTGATCTACTTGATGTATGTTTTGGTGATCAACTTGCGGGTTCCGTGACCTTGGGAATCTATGCATAGGGGTTGGCACACGTTTTTGTCTTGACTCTTCCGTAGAAACTTTGGGGCACTCTTTGAGGTTCTTTGTGTTGGTTGAATAGATGAATCTGAGATTGTGTGATGCATATCGTATAATCATACCCACAGATACTTGAGGTGACATTAGGGTTTTGGTTGATTTGTGTCTTAAGGTGTTATTCTAGTACAAACTCTAGGATAGATCGAACGGAAAGAATAGCTTCATGTTATTTTACTACGGACTCTTGAATAGATCGATCAGAAAGGATAACTTTGAGGTGGTTTCGTACCCTAAAATAATCTCTTCATTTGTTCTCCGCTATTAGTGATCTTTGTTGCATGTTGAGGGATAGTTATATGATCCAGTTATGTTATTATTGTTGAGAGAACTTGCACTAGTGAATGTATGAACCCTAGGCCTTGTTTCCTAGCATTGCAATACCGTTTACGCTCACTTTTGCTACTATTTACCTTGTTGTTTTTATATTTTCAGATTACAGAAACCTTTATCTACCATTCATATTGCACTTGTATCACCATCTCTTCGCCGAACTAGTGCACCTATACAATTTACCATTGTATTGGGTGTGTTGGGGACACAAGAGACTCTTTGTTATTTGGTTGTAGGGTTGTTTG
This sequence comes from Aegilops sharonensis, assembly GCA_904067115.1. Lineage (NCBI taxonomy): Eukaryota > Viridiplantae > Streptophyta > Magnoliopsida > Poales > Poaceae > Aegilops > Aegilops sharonensis. The sequence goes on from LR880967.1 coordinate 836,106,207, forward strand.
AGAGAGACCATCTTCATCCTACGCCTCCCACAGATTGATAAACCTTAGGTCATCCACTTGAGGGAAATTTGCTACTGTCCTACAAACCTCTGCACTTGGAGGCCCAACAATGTCTACAAGAAGAAGGTTGCGTAGTAGACATCAGTCGTCGGTCATGACCTTGTGGAGGCCATGCGCGTGGTGACGCAGCATCCCAATGCTCCGGAACCACTTCCCAATCTCCGCCAGGTCCACGCGCATCGCCTTGTCGTCGCCTGCGAGGTCATCGATGACCCTCTGCCAGGCGGGGCTGTTCTCCATGTCGGCGGCGGCGGTGTGGTGGTCGGCGGCGAGGGTTTTCTTGATTGAGCGAGAAGAAACTGAGGCGACGCGGGTGGACTGTGGCAAGTGGAGAGTGAAGAGCGGCGGGTGGGTGGGCTTAAAGACAGAGGAGGAGAAACCAAAATGGCATGCAGACAACTGATAATCCCCAAGTGTAGGGAATCACCGTAGCAATTCCCAATGATGGAAGTGATAAGTATGGAGTGTCGAACCCACAAGGAGCTAAAGGTAAGATCAATATTCTCTCAAGTCCTATCTGCCACTGATACGACTCTATGTACACCGAACGTTTGCTTCCAACTAGAAACGAGAAATAAAACTACGTTGTGGGTATGAAGAGGATAACTTTGCATGATATCGGAGAGCTAAAATATAAAAGTAGGTGTTGTTATCATAAAGTTAGAATATATTACTTAAGTATTATAAATAGCGAGTGTGGAATAATGATGGATCGGTGTGCGGAATTGTCCTAGGCAATTGTTAACAAAACCGGCAATCACTATTGCAATTTCATATGAGGGAGAGGCATAAGCTAACATACTTTCTCTTCTTGGATCATATGCACTTATGATTGGAACTCTAGAAAGCATCCGCAACTACTAAAGATCATTAAGGTAAAACCCAACCATAGCATTAAAGTATCAAGTCCTCTTTATTCCCATACGTCATGACCCACTTATCTGTGTTTGTGTTTCAGTCACTCACGCAACACAGACAATAAGTAAACCATGGACATATTGCAACACCCTACAGCGGGAATCCCTCACACTTGCGCGACACGGGGGCACCATAGGACAGCACCAAAGTAAACCATACAACTCATACCAATCTAGATCATCAATCAACCCAAACACAAAGGATATCTACTCAAAACATCATAGGATGGCAACACATCATTGGATCATAATATGTGGCATAAAGCACCATGTTCAAGTAGGGATTACAACGGGGTGCGGGGGAGTGGACCACATAAAAGAGACGAGGATGGTGATGATGATGGTGATGTTGATGAAGACGATCACCGCGGTGATGATTCCCCTCCCGATGGCACTCCGGTGCCACCGGTAGAGAGGAGGAGAGGTTCTCCCCCTTGTGCTTCCTCCTCCATGGCCTCCCCCCTAGATGGGGAGAGGTTCCTACTCTGGTCCTTGGCCTTCATGACGATGATGGCCCCTCCGAGATCCTTCCCTATGGCCTCCGGTGATGATGGCCCCCTCCGGTAGGGTGCCAGAGAGGGCCTAGATTGATTTCTCGTGGCTACAGAGGCTTGCGACGGCGGAACTTCCGATCTAGGTTAATTTCCGGAGGTTTTTGTATTTATAGGAGAGTTTGGCATCGAGAACAAGTCAGGGGGCCCCACGGGCAGTCCACGAGGCACAGGGGCGCGCCCCCCACCCTCATGGGGCCCCCGGGACTCCCCTCCGGTAGATTTTTGTTCCAATATTTTTCATATTTTCCAGAAAAATTCTCCGTTCATTTTCATCACGTTCCGAGAACTTTTATTTCTACACAAAAACAACACCACGATAGTTCTGCTGAAAACAGCGTCAGTCCGGGTTAGTTCTAATCAATTCATACCAAAATCATATAAAACTATTGTAAACATGGCATGTATACTTCATAAATTATAGATACGTCGGAGACGTATCAACAACGCAGCGCACGGTTGCCGTATATAATGTGCAACGAACGCTGGACCTGAGGGCCACCATGAAATAATAAGGGGTGTGTTAAGTAGCATTTGGTCAGACTACTAGTACTATCCCACTGGCATTGCACGCATCTCTTCATACCACAGGGCTGGGTTCGAGCCCCAGGCCAACCATTTTTTGTTTTTGTGAATCAAAATTCATTTTCACTACAGGTTAGTACTACACCTAGTTACATTCAGGCCAACCATTTTTTGTCTTTTTTCAATGAAAAATTAATTTTCATTACAGTTTAGTGTACTACACCTGGGTGCTGATCAGATCAAAACACCTAGTTACAATTCATTTGCACTACACCTAGTTTTCAATCAAGGTATGAACTCAAACAATCAACTTGCATAAATTTCAGTCAAAACATTCAGCTGAGATGAGTACTAACTTGCATAAATTTCAGTCAAAATGCAGTTAACTGAATGAGCCAATGATTGAACTACATTTCAATAGTTTCAAACACTGAATGGCTGGTACATTTGAATAGTTTCAAGCACTCAGATTGAAGTTTTTGACAAAAATCAGATGACTGCAAGTGCAACACCACTGATTCATCTAAACTCATCAAACATATTGACTCTTTTATGCTTCCTGGGCACATGTCCACTTGGCCCTGCTTGCTTCTTCTCCTCAGCTCTTCTTCTCTTGGCCTCTTCTTGTTGTTCCCTCTTTGCTTCTTGATCTTCCTTCCTCTTCAGTGTTGCCTCTGCTCTCTTTGCTTCTTGTTCTTCTTTTCTCTTAAGTGCTGCCTCTGCTTTAGCTGCAATTGCTTTTGCTTCCTTCTCTTGTTGCAATGCGCTTTCCTTGCTGCTTTGCTATTGTTTCCTAAGCCTTCTTGTCTTTTGCTGCTCATCTTCTTCTTGCTGCCTACTCTGCTTTCTTGATAGCAATTTCTTGCCTTTTTGCTTCTGCCTCCTCTGCTCTTTTCTCTGCCAACTCATTCATGGCCTCCAGTGATGCATCACTTCTGGCTGCCATATGCCTTTCTTTGTCCTTCTTCATCTTCAACAACTTCATGGTCAGGCTCCCATCAATTGTAGTTGTTGTTGTATGTGATGTAGCTTGAGAATTAGCTGCCATAGATACAAATGTTGAATCTGGCACAATGGTTTCATTATAATCTCTAGGCACTGATCTAGCTTGATGCATCTCGTGAAGCACTGTACATCCAAAGTCCTGCACCTGTTCAAAGACAAGAGATGGACACAATTGATAAGCATCCTGTGAAGCATTCTACATTTTAATTAATTAGACACAACTGATAAGAAGTGGACAAAAGATTAGCATTTGCCTGAAATACAACTAGTGTATCATATTCTTCATCTTCTTGAGCAGCATGGACCTCCTCATGTGTGAGTTGGCCATCATATTGTGTTACATTGACCTCCTGTTGTGGTAATTGGGCATCATCTTCTGCTAGATTAACCTCATCCTGTGTGAGTTGGCCACCATCTTGTGTTAGATTGACTTCCTATTGTGGGAGTTGGCCTTCTTCTTGAGCAGCATGTGGTACTTGGCCAGCAGCTTGTTGGTCATCATCTGACACATCATCAGGTATAGCCCTTGGCCCCCTTCTCACTTGTTTCTTTGGCAAAATGCCAGCCTTTCTCTGATTGCATCCTTTGATATTATGGCCCTGTTCATGGCAGTAGGAGCATGTTATTTTAACTCCATGTCTGGTCATTACCTTGGTTCCATCTTTCTTTTCAATCTCATAAGGTTGCTTTCTCCTACTCTTGTTTGAAGGCATCCCTACTTTTTTTCATAGACAGGTGGCTTGATTTCACACCCATTCATCTTCTTCCACTCTCTCCTATCTCTGCAAGGCTTGATAATGGGTTGGTATGCTAGCTTGAATGCCTCAATACTATAGCAGGAGTCCACCAAAGTCTCAGGGTCAATTCTTTCATGTCTGCAGCACGCAATTGCAGGGTGACATGGAACTCCACTAAGATCCCACCTCTTGCATGTACAACTCTCTTCCTTGATGTCAACAATGTATGTCCTGTTCTTGTTGTCAACCTGGAAAATGCCACCACCAGCCCCTGAAACCATGCATGTAGCTGACAACTCAATATTCTTTTCAACTCTTTTCCTTATTTTTGGGCATATAGAGCCAGCCAGTTCTCTGCCTCCTTTCTTTTATTGTAGAATCTGACCATGAGCTGGGTTTTGATCTTGTCAACCATTGATCTGATCAGCATCTCCCTAGCCTCAAGGATATATTTGTTGAAAACCTCGCAGTTGTTGTTCAGAAGGATATCACACTTAGGCAATTCTCTTTGGAAACCCCTGACCCAAGTGTTTGGTGGTAGTTTCTCAAGCCATGTGTAGGCTTCCAAGCTCATGGCCTTTAGTTCCTCCATGTTTGCAGCCCACAGTTCAGGTGTTGTGCTCCTTGCACACTTCCATAACTGGTTCTTCAGTCGCGAAATGCTATGGCTCTTCCATATGATTTCTGAATTTATTCAGAAGTAATTCGTCGAGATCGTGCACCCTTTTCTTATTTATTTAAAAAATACTAAAAATTATTATAAAGTGCAGCCGGATAGATCCAATCTATTCTTGAAATAGACAACTCGCACACACTCCCTTTTGTTGCTCAGTCTATCTGGAATGCTTTTGTATAATTAGGAATTAATTATAAATAGGTATTCCGTTTCATCTAGGAAAAGAACCTAAAAATATTCCTTGACTTGAATAAAATCTGGAGTTGTGTTGTATAAGTGAGCATGAATTTCTTACCATTCAATGAGCACAACCCTCGTGTTTAGTTGCCACTATGAGTTTGGAACCCTGAACAGACCGCCGGTGTTAAGCCGGAGGAAGGAGAGGATGAGACCAAGTCATCATGCCCCTTATGCCCTGGGCGACACACGTGCTACAATGGGCGGGACAAAGGGTCGCGATCTCGCGAGGGTGAGCTAACTCCAAAAACCCGTCCTCAGTTCGGATTGCAGGCTGCAACTCGCCTGCATGAAGCAGGAATCGCACACTTCCATAACTAGTTCTTCAGTACATCTCCTTTGTGTGTTTGCTGAAAATTCTGCCATATATGCCTGACACAATGTCTGTGCTCTGAATCAGGAAAGTGCTGCCTCACTCCCTTGATCAGCCCATTTTGCTTGTCTGACATAATAGTCCATGGCTCTGTATTGAGTATTCCCAAGTCACTCTTCAGGTTTGACAAAAACCATTTCCATGTATTAGTGTTCTCTACCTCCACAACTGCAAATGTCAGAGGGTAAATGTAGTCATTGGGATCCATCCCAACAACACACAGCATAACACCTCCATACTTGATCTTCAGGTGACATCCATCTAAACATATGACAGGCCTGCAGGCTTGCATGAAACCCCTTTTGCAGGCATCCAGAGAGAAATAGCAACTTCCAAATATGCCATCATTGACACCCACATAGAAGGAGCTACACGGGTTTGATGTTCTAACTTCTTTTGCATAATCCCACATGCTGCTGTACTGCTCTAACTCATCTCCTTCAAGGACCTTCTTGACTAGTCTCTTAGCCCTTCTAAGTTTGCTCCTTGTAGCTGTCATGTTCCAGTCCTTCTGAACCACCCTTGCAAAATTCTTCATGTTCATGTTTTCATCTGCTCTGAAAGAATCAATATATTTTCCTGCCATGAAGGGAGCAGTGAATGACTTCACAGACCATTTCTTTATGCAGGTATGCTTTGGGTTGTATTTCTTGACCATCAAGCATTTTGTTCTGCAATCAAATGATGCAAACAAAGACCAAGGGCAACCTTCTTCACAAATGGCCTGCAGTCTTTTCCTATCATTTCTGGGGCACTTAATGTCAACCCTTTCCCTATAGATGTATTCTTTGATAGCTTTCCTCGGTAACTCAACACTTGCAAATGTCTGTCCCACTTGGAACTCTGGTTTAGACAGGTCTTCTTCTGTGAAACATTTGAAATTGAGCTTAACCTTATCTTCATCAGAAGAAGGCAAACTCATGTCCACATCTTCAACAGGATCATCAGGTTGTTCTTGGACTGGTGAACCTTTACCTTTATCACAATCAACAAGTCATCATCATCTTGTAGATCAATATCTGAATCAACAAGCTGTGGATTGAAATCTTCATCAGAATCATGAATTGCTGAAGTTCTCATTGCTGAATCACCAATTCCATCTTCTGCATCCATGTTTAAAACCCTACAGGTTTTCCTTCTGCCCCTGAACTCAAATTGAAATGTATGAATATATTCTCCTAGCTGAGGAGGACCTGGTACGTACTCCTCTTCTTCTGACTCTTCCTCACTTTCTGCATCATAAAATTGATCTTGCTCAGCCTGCTCCTGTAACACTTGCACTTGCTCAGCATTTTCCTCTTGCACTTGGTCAGAATGATCCTCTTGCACTGGCAGTTGATGTGACTGCTTCTCTTGCACTTGCTCCTTCTAAGGCCTTAGGCCATTGAATTTGGCTAAAGGAGGATCCTTATCATCAGAATAAACTGGAACAGGGGAAATATATGACCTCATGCTGTCATCATGATCAAGAAATATCTACTGGAAATGGTTCCCATTCAGAACACAATCCTTCATATTCTCTGTCATTGTGTTGTCCCCTAACTTAGTTTCTCTTAAGCCATTCTTATACATTGTCAGTCCAGGAACACACCAGTAAGCCCTTATCCTACCCTCAAACTCATACCCAATTTCCTCCACCAGACTGGCAACAACTGTAGGTGTCAATTATCTATATCACAGTTGTCATACCAAATGGAGTGACCCTTGTGATAACCCCTATGCTTGCCTGCACATAGGAAATAGCCACCATGTATGACCTCAACAGAGCAGTGGTTGCTTAGGGGGCCTGCAAAACAAATGAAATGGCAAAATGTTCAGAAAAACAGTAATAACAGAGGGGAAGAGACAATGCAACTGCACAATGACACAACCATGCTATTTGAGAGCATCTGAGCTAGGAAATTGACACAATGTAACTGCACCAGTATAACAAAACTATCAATGTTCAAACAAAAAAATGTTTAGACAGTAATAAAAAAACTGTCAATGTTCAGACAAAAATGTTCAGCCACTTGAAGACATGACCCAATCATGCTATTTGAAAGCATCTTTGCTACAAATAGCTCAGTGTAAGTGCACCAATCTAACCAAAATGTCAATTTTCATACAGGTTCAGAAATAGATAATTTAGACAGGTTCAGACACTGAAAGTTCAGACATTTCCAGAACAAAATGATGGAATTCATGGCATATCAAGTAAACAAGTGTATGATCTTTCACGTCCAAAAGCATGTTCTTTTAGGGGATCTGGCAAACAAACGGTCATCTCATTAACAAAACAACATATCGTCGACGCATGTAACCTCATTTAAGCTAACATTTACGGCAAAAAAAACAGGGCATACCCTTTGCCTAACAATTCGAGCAATCAAAACCTTAATTACCTCTGTACAACCATAGTTCATCTACAAATAACCTATCGAAAGGCCTCATGAAACCCTAATTTGGATCTGCCACTAACTTCACCATCCATGGCTAAAACCCTACATGTGCACCCCATCCGTGACAAAAAGGAGGGCCAAGAACCCTAAACCCTGCCCCGTATGCGCAATTGAGTAGGACGCGCACTCTTTCCCGGAGCTAAAACAGCCAGATCAGGCAGAGAAGGTGGTGACGACAACGACGTACCATACAGCGGCGGCGAGGCATGATGCTCACGACGGGACGGAGCGAGAGGGACGTCATGTAGGCCCCTACCAAACGGAGCAGAAGGCGGTGGCTCGGCGTCCGACGACGTGCTCATGGCGGCCGTCGCCACAGACCGCCATGCCCGGCGAGGCCGAGGTCGCACCTCGACAGCGACGACGAACAGGGAGCGGAGCGGAGCAGAGCAGGGGAGGGGAGTAGAGCGACTCGGTCTGGTCGGGTCCGACCAGGTGGGCTAATGTTTTATTGCCCGACGATTTTGCAAAAAAAAACCCGCATTCCACCGAATGGATCGGCCCAGGGCGTCTGGTGATGAGCTGGCGGTCAAAGCCCGCGTGGACGCGCTAGTCAACCGCCAAATCAGCAGGTACGTAGAGGAAATGGTATTTTGGATCTTAGATGACCACCCGAGACAAGTTGTAGGACTGTACTTTGGGTATTTGCAAGTACGAGGAGAAATGCGGCCAACGCGACAAGTATGAGGACCTGTAGTGAATTTTTCTCATTTTGGAATAAGTAAAAATTGACAGGTTGCCGACGGTTTGTCACGACCCAAACATGAATATGGGATGAACGCTTGGATTACTACCAATATCCAATACAAATCAAGGGATACAAGGGGATTTGAGGTGAGAAACAGTAGTAAGGGGGTGAGGTACAGGTAGAATATAGATGAGGAACAGGAGCAGGAGGACGAGAGGGTTCAAGACGTTTCAAATCATCGAGCCCTCCTCTGTGACGTCAGTCCTTCCTTATAGGCATCACTGCAGATTCTCGTGTTGCGCCAAGCCCCAAACCCGCTAGCCCATTCGAGAGAGAAGGCCCACGTAGTGTAGTTGGGCATGACATTCTCGCCCCCTTAAATTGCGGCTTGTCCTCAAATCGGTGACGTGGTGCCAAGGAACAACGTAACCACCAGGATCCCATGATCGATGGACATGTGTATCCATCCTGGCTGGCAAACACCCAACAACATAATCATGTTGGACCCAAGCATCATGATCTTCATGGGAGTAGACTTTGAAGCTCAAGTTATGTACATAACTTCCAACAAGCATGGGGTCACAACCATGATGTGTTCCACATGATAACAGTTGCATATTTTCATGTATGGTGACACTTGAACTTCTTTTCAATTGTTGCCCGACCATGAAGATGCAAGATTCCAGGATCGGACTATGCTGCAGCAGAAAACTCAATTCCATGACTAAGAGAATCTCTCACAGTATGAACAGATAAGCATGACAACCATGCAGTTGAAAGCAACAAAAAAGAGTCGATGCAATGAACATCAAGAATTATTGGGTCCCATAGTTTAGTAGAAGAACATGTTACCATAGGAAGCACCGACCCGTTGTTTCACATTTTGATTTGCAAGGATGGAACTTGAATCGCATATCAGAGAGCTCCGTCGAGTGCAAACAAGAGGTCTTCTGTGTGATTGCAATTATCTCGCAACCATATATGGTATCATGAAACCATTGTTAAAATCAACCCGCTTTGTACTAGCTAGCTGCAGATGCACTCAGAGTTCCAGAATCTCAACACTTAGTTGTTCTTTGTATGCCCTGAAACTGTAGTAACAAACTGAACCATAGTTCTGCGCATGTTGGATACAGAAAAGCACTCAAGAAGGCAATGTTCCTGCTCCCTTTAGTGTAGAACTTCTGATCAATATAAGCAGGGTCATGTGTCCTGAATAGCCAAGGTTTACTTTGAAGGAACTCCATTTCATCATGCACACAGTAATCTGGAACCGAATATTATGCTATAAATTGCGGTTCTAACTCATGCTTGGCGGTAACAAACTGGTGTTCACTGGAAAATTCCACAATCTTAGAGCTTGTGGCAGGTGTGCTTCACCTTTTGGATGCCAACCCTGGTAGTAACAAGCAATATCAAAGTAGAGAAATTAACCAATGCATGCCATAACCAAAGTATCCAAAGGTATGCACGTAAACACAATATCTCAAGAGCGACCATTAAGGGTGTAACCCGGGGTTTCCAAGATTTCAGTTCCACAAAGCACCAGCCCGGATCTTGATAAACTGTTGCACGTTTTTCCGTATTGTCAGATGTGTTCTAGAAATAATACACTTCACCCTGTTGCCAAATAGCAACTGCCCCTAGAAATTCTCCATAGGAGTTTGGCATTTCCTTACACTTCTACTTATTGCCATCCTCCAAGAAATTCATTAATTTCAGCACGTGCAATGTAGAGCTTGAAATGCGGTTGAGAAGTCACACTGAAGAAACCACAAGAAATCATGTTCTCGCAACCACCAATGATTTCGCAACAAACCCAAGGTTGTAACTCCACCATTATCACCATACTTTGATGTATGTTCACCGAGGAACAACAAGCAACAACTGTGTAGCTAGCTTGATGAACAAAAATTAACACTGCTGAGCACCATTTTCGTGCAGTAGGAATTACAAAGATCACCTACAGGAAAATTACTTGAGAAGACAAGAACCATGGTGGCTTTGGTTGCAAAGATGACAAACCTTTCTAGATTGTCTCAATTTCAAGCAGAATAAATCTCAAGTGCCAAACCACATGGGAACCACTGAGTAGATCCTCAATACAAACACGTTTGGCACTGAACCTCCAATTAAACACATAAACACAACTCGGGTTGTAGAAAGCATCACAGGATGCAATGATAATACTAGAAGCTGGATTTTCCTGTAGTGTGATGCGTGCAAACAGAATAAAAGTGTGACAGTCTTGATGAAAAGGTTTCTGCCTTCTTTAAATAATTTTATGGCCTGATTAGCTGCTGCACAAGTATGAAAGCCCTTCTTCTCTTCGATAATTTCCCTCAAGATACAATAAGGTGCATAATGTGCTCCCAGTGATGTCCACCCACTAGAAATGTTGTCATTAGAGGACTAGGCGCAGCCACACTCAAAAATATGTTCCAAATTGAACTGACAACCAAGACTTGCAAAGGAACTCCAGTGTTGTGTCGTTCCGCAAAAAAAAGAGCTTCAAAAATTACACCGGCTGACTGCACACATTGAGCATCTGACCACCATCGAGTAGATGGCAGGCATTGGTGCCGCGACGCAACTGGTATCGATGTCGAGGGCCTCTGCGCACACAACAGTGGCTGCGTACTCGGAGAAGATGTCGACGGTGGCATTGCGACTCGGGCACTCCGTTGAACATGTGATCGGCATCGGTGCAGCAAGGCCATTCTTGTCCATGGCGATGATGTTGTGGTCTGCACCGCACTCCACTGGGGCACCGAGCTTAGGGAAGGCGCCCACGATGATCATCGTAAGCATGAGGACGTGAACTCCATGCCCGTCGTCAAGTTTCTCTGCAGCCATCACCGCATCCTACACAATTTCATCCTGCCTTATCCAGGCAAGGGACGAAGCACCAGTGATGCTTGATGGAGGTTGCGACCGCACAAAATATTGGATATCTTCCGGCAAGCCATCAATGTACGGGGGGATGAAGTGCTCAGGTTGGGATTGAGATCCAACACTCGATGTACGCATTCCCAGGACACCGCCGTGTACTCGACCATGGTTGCGGTCTGCTTCTGCTCGAGCAGCGAGCACAAGTGTGAGCTCCGATGCAAAACGGGCCTCGGGCATTCTCTTTAGAGAAGCCGAGTACCACCTCCTTCTGGGTTTCATCGAGTACCGAGTTGAGTTTTCTATACACGGTGGATCATGAATTTTTCCACTGATGTAACAACACATTAATGGAATGCTAGGTGTTCCATATTAAAAAAACAAAGCAACGCACGATAACCACAATAGGGGAAAAAAATCTAATCCATCAAGTTAGATTTATGAACCAAGAAAAAAAATCATATATAAATTTCCAGATGCATGATTTAACCGAATAGTTGCCAAGAAAATATTTCGTTAAGATTTTTGAACCTCTCTAGTTGCAAATTGCAATGCATCATCAAACATCTAATCGTTGTAATAAATAAATGGTTGGTACGAATGATCCGTGATCATCTCAAGCATCAGATAAAATTATATTCATGTGAAGCAAATTGCTTATACAAGTAGTACAATGTTTTGTTTCGTTGCAAAAAAAGTAGTACAAGATTTTATTCACAAAATTCATTAAGTATGCACACACAATGGAATCAAGTTTATCCATACTACATCGCAAAAACAAGTACTCCCATTGTTCGTTTTTATAAGACGTTTCAGACAGCTGGCGTTGACCTGTTTTGGTGCTGTCTGAAATCTCTCCCTAATCTCTCTCTAATAATAAAGCACGGATTGGGTTTCCGGGTTCACCGTCACGCCATTTTTACAAAACGATCCCTGTCGTTTTTGGTAATTAACCCGCGCTACAGTACTTATGTGCTAAACAGAGGAAAAAGCGTTGTGAAGTTCTAACACGGCTATACGCCAAGTTCTACTACTGCTGTACGCTGTGCACGAGGTGCTGCCGTCTTCTACCTTCGAAATAAGCTACTGTTGCTTCGGATTTGTGTGAACATGAAAATGCGAAGGCAAAATGGATAGAGAAAGTGTGTGTATGCTAATTAAGGTGAGAAGATAAGGTATATGATTTTGTTTTGGATAGATTTAACATGTGGTGGAGAGACATGCACCGCTTGATCACAAACCACCAACCGGCTTATATATTGCTCAAGTTATTATCACATACTCCCTCCGTTCCAAAATAAGTGTCTCAACTTTCTACTAACTTTAGTACAAAGTTGTACTAAGGTCAAAACACTTATTTTGGGACGGAGGGGTACATAATTACAAGAAGTAAGTTCCATTAAAAGCGATGCCAACTGGTACGTACCATTTTTTATTTTAATTTTCTTGAATTGTTAAGTTGAAAACGGATGCTTGCATTTTCATTTGGGAAAAAGAGAGGAGAAAGTGATGGATTGGAGCTTTCACGGAACATTATTACTGTAGAAAATTCATGGCAACAGGGCCAATGGTTGAACATATAAATCTTTCTGAAGTAAATTCTTTTGTAACTCTCAGTCTCAGTACTACCTTGTTGATTTATACTTAGAGGACCAGAGGGCAAAATCCAAAGCAAAGCCCTATACATGTCTTCGCATCCGGCGCATGGCTGTGATTTGAGCAATTTTGGGCCATTAAGCATCATCTTCATGCAGCCCCTGCCCAAAAGGAGCAACTGCATTTTGTCTACAATGCATGTTTGACTGAAATTCCTGTTTCTATTTTTTGCAGAGCGCTCACAAATTAAGCAATCTATGAAATGGCTACAAGGGACCAGATATCCTACTTGGTATGTGGTTTTAGAAGCGACCTAGGTTCCAGCTTGCTGTGAATTTTATGATTTATCACTGCTATACTGTTAACTACTTAACGCGATACTGAAACATTGGAGCCATAGTATTTGCAGTGGAATTCCAAACAGGCTTCATCAATTCAGTAAAGGCCTATGTAGGAACATCTATGACTTCACTAGAGAGTGGATTTGCACTTGAGGAGCAGCTCGAGCAGCTTTGCGCACATGCCTAGACCTACTTTCCTGTCGGTGTTGTTGATATGTGTGTTGTTCTGTATCATTCTTTACCTCTAGCATGTGATGTAATCCATTTTCAAACTTTTTCTAATAGATGTTCATTGAGCTTATTTTCATGTAAAAGCGCATGTACATTCTCAGCAAAAACATGAAAGTGTGTGTGTGCCCGACCTTCTCCCAGTCCAACCTTGACCAGGAAGCACGTCAAACNTGGGCCATTAAGCATCATCTTCATGCAGCCCCTGCCCAAAAGGAGCAACTGCATTTTGTCTATAATGCATGTTTGACTGAAATTCCTGTTTCTATTTTTTGCAGAGCGCTCACAAATTAAGCAATCTATGAAATGGCTACAAGGGACCAGATATCCTACTTGGTATGTGGTTTTAGAAGCGACCTAGGTTCCAGCTTGCTGTGAATTTTATGATTTATCACTGCTATACTGTTAACTACTTAACGCGATACTGAAACATTGGAGCCATAGTATTTGCAGTGGAATTCCAAACAGGCTTCATCAATTCAGTAAAGGCCTGTGTAGAAACATCTATGACTTCACTAGAGAGTGGATTTGCACTTGAGGAGCAGCTCGAGCAGCTTTGCGCACATGCCTAGACCTACTTTCCTGTCGGTGTTGTTGATATGTGTGTTGTTCTGTATCATTCTTTACCTCTAGCATGTGATGTAATCCATTTTCAAACTTTTTCTAATAGATGTTCATTGAGCTTATTTTCATGTAAAAGCGCATGTACATTCTCAGCAAAAACATGAAAGTGTGTGTGTGCCCGACCTTCTCCCAGTCCAACCTTGACCAGGAAGCACGTCAAACAAAAACGCCAATCTTTACACCAGCATCAAGCCCCTAGAAATAGTCTATCACCTGTATCTTTGCGTATCACTGTGACGGAGCCAGAAGACAGTTTTTTTATCAGTTTAGGTGTTAACTCCTTGTGACAGGTATATATGAGTATCATTCTTGTGTAGAGATAGAAATATTCAGATTAGCAAACATTCCCCGGATCCCCGCTCCCCCGCGTCGCCTCCTCTGGGGCGACTCGGGGGCCAACCCTAGCGCCGCCGCCGCGTTTCCCCCTCGCCTCCCCTCCCTCCGCCGCCTCCTGAGGGCCTCCGAGGCGCGGGTGCTCGGCCCCAATGATGGTGGCGGCGGGATCTGGCGCCTCCTCTCAGTTGGAGGGCCTTGGCTCCCCGGGGCGGCGGCCCCGGCCGGTGGGCGCGGTGTAGCCGGCGGGCTGCGCCGGCGGGCTCTGGTGGGCAGCCTCCCACGGCCGCGCGGGCGGCGTGGGGGCTGCAGACGCTGACGCAGTGGCGGCTTCGCAATCCGTCATGGCTCCATGTAGAACATCCGCCCCTGCTCCGATCTGTCCCGGTCCATGCTGGCGCCGGTCCTTGGCGGCTGCTTTCGGCGTTCCCTATGGCCGGCCTGGCGGATCTGGCGTGCGGGTGAGGTTCCGGGGGAAACCCTTGGCTGGCGCGGCGGCCTCCCCAAAGTCGACGCCTTTGGC
>LR880967.1:836121870-836139558 GCA_904067115.1 Aegilops sharonensis
AAAAAAAAGCAAACATTTAGCTTAAGGTATGACTGGTACCCAATTACTCTTGGTCTCACTATTTTATCTTTTTTGCTGGACATTTTACATCTCTTTTCAATATTAAGTCTTTTATTTTCTATTATTTTTTCATCATGTTCTGATGTCAGCTGAAACAAGAACACAAGGCACATCATGTTGCTTCTAACCTCACGCAATTAAGGGAATTTCTTTCTTTCTTTAAACATCACCAGATTTTCTTTCTTTGTTTCAAGAATATGGTCCTTGGTACTTTTGATAATGTTAAATGTTGTTTTGCTACTTGCAAAGTTGTTGAAGTGGTGAATTGCCTTTCAGGTTTCTAAGCATTTTTCTTTGCACGGGCCTTTGTGCTAGCACGGATTGGGTCTCCGGGTTCACCGTCATGCATGTTTTATAAAAAGCCCCCTATGGTATTAATTAATTAACCCGCAGTGGGAAAAAAACACTTCGTAATCGTTGCCACATCGATCTCCTTTTTCACGGACACAGATACTTCTCGAGAGAATTCCTTATTTAACATTGTCTTAAAATTTTGTTCCCTATTTGACCCTGAAAACTTCTTTCTTCCTTATCTAACATCAAGTCTAAATTTTTATTCCCTTCGTAATACTTCCATCCATTTTGAGTATTAACGGTGTTAGATGACACATGAAAAGACAAATTTACCCCTGATGCAATTCATCCCATACTCATAGAAATATAGTATCAGGTACCTAAATTTTCCATTGAGGCCGTGCATGCCAATAATTAACCATGCAACAGTGCAGCTCTGTACTTCTCTTCCAAAGAAAAGAATAGTACATTTCTACTGCTTCTGAATTTCGTTGCATTCTAATCCAATTTACATGGTTACACTTACACCAACCCCTACTAATCCATGATCCTTGCTACTGCATACTGTACAGAGTACAGACTACTACTGATGTTCCATTGAGATGAAAGAGGGGTGCATCTTACCTTTATGGGCAAGTCCATGTAGCCGTGGCCGAGAGGAGCCAGCCATGCCCTGGCCTGACTCTGCAGCCACGCCGGAGGCTGAGAAGCCGAGCCCTGCTCGGCAACCAAGCCGCCACCCTCTATTGTAGCTGTGCGAGATGTCGTAGCAGCGTCCTGGTGCGAGCCCTCCGCAGCAGGACGATCGCCTTCCGCCGTATCTGCAGTCCCTCTTTGCTCGGACACCTCGACCCGATCTGCGACCCCTCCATGAACACCCTCCTCACTCCTCTGCGCAGTCTCCCCGAGCAGCGTCGTCGCCCTCCATCTCCCCCGGCCTCTCGCGCAGTGCCCTCCTGCCGCTAGGAGCCACCGCCGTCGGTCGCTATGTTTAGGACAGGGGCGAAAGACAGGGATGGGTCGCGATCTCGGCGAGCTGACTTCTTTTTCCCCATGCAATATAGTCAGGGGCAGTTTTGTCTGCTTAAAAAAACTGACATGCATCTAAACGGTATATGCTAACAAAAGTGACGGAAGTGTTACAAAAGGCACAAATTTTCCAACTAGTGATAGATAAGGAAGACATTTTTTTGCAGTGTTAAATAGGGAAACAACATTTAAAATAGTGTTATATAAGGAATTTTCTCATACTTCTCCTGAAGGTGTATGCGTCCTCTTCTTTGTTCCAACCAGATCTCCTTCATCTTCACGGGCACAAGTCCTCCTGAACGCATATCAGATCGAGGAAAAGAAAACTATTCAATTTGTTATTAGATCGAGAGGGATGGGCTACGGGGACCAAGGACAAAGTGCTTACGGCTGCTGCTCCTCACCTCGCCGATCCCCTATGTTACGCCGCCGCTGCTCCTTGCTTGCTACGCTCGAGCGACGAGGTGATGGGAGGCAGCGGAAACTGACCACCGGTGAGCGGCTCCAGCAGGGTCAGGGTGCATACCTCGTCGACGGTGACCACCCAGCCGTAGGAAACGGCGACGAGAGGGCTAGTACCGTTCATCTGTCGGAGGCATACTTTTTGTTTCATTATTCAGGTTCTGTCCTAGCAGGGGCGCTTGTTTCGCAACCGCAGCGGGCACTCGCAGCAACGCTCCACGTACACATGGTGTGGCTGGTTCGGCAGTTTGATCTGGCGGAGGAGTGTGGCCTTGAGCGCGCGGCGCCACGGTGCACAAACGGCGGAGCAGGGCGACATTGTCGAGGGGGCCGGTGCGCCTCGCGATCTGTTCCCGGGCCTCCATCGACAGGTCGCTGAAGCCGGTGGGCGCCATGGAACGACGCCCGTGTGATCGATGCATGTTGGCCCTGTCCACATACACGCAACAAGCTTACGGCGACGGTGACGCGCGTACTGAAACTTCGGAGCTGGATCGATTACTTTCCGAGACGATCAATCTTCCGGCAAGACGGCAGTACACAGCGATGGATTGATTGATTCACTGCAAAGCTAGCTAAGCCACGGTGCAAGACATGCACGCGAGACATCAAAGCGATCTATGGCCGCCGTTCTATATTTCTCAAAATCATGGGTGATTACACCAAAACGATCTATGGCCGTTCTTTTTTTCTAGCTGCTTTTTCTGAAAACAACCGGTGGTTCAGTTCATAGTAGAACTTGATATGGATGTGTATTTTGATGATAGTGCACTCAAGAACTCACATGTTCGTCGATGAATTTACCTCCACAGGTATTGATAATTTTTCGTAATTATTTTTGTTCTCCTTAAGGGAGTTGGTATACTTGATCTTGCTCATGTTGTTCTCAGGATGCATTTTTTTTGTTCACGGTTGTTTCAAGATGGCAAAATTTTCTCAACGTGTGCCACGATATCTTTGAAATTAACGACGACTTTGGGAGATTATGATTCTACTCTCAGACGTTTAGCTCGGAGCTCAGTCAAGGTGCCATTGATTGTTGGTGAGAATGCAAGCCCACCATAATGTTTATTTCATCATGATGAGTTTATGACGTGCCAACTATCCTTGTCACTATATCGGCATTCTTGCAAGTGGTTCAGATTTCAACATAATTTTACTCAGTCTATCTTTACAATTTTCGTGATATAGTGCACATGTAAAGGATGTTGCACGGAACCTTCTCATCTTATTTTTCTAGCACAGTTGGGAATATCACTAGACTTTTGCTGCACAACTTACACCCCTTGAGAATGAAATGAGAGCAGTAATGAGGGTGAACTGTAATAGTCCATGTGATTTTTTATTTGCTTATATCTAATTTATTCTTAATGTTGAGGGCTTCAAGCTACCATGTCCTCTGTGTGGATGAGGGTGAACTGTAATAGTCCATGAAGCTTCCTCAATGAATTAGGGATGTGGGACCAGCATGTAATACACTGAAAGGGATATACTTACCGCCTTAGGCCCAAGCTGTGTTTACACATGTCCTCTGTGTAGCCCATTTTGAGCAACCTGTCGCAGTTTGGCTTAGAATAGCCATCGCTGGCTGCACGTGGGGTACTGTATGGACTCAACTTCTTTCTCCAGTTCCGTTTCCAATCTCCCTGCCTGGACGCTGCCGCTTCCTCCTACTTAACGTGAGAGACGTGGTGACCAACAACTGCGGGACAACAGATGGAGAGAGGGAGCTCTCAGATTTTTTTTATTTTTTTACGGAAAGAGCGATAAGAGTTTTTTTATTAGATTTTTTTTGAGACAGTTTTATTATTTATTATTAGATATAAGAGCGCTCAGAGATACTGTACTGTATATCCAACGGGAGACTGCTGCCATTTTTATTCTGCACATCTTGTCGGCCTCAGGCCCAGGTACATAGCCAATATTACGTGCTAGGCCCATACGGCTGTACAGCTGTATTTCATGCATTCTAATTTATACTCATATCTTTATGACAGAATGGATTTGGATGACAGAATGGAAGCCCCGGATTTTGAGCTTAGTGTCGTTCAAGCACCGAAATACTCTACTCATATGTATGTGGTGCAGTACAACCTTTATGTGAATATTTTGTTCTTTTTTGTGGGAGAATATCTGCCGTGAGCCAAGAAGAGAAATCACCAAACTCTACCTTTATGTGAATATATAAGATGTCTTTCACTAGAAATTTGGTTGTTATTCACCTCTTACATACTTATTCTATATGATCCAAATAAAACACATCAACTTATGCTGATTTTTTTTTAAAAGGGTGTATTGTATTGACTCAAAATGAAGTATCAACAGAATTCAAACACAATGAGCATACACTCAGTCTCTGCATAGTTAGAATGCACACAATCAACACCAACTCATGCACACAAAACACACCGGCAAATACCAAAGTCATATAGGACCAAAGGTATGTGTAGGCAACGAAAAAAAGAAAAAAAAGCCCCAAAGCGATCAGATCCGCGATGGGCAAACTAGAGCAATGACCATATATGCAGCAATCATCTCATGACACCACACAGACGATGAGGTTCTTCAACAACAACACGTTCAGGAAGGAAGCGAAAATCAAGCATCAGCATCACCGGATCCCTAAGTTTTCACCCTGAAGAATCACTCCAAGCATTCCGAACAATGCCTTCAACAAGGTAACGACGTAAAAACACCACCATTGCCGGGTATACCCAACTCGGGTCAGATCTAGGCTTTCACCTCGGAGCTCGAGACCGGGTACTCAAGTAGCACCACCATCAAAGTCACTCATGTGTTGGTGCCACCACTTTTTCACGATCCCAGCAGCTACCTGCGATCTGACCGTCGGCGCCACACAACCATCCCTCTGCATCAGGACTTCGTTCATAGTCCACTGGATTTGCAAATATGAAACTCTCACAAAATCTTTCGATGGCAACCACACTCCGCAACATAGCTGCCGCTGCATGCCAAAGTGACCACACACATAACTGCTATCAGGGTCGACCTAGCCCGATCGAGGAACCACCTTCATCTAACATGGAAGGACCAGAGCGCCCACCGACCCACAATGGGGACCCCGAGCATGCCATGCCCAATCTGGACGAGGGAATCGGAGGCGGCCAGCATGGCTTGGCCGACGAAGATGAGGAGCTCGGGACCAAGGCAAGCCGGCATGGACCAACCCCTAGATCTATGATCAGGGGCGTTGTCGCCGGATTGGCACTCGGTCTAAAACAAGGCGCTCGAACCATGTGCACCGTTGCTAGATCTTGCACTTGCGCTTGCTACAACGGCCGCAGGGAACGGCGGAGAATGGCTTCCTCCGGGACAGCGCAAGCGGGACGGGAACCGCATCGGGCGTCGCCGTCACAAGATCCTTCATCTGCCATGGAAGGAGTTGGAGCCTTGCCCGTAGAGCGTCCCACCGTCCTTGGCCCCAGCGCTAGCTTTGCCTGCAGTGGCCTCCGATGGCGGCGGGACGGGAGGCAAACTGATTGAGCCGGCGGCGGCTGAGAAGGGATCCCCCGAGTCGCTCGCTTGCCGGTGATGCGGGGTCTTATGCTGAATAAGTAAGTAGAATATTATATTATTTTCTTGATGGATTGCATATTTCCGTTTGGTTAATATGTGACATTTTCCATCTGCCAATCAATGTTCACTCTATACCGATTATCTTTACCCTTACTCTTGCTACATATGAAAATATTAAAACCCCATCTATTTCATGACTTCAACGATACACGATAAAGCGCATGCATGTTCTGTCCACTGACGACACACAACAAAAGAAAAAGATCGGATTGGTTTACAAAAATAAAGAAAAACGGCACGGCAACACGCGCATGATATTCTAGTTAGTTTTTAAGACTTGAAAGGGGAGCAATGTCGCATCTATTAGTAGGAGTAGATAGTTTTACAGCTAGGCTTTGCCTAGCAGAGAAGGAATGGGAGGCCCAAAACAGCATCCCCCATCATCCTGA
Source organism: Aegilops sharonensis (assembly GCA_904067115.1). NCBI lineage: Eukaryota > Viridiplantae > Streptophyta > Magnoliopsida > Poales > Poaceae > Aegilops > Aegilops sharonensis. Next base: position 836,127,702 of record LR880967.1, read on the forward strand.
ACAACTCAAACAAAAGCTTGTTCCCTCTTCCACACTAAGTCTCTGATCATTCCCTCAACAAAAGAAACTAACTCGAATCTCGAATGTTGCATCACTGATTCCCTGTATCTTATGAGATCTCATGCCAATGCACAAGCTCCAAGGCTTACAAATATGTCCTAAAGCCACATCTTTTGAATGGCATGCATAAAAAAATGAGAATTCCATTATCTGCACTCATTAAGTCAAGTACATTCCCTTTTTTGCCACGAACTTCAAGAACTTGAGGCGTCCAATTTCTGCTTGTCAGTGTCAGCTTGCCACGATGTGTATGCCAACAGAAAATTAGCTGAAAATCTAATTATCTACAACTTCAAAAATACAAATGATTAGAATATTTGGTAGAGGCTTGAGTTCTGCAATACTGAGACTTTCTGCCATAATAATCATAAGTACTCCCTCTGTCCCTAAATGTAAGACATTTTGGCAGTTCAAAAGACGTTTTGGCAGTTCAATTTGAACTGCCAAAGCGTCTTTATATTTAGGAACTGAGGGAGTACAAAAGAGGAGCAAACAACATCAATGGAAGAGCCTAAAAGAATGTGGGTTTTTTATGGCACAAATCAACACTAACACCCTTAAAATGGTCATCACTAGCGGTGGTTTCAAGTCCAATATATTCATTCAGATCTTGAGGTTCGCATCATTCAAGGCCACCATTTGTTTCTTTCTTCAGGCATGATCAGGGTGAACTCTGAGATACCAATGTTAATGTCATGCGAAGATGAGTATAAAAAAAAATTGTCATCTGAAGACCAGATATGATTTTTTTTTAACTGCTCTTTACATCACATTAACAAGGTACCAATGTCATTTGAATATCAGATAGACAATTTTTTTTTAACTGCTCTTTACATCACATTAACAAGGTACCAATGTCATGTGAATATCAGATATGACAATTTTATTTTTGAACTGATCTTCACATGACATTAACAAGGTACCAATGTCATGTGAATATCAGATATGACAATTTTATTTTTGAACTGATCTTCACATGTCATGCGAATATCAGATATGACAATTGTTTTTTTTAAACTGCTCTTTACATCACATTAACAAGGTACCAATGTCATGCGAATATCAGATATGACAATTTTATTTTTTTAAACTGCTCTTTACATCAGATTAACAAGGTACCAATGTCATGTGAATATCAGATATGACAATTTTATTTTTGAACTGATCTTCACATGACATTAACAAGGTACCAATTTGCTGTTGTTATTTAGCAGAACAGAGAATCTCACTAAAATTACATGTAAAGAAGTTATTTCTAACATATCTAGAGTAGATAGAAGAGTAAAATTCACTGGTGGTCACTGTACTTATCTCGCTGGTTCACTTAGATCCCTGTACTCAAGAACTTAGTCAATACGGTCACTATATACTCATCTTGATGATTATACGGTCACCACCTAAACGTACAGCTTCGTATTTTCTCTATGTTGACCGGCCAGCTCTCCACCCCCACGCAGGACCCACCTTTCAGTGAATAGAAGAAAGAAAGAAAGAGAAGGATAAAATATAGCTGAAGTGGGGATTCGAACCGGAGATTTCCAGGTGAGGGATAGCACGCACTAACAACCTGTGCCCGCAAGGAATTCTGTCATTTACCAGAGCCTCACTCATTTATATTTGTTTTTGCGCAAAAGCCTCACTCATTTATATAGTGTAAAGAACACACGCGTGCAACAAGATTTGGCACACACACGCGCGCAACGCATGGCACACACGCGTGTATGTTTTTTTTAAACGCTAGTGTGCACTCACTATAAAGTACTGTACATGATTTGTTTTTTTGTACAGCTTATAAAAATATACTATTTCATAATGAAATTTTAACAACATCTACAAATATCTGTGTATTTATTTTCAGCGTTTTTTACCTTAAAATTTTGATTTTTGAATCTTTTGAGTGCCAAAAAGCCTCACTCATTTGTTAGCAATTTAGCATACTATAAACATAATCATCTTAATAATAATAATACAAGAGCAATAGATGATGAGGAAAAAAACTAAATATATGAGGGCAGAGAGTATGAATCCATCTTCGAAAAATGTGCGCTGCGTACCCCTCAAAAAAATGTGCGCTCAGTAGAAAACACAAAAGCGTGTTGTGCTCAGGTGGCGTGGAAGTTGGAACGTTGCACGGGAGATTAAACATTCCCGAATTACTCTCTTGATTAATACTGTTCATTGCTATTTATTTAAGAAAACAAAATGTGCGCTCCGTACCCCTAAAAGAAAGTGCGCTGCGTGCGTGTGTTCGTATTAGGATAAAAGAAATTCGCTCAGTAGAAAACAGCAAGTCTGTTGTGCTTAGGTGGTTAGCGCGAGTGAGTCTGGTGGTCAAGTCTCTTGTTCAAATCCCCACTTGCGCAAGAATTTATCCTTCTCTTTGTTATTTTCTTCTAATCACTGACAGCTGGAGCCCGCATGGGGGTGGGGAGCTGACCGGTCAACGTAGTGAAAAATACGAGGCTGTATGTTTTAGTGGTGACCGTATAATCATCAAGTTGAGTATATAGTGACCGTATTGACTGAGTTCTTAAGTACAGGGACTAAAATGAATCAGCGAGACAAGTACGATGACCATGAGTGAATTTTACTCTAGATAGAACTACATATGGTGATATAGATGAGTACCCATCACAGTACGTCCAATATGGAAACATCCAGTAGCCTTTTCTGGCAGCCAGCTCAAGAGACTGTAGCACCTGTTACAAAGAATAACACAACATGAGTGTCAAATAACCAAGCCTTCTTCTGCATGCAAAATACCTCTCAAAGGAATGTTTTTCAAGATCATGCAAGCAATGTTTAATTCGTATTCTTTTCTTCTTTTTTAAATGATTTAATTCGTATACTTTGCAACATGTCACACAACTCAGACTTAGTGCCTCATAAATCACAAGGGACAAGGGTAGACACAAACATTCTAAAATTCTAAAATTTACAAGTTTACAGATAAACTAACATTGATGCTTTTGGTAAAAAAAATAAACATGGATGAACTCTGTTCTCAACAATTTACTATTGCTGGACCAGCCACTTATGAAAGCCATAAACTCCCAAAATATCAAACAACAATTTCAACCGATGCTTACAAGGGATTAGAAACAGCTGATTGCAGACGCATTCCGTGATTGTGAACATAGGAAGTGTACGAGGCACTGATATGGCAACTTCCTGAAGAAGTTTTGATGTGAAGCGTACACACAGCACTCTGCACCACGAAACTTGCCACATGGAGATATATGCAGCAAAATCCAAATGCTGTATAGATTTTCTAATTGCCACAAAAATTATGGTATAGATCTGGGGTTCTTTGAAGCTAATAGCTCATAAAGTAACATATCTGAAAGTTTTAACAATAAAATGAAGGACCCAACATCACAGCTTCGAAAACTGGTGGCTCTCTGATTGCCTTTCGATTCCAGGAAAAAAGAGAAAATGTTTTTTATAGATTATGTTTCCTGGGAGCTATGGTCAATCTGGAGGGAAAGAAATGATCAGAATTTAACAGTAGGGCTGCAGCTCTTGAGGATTTCTTTTTTCAACCACAAGCTCTTCAGGGCATGGTTAATAAGCTCAGAGTGGTTTACAAATTGTGGAGTCTGGCCAATGTTAAGGGCTAGAGCAAACTGGTAGCTGTTGTAAGTTGCCAGGTTGCCTGTTCCAGTTTAGTTTGGGCCGTTAAAATGTTGCAGGTCACATCAAGGTTGTTTCTTCCTTGGTCTTCAGATACTAAACCTCTTTTCTTTCTTCCATTGGAATACATGCAGCCCCTTTGCATGGTTAGAAAAAAAAATAGCAATCAAATAGAGGACTTCAAGGAGCTGCATCAGAGAGCTCATTGTGGGTATGTTTAATGTGAGGAGACAAATAAGTAAGAGGCTCGAAGTCCGATCTTGCCAAGTGTATGAACTATGAAGCAACTTAATGCATTGAGCAAAACAATTGGGATCCATACAGTTGCTTGGACAAATGAGTTTGAAGCAGAGATAAGTATGCTTGAATCACAAGGGCGTGATACGCAACAATTCGTAAACATAAAAGATATGACATGTTCAGGCAGAGCGTGGCAAGTTTCTAGGAAGCCATGCCTTCATGCATTGGCCTTCCTCTGCTCAATCAGGGGAACTGAGATCCAAGCACCTGTGGATGATTATTACAGCATTGCGAAGTTTAGGGCAACGACAGCTGGCTGAAAATCGACTTGGGTTGTAAAGTACACCCAACAACTCTAAAAAGGCCTCCAGACAGACACAGGAAGCAGAGAATTAGGAGATTGTTCTTGAACCTGGTAGAAAGGTGGTCAGGTGCAGAAGATGTAAATGAGTCGGCCATACGAAGAAAACATGCAAGGAGCCAGAACCCGAACAAGAATTCTTATGATCTTATCTGATATTGATGAGGACCCAACTTCAAAGTAATGTGTTCTCTCATGTTGATTTGCTTTACATATCATTGGTTAGTACTGAGTACTATGTTTTATCTTATAAATCATTGCAGAAACAGATGTGCACAAGTGGTTGAAGAACATGTAGAAGCTCGAGAACAAACTCCAAGGAGAAAGTAGAGTATTGAACATGTTTTTAGTCACCTTTTTACTGCTCACTGTAATGTTTTTGGCTCAATAAGCATTTCAGGAAAGAAGTGCTCAAGGGGTTGTTGAGTAATCTGTAGATGATATAGAACCTATAGCTAATTACAAGAGGTATTAACATGATTTTACATATTTATATGTGGAAATAGATTGAAGAACCTGTACAAACTATATTAGTACTCTAGGAAGAAAACTTCCGTGAACATGACTCCTACTAAGCAAACACCTATGAAAAAGGCCACTGCCAAAGGAAATGAGAGGATAACTCCAGTGAAGAAAGCTGCACCTAAAGCGAAGAAACATGGAGCATGGATGCTTTGGTAAAAAAAAACATCGATGAACTCTGTTCTCAACAATTTACTTGCTGCACACGGCCCATTTACCAAAACCATATAAAATCCCAAAATATCAACATAGTTTATAGTGTGGTATAACATTGTAAGCATCACATGGATGTCACATAGGAGTGTATTGCACAATGCACATAAGCTTACATATTTGAATTAAAAATATAATCGATCTAAAAAAACTGGAATATACATACTTGAGAATGAAGTGATAATCTAAATAATTTGTAGATGGGACTAGTTAAAAGAGGAGACGTCTACCTCTTGCAATAACTTCTCCAAGGTCTGATACATTTGCAATCAAATCTCGGGTACTTCGGTATTTTTTGAGTGTGTGAAACACCCCAATCTATGGAGTTAGCATAACACATTTCTCAGTGCTAACATTTTGCTAATAACACTTTGTTACAAAGGAATGGATGGCAGGGATCAAGCAAACCGTCGCTATAAGATAGAACTGAACTTACAGAAATACAAACTTTAGCATTATGGCCATTTTGACTGTCTGAAGGGCCTTTGCATAGGCTCATCAACGTATTTTCCAACTGATAATTTCAGAAGAAAAAAAACATAGAAGTCAAGAGCATGAAGCAAACGAATATCACACAAATATAATTTATTTTCACTTTATTAACCTAACAAATACCTAATACACCCACCTCAATTGTGGTAGAAATGCATTTTCCATTCATACATTCAATAATATCACCTTCTTGGATTCCGAGTATCTCAGCATTAGATCCTTTTGACACCTAAGGTTTAATTGCCAAATAATTAAACCATATACGCATGGGAAAAATAGCACTTTCAGGAAGGCGTTATATACCTCCTGAACAACAAGACCGTCATCAATGTCACACATGCGCCATAACATGTCAACATGTGCAGGCTGTAGAAGCTTGACAGCTTTAAACGTCATCCCAAGATGGGGCCGAGCGATGTACCTACACCAAATCAGATACCATTTAACATATTTTGAGCAAGGTACACAGGAGTAAGTAACCTTTCAAAAATAAGCCATCTTTAGTAGAATCCAACTTCTATCTTTTCTTTATTTGAACAAGAACTTCTATCTAACATGTTCAAAAATTTCTATCACTAACCAAATACTTTGATTCAAATAGATTTCAAAAAGGCCCAAAGGGGGTGAATCATTAATAGTAGTTAGAAGATGCTCAAAGAGGATTTTTCATGATTTTACGTAAAATTCGAACATCATATTTAAAAGAGATCAATTGAGTATCACAAAACTATTTGTTCATGAATATCCCCTAGGTTTAACTTCAAGCCCTCCTTGAAAAAGATGGGTTTGGGGAAATTGTCCATCAAAATTAAGAGAAAAAACTAAAACAAAGTTTTCCATTTAACTTTACTCTACACTTTGGCTGTAGATAGTACTGAAGACATGCGAAGCAAAATTATAAAGTCTTATCAGTTTTATCTTATAAATAGTTGTCATGATGGAACATTTTGTAGTCAAAGAGTGGTTCTCATTGTTTCTTTCCGTCTAGGCCCCACCGAAGATCCAGTGCTTGATTTGCTTATAAATGATTGTTGCTAAATTATTTATTGCAGCAACTTGTCAAAACATATGACTCTATATATAACACGACAATGACTATATATATTTTTAACATAACCTAAAGGGCGTACCCGGTGCTGAAAGCTCACACACGAGTTGGGCCTGGGGAAGGAAATTTCTTGACAGCCTTACCCTTGCATAATAATTTTGCAAGGAGGCTGGTTCAAACCCAGGACCTCCAGGCCACAAGTGGCGAGACTTATCACTGTGCCAGGCCCACCCTTCAAAATCATAACATAACTTATGGCCATTAAATTGCATAAAAGTGACCTAACAATAATACAAAGAAACAATACGAAAGAACACATTATCAAACAATAATAGATACTGCCACAGAGCTGAGAGGAAAAACGCACCAACATTTCTTCCACGAATCCAAACAATTGAGCAAAATGGAAGAAGGTATAAAAGACCCAAATCTCTCAGGGTTGTTGACCATTCCGACAACTTTTCCATTCAAGTCAATAACTGGCCCCCCGTTGTCATACTACAACAATTTGTATTGACAAAACATGAGAGTTTACAATAACAAGAAAAATGACATACAATAGACTGCGATATAGAACTCAAAGTTGTAACAAATGTATATAATACCATCTCATGATAAGATATATTACCTCATTATCATAGTAATGGCCATCTAGAGAATGGAAGTACACGTTGTGGTGCCGCTCAAACATGGTTGGATTCATATACTTTGCCCTAGCATACGTTATCCTTAGATTTAAGGAATTGTCTCTTCCGAGCTGAAAAACCTCTTCCGCAAATTTTACATCTTTTTCACGAAGAGATGGTAACTTGATTGGTTGATCCACCTCAACATTCAAGAAAGCGATATCGTAATGGGGCTGATAGTAGACCAGCTCGCCCTTTGCACTAGTGCCATTTAACAAATGAACAGTGACCTAAAAAAAAGTTCCGGAACAGATTTTATAAGATTTTTGAACAATGCCTAGTAAGCAAATCGCATATGATGTTTCCATTTTGTTATTATAGAAGGCCAATAGCAGAAAAAAACATGTCCATTGCACTGGTGCCGTCTAGCAAACGAACAGTGACCTAAAAAATGTTCTGGAACAGGATGTACAAAAAAATAATAACAATGCTTTGTAAGCAAATTGCATATGATGTTTCCATTTTGTTATTAACTAGAAAAGGCCAATAGCTAGCAAAAAAACATATCCTTTGCACTAGAAATTAATATAAGAAACACTAGATTTGACTCACATCAGCACGAGGGGCATACTCTTCGCCGCCTGACGAAACGCTGTCAGGAGCATCCTTTGTGCGAATCAGCCGCGCAGTTGTCAAAACAAGGCCGGTTTTCTTCTCCTCATCCCAATCGACCCAGAAGCCAGAGCACCGTCTTAGCGGTTCGCCAGCTGTGTGATTTAAGCACAATACATAACTGTGTGATTCGGGCACGATCGATGCATGCATTAAGTTGAATGGATCAATCAATCCAAAACAGAGAGGGAGCAAGCAAGGCTGGATAGATATACACATGCTACATACCAAGAGAGGATGAGACCCCTAGGAGAGATTTGGCAGCGGAAAGCACGGCCTTGCTTCCGGATTCACGGACGGAGAAGAGCTCGGCAGTGTGGAACCGGGTCGGGGGTCTGAAGTGATCGAGCGTGGGGATTTTCACAGGGCGGGGAGCTACAGTCAGGCAGGAGCATGAATAAACAAATAATTGTAGTATAAACCGATTGATGAAAAAGGAGAATGGATGAGACGGACCTGATTCTTCGTCGCGTCTGGCCTGTTCCATCTTCTTGGCCAAGTAGTAGGAAGCAGGAGAAACCCACGCGAACGGATCAGGCGACGAGACATCTTCCTCTTCGCTCCACACAACCACCTTCTTCCTCTTCTTCTCCAAGGGACCGTCTCGGCTGGCTCCATAAGCCGCCATGCTCCTTTTCTTGCTGGAACCCCAACCGATCCTCTCGCAATCGCGCCGCCGCCGCCGCCGCCGCCCGCCGGTGGGGATTTCTGGGGAAGGGATTTATTCGTCGAGTATCTCCTTTTTTATTTTTATTAGGGATTAGGGAAGGGACACCGCGTTCAGCGCCGCTTGTGCTCGCTGGCGATCACGGGCTCGCGACCTGGGCCTGGCCCAACAAGGCGCGCGCGTTCTGCTTTGTTCGCTCGCCAGAAAACGCTTGACTTTTGTCAAAACCAATGAATCTGGAAAGAATGTACTCCCCTCCCCTCGTTCCAAAATAAGTGTCTCAATTTTGTATTAGCTTTATTACTACAAGGTTGTACTAAGTTTAAAACACTTATTTTCGGACGGAAGGAGTATAAGCTAGAAAAAACATGAAAATATGAGAAAACACATGGATTTAAAAAAATTCACTGATTTTCAAAAAAAGATCATCGATTCTAAAGAAGTTCATCGGTTTTGAAAAGGTTCATCAATTTTGAAAAAAATCAAAAAATTGGCAAAAAAGTTCATTGATTTTAGAAAAAAACTATATCTATTCTTAAAAAAGGATCATGATTTTTTTAAAAGTTCACAGACTTGAAAAAACATTACAAGTTTTGTAAAAAATCACTAATTTGAAGAGAAAAAGTTTGTGGGTTAAAAAAAGGATGTGTGTGGATTCGAAAAAAGATCATGAATTTGAAGAAAAGATCGTGAATGTAAGAAAATTCACGGTTTTTAAGAAAAGTTCATGAATTTTAAAAAAAATAAAAAAGAGAGATAAAGAGAGAAAAGAAAAGACCAGAAAAAAAAACCCGGACAAACACACACAAAAAAAGATCGAAACCAATGTGTTTTCTTATCTCTGCTCCTAATGGAGCAGTTGGTAGCCTGGTACGGTTTATTTTCGTCCGGTTTTTCTTCGTCCCACCACCACCTCTACCATGTTGGTTTTCTTATCTATCGGATTATTTTTCTCTCCACTCTTTTATTGCAAATCAGCAGTTTCCAAACATACAAACGATCACGGATCTTACTTTCCTAATTTATTCAAATCAACTGATCCCTCTATTAATGCAATTTGTTTTAGTAAATCAAATAACAGATTTTTCAGGAAACAAATAATCTCTAAGGAATAGCCTATAGGTCATTCTTTGGTACTCCTCCCATCGGTCGACAGGACCCCCCTCGATTGATTTTTTTTCCTCGTTTCGTACCACACCATCGATGGAAGGAATCAATCCACCGATTTTTCTTTCCTATATACGCAACACAACACGAAACCAGTGGAGAAAACCACCCAACTACGCATGTCCCCCTGCCCGCAATCCCTAGCCGCCGCTGGTCTCCCCTTCTCCCCCACCTCCCATCCTTCCCATCGGCTCTTTCATGCCCGACGTGGATGGCGCCGCCCGCCTCGGAGGGGACCCTGATCCTGTTCCGTCGCCGCCTCACTGCCTTCTCGGCGACCCTGGCATAGGCGAATGTTAGGCCACTGATACGTCCCCAACGTATCTATAATTTATGAAGTATTCATGCTATTATACTATCCTTCTAGGATGTTTTATATGCATTTATATGATATTTATATGATTTTTGGGACTAACCTATTAACCTAGAGCCCAGTGCCAGTTTCTGTTTTCTCCTTATTTTTGAGTTTTGCAGAAAAGGATTACCAAACGGAGTCTAATTGACGTGCCAATTTTTGATGATTTTTTATGAACCAAAAGAAGACCAAAAAGTATCGAAGTTGGGACAGAAGAGTCCCGAGCTGCCCACGAGGGTGGGGGGCGCGCCCACCCCCCAGGGCGCGTGGGCCTGCCTCGTGGACAGCTCGGGCACCTCCTTGACGTGAGACCGACGCCAAAAATTCCTATAAATACAGAAACCTCGAAAAATTAACCTAGATCGGAAGTTCCGCCGCCGCAAGCCTCTGTAGCCACGAGAAGTCAATCTAGGCCCTCTCCGGCACCCTGCCGGAGGGGGCCATCATCACCGGTGGCCATGGAGGAGTATCCTGGAGGGGCCATCATCACCACGAAGGCCAAGGACCAGAGGGTGGAAGCCATGGAGGAGGAAGCACAAGGGGGAGAACTTCTCCTCCTCTCTCTTGGTGGCACCGGAGTGCCATTGAGAGGGGAATCATCGCCGCGGTGATCGTCTTCATCAACATCACCATCATCATCACCATCCTCATCTCTTTTACGCGGTCCACTCTCCCGCACCCTGCTGTAATCCCTACTTGAACATGGTGCTTTATGCCACATATTATGATCCAATGATGTGTTGCCATCCTATGATGTTTTGAGTAGATATCTTTTGTCTTTGGGTTGATTGATGGTCTAGATTGGTATGAGTTGTATGTTTTACTTTGGCGCTGACCTATGGTGCCCTCCGTGTCGCGCAAGCGTGAGGGATTCCCGCTGTAGGGTGTTGCAATACGTTCATAATTCGCTTATAGTGGGTTGGCGAGTGACTGAAACACAAACCCGAGTAAGAGGGATTGTTGCGTATGGGAATAAAGAGGACTTGATGCTTTAATGCTATGGTTGGGTTTTACCTTAATGATCTTTAGTAGTTACGGATGCTTGCTAGAGTTCCAATCATAAGTGCATATGATCCAAGTAGAGAAAGTATGTTAGCTTATGCCTCTCCCTCATATGAAACTGCAATAGTGATTACCGGTCTTGTTAACAATTGCCTAGGACAATTCCGCACACCGATCCATCATTATTCCACACTCGCTATTTATATTATTTAGTAATATATTCTAACTTTATGATAACAGCACCTACTTTTATATTTTAGCTCTCCGATATCATACAAAGTTATTCTCTTCATACCCACAACGTAGTTTTATTTCTCGTTTCTAGTTGGAAGTAAACGTTCGGTGCACGTAGAGTCGTATCAGTGGCAGATAGGGCTTGAGAGAATATTGATCTTACCTTTAGCTCCTCGTGGGTTCGACACTCCATACTTATCACTTCCACCTTTGGAAAGTGCTACGATGATTCCTTGCACTTGGGGATTATCAGCCACCAAGGCGAAGCCGCGAAGAAGGACCAGGAACGCGATTTTGATGACGGCCACTAGCGGGTGGCCCTCTTCTTTGAGACGCAGACTGGCTGAAGGAAATATGCCCTAGAGGCAATAATAAAGTTATTATTTATTTCCTTATATCATGATAAATGTTTATTATTCATGCTAGAATTGTATTAACCGGAAACATAATACATGTGTGAATACATAGACAAACAGAGTGTCACTAGTATGCCTCTACTTGACTAGCTCGTTAATCGAAGATGGTTATGTTTCCTAACCATAGACATGAGTTGTCATTTGATTAA
>LR880967.1:836167239-836178985 GCA_904067115.1 Aegilops sharonensis
AAGGGGGGGCGCACCAGCCCACCAGGGGGTGGTTCCCCTCCCACTTCAGCCCATGGGGCCCTCCGGGATAGGTGGCCCCACCCGGTGGACCCCCGGGACCCTTCCGGTGGTCCCGGTACAATACCGGTGACCCCGAAACTTTCCCGATGGCCGAAACCTGACTTCCTATATATAATTCTTCACCTCCGGACCATTCCGGAACTCCTCGTGACGTCCGAGATCTCATCCGGGACTCCGAACAACTTTCGGATTACTGCATACTCATATCTCTACAACCCTAGCGTCACCTAACCTTAAGTGTGTAGACCCTACGGGTTCGGGAGACATGCAAACATGATCGAGACGCCTCTCCGGTCAATAACCAATAGCGGGATCTGGATACCCATGTTGGCTCCCACATGCTCCTCGATGATCTCATCGGATGAACCACGATGTCGAGGATTCAATCAATCCCGTATACAATTCCCTTTGTCAATCGGTACGTTACTTGCCCGAGACTCGATCGTCGGTATACAATACCTCGTTTAATCTCGTTACCGGCAAGTCACTTTACTCGTACCATAATGCATGATCCCGTGACCAGACACTTGGTCACATTGAGCTCATTATGATGATGCATTACCGAGTGGGCCCAGAGACACCTCTCCGTCATACGGATTGACAAATCCCAGTCTCGATTCGCGCCAACCCAACAAACACTTTCGGAGATACCCGTAGTGCACCTTTATAGTCACCCAGTTACGTTGTGACGTTTGGCACACCCAAAGCACTCCTACGGTATCCGGGAGTTGCACAATCTCATGGTCTAAGGAAATGATACTTGACATTTGGAAAAGCTCTAGCTAAACGAACTACACGATCTTTGAGCTATGCTTAGGATTGGGTCTTGTCCATCACATCATTCTCCTAATGATGTGACCCCGTTATCAATGACATCCAATGCCCATAGTCAGGAAACCATGACTATCTGTTGATCAACGAGCTAGTCAACTAGAGGCTTACTAGGGACATGTTGTGGTCTATGTATTCACACGTGTATTACGATTTCCGGATAACACAGTAATAGCATGAATAACAGACAATTATCATGAACAAAGAAATATAATAATAACCATTTTATTATTTCCTCTAGGGCATATTTCCAACACATGTAGACCTGTGGTACCCATCTGAAATCTTGTTGTGCCGTATAGTTTCCCACGCTTTGTATTCTTTCACTGCTGCTTTGTCTTGAACTGATATGATTTGAACCGTCTCTCTATTTTGATTTGGCAAGACAATGCAGCGACCATAGGGCATAGATATATGTTTGTTTGATGCTTTATTATGTACTAGTACTTGGCAATAAAAGACTTGGTAGTTTAATCATGTCCACCTTACTAATGAACTGGTTCACCGAAATGAGTTTCATATACTAGTACATGCTAAACTTGTTATGTGTCTGCCTGTTTCTTCTTTTAGAATGCTGACAGAATATTGGGAAAGAGTGCCTTGTTAAGCAATGGTAAAGGAAGTAATGCAGATAAGGTTCAGGATAGTGACACATCCTTTTTGGTCTCCAACAAAGTTGATAAAAACAGCTAAGGAAGACTATTTTGAAGACATCGAGACAACCCCAAAGTCCTGTCTTGGTTTAGTGTTCGAGTTACTGGCCACTACCGCTTGCACAAGCTATTCAAACTCACTGTCTGAATCAGTTCGGTTTCTTGAGTCTCAACTATAAGCTGAAAGACATCGATCAGCTGTGCTGCGACAAGAAGCGGAAAGATTGCAGAAGTCCCTGGAGCATTCAGATGCATACTTTCTGGTGCAACAACAAGCGTTGGAGGATTTTAGCGCCAAACAGGACAAAGCTAATAAGCTTGCTAAGCTTATTGCCAGCATGGTGGATACCCAGGATAACGTTTCTTGAGCTCTTCTGAAGTTGTTTCAGTTATGCACTTGTTTTGCTGCCGCGTTTATTTGCACTGGTGGCTAATTTTGACGGCCAGTGTATGTAATATGCTACTTTGTTCCCTATATTTGCACTGGTGGCGAACTTTGATGCCCAGTGGATGTAATATGTGTAATAGCGGTAATAGGCTAGCGTTAATTGCTTGCTTATTTATTTCCTTATTATCTTGTTTAGTTATTTGCTTGTAGTCACTGCAGTTCTTTTTCTGTGTTTTTCTAGTGGCCACAATAGCCTATTTTTGGTAACTAGGCCAAAATAATCATGGCAACACACGGACTGTTGTAACCATGGGCCTCCTGCAGGCCGTATGATCCATGGGCCTTCTTGCGACCGTAGGATCCATTGGCCTTCTATACGGGCCGTAGGATCCATTGGCCTTCTATACGGGCCTTAAGATTCATGGGCCTTCTACGGGCCGTAGGGTCCATGGGCCTTCTAAGGGCCGTACGATCCATGGGCCTTCTACGGGCTGTACTATCCATGGGCCTCATACGGGCCGTAGGATCCATGGGCCTTCTACAGGGCGTATCATCATTTCGCCAATCATGGGTCGTACTATTCATGGACCATAATGGGCCGTTAATAGGCCGTATTTGATAACTCTATGAAAACATACCAACGGGTTTTTTTACATGAAAACGCCCAACGTATTAACGGTCCGCAAACGGGCCGACTGTAACGACGTGCTGAATTTGGCCCACAAGTAGAAAATGACAGTAATGGGTCGTATGTAACCGAATGCTGCAAATGAGCCCAAGAATCAATGGGCCCTGAGAAGGCCGAAAGATAACTTGGGCTGGAAACGGCCCAATGGAATAACGGGCCGTTAATGGGTATAAAGTGATACACTGTTCATTACGGGTCAGTTTCGCCACGGGCCGTTAATGGGCCAAGAGTTACAAAGGGGCTCATATGGGCCGAAAGAAGTCATGGGCCACACATGGGCCGGAAGTTAAAACGGGCTGGAATCATATTGGACGGCCCAGATGACGCTACTGGGCCTAATTCGGAGAGGTCGTAACAGGCCCTGGGTTAGCGGGCTGTAAATGGGCTATATACGAACAGACCGTTAACAGGCTTTACGTGGGACGACCCACCACCTTTTGATCAAGTTAAACGAGCCGACCTTTTCACAGGAATGGGCCGTGCCACGTGTCGCCGTATCATAGGCGCCTTCGGTTCAATGAGTGGATGACATCTGTCCCAACGATGAGCCGACACGTGTTTGCTCTAGCCAATGATGATTTTACACGTGGAAAATCCCCATTGGTCTGGGCTGTTAACGGGTTATTAGATCTAAAACCGGAGCCGATAGCTTAACGGCGTTTCGTTACGGTGGATGCCACGTGTCGGTCACCCTTGACGAAAACACTTCTGTGACGCGCGATTTATCGTCATGGAAGTGAACACTTCCGTGATGATAATTTTAGCAATGTCATGGAACACTTCTACGACAGCACATGTATGACTATCTTGATTCTGTCATAAAACCGTCATGGATGTACATGCATGACAAAAAAGTGACCTACTGTAACAAACACGTATCATCACGGAAGTGTATTTTTTTTGTAGTGAAAGAAAAAGATTACCAAGAAAAACAAGCATCCCTACCGCGTAACAGATTTGAAACATAACTCAATGCAAGAAGAACTACGTAATTTAACCGGCAAGACGAGACAAACATAAATGAGCAGTTTTAACATGCTCCCTCTTACCCATTATTTTCACGTGAGAGGAAAGAGTATATAAGAGATATGAGCCGTTGATCTTATTAATTAATGGTCTGATTAACTCTTACCTTCTTATTTCACATATATAAAGAGGGGGTAAGAGGCACCAAGATGAGCGTCATTGAAAACTTCAAAATTGGGGGGGATCAGTGTATAGTAAAAGAAAATAACCGTCCGTGGACCGTGGGATCTTCATGTTTCATTTGCTTTTGAAAATTAGGTCTATTGCAAAAGCTCTCCCCACACCTAAAACTGTTTTTAGCTATCCAGTTTTTTTGCTACTCTAATGATGTTTTAAAACTAGCCATGATGTCTGGCCCTGGCCTGGCACGACTCGTCTTATGCCTAAATGAGCCTGGCACGACCCACATCGACTCATTTATAAGCGGGCCTTACCTCGATAGATGAGCACGACACACATGGTAAATGGGCCAGCCCGACACGATATGTGTGCCGTTCGACCCAGTGCTTTTCGACTTTTTGGATCATTTTTGGCCTTTCACGACATTTTTTTTAAAAGATAAAATAAATTCAGAAAAAAATTATAAACGGGCCGTGCCATTGCCGTCTCACGGGCCTCACCTTGATGGAGGAACACGGGCACACAACGGTTTCCGTTGACGTTGGCCAGCTTGGGGTAGGTCACGGAAAAACGGTTTCCGTTGACCAGGCACGATCCGTTTAGTCGCATGCCGGGCCAGTCACTCGTGCTCGTGGGCCGGACCGTGGAAAACAGCCCGTTTGGCCAGCTTGGGGTAGGTCACGGAAATCGGTTGTCCTGGACAGATATACCTTCCCCTAAAAAAAGAACTCGACGAATAAATCCCCACTGTTATCCCCGTCACAGCCGGCGGCGGCGGAGCAATTGCCGGAGGAGGTTCCTCGATCGGGTTCCAAGAAAGAAGATGAGTGCGGCAGGTGTGGATGGATCCGACAACAAAAGAAGCAGGTCCGGCCGAGACGATCCCTTGGCCTTGCCGGAGAAGAAGAAGAAGAAGGTGATTGTGTTGCCCGATCCAGACGCGTGGATTCTCAGCGATGCCGACTTGGCCAGGATGGAACGCGACCAGAAATCAGGTCCGTCTCATCATCCATTTTTTCATCAGTCATCAGTTTACTCAACATGTTAACCCAACTGTTTAATTAATTAATTGTTACTCTCGATATATATATATAGCTCCCCCGCCTGTGAAAATCCCTACGCTCGATTACTTCAAACCCCCGACCAGGTTTCACACCGCCGAGGTCTTCGCGGTCCGTGATTCAAGCGAGGCCGCCCTCTCTGCTGCCAGATTTCTCCTAGGGGTTTCATCCTCTCTTGGTATGTAGTATGTGTATATGCAGCCTCTCTGTTTTGGATTGATTGATCCATCGTGGGTCGCGCAACTTAAAAATGTATGTATCAATCGTGTTTGAATCACGCAGATGGTGAACCGCTGAGACGCTGCTCCGGCTTCTGGGTTGATTGGGATGAGGAGAAGAAAACCGGCCTTGTTTTGACAACTGCGCGTCTGATTCGCACAAAGGATTCTCCTGACAGCGGCTGGTCAGGCGGCGAAGAGTATGCGCCTCGTGCTGATGTGAGTTAAATGTAGTGTTTCTTCTAAAAAAAACTATCATTCTTTTCCAGCCCAGCCGCTACCACCCCCAAATAAATAACTAAATAAATCTCCGGTGTAAATCTAACTAGTTGCAATTCTCTTGTTTTTCTTGTGTGTGCTACTATCAACTGGCCTTTCCTAATAATAACAAAATGGAAACGGCACATGTGTTTGCTTACTAAGCATTGTTCAAAAATCTTATATAATCTGCCCTGCAGCCTTTTTTAGGTCAATGTTCATTTGTTAGATTACACCAATGGAAGGACATGTTTTTTTTTGTGCTATATATATTGGCCTTTCGATTTAATAACAAAATGGAAACATCATATGTGATTTTCTTACACATATGTTCCGGAACTTTCGGTTTAAGCATTGTTCAAATCTCTAGTACAATCTGTTCCGGAACTTTCTTTTTAGAACTGCTCATTTGGTTTACGGGACCAGTGCAAAGGACATGCCTTTTGTGCTCTTGGCCTTCTCTAGTTAATAACAAAATGGAAACATCATATGTTCAAATCTCTAATACAATCTGTTCCGGAACTTTCTTCTCAGGTCACTGTTCATTTGCTAAATGGCACCAGTGCAAAGGGCGATCTGGTCTACTATCAGCCCCATTATGATATCGCTTTCTTGAATGTTGAGGTGGATCAACCAATCAAGTTACCATCTTTTCGTGAAGATGTAAAATTTGCTGAAGACGTTTTTCGGCTTGGAAGAGACGATTCCTTAAATCTAAGGATAACATATGCTAGGGCAGAATATAAGAATCCAAACATGTATCGGCGGTACCACAATGTGCACTTCCGTTCTCCGGATGACCATGGTGATGATAATGAGGTAATATATCTTATCATGAGATAGTATTATATACATTTGTTACAACTATTAGTTTTTCTATGTCATTTGTTTTATAACATTTTTCTTGTTACTGTAAACTCTCATGTCTTGTCAATGTGAATTGTTGTAGTATGACAATGGGGGCCTAGTCATTGATTTGAAGGAAAAAGTTGTCGGAATGGTCAACCTCCCTAAGAGATTTGGGTCTTTTATACCTTCTTCCATTTTGCTCAACTGTTTGGATTCATGGAGGAAATATCGGTGCGTTTTTCCTCTCACCTCTGAGATAGTATCTATATGATTGATTGGTGAGGCTAAGCTAATGTGTTCCCTCCTATTGTTTTCTTCTTACTTATTGTTAGAAGTAGAACTAATTTTTGTAGTATCTATTTGCTCACTTTTATGCAATTTAACAATCTTCAGGATATCGGTAACTGGTAGCATATCGGTTGGGTGCTGACTGCTGAGTAGGGATAAATTGGCTTATCAGCCTATTAACTGAATTCATCGGAAGGTTAACTAGGGCCATGTCTATATATATCCTAGGCTGCATCTGAATTGCTTTTCAATATTGGAGCACATGCTGCAGTAGAAGTAGCCATAGATTGCCGCAAATGCCAAATGCACCACACCAGTGCATTCTAGATACTACATAGGAGAGCTGCACTGCAGCAGCAGAACGGCAGCAGTATTACATCACAGAGGAGAAGAGTTTACCTTGCAGCCTGTTGATGCCATGGATAGAGGACAGGAGGAGCAGATGACGAAGCAGCTGGAGGAGTGGAGGTGTGTCCGCTGCGGTGATGCAGGCAGCTGCTCAAGGAGGGTCAACGCCGACGGCTGCTTGGCGTGGGGGCTGCTCCTCGATGAGCGGGAGAGAGCACGGACCAACCTAATGCGCGGGAGGCTGTGGGTAAAGGGAGGGAACAGGCTAAATTTGGGCCAAAATCGCCCAGGCAGTTAATCGGTCCAGCCATTAATTTGGTCTGACAAGCCGATTAATCTGCTTGTTAGACAGATAAATTGGCCCACCCAGTTAATTGCGTGAATAGGTCGTTTTAACTGACTGATATGCCGATTAACTGGCAGATATATATTTTGAACGGTGCAATTTAATGACCATAAGTTATGTTAAGATTCTCAAAGAAAATGTGATCATTGTCGTGTTTTATGTATATACATGCAGTCATATGTTTGTACAAGTGGCTAAAATAAACAATTTAGCAATAATAATT
The DNA here is from genome assembly GCA_904067115.1 of Aegilops sharonensis. Lineage (NCBI taxonomy): Eukaryota > Viridiplantae > Streptophyta > Magnoliopsida > Poales > Poaceae > Aegilops > Aegilops sharonensis. The sequence goes on from LR880967.1 coordinate 836,174,597, forward strand.
ATTTATAAGCAAATCAAGAACTGAAAATAAACAAGTAGAACCATGCTGAGACTACAAAATGGTTCATGATGACAACTATATATAATAAGGAACCGATAAGGCATTATAATTCTGATTCGCTTGTCTTCAGCCAAATTGTAGAGTAAAGTTAAATGTAAAACTATGTTTTAGGTTCTCTCTCAATTTTGACGGACAATTTTGCTGAAACCTAGGAGATATTCAAATACTCTTTTGTCGTACTCAATTGTTCCTGGTTATGTTGAAATATGATCTTTTACTTCTACGTAATGTCACGAAAACCCGTCTTTGAGCATTTTTCAACTACAATGAATGATTCATCCCCTTTGGGCCTTTTTGAACTTTATTTGTATCAAAATATTTGGTGACCGTTAGATAGAAGTTGGATTCCACTAAAGATGACTTATTTTGAAAGGGTTACTTACTCCTGTATACCTTGCTCAAAATATGTTGATTTTTTTAACATGTTAAATAAAAGTTGAGTTCCACCAAAGGTTTGCTTATTTCGAGAAGTTTACAACTCCTGTATGCCTTGCTCGAAATATGTTGATTTTTTTAACATGTTAGATAGAAACACCAAAGATTGCTTATTTTGAGAGGTTTCGTTATACCTTACTCGAAATATGTTAAAATGGTGTCTGATTTGGTGTAGGTGCATCGCCCGGCCCCATCTTGGGATGATGTTTCAAGCCATCAAGCTTCTAGAACCTGCTCATGTTGACATGTTATGGCGTATGTATAACATTGATCATGGTCTTATTGTTCAAGAGGTATGTAATGGCTTCCTGAAGGTGCTTTTTTTCCCATGTGTATATGGTATAATTGTTTGGCAATTGAACCCTAGGTGTCGAAAGGATCTAATGCTGAGATACTCGGAATCCAAAAAGGTGATGTTATTGAATCTATCAATGGAAAACCTGTTTCTACCACAATTGAGGTGGGTGTATTAGAGATTTGTTAGGTTAATGAGTTGAAAATAAATTACATTTGTGTGATAGTTGTTAGCTTCACGGTCTTGACTGCAATGTTTTTTCTCTGCAATTGTCAGTTGGAAAATACGCTGATGATCACATGCAAGGGCCCTTCAGGTGCTGAAGTCCGTATTTCTGTAAGTTCATTTCTATATTATAACGGCGGTTTGCTTGATCACTGCCATCCATTCCTCTGTACCGAAGTATCATTAGCAAGTGCTAGCACTAAGAGATTTTCCCCCTAACTCCATAGGTTGGGGTGTTTCACACACTCAAAAAACAACGAAGTACCGTACAGTGGACTGCAGAATTATCGGAACTTGGAGAAGTTCTTACAAGCTAGGTACACCCTCCTCTTTTAACTAGACCTGTCTACAGATTATTATCCATATTTTTTTTTCAATTCTCAAGTATGTATATTCCATTTTTTGCAAATAATTATTATCCAGACATAATGCTAGCACTAAGTCTGTAAGCTTATGTCACACTCTGACATGACACCCATGTGATGTTCAAAATATCATAGCACACCATAAAGTATGCTGATATTTTGCAAGTTTATGTTTTTGTTAAATAGGTGGTGCGCAGCAAGTAAGTTGTAGAGAACAGACTTCATCCATGTTTTTTTCACCAAAGCATCCACATCTTCCATTGTAGGCTTGGAAGTTTTAGATTTTTTGGAACAAGAGGTGCATGTTGGTGCTTGTAGGTTTGTCGACGGGCGCTAACTTTGAGTTGTGTGACATTTTGCAAAGAATTTGATTAAATATTGCTCCCTTGCATGTTCCCTCTCTCATTCACCTTGGGAGAGGTTTTTTGCATGCAAAAGAAGGCTTGGTTATTTGACACTCATGTTGTGTTATTGTTTGTTACAGGTCCTACAGACTCTTGAACCGGCTGCCAGAAGAGGGACGCGAGAAAATGCCAGAAAAGGGATGTTTCTGTAGAGCTGTGATGGATATTTACTTACCTGTGACCATATGTTGTACTAGTAGTCTAGATATATTAGAAATAACATCTTTAGTTGTAGTTAGTGCCAAAGTAGCAGCCCGTTGAGATTCTCTGTTCTGCCAAAAGAAATGCAGTACAACATATTGAAATCCCTCTTTATTGAGTATTCCATATGTCAAATAGTTAACTTTTTGTTCATGATCAAGTCAGTATGTAACGTTTATTCGATTACACAAGTTCACGAGCTTTGCCATTTCTCAGTTAAGGAAAAGTTACTCAGACATATAACCAGTTCACGCACAATCCCTCAAAAAAAAAAAAAAGGATCACACACAACAGTTCAGGAAGGGCACCTCCCTTGGCATGCTTTTGCTGGAGGGAATGCTGGCCGCTGGACGGCCTGACCGAGCTTTTGGTCGGCGTGAGCCACTTTTGGGCTGGGTTGGGCCACTGAGCCGAGCTGCCACTTTGGAGTGGAACTGGGCTCGAGAGTGCTCAGTCCAAGTAGACGTCCTGATTCCCCAAATAGCCCTTAAAAAAATATTCCCCTAAAAAAAAGAGTAGACGTTCTGATCAGGCGTTGCTCTTCTCCTCAGGGCGATGGCCAGTCAGATTTGGTTCCTCCCCACCTCTAGTACGCCGTGCCGCCTCCCTGTACCTCGCCAAGCCCCCACCCTGGTTTGCCAATGTCGTGCTGCCGCTCGCCGATCCTCCTCCCAAGTCGTCCGGACCGGACGTAAGCTCGTGCTGAACCCATCCTGGTGGCTTAGTCAGTGAGTGAAACCGGCTCTGCTCGCCTTAGAAAAGGGCGAGCCCCTCCAATTCTCCGAGGCGATCCCTTCAATTCTGCTCCCTAGAATCACAAGAAGCTCTCAGAATGATGTGAGCATGTTTTTTTTTTGAGGGAGAGTTTTTCATGCAGGTGATTGCCCCAAGGGCACGGTGGTTTGTTCCAAGTCACCCGCGGGCTCGGGAGAAGATGAGTTTTTGGCTGTTCAGGCTTCTCTCACCATGGTTTGATTCTGACCAAATTTAATTCGGTTAGTGAAAATTCAGTTTTTTGGTCTCACTATCAGTTCAACGTTCTTGAATTTTATACCCCGCCTATACCTAGAAATGTTATTAGGCGTTGTCACCTCGTGGATGGAGGTGTGGAGGCAATTGCTAGCTAGACACCAAAAACTTTGCTACTAGAAGGGAAAGACGTCTCTAAACAGAGAAAAGGAGATACCTAAAATGGAAAATGTTGGATATACTTTTTTATTATAATTGCTCATTTGTGTTTTAGCCAATTTGTTTTATATTACAATTAATATATGTTTCAGGTAAAATCTGGTTTGTGCCACTATCCATTAGATTTTTATAAATTGGGGTTGTGCCCCTAAAGCTTGCGAATAAAACAGCCGCACGCCCATGTGCGCCATCTCCGTGAGTTGCCTGCAGGCCAGGGCTTGTTTTCATCTCTTTTGACATGATTCCTCCTCTGCGGGATCCACCATTTATCACGTCAACCGCAGGAGACAAGTAGACGCATTGGACCGTAGCATCTGTTGTGATAGGAGGGGACATGACGACCATAATTGAACTTCTTATGTTCACACGCAACGCCGACCTATGCATGCGGCCTAGCATTGAATTCCGCCGACAGTCGTGTCTCCCAAGACAGTCGCACATGCCCCTTGAGATTTCGGCCAACTATAACTACTGCCGATAGTCGTGTCTCCCAAGACAGTCGCACATGCCCCTTGAGATTCTGGCCAACTATAACTATCACCTCCACCCCCGGCATTCAGGTTGTCGCTCAGCACATATTGGGTCATCATTGCGCAGTCCGACACCCCCTGGACACCGTGCTCCTTGTCGGTCGCTCTTACTACCACAACTCGTAGTTCTCCTGTATCTCTTTTGATGAGATCTAAGTCCATCTCCTGCAGTCCCAGGAGCCGGGAGGCTAGTAGTGAGCAGCAACAGGAGGAGAAGGCGCTCTAGTATCAAAGTTTAAGTTTATGTCATGTTTTTCTTTGTGCTTCATGTTTGTGTGCATTTGCTTCATTGCGACGTACTGGTTGCACGTGTTTGTCTGTGTTTGCCTTGTTCCTTACAATGTAATTGACACTACACTATTTTTAGTATATTTTTTAGTTTGAATCCGAACCCTTGTTTCCCTCTCTTTTTTGTTTTGGCACGAAACCAGAACAAAAAGAAACATGGATTGATGATCATTAAATGGCATTCACAAACTAGAAAGACAGGTCGATCACAAACAAATACTAAAATCGCTAAAAAACATTAATACAATACATCCCTAGTTATTACACACCACACACTTGTTATTTCCGCCTGGCGAGCAAATCTTCGCATCAGAACAGAACTGCAGAAGGGGTTAGAGGCACTACTAACCATGGAATCAGGTATTCATTCGAAATTCATGCGTCTGGTTGCTCCTATG
>LR880967.1:836179435-836193919 GCA_904067115.1 Aegilops sharonensis
GAACATGTAATATCTCTACATATTTTTTTAATTGAGCAACAGTAGGAGCTTGTCCTGCTGTTTTAATCGTTAAAAAAAATGTATTTGTGTGCATGAGACACTTGCAACGTGACGATCCTTCACTGCCCTTCGTCAGCGCCCGCATTGTCATCACCATCATTGTGGGCCCCTACACGGTGACGAAAGACCACACCATCACCGACTGGGTGGCTGATGAATGCTAGGTCGCCGCCAACCACGCCTTGTTGGCCAACGCAAGACACAAGTCCGAGGAGATGTTAGCCGAGCTCGGCACCATCGATGCCTCGATGGCGGGGATGCCGCATGACACCCACAATGATGAGGCCTCTGGCTCCGACCTCATCTACATCTCCTCTCGTGACAAGGAGTAGAAGTTTAGCTAGATAGCTTCCAGTAGTAAGTCTAGTAGTGGTAGTAATCAAGTGTAAATCATGGGACAGGAACAAATGGATCATCTTTTTTTCCTCGAATATGCACGAGTGTGCCAGGAACGGATGTATATTATTATGTGCATACTCTACGGAAATTGAGTTCTGAGCACGAGAACAATGAATCAATTTATTTTGAAGTTCAAAAAAACGAATTTGTATGGCTTGGAAAATTTCAAAATTTTGTGTACATGCACATATAGCAGCGCATAACATGCCAAAATTTCACCGTGCTTGCATGTGAGAGATACAAAGAAGACACAAAATACATGCAAATTTGGGGCCATTTTTTTTCGTTTTTGGGGCCTAAATTTTGTCCTTTTTGTGCAGCGTACAATACAACGTATTTTTGAACGAACTTTCACACGTACTTAGACCACATGCATGCATATTCATGTAAAAAAATTAAATCTTTTTAAAATCTTATAAGCAGTTGTTTTGGGGGGGTTCAAAATAAAGTGCTCTGTTGCCCCCATGTTCTGAAAATCCGTTTTACATACTCTAGCCTTATAGCCCACTAGACCAAAATGCCTTGCACCTCAGCGCTCTTCATTTTATTAGATAGCAGATTGCACCTCATGTTTCAGTTATTGGGATCTTCCACACCACTTGGAGACATGTTTGTTGCACGTAATTATGTATATATCCAGAGGACAAGTATATCTCATGTGAGGAACGGAAATTAAAATGGATGGCTAAAGGATACATTGCTACAAAATGGGGAAATTTGTATCTAGAAGCAACGAGTTGTTTTAATGAACTTGTCAATAGAAGCATGATCCAACTAGTTGGTGTTGATGTTGACGATCATAGTTTTGAAAAATATTGTCGGTTTCATGATATGGTTCTTGATCTTATAATATCTTTGACAGATGAAGAGAATTTTGCCACTGTTTCAAATGGTGCAAGTAATTCTTTGCCCAGTAAGATCTGTCAACTGTCCCTGCGGTCTGGTGGGGTTGAACACAAGGGGGTAATCAATGCCATCACAAGAAGATAGTTATATGTTCGCTCATTGAATGTGTTTGGAGAAATAAAGCATATAGCCCCCACTTGTGGACCTCCAGTCTTTGCATGTGCTTGGTATATGTGGGGATTATTCATTGTGGGAAAAAATATAGGGAGTTTCTATGAAATGAGGTATTTGAGAATTGGCATTGAATGAATCGCAGAGCTTCCTGAAGATATTGGAAAGCTACAAAACTTGGAAACTCTCGATTTGCGGTGCACTGAAATTACGAAACTACCATCAACTATAGATCTGCTACAGAAACTGGTGTGCCTATAGCTCTTGTTCACCTCTAAGACTAGCCACAGTGGAGAGTAACATACACTAGTAACATACACATATCCCTAGACTATGTTACTATCTTCATAGTGGGTAGTAACATAAGTGTAGTGTCATGCAAACCTTCATTTATTAGGTTATAGACTCATATTGCATTGGGACTTGTGATGTTACAGTAACTAGCTCAGTTACTGAAACTATCTCTCTCCTCATTAACTTATTGCCACATAAGCAAGTTTGCTGAGTCGGAGTCGATGTTACTGCTGAAGTTACTCCCACTGTGGCTAGTCTAATTCACGTGAGTTCATTAATGTAACGCAACCGCAAATGTTGAGATATGTGTGGTGTCATGCAAGCCTTTATATATTAAGATGTGGACTCATTTTGTCTTGCGGTGCGTTATGTTATGGTAACATATTATGCTATCACAAACACCTCTCTCTTCATTACCTATCCACATAAGCAAATTTTCTTTGGGATATTATGTTAGTAGCTAATTTACCCCCACTATTACCAGCCTTAGGGAACATGATGTCACTGAAACCTTCCTCACCACTGGTATATGTTGTTTTCCACTCTTCCAAGCTATTCATACAGCAAAGTCAGAAATTTATTGGAACTGACTATTTATTGTCACGAGGTTAGGGAGTTGACCAAGTGGTGGTAGGTTCTTGCACTTAGGAAGAAACAAATTTATTGTCACGAGGTTACGGAGATACTTCCTAATATCCATAAGCCAATCAGAAAAGTTGACACTACTGTAACCAGTTAAATGCAAGGTCTTTACACTGTTTGGTGGCAGCAATTTTTCCAAAACCTCCTTGTCATCCACAAACCTCTCAGCAGCTCCAGTCCAGTGAAATTTTAGCTCTTAAATTTTTTGCTTCGCTATTAGTTTTATACTCTATGCCTCCTTGCAGACTTCACATTTTCAAGTCTATCTATCTCCAGCACATCATGATTTGTAGGCCGAAGTAGGTTTATATTGCTGGTACATTGATCATTGGAGACATGTACCACAAAGTGTGGCAAGAAGCATAGGGAATCACAAACCTTAACACCAATATTCTTACTAGAGCACAATTACCCATCAACATAACTCACATATCACATCATCATATCTCAAAACTATTGCTAAGAATCAAGTTTATTTTGTCCAATGATCTTCATGACATTTTCTTTTTCTTTATCCTTCTTGGATATCTATCACTTTGGGACTAACTTTTATGTGTTGCTTTTCATAAGCTCAAACAAATATAAGTGAAGATCATGAGCATAACAAATTTTCTTTTTCTCAAAATAATTTAAGTGAAGCAAGAGAGATTTTCTTCAAAATTTTAGTAACTCCCAAATAAATCTAAGTGAAGCAAGAGAGCATTTCTTCAAAAATAACAAAGAACACCATGCTCAAAAAGATATAAGTGAAGCACTAGAGCAAATCCTAGCTCATAAAAGATTTAAGTGAAGCATAAAGAGCAATTCTAAAAAGTCATGATATAATTTTGGCTCTATCAAATAGGTGTGTCCAGCAAGGGTTGATGACTTAAAACACAAAATAAAACAAGCAAAGACTCATATCATACAAGATGCTCCAAGCAAAACACATATCATGTGACGAATAAAAATACAGCCTCGAGTAAAATACCGATAGTTGTTGGAAGAAAGTGGGGATGCCACTCGGGGACATCCCCAAGCTTAGTTGGTTGCTCATTCTTGGATAATAGCTTGGGATGCCGGGGCATCCCCAAGCTTAGGCTCTTGCATCCTTCCTTCATCCATCGTAAGATAACCCAAAACTTGAAAACTTCAATCACACAAAACTCAACAAAATCTTTGTGAGATCCGTTAGTATAAGAAAGCAAACCACTACTATAAGTGCTGTATCAAACCAATTCATATTTTGTTTTGTATTATATCTACTGTATTCCAACTTTTCTATGGCAAAAATTCATCAAATAAAACCATAGAGCCATCAAAATAAGCACACAACACAAAGAAAACAGAATCTGTCAAAACAGAACAGTCTGTAGTAATCTGACTTTAGTGAATACTTTTGGAACTCCAAAAATTAAACCAAATTAGGACGACCAGGGTAATTCGTATATTAATCTTCTGCAAAAAGAATCAGAGCAAAATCTCTTTTCCATGATTTATGAAAATTATTTTCGTGAGCACAAAGTTTCTGTCTTTTTCAGCAAGATCAAACAACTATCACCCAAGAGGATCCTAAAGGCTTTACTTGGAGAAAACACTAACTAAAACACAAAAAGCACAATCATACCAGTAGCATAATTTTGTAAACACTCAATAACAGAAAGCAAAAAGCAAAAAAAAAAATATTCATTAGGTTGCCTCCCAACAAGCGCTATAGCTTAGGTTTACGCCCTTAGCTAGGCGTAAGGCAAGGATCTAAGTTTTGTCATCTTTGGTTCGAGATCCATAAGATGCCCTCATGATTGATTCATAAGGTGGCCTGATTTTTGTTCTAGGAAAGTGTTCCATACCTTTCCTCAAAGGAAATTGGAACTTAATATTTCCTTCTTTCATATCAATCACGACACTGATAGTGCGTAAAAACGGTCTACCAAGAATAATTGGACAAGACGGATTGCAATCAATATCAAGAACAATTAAATCTATGGGCACATAGTTCCTATTTGCAAGAATAATATCATCATTAATTCTGCCCATAGGCCTTTTAATAGTAGAATCCGCCAAGTGCAAATTCAAGGAACATTCTTCAAGATTGGTAAGAACAAGCACATCACATAAAGATTTCGGAATTGTAGAAACACTAGCACCCAAGTCACACAAAGCAAAACACTCATAATTTTTAATATTGACTTTGATAGTAGGTTCCCACTTGTCATGCAATTTTTTAGGAATTGATACTTCTAATTCCAATTTGTCTTCAAGAGCTTTCATCATAGCATCAACAATATGTTTAGTAAAAGCTTTGTTTTTTCATAAGCATGGGGTGAATTTAGCATGGATTGCAACAAAGAAATACAATCAATCAAAGAGCAACTATCATAATTAAAGTCTTTGTAATCCAAAATAGTGGGTGCATCACTAACTAAAGTTTTGACCTCTCCAAACCCACTTTTATCAATTTTCTCAACAAGATTTTCACCCTCCGAAATATTGGACGCCTTCTACCTAAAGTTGACTCTTCTCCAGTCGCTTTTTCATCATTCTTAACTTTACTAAACAAGGAATCAATATAAGAAACACCAATCATTTTAAGATCTTCATCATTTTTATCTTCTAACGAGATTGGTTTAGCAGCCATTTGATTTACCAAGGTAGTTTGTGCATCAGATATTTTTCTCAACAAACTTTCAGCAAAGGCATACTTAGATTGAAGATTGCAAAATTCTCTACTAATATCATCAAGTTGTTCTGTAATAGCATCTAGCACAACGGAGTGCTCCTTAAGTTCTTTAGTAAAATACTTATTATGCTCAAATTGTGTAGTCATATATTCCTTAGTACTTTTCTCAATTTCAAGCAAAATATTTGGGTAAGGGACATCATAATATTTTCTTTGAGGCATCATTACTACGCAAACAAGAACGCACACAAAAACAGATCCGGCAAGAAAACGGCGAACGGAGAAAGAGAGGTGAATAAAATGGCAAATTTTTGTGAAGCGGGGGAGAGGAAAACGAGAGGCAAATGGCAAATAATGTAAATTGCAAGAAGATGAGATTTGTGATTAGGAACTTGGTTACGTTGAAGATCCTCCTCGGCAACGGCGCCAGAAATTCTTCCTTGATGGTAGCTGGAACTACGTTGGTATTTCCCCGGAGAGGGAGGGATGATGTAGCACAGCGACAATAGATATTTCCCTCAGTTATGAAACCAAGGTATCAAACCAGTAGTAAGCAACACAACGTGAACAGCACCTGCACACAAACAACAACACCTCGCAACCCGACGTGTTAAAGGGGTTGTCAATCCCTTCAGGGGTACGGCGCCTCAAGATAGGCAAGCGGACATGAGGTAAATTGTAGTAGATTGATAGATCGAACGCCAAATAAAATAAATAAAGATAAAACGCAGCAAGGTATTTCTGTATTTTTTGGTTTAATAGATCTGAACAAAAATTCAAAGGAAAAGTAGATCGCAAGACAAATATATGAGAAAGAAGACCCGGGGCCCGTAGGTTTCACTAGTGGCTTCTCTCGAGAAAAATAGCAAACGGTGGATAAAAAAATTACTGTTGGGCAATTGATAGAACTTCAAATAATTATGTCGATATCCAGGCAATGATCATTACATAGGCATCACGTCCAAGATTAGTAGACCGACTCCTGCTTGCATCTACTACTATTACTCCACACATCAACCGCTATCCAACATGCATCTAGTGTATTAAGTTCATGGAAAAACGGAGTAATGCAATAAGAACGATGACATGATGTAGACAAGATCCGTTTATCTATATGGCGGTAGATATAGATCTCGTCTTTTTATCCTTAGTAGCAAGGATACATACGTGTCGGTTCCCTTTCTGTCATTGGGATCAAGCACAATAAGATCGAACCCACTACCGGGCACCTCTTCCCATTGCAAGATAAATAGATCAAGTTGGCCAAACAAAACCCAAATATCGGAGAAGAAATACGAGGCTATAAGAGATCATGCATCTAAGAGATCAAAGAAACTCAAATAACTTTCATGGATATAAAAATATATTACTGATCATAAACTCAAAGTTCATCAGATCCCAACAAAGACACCGCAAAAGAGTTACATCATATGGATCTCCAAGAGACCATTGTATTGATAATTCAGCGAGAGAGAGAAAGCCATATAGCTACTAACTACGGACCCGAAGGTCTACAAAGAACTACTCACGCATCATCGGAGAGGCACCAATGGAAGTGGTGAACCCCTCCGTGATGGTCTCTAGATTGGATCTGGTGGTTCTGGACTCTGCGGCGGCTGGATGAATATTTCGTCGACGCTTTTAGGGTTTCTGGAATATTGGGGTATTTATAGAGAAAAGAGGCGGTCCGGGGGGCACCTGAGGTGGGCACAACCCACCAGGGCGTGCCAGGGCCTCCTGGCACGCCCTGGTGGGTTTTCCCCTCCTCGGGACTCCGCCCAGGTGCAACCAGGGCCCATCTGCTTCCTTTTGGCCCATAAAAATCATCGTGGAGTTTCGTGGCATTTGGACTTCGTTTGATATTGATTTCCTGCGATGTAAAAAACATAGAAAAAACAGCAACTGGCACTTGGCACTATGTCAATAGGTTAGTACCAAAAAATGATATAAAATGACTATAAAATGATTATAAAACATCCAATATTGATAATAAAACATCATGGAACAATCAAAATTATAGATACGTTGGAGACGTATCAGGGACACAAGAGACTTGTTATTATTTTGTTGCAAGGTTGTTTGAGAGAGACCATATTCATCCTACGCCTCCCATGGATTGATAAACCTTAAGTCATCCACTTGAGGGAAAATTGCTACTGTCCTACAAAACTCTGCGCTTGGAGGCCCAACACGTGTCTACAAGAATAAAGTTGCGTAGTAGACATCACACCTTCCCTACCAATGTGAGTTTAATGATAATGGAATTGTATCTTCGTATGCTAAGGGTGTTTATAATTACTATGATGTTTAACAAATTGAAGAATTTGTTGCTTTTAAGGGTGCTTATGAAATTGCTTCTTTGATTGAAAAGTATGATGCTACTCTTTACAAATCTGAAAATTTTGCCATACTTGATTATTGTTATGATAATTATGCTTATAATGCCCATGTTAAACCATATATTGAGGACTCCTCCACTATCCAATAAGATACTAACATTTTATAGGAGTCTATGGAAGAAGAAATTGATGGAATTGTGATCTCATTGGATGAAAGAGATGATGAGGAGAGCGAAGAACAAAAGGAGGAAGAGCGGATTAGCTACCCGTTCCCACCTTTTAATGAGAGTAACCCTCCAACTCATACATTGTTTAATGTCCCTACGTCCTCACTGAAGGATGAATGCTATGCTAATTGCTATGATCCGTGATTCATTTGAAAAATCCCTTTTTTGATGAACTTGATAATTGCTATGCTTGTGGCCNTATCTTCGTATGCTAAGGGTGTTTATAATTACTATGATGTTTAACAAATTGAAGAATTTGTTGCTTTTAAGGGTGCTTATGAAATTGCTTCTTTGATTGAAAAGTATGATGCTACTCTTTACAAATCTGAAAATTTTGCCATACTTGATTATTGTTATGATAATTATGCTTATAATGCCCATGTTAAACCATATATTGAGGACTCCTCCACTATCCAATAAGATACTAACATTTTATAGGAGTCTATGGAAGAAGAAATTGATGGAATTGTGATCTCATTGGATGAAAGAGATGATGAGGAGAGCGAAGAACAAAAGGAGGAAGAGCGGATTAGCTACCCGTTCCCACCTTTTAATGAGAGTAACCCTCCAACTCATACATTGTTTAATGTCCCTACGTCCTCACTGAAGGATGAATGCTATGCTAATTGCTATGATCCGTGATTCATTTGAAAAATCCCTTTTTTGATGAACTTGATAATTGCTATGCTTGTGGCCAAGATGCCAATATGAATTATGCTTATGGAGATGAACTTGTTATAGTTCCTTATGTGAAGAATGGAATTGTTACTATTGCACCCACACATGATAGTCCTATTATCTTTTTGATTTCTCCAAACTATACTATATCGGAGAAGTTTGTTCTTATTAAGGATTATATTGATGGGTTGCCTTTTACCGTTGCACATGATAATTTTGATGAATGTTATATGCATGTGCTTGCTGCTCCTACTTGCAATTATTATGAGAGAGGAACTACATCTCCACCTCTCTATGTTTCCAACTCGATAAAATTGCAAGAAACTACTTTTGCTATGTATTGGCCTTTACTTGATGTGCATGAATTGTTCTTGTATGACATGCCAATGCATAGGAAGAGAGTTAGACTTCGTCATTGCATGATTTGTGTTGCTTTGTGCTCACTACTAAATGCCAAATCATTGTTAATTAAAATTGGCTTTGATATACCTTGGGATCCGGGTGGATCCATTACTTGAGCATTATATGCCTAGCTTAATAGCTTTAAAGAAAGCGCTGCCAGGGAGACAACCCGAAAGTTTTGGAGAGTCATTTCTTTCTGTTGAGTGCTTTTATAAAGTTTAAAAACAAAAAATATAGAGGGGAACTTAAAAAAAATTTCACAAAAGAGAAGCGATTGGAAGTTATGCATTGGAGAAGTGAGGGTCGACCTTGAACACTTGTGTTCTGCTCATGGAAACAATGTAGAATTTTTCATGAAGATTCTCACAAAAATAATTATCACCTTGTACAATTCCATTGTATTATAAAATAATGTGCCAATATTTGCCTTTAGGATGATTAGATTGCTTGTTTGGTTTGTGCGGTGCAAAAACAGAAACTTTGGTTGTAGTGCGTGATTTTACGTTTTTTACTGGAAAGTCAAACGCTTCTGAAAATTTTTGCACAGTACTTCTATACAAATTTTTTATTTTGTCCTAATTTTTCAGAATACTACAGACTGTCCTGTTTAAGACAGATTCTATTTTTGATGCATTGTTTTACTAGTTTTGATGAAACTATCGGTTTTATCGGTGGTATAAGCCATAGATAAGTTATAAAAAAGTAGCTACAATGCAAAAACAAAATATGGATGAGTTTGCAACAATACTTAAAGTGGTGATTTGTTTTATTATACTAACGGATCTCACGAGGGTTTTGTTAAGTTTTGTGTGGTTGGAGTTTTCAAGTTTTGGGTGAGATCGCGATGGATGAAGGAATAAGGAGTGGCAAGAGCCCAAGCTTGGGGATGCTCGAGGCACCCGCAAGGTAATATTCAAGGACTCCCAAGCAACTAAGCTTGGGGATGCCCCGGAAGGCATCCCCTCTTTCTTCTAACAATCATCGGTAATTTTACTTGGAGCTATATTTTTATTCGTCACATTATATGCGTAAATCTTGCAGCGTCGTGTGCTTTTTATTTTTCTTTTAATAATGCACCATGCTGGTATGAGATAGTCCTTGGTTGATTTATAAAATGCTCTTTGCACTTCACTTACACTAGTAGAAAAGGGGGCAATGGCCCAGGCCGGTTCAGCCCATTAGTCCCGGTTCTGCCATGAACCGGGACCAATGGCTGTATTTGTCCCGGTTCGTGAGCCCAGGGGGCCGGTCGGGCCACGTGGGCCATTGGTCCCGGTTCGTCCGGACCTTTTGGTCCCGGTTGGTGGGACGAACCGGGACCAATGGGCCTGGCTCCTGGCCCACCACTATTGGTCCCGGTTGGTGGATTGAACCGGGACCAAAGGCTTCCCTTTAGTCCCGGTTCATGCCACCAACCAGGACCAATGGTGGTGCCTATATATACCCCCTCGTGCAAGAGCAGAGCACACTGCTCTGTTTTTTCTAGCCGAGGGGGAGAGGGCTTGGTGGTGCTCTAGCTCACCTCCTATGCACACAAGGTGTTTGATGGAATGCCCGAGCCACACTACTTAAGGTTTCTCCTCTCCAAGCTCGACCGCCAAGCTCCATTTTCCTCAATATTTGTCTAGGTTTAGTGGTCCGTCACGCCCCGTCCCCGTCTTCACCGCCGCCGATCACCCGCGCCGATCTCATCGCCGGCACCACCGTGGTGAGCCTCTAGTTCTTATCTTATTTCTGAAAGGAAAAAATATTCTTATTAGATAGATACTTGTATTATTTTCTTACTTTTTTTATTGCATCTTATATAGTGCGATGGTTTTGGTATCCGCCCCCGTCGTCCCTCGTCCTGTCTATGATTCGGATGTGGTATATATTATCTTTTCATAACTATTGGTTCATTTATTGTTTATGAAAATTATGCCGACCAACGTGACATAGATTTTATTTATCTAGGAGGTTGTTGAACCGGAAATTCCAACCGACCCTATTGTCGAGAGGTTAAATTTAGTTGAATAAGAAAACAATTTCTTGAAGGAAAAAGTAAAAAAACTTGAGGAGGAGAAGATGACATTGGAGTTGCATGTTGCGGATGTCGTCGATGATCACAAGATCAAGATGGATGCAATGCGCTTGAAGATTAGAAAGATTAGAAAATATGCCATTCATACCGAGGCTTGGTATCATTATGCCGTTGGATCAGTTGTTACCTTGGTTGCGATTATGATCGCATTTGTTTTCGCATTGAAATGTTTTACATAGTTTCAATGTATGGTTTAATTAATTTAGATGCTCTGCAGAGCTTTATGTTGTTAGATGAGAACTATGTATGTACTTTGGTTTTTATGTGATGATGAACTTCTATTAATTTGGTCACTTAATTATCTATTCATGATGTTCTTTAATGATTTTTGACACACTTAATTATATATAATGCACGCAGATGAACCGGCAATGGATGTACGGTGACAGACACACCTCCGAGTACACTAAGGGCGTGCATGATTTTCTCGAAGTGGCTGAGGCAAACAAGCAGAATGGTTTTATGTGTTGTCCATGCCCTATATGTGGGAATACGAAGTCTTACTCTGACCGGAAAATCCTTCACACCCACCTACTTTACAAGGGTTTCATGCCACACTATAATGTTTGGACGAGGCACGGAGAAATAGGGATTATGATGGAAGACGGCGAAGAAGAAGAGTACGATGACAACTATGTGCCCCCTGAATACGGTGATGCTACTGAACATCAATAGGAACCAGACGATGTGCACGATGGTGCTGCAACGGGTGAAGCTGCTGAAGATCAAGAGCAACCAGACGATGTGCCCGATGATGATGATCTCTGCCGGGTCATTGTCGATGCAAGGACACAATGCGAAAGTCAAAAGGAGAAGCTGAAGTTCAATCGCATGTTAGAGGATCACAAAAAAGGGTTGTACCCCAATTGCGAAGATGGCAACACAAAGCTCGGTACCGTACTGGAATTGCTACAGTGGAAGGCAGAGAATGCTGTGCATGATAAAGGATTTGAGAAGCTACTGAAAATAATGAAGAAGAAGCTTCCAAAGGATAATGAATTGCCCGACAGTACATACGTAGCAAAGAAGGTCGTATGCCCTCTAGGAGTGGAGGTGGAGAAGATACATGCATGCCCTAATGACTGCATCCTCTACCGCGATGCATACAAGGATTTGAACGCATGCCCGGTATGCGGTGCATTGCGGTATAAGATCAGACGAGATGACCCTGGTGATGTTGACGGCGAGTCTCCCAGGAAGAGGGTTCCTGCGAAGGTGATGTGGTATGCTCCTATAATACCACGGTTGAAACGTCTGTTCAGAAATGGAGAGCATGCCAAGTTGATGCGATGGCACAGTGAGGACCGTAAGAAAGACAGGAAGTTGAGAGCACCCGCTGAAGGGTCGCAGTGGAGAAAAATCGAGAGAAAGTACTGGGATGAGTTTGCAAAGGACCCAAGGAACGTATGGTTTGCTTTAAGCGCGGATGGCATTAATCCTTTCGGGGAGCAGAGCAGCAATCACAGCACCTGGCCCATGACTCTATGTATGTATAACCTTCCTCCTTGGATGTGCATGAAGCGGAAGTTCATTATGATGCCAGTTCTCATCCAAGGCCCTAAGCAACCCGGCAACGACATTGATGTGTACCTAAGGCCATTAGTTGAAGAACTTTTACAGCTGTGGTATGGAAACGGTGTACTTACATGGGATGAGCACAAAAAGGAGGAATTTGACCTAAAGGCGTTGTTGTTCGTGACCATCAACGATAGGCCCGCTCTCAGTAACCTTTCAGGACAGACAAACAAGGGATACCACGCATGCACGCACTGTTTACTTGACACCGATAGTATATACCTGGGAAGCTGCAGGAAGAATGTGTACCTGGGCCATCGTCGATTTCTTCCGACCAACCATCAATGTCCAAAGAAAGGCAAGCATTTCAAAGGCGAGGCAGATCACCGGAAGAAGCCCGCCATGCGTACCGGTGATCACGTACTTGCTATGGTCAATGATTTACACGTAATTTTTGGAAAGGGTCCCGGCGGACTAGCTGTTCCGAATGACGCTGAGAATCACGCACCCATGTGGAAGAAGAAATCTATATTTTGGGACCTACCCTACTGGAAAGACCTAGAGGTCCGCTCTTCGATCGACGTGATGCATGTGACGAAGAACCTTTCCGTGAACCTGCTAGGCTTCTTGGGCGTGTATGGGAAGACAAAAGATACACCTGAGGCACGGGTGGACCTGCAACGCTTGCACGAAAAAGAGGGCATGCCTCCGAAGCAGTATGAAGGTCCTGCCAGCTACGCTCTTACGAAATAAGAGAAAGAAATCTTCTTTGAATGCCTGCTCAGTATGAAGGTCCCGACTGGCTTCTCGTCGAATATAAAGGGAATAATAAATATGCCAGAGAAAAAGTTCCAGAACCTAAAGTCTCATGACTGCCACGTGATTATGACGCAACTGCTTCCGGTTGCATTGAGGGGGCTTCTACCGGAAAACATCCGATTAGCCATTGTGAAGCTATGTGCATTCCTCAATGCAATATCTCAGAAGGTGATCGATCCAGAAATCGTACCAACGCTAAGGAGTGATGTGGCGCAATGTCTTGTCAGTTTCGAGCTGGTGTTCCCACCATCCTTCTTCAATATCATGACGCATGTCCTAGTTCATCTAGTCGACGAGATTGTCATTCTGGGCCCGTATTTCTACACAATATGTACCCCTTTGAGAGGTTCATGGGAGTCCTAAAGAAATATGTTCGTAACCGCGCTAGGCCAGAAGGAAGCATGTGACGCCCCCGATTCAATCGTACACTAATCATGCACGCAAATGTGTACGATCAACTTCAGGGACTCACGGGAAGATATCACAACACAACTCTACAAATAAAATAAGTCATACAAGCATCATAATACAAGCCAGGGGCCTCGAGGGCTCGAATACAAGTGCTCGATCTGTAACATCCCAAATTTCCTATTTGGAATGTTTTACAATTATAGCTAAGCATCCTATGCATCCTGTTTGAATTTGAATGCCATTTGAAGTTTTCAGGGAATTTTGAGTTTTGAATTTGAATTTCAAACTTTGGCATGTGGGAATCATTTCAAAAAAAACTAAGCCTGATAAATACTTGATCAAAAGTATGAGAGGAGCAAACATGACACTCCAAAAATATCAGAGGAAACAATGCCAAAAGATTTGGATTCAAATCTGAATTTTATTTGAATTTGAAAAAAATGGATTTTTATAAAGTTTGGATTTTGCCTTTGGAAAAATGTTCAAATGAAAGGGAATATTCCCCTGATCATTTTGGTATATATATACCCTATATAAAATATTTATAGATATTGTTTTATTTCTGTTTTTGTTTTATTTAAAAAAAATAAAGTTTTAAAAAAAGAAAAACCCCCCTCGGGCGCCAGCTAGGCCACCCCAGGCCCAGCCAGCGCCGCAGCCCCGCGCCTGGCCCAAGCCAGCCGGCCCACCTGGCCAACAGGCCAGCCCAGCGCCCGACCGGCCTCGCCCCTCGCCCGAATTCCCTAGGCCTCGGCCACCCGCTCGCCTCGCCTCTCCCTCTCTCTCTCTGACCCGTGGGCCCCGCCCCATCTTCTCCCCCCCTCGCCCACGCAACGCAGCTCGCCGGAGATCGCCGGATCCCGAAGGATCCGGGATCCCCGATCGCCCCCGATCGACCCCCGAAGACGCCCGAGGCCCTGGCTATAAAAGCCGAGCCCCTCC
>LR880967.1:836230046-836243115 GCA_904067115.1 Aegilops sharonensis
CAAGCTATACGTCGAAGTCCACGCGGAACTATTAGCGAGACTGACTGTAGGACCTTGAAGTATGTCTAGAGGGGGGTGATTAGACTACTTGACCAATTAAAAACTTAACCTTTTCCCAGTTTTAGAGTTTGGCAGATTTTAGCTATCTTAGGACAAGTCAAGCAATCATCACACAATTCAAGCAAGCATGCAAAGAGTATATAGGCAGCGGAAATTAAAGCATGCAACTTGCAAGAAAGTAAAGGGAAGGGTTTGGAGGATTCAAACGCAATTGGAGACACGGATGTTTTTGTCGTGGTTCCGATAGGTGGTGCTATCGTACATCCACGTTGATGGAGACTTCAACCCACGAAGGGTAATGGTTGCATGAGTCCACGGAGGGCTCCACCCACGAACGGTCCATGAAGAAGCAACCTTGTCTATCCCACCATGGCCGTCGCCCACGAAGGACTTGCCTCACTAGCGGTAGATCTTCACGAAGTAGGCAATCTCCTTGCCCTTACAAACTCCTTGGTTCAACTCCACAATCTTGTCGGAGGCTCCCAAGTGACACCTAGCCAATCTAGGAGACACCACTCTCCAAGAAGTAACAAATGTTGTGTTGATGATGAACTCCTTGCTCTTGTGCTTCAAATGATAGTCTCCCCAACACTCAACTCTCTCTCATAGGTTCTGGATCTGGTGGAAAGAAGATTTGAGTGGAAAGCAACTTGGGAAGGCTAGAGATCAAGATTCATATGGTAGGAATGGAATATCTTGGCCTCAACACATGAGTAGGTGGTTCTCTCTCAGAAATAGTATGCTGGAAGTGTAGGCTTGTTCTGATGGCTCTCTCCACGAATGAAGAGGAGGTGGAGGGGTATATATAGCCTCCACACAAAATCTAACCGTTACACACAATTTACCAAACTCGGTGGGACCGATTCAACAGACTCGGTCATACCGATTCAGTAAACCTAGTGACTGTTAGGATTTTCGGTGGGACTGACATGCATCTCGGTAGGACCGATTTGGTTAGGGTTAGGGCATAACGTAATCTCGGTAAGACCGATTACACAAACTCGGTGAGACCGATTTTGGTAATTAGCTAACCAGAGAGTTGGTCAGGTAAACTCGGTGGGACCGATTTGCTCTTTTCGGTGAGACCGAAATGTTACAAAAGGGAAACATAGAGTTTACATTGCAATCTCGGTGGGACCGATCGCTCACTTCGGTTAGACCGAAACGTTACAAAGGGAAACAGAGAGATTACAATCCCATCTCGGTGAGACTGAGATCCCTATCAGTAGAACCGATTTGCCTAGGGTTTGTGGCAGTGGCTATGACTTTTGAAATCGGTGGCGCCGGATAGGAAGAATCGGTGTGACCGATTTTGGCTTTATGTTTAGGTCATTTGTGGATGTGAGAAAGTAGCTGAGGGTTTTGGAGCATATCACTAAGCACATGAAGCAAGAGGCTCATTAAGTAACACCTCATCCCTCCTTGATAGTATTGGCTTTTCCTATAGACTCAATGTGATCTTGGATCACTAAAATATAAAATGAAGAGTCTTGAGCTTTTGAGCTTGAGCCAATCCTTTGTCAATAGTATTTTGAGGGATCCACTTTCATCATCCATGCCATGCCATTCATTGAGCTTTCCCGAAATAATAGTATTGGAATAACATTAGCTCAATGAGCTATATGTTGTTATGAATTACCAAAACCACCTAGGGATAGTTGCACTTTCAGTCTCCTCCTTTTTGGTAATTGATGACAACATATAGATCAAAGCTTCGACAAATGATAATAAGATTAAAAACATCGTCGCTTTGAGAAGTATGTGATAAGTAAGAGCTCCCCCTAAATTTGTGCATATATTAAGATTTGCTTTGGAATGCAAATGCACAAGAAATTAGGCTCATGGGTTACTCTTCCATGTCACATACATCTTGGTGGAGCGTTCAAAATAATAACGATTGAATACATGCACTCATCACCAAGCAAAGTGAATGATCACATGGGATAGATAAGATAATATCATCAAACATGCATAAGTGTAGCTTATGATCAAACACATGATCATCAATGTCTCACAAGAATAGCATAGTATCTCAAGCAATCAAAAGCAAACAAGTTTAAAACCACCAAAGCAAGAGAGAATAAAAGCAACACTCTCTCTCTCTCTCTCTCTCTCTCGGCCTATGATCTACACATTTTTCTCCCCCTTTGGCAACAAGTTACCAAAAAGTTCCTAGAAAATGCATAGTGCTAGATCGACTCTCAGGCTTGATCTTCAGGTGGTGGTGGAGTCCGGATAACTCCAAGAATGAAGGCTTCAGTTGAAGTAGATGGAGCTGGGGTTGATGCCGAAGCTGGTTGCACTGGAGCTGTAGGAGTTGTAGCTGGTGCAGATGATGTTGCTCTAGTGTCTGTCACAGGCACTGTAGCTGACCTCTGGGCTCTAGGCACTCTGGAAAACACATTAGTGGTAGTATTGCCCTGCCTCTCCTGCATGTCA
Source organism: Aegilops sharonensis (assembly GCA_904067115.1). Lineage (NCBI taxonomy): Eukaryota > Viridiplantae > Streptophyta > Magnoliopsida > Poales > Poaceae > Aegilops > Aegilops sharonensis. The sequence continues at coordinate 836,232,546 of LR880967.1, forward strand.
TCCTGCAGCTGCTCCACAGCTGACTGAATCTCAGTTACTTTGACATCTAGGTCATGGAATTTGAGTTCCATGATTCTCTCTAAGCTCTCCTGATTCTGAGTGAGGGTGGCCAATCCTTTCTCAATCCTCAGTGTTGATGCTATCAAGTAACTCAGCTGCTCCTGCTTGTTCTTCAATAAATACTCAGATGCCTCCTCTTGAGTTGGCATCTTGGCAGCCTTCTCCTTCCTTGCCTTCTCCTTCTTCTCTTGAGCTTGAACTGATGATGGATCATTCTCATTCATGACAACCTGATTGTCCTCAAAGTCTGGATAGAGAGGAAAATGTTCCTTATCCAATAGATACTTGCCCGTGCCCATCTTTGATTTAATCAACTCCTGGATCTGAGGGGCATATCCACAACTCCTTTTCTGATCTGCTGCAGTCCTCTTAATGGTTTCAACCATAAGGCTCATGACTTTGAATTTCTGTGGCACATCAAACAAATGCAACATGTTGATTGCATGCCCTCTAATCATGTTGTGGTCACCAGACTTAGGCAATAGAGTGTGCCTTAGGATGCAGTTAATAGTTGGCAGCCCTGACAGAAGGAAGTGGACTGATCCAAACTTATGTGTCTCAACAGCTTTGTCTGGGATCTCCTTGTACATGTGTGCCATGGTGTTGTGGTCCATCTTCTTCTTGGCATAAACATCCAAGTCATCTTCATTCTCATTTGGGGCATTTATTAGTTTTGCCCATTCCTCAACAGTGGACTGGTACTTTGTACCTTCAGACATCCAAACTATCCTGCCATCTGAATAGAAGTGTGCTGTGGAGTAGAATTGCATGATAAGTTCATCATTCCAGTTGGTGAGCTTTTGCCCAACAAAATCAGCAACTCCACAAGCAACAAAACTGTCTTGCACTCCAGGATAGTGCTCTTCATTCTCCTTCATGTAGGTCCAGTCAACCCACCTCATGTCACAAACGATAGGCTTCTTGTCCAACAAGATGGTCTCATAAAAGTCCTGCTGTTCCTTTGTATGGAACCTGTAGTCAACAGCAGTCCTTCTTCTTGTGGCATATGGATCTGACATCCTCCATAGCCTCAACCCATGATCTCTTCTGATCTTCATGTCCTCAGCCACAGGATGAGCATCGTTGTGGTCTGGGATCTTGGGCTTAAGCTTTCTTAGAACTTGTCCTTCTTCATCATCCTCCTCAGCAACCTCAGGCACTGGGGCGTTGTTCTTCTCAGCAGCTGGAATACTCCTGGTATTCCTCTTTGGTGCAGACTTGGCCTTGGGGGCAGCTTTGGGTGCTTCCTTGGGCTTAGATGTGGCAGCCCCAGATCTAATAGCATCACCCATAAGCTTTGGTGCCTTGGGTGCTGGTGCAACAATCTCTTCTTCCTCCTCTTCCATCATGGAAGGTCTCCCAATAACTCTGACTGTGGTCTTCTTGACCCTTTCTTTCCTTTTCTTTCCTTCTGCAACAACTGGCTCTTTGGGTTCTGTCTTTTCAGGTATTTGAGTTGATGCTCTGACCTTTGGCATAGGCTGTCTTCCTGCTGGCCTTTTGATTTTCAAGCCAGGTTTTGTGCTATGTGCTGAGCCATACTCCTTCTTGAGCACTACTTTCTTGGAAGTAGCTTCATCTTCTTCTGCTACATAATCCTCATCTTCAGAATCTGAGGTTCTCTTCTTCCTTTGTCTGGTGGCAGCTTTAGGCAAATTGCTTGGGGTGCTCCTGCTGCCATCATCTGAAGAGCTGGAGGGACTAGTGCCCTCACTCATGTGCACCTGCTCTTCTGGCCTGTTCTGACTGTCACTTTGGTCTGACATGCTGCAAACACTGACTGCTGACCCTGTGAAGAGTTATAGATGAGGTAGAGTGGATGAGCATCACAAAATGCAGAGATTTTTGCAAAAGAATGACTTAAAAATTCAGTTTTAGTTTTCCACAGAAAGCATTTCGGATCAATCGATTTTCAAACTCGGTGATACCGAAGCTGTTTTGGAACCTAAACTGATGAACTTGGTTGGACCGAGTCATAGTTCGGTGGCACCGAGACAGCTAGGGTTTCACAGAGTCCTAAAATCGGTCTCACCAATTAGCAATTCTCGGTCAGACCGACAGTTACTAGTGCAATGGCATAAGCCAAATCGGTGGGACCGAGTTTTTCAACTCGGTGGGTCCGAGATGGTTTCGGCGGAAACCTAACCCTAAATTTTCAAATCTCATCTAATCTAAGGATTGCATTGACTGGATATGAGTGTTTCAATCGTGGCAAGAATCAATACGAACACAATCACTCTATGTCTATGGATATTCTTGTTTGTTCCTTGTGGGACTAACCCATGTAGGTAAGTTGAAAGTGCAACTCACTCCAAAGGATTGCTCCAAATGATCTACACCAACATTGAGCATCCACATCTTCAACACCTACATGAAGTCATCATCGACAAAACCCAAGGTTAGTTCATCCCTCTAAGGGAGGATCTCACATCTAGGGGGAGCTTAACTCTAAGAATTGAGTCAAAGCAACTCTAATGGTGTGAACACATCAATGCATTATGTAAAAGTGGTAACCCCACTTGAGATTAAACGATGAGTATGACCTATGATCAAATGTTTATCCTTTGACTCCTAAGTCAATATACTCATATATAGATGACCTAGTCATCGCCAATTGTTTGATAGATGCTAGAATTGGTTGTGCATGCTTTGCCTCATATTTCATTTGTCATCTTATTGTGTGAGCATGTTGGTGCATATTTTACTCATTCAAGGACATCCACTTGTTGTTTTGATTGTTTGGTTCCTTTTTCTTTTTTGCCAAGTGGATGGACAAGAATGCCTAAGAACCTTCTCTAGCTATCTATGTTGTTCTTGTCTCAAACTCTATTCATGCTACATCACAAAATTTGATCAAGTCAGATTCGAACCACTCTGTGTGAGGAGCACTCGGAGTCCCCGATTCGTCATAGACTTAAACTTCCAAAACTTCTTTGTGATTCTCGGTCTGACCGATTCCTCCATTTCGGTCCTACCGAGATCATTAAGTCGATCTATGTTTTCGATCTCGATGCAACCGATTTCAACTCTTCGATCACACCGAGTTGCAATAACTATACACAGTTTTGCATCTCGGTGCCACCGAGTTGTTCCACTCGGTCACACCGACAGGGTCGGGCTATAAATAGACACGGGCAAAAATTTGGAAATTTCTCCGAACCCCTTCGCCCGCGCAATAGCTCGCTCTGCCTCCAAGGTCTCCGGATTGTCTCCTCGTCACCAGCCGCCTCCCGTCGCTGGTCTCCGCTGCCGTCAACGGAATTCAACCCCGCCGTTGCCGCCGTAGCGAGTTCAACGCCGAGCTAGGGTATGGACTCGATCACTGTGCTATCCTCGTCCGATTCCTAGCACATGCACACACAAAATGATGTCCATGAAAACATTAGGTTACCTTGTCCCTTGCCTTACCAACATGAGGGTTTGTGACTCCTTGAACTAGTGCAAGATATGGAAGTTGATTGCACTTGTCCTTGCCATAATGATATGAGTGAAGAATGTTGGCGGAGTCACCCTCAAGAGCTCTCTAGTTCTTCTTATTTGGGATCCACATCATCTTGATGGGAATCCTTGGAGTTGTAGTTGTACTTGATGAAGTAGAACTTGACGTAGTCTTGGGAACCCACTTGAACGAGGCCTTAGGTGCTTCTTCAAATGCATCAATCTCTTCTTGAAGCTTGTCCTTGCCTTTGTTCTTGTGGTCTTGTGGTGGAAGATCATCTTGTGCTTGTGTTCCCTTGAAGGAGTAGGGTCATACTTCACTTGTTGAGGAACAAACTTCGTCTTGTGGTATTGATCTTCTTCCCACTCAACTCCATTGGCATTGAACTTTCGTTCAAAACCAACACCTTGATTCTTCCGGTGCCTTCCTTGCTTGCGTACAATTTCCTCGAATTGCTTACTCCCGACAAGGCTCTTGTAAACACCTTTCTCTATAATTCCCTTCAATAAGCTATTTTCTTGCTCAAGTGTAACTTGGCTAAGAGAATCATTAGTGGAATCAAGAGAACTACTAGAAGCAACAATATTGGATTTGACATTATTATTGTTACTACTAGAGGAAGAATCTTTCTTGTACTTGTTACTATACTTGACTTGAGGCATGTAAGTAGATAGGAGCAAACGCTTGGCAATGTAAGAAGAACTTTTCTTGCGAAGATCATCATTGATTGCCTTTAAGAACTCATGCTCTTGCTCAAGATTGAGCTTTTCAAAGCGTAACTTCTCATGAGCCCTTAAAAGTTCTCGATGATCTTCGAAGATAGTTTCATGAGCCAACTTAAGAGTGTTTAGTTCTTTAGTTAGAAGCTCAATCTTCTCCTTATCATTGTCATTCATTTTATCTTGATTAGCATGATTAATTGACGTTTCATCATAGTATTCATCACTAGAGTTGTCAACAAGTAAATCATCATCCCCTATCAAGTCATCTTCATCAACATCAAAATCAACATACTCGGGGTGTGTTACCTTAGGACCTTTGGCCATGAAGCATCTACCAATTCCTTCATTTGGTGACTCAAATATGTCGTAGGAGTTAGTTGACACAAGTGCTAGACCGGCAACACCTTCATCTTGAGTGTATTTGGAGTCGGAGTGATAGCTTCTCTCGGAGTGATGGTCGGAGTCAGAGCCGGATACCCATTCACCAACATGAGCTTGATGTCTTCGTTTTGTGTAGCTCCTTGATGACTTGTCCTTCCTTTCCGAATCCTTGCTTCTCCTGAGGATCTTCGTTCATAACGATCATCTCTACTCCTCCTCTCTCTTAGCGGTGATTCTTCTCTTTTGCTTCTTCTTTTTGGAGAATCTTCTCTTCTTTTGTAGGGTGCCGTACACTCATTGGAATAGTGTCCGGGTCTCCCACAATTGTTGCAATTGCGCTCTAGACTAGAAGATCTTTTGTCATGGTAAGACCTTGACTTGGAGCTTCTTTCTTTGCTTCTACTCTTGTAGAATTTGTTGAAGTTCTTCACCATTAAGCTCAATTCTTCATTGAAGGTTTGTTTCTCACTTGATGATGTGGGGGCTTCACTTGAGGCTTTGTAAGCACCACTTGACTTGTTGTGAAGTTCCTCCTTATCCTTAAGTGACATCTCATGAGCAACAATTCTTCCAATGACTTCCCTTGGCTTGAGATCTTTGTAGTTTGGCATCATTTGGATCAATGTGCACACGGTATCATACTTTCCATCCAATGCTCTTAGGATCTTCTTGATGATGAACTTGTCGGTCATCTCTTCACTCCCTAAGCCGGCAATCTCATTTGTGATAAGAGCAAGCCTAGAGTACATTTCAGCGACACCTTCACCATCCTTCATTTTGAACTTGTCAAGCTGACTTTGGAGCACATCCAACTTGGATTCCTTGACGGATTCGGTACCTTCATGCATATCAATCAAAGTGTCCCAAATTTCCTTTGCATTCTCAAGACGGCTGATTTTGTTGAATTCTTCGAGGCACAATCCGTTGAAGAGGATATCACAAGTTTGAGCGTTGTATTGCAGCATCTTCAACTCTTCCGCGTTAGCTTCACGGTTCGGTTCTCTCCCATCGAAGAATTCACCTTGCAAACCAATACACACAATATCCCAAACGGCGGGGTTATGTCCGAGAATATGCATTTTCATCTTATGCTTCCAACTAGCAAAATTAGTACCATCAAAGTAAGGACCTCTACGGTGATAATTTCCCTCGCTAGACGCCATACTCTCCAAGGTTGTGAAACCAAGGCTATGACCACCAAAAGCTATGGAAATCAAAGCAAATGGAGACCAAAGCTCTGATACCTCTTGTAGGACCTTGGAGTATGTCTAGAGGGGGGGTGACTAGACTACTTGACCAATTAAAAACTTAACCTTTTCCCAGTTTTAGAGTTTGGCAGATTTTAGCTATCTTAGGACAAGTCAAGCAATCATCACACAATTCAAGCAAGCATGCAAAGAGTATATAGGCAGCGGAAATTAAAGCATGCAACTTGCAAGAAAGTAAAGGGAAGGGTTTGGAGGATTCAAACGCAATTGGAGACACGGATGTTTTTGTCGTGGTTACGATAGGTGGTGCTATCGTACATCCATGTTGATGGAGACTTCAACCCACGAAGGGTAACGGTTGCGCGAGTCCACGGAGGGCTCCACCCACGAAGGGTCCATGAAGAAGCAACCTTGTCTATCCCACCATGGCCGTCGCCCACGAAGGACTTGCCTCACTAGCGGTAGATCTTCACGAAGTAGGCGATCTCCTTGCCCTTACAAACTCCTTGGTTCAACTCCACAATCTTGTCGGAGGCTCCCAAGTGACACCTAGCCAATCTAGGAGACACCACTCTCCTAGAAGTAACAAATGGTGTGTTGATGATGAACTCCTTGCTCTTGTGCTTCAAATGATAGTCTCCCCAACACTCAACTCTCTCTCATAGGTTTTGGGTCTGGTGGAAAGAAGATTTGAGTGGAAAGCAACTTGGGAAGGCTAGAGATCAAGATTCATATGGTAGGAATGGAATATCTTGGCCTCAACACATGAGTAGGTGGTTCTCTCTTAGAAATAGTATGCTGGAAGTGTAGGCTTGTTCTGATGGCTCTCTCCACGAATGAAGAGGAGGTGGATGGGTATATATAGCCTCCACATAAAATCTAACCGTTACACACAATTTACCGAACTCGGTGGGACCGATTCAACAGACTCGGTCAGACCGATTTAGTAAACCTAGTGACCGTTAGGATTTTCGGTGGGACTGACATGCATCTCGGTAGGACCGATTTGGTTAGGGTTAGGGCATAACGTAATCTCGGTAAGACCGATTACACAAACTCGGTGAGACCGATTTTGGTAATTAGCTAACCAGAGAGTTGGTCAGGTAAACTCGGTGGGACCGATTTGCTCTTTTCGGTGAGACCGAAATGTTACAAAAGGGAAACAGAGAGTTTACATTGCAATCTCGGTGGGACCGATCGCTCACTTCGGTTAGACCGAAACGTTATAAAGGGAAACAGAGAGATTACAATCCCATCTCGGTGAGACCGAGATCCCTATCGGTAGAACCGATTTGCCTAGGGTTTGTGGCAGTGGCTATGACTTTTGAAATCGGTGGCGCCGGATAGGAAGAATCGGTGTGACCGATTTTGGCTTTATGTTTAGGTCATTTGTGGATGTGAGAAAGTAGCTGAGGGTTTTGGAGCATATCACTAAGCACATGAAGCAAGAGGCTCATTAAGTAACACCTCATCCCTCCTTGATAGTATTGGATTTTCTTATAGACTCAATGTGATCTTGGATCACTAAAATATAAAATGAAGAGTCTTGAGCTTTTGAGCTTGAGCCAATCCTTTGTCAATAGTATTTTGAGGGATCCACTTTCATCATCCATGCCATGCCATTCATTGAGCTTTCCTGAAATAATAGTCTTGGAATAGCATTAGCTCAATGAGCTATATGTTGTTATGAATTACCAAAACCACCTAGGGATAGTTGCACTTTCAACCCTACCGCCAGAGGATGATTCGGAGAAGCCAGTTATAGAGCCATTAATCAAGTCTTTTGCTCTTAAGAAGATGGCAGACCTGTTCAGGAATTGGAAGAAAGACCTGAATAAGTTTGTCGATAAAAAAGAGACACCAGAATTCTAGGGCAAATATGAGAAGATCAGAGATGACTGGCCCACATTTGTGGCCCACAAGACATCGGAAAAGAGTAAAAAGATGTCGGCGACAAACAAGCAAAATGCTGCGAAGAAGAAGCTTCACCATCGCACGGGGTCAGGTGGCTACCTCATAGCCCGGCCTAAGTGGGCCAAGGTTGAGAATGATCTGCTTGATAAAGGGATCGAACCAGAGACAATGAACTGGCCAGACCGTTGCCGGACTTGGTTCTTCGGGGCTGGCGGAACCTTGGACCCTGTATCAGGGAAGTGCATTTGGACGGACGATCAATTGGACATACCGGTCAAGAGGCTTCAGCAATATATCGAAGCAGCGCATCAAGGGACGTTCGTTCCAGACAGGGAGAAGGACGAGCTCACAATGGCCCTCGGGAATCCTGAGCACCCTGGACGGACACGAGGCACGCCAGGCTCCGTTTCGTGGAAGGCTGGGTTTCTGGACGCAGGGGGTTACAAAACCCAGGAGAGGAGGAAGAAACTGGAGCAGAGCCAACTGCAGGCGCTGCATGAAAGGGTAATGGGGCTAGAGGAACGAGAAGCAGAACGGAGCAAACGACCTGCCGAAGCTTCCCCCGAAGCTACCCGGCCATCTCAGCGGAGAAGCAGCGTGGCTTCCATCGAGCTGCTTTAGCCGGAGCATGCCTTGACGGCTCCTGCCAGCTATCCCGTGGATGCTATCACGGAGTCTCAAAATTGCCACCTTATGGCGGAATGGAGCAATTTGAAGGTCAAGGCGGCTGTTGGCTCTGTTTATCCTACTAAACCCGACTCAACTTTTCACTGCCGGCCAATTCCAGAAGGATATGCTAAGGTGATGGTGGATGAAATAACGGAGGGATTTGAGGACCTCCGGCTTGACCACCCTACCGGTGAAGGGGAGACTCGGCTGGGTTCTGCTCTGAAGACTCCATGCCTATGGCGGAAGGATCTCATCAACCTTCCGAACTATACGCCTCCGCCTCCTCCTCCTCCTCCGGCGAGTCAGGGCACTCCGCCTCCTCCTCCGGCGAGTGACGATCAGGGCACTCGGCCGGCTCCTTCTCCGGCGCGTGGCGGCACTCCGCCTCCTTCTCCGCCTGCGCCGGCTCGCCCGAGCACCCAGCCTCCTCCTTCTCCGCCTCGTCAGCAAGGGAGGAAGACACCCGCCACCGCTCCGGCTGCTCCGGCGCATCGTAGTCCTCCTCCGCCTCGTAAGCAAGGAAAGAAGACATCCGCTCTGTCTGCTCTGCCGGCGTCTAGCAGTACAACCAAAGGCGGGAGGAGATACAGATTCGGTCCTTCTCTGAAGACTCCAGAGAAGTTACCGTACGAGAGGACCGAGGAGGAAAACGCGAACTCGCGTGGACCGAAGTGAAGGACTTCTTTGAAGGGTTGAAAGCAAAGAGACATCCACCTCCGGAGGAGAAGGTAGATCCGGTGAAAGCGAAGCGCACTCTGGCTGCCCTGAGAAAACCACCCAAATCTCTGCCAAAAGGCAACTATGAGCGCATTATTGGAAAGGCATTTGCCGAAGCGGAGAGGTCGGGAAGTACTAAAAGTGATCGAAGGATGAAAGAACGACGAACTGGGAAACAAATTGCCCAGCTCGGCGAACAAGCGAAGCAATCGTGCCCCCCGCTCAAGGTGCCTGCTAGCGACATCGTCGATCCGAGGATGGTGCCCGGTTATGGCAATCCTGCAGATTACCTGCCCGACGATGTACATTATGATTTCTTGGAGGTGCAGATACAAAGATACGAGTACGGGAAGCCTCTCGTCAAAGATGAAAGATCTCTATCAACGATGATGCGAAGATTGCATGATTGGTACATGAAAACCTGCAGAGAGTCTGAGGGGAGGAGTACTTTGTATGTGAGAGTTAAAAAGGAGCATGACCTCGTTGGAATTGAACTGTTGCCTATTCCATTTGAGGAGTTTTATCAGTTTTTCAATCAATTGGCCCTCGATAAAGCAACGGTCACCTGCTACTGTCTGTAAGTAGTACTACTTCTGTCATTAAGTCTCTCTATATAACTCAGCTCTTTCATTGCATGTATTTATAATTATCCTCACTATATTATATGCAGATTGAAGATCGCCGAATTGAAGAAAAGACAAGTGGGTGATATTGGGTTCATTAACACATATCTCATAGATGCAACTGAGGTTGAATTTCATGCCGAAAATACTGAGGCCAACTTGCTACAATCGTTGGTAATAAATGAACACAAAGATATAATGCTCTTTCCTTACAGCTTCAAGTGAGTGTTACTGTCTTGTGGCATATTCGGTTTCCCTTTATTAGTCCAGGTTATAGTAAGGTAATATTGATGAGTTATGCATGCGCGTGCAGCTTCCACTATATTCTCCTAGAGATTAAGCTTGAGCAGGGAGTAGTAACTGTCTTAGACTCGAGACGAAAAGATCCCAAGGAGTATGCAGACATGACTGAAATGCTCGAGAAGTAAGTTAAATCGATCATTATCCACCATATCAGCAACTTTGTTCATTTTTGATATCAAGTAATTGTTTTCTTTGTATGGCAGGGTTTGGAGAAAATTCACCAAAAAAGCTCCAGGACTGCCGAAGAAGCTGCAATTTAGACACCCGAAAGTAAGTACTATAGTAGCATATTCCACGCATCTCCTAGTGATTCAAGCGCTAGTTTCATCAATACCATTTAGCATGCTTGCTAATTATCAGTTTGATTGACCTCTATTTCTTGTAAAGTGGTTGTGGCAGGAACAAGGGAATGATTTCTGTGGATACTACATTTGCGAGTCCATCCGCCACACGACCTGTGAGCGGGGCTACTCTGACAAACAATATGAAGTGCGTAAATAACAATATTCACAATTTTATTTTATTACCATCATT
>LR880967.1:836248197-836263474 GCA_904067115.1 Aegilops sharonensis
GCGTATAGGAATAAAGAGGACTTGATACTTTAATGCTATGGTTGGGTTTTACCTTAATGATCTTTAGTAGTTGCGGATGCTTGCTAGAGTTCCAATCATAAGTGCATATGATCCAAGAAGATAAAGTATGTTAGGTTATGCCTCTCCTCATTTAAAATTGCAATAATGATTACCGGTTTAGTCATCGATTGCCTAGGGACAAATAACTTTCTCGTGACAAAAGGCTCTCTACTAAAACTAACTTAGTTGTGTCTTTATATAAACAACCCCTAGTTTTTATTTACGTGCTCTTTATTATCTTACAAACCTATCCTACAACACCTACAAAGTACTTCTAGTTTCATACTTGTTCTAGGTAAAGCGAACGTTAAGCGTGCGTAGAGGTGTATCGATGGTCGATAGAACTTGCGGGAATATTTGTTCTACCTTTAGCTCCTCGTTGGGTTCGACACTCTTACTTACCGAAAGAGGCTACAACTGATCGCCTATACTTGTGGATTATCATAGTATATTTTGTTGGGGAACGTAGTAATTTCAAAAATTTCCTACGCACATGCAAGATCATGGTGATGCATAGCAACGAGAGGGGAGAGTGTTGTCTACGTACCCTCGTAGACCATAAGCGGAAGCGTTAGCACAACGCGGTTGATGTAGTCGTACGTCTTCACGATCCGACCGATCAATTACCGAACACACGACACCTCCGAGTTCAGCACACGTTCAGCCCGATGACGTCCCTCAAACTCCGATCCAGCCGAGTGTTGAGGGAGAGTTTCGTCAGCACGACGGCATGGTGACGATGATGATGTTCTACCGATGCAGGGCTTCGCCTAAGCACCGCTACAGTATTATCGAGGTGGACTATGGTGGAGGGGGGCACCGCACACGGCTAAAAGATCAAACGATCAGTTGTTGTGACTATGGGGTGCCCCCCTGCCCCCGTATATAAAGGAGAAAGGGGGGGGGCCTAGGAGGAGGGCGCGCCAAAGGGGGGAGTCCTACTCCCACCGGGAGTAGGACTCCTCCTTTCCTTGTTGGAGTAGGAGAGAAGGAAAGAGGGGGAGAGGGAGAAGGAAAAGGGGGCTGCACCCCTTGTCCAATTCGGACCAGAGGGGGGGTGCGCGCCTCCTTCCTTTTGGCCTCTCTCCTCTATTCCCGTATGGCCCAATAAGGCCCAATACTTCTCCCCGGCGAATTCCCGTAACTCTCCGGTACTCCGATAAATACCCGGATCACTCGGAACCTTTCCGAAGTCCGAATATGGTCGTCCAATATATCGATCTTTACGTCTCAACCATTTCGAGACTCTTCGTCATGTCCCCGATCTCATCCGGGACTCCGAACTCCTTCGGTACATCAAAACATATAAACTCATAATATAACTGTCATCGAAACTTTAAGCGTGCGGACCCTACGGGTTCGAGAACTATGTAGACATGACCAAGACACGTATCCGGTTAATAACCAATAGCGGAACCTGGATGCTCATATTGGCTCCCACATATTCTACGAAGATCTTTATCGGTCGGACCGCATAACAACATACGTTGTTCCCTTTCTCATCGGTATGTTACTTGCCCGAGATTCAATCGTCGGTATCTCAATACCTAGTTCAATCTCGTTACCGACAAGTTTCTTTACTCGTTCCGTAATACATCATCCCACAACTAACTCATTAGTTGCAATGCTTGCAAGGCTTTAAGTGATGTGCAGTACCGAGTGGGCCTAGAGATACCTCTCCGACAATCGGAGTGACAAATCCTAATCTCGAAATACGCCAACCCAACAAGTACCTTTGGAGACACCTGTAGAACACCTTTATAATCACCCAGTTACGTTGTGACGTTTGGTAGCACACAAAGTGTTCCTCCGGTAAACGGGAGTTGCATAATCTCATAGTCATAGGAACATGTATAAGTCATGAAGAAAGCAATAGCAACATACTAAACGATCGAGTGCTAAGCTAACAGAATGGGTCAAGTCAATCACATCATTCTCATAATGATGTGATCCCATTAATCAAATGACAACTCATGTCTATGGTTAGGAAACATAACCATCTTTGATTAACGAGCTAGTCAAGTAGAGGCATACTAGTGACACTATGTTTGTCTATGTATTCACACATGTATTATGTTTCCGGTTAATACAATTCTAGCATGAATAATAAACATTTATCATGAAATAAGAAAATAAATAATAACTTTATTATTGCCTCTAGGGCATATTTCCTTCAGTCTCCCACTTGCACTAGAGTCAATAATCTAGTTCACATCGTCATGTGATTTAACACCAATAGTTCACATCTTTATGTGATCAGTTCACATCGCTATGTTATTAACACCCAAAGGGTTTACTAGATTCAATAATCTAGTTCACATCGCTATGTGATTAACACCAATAGTTCACATCTTTATGTGATCAGTTAACATCGCTATGTGATTAACACCCAAATGGTTTACTAGAGTCAATAATCTAGTTCACATCGCTATGTGATTAACACCCAAAGAGTACTAAGGTGTGATCATGTTTTGCTTATGAGAGAAGTTTAGTCAACGGGCCTGCCACATTCAGATCCGTATATATTTTGCAAAATATTCTATGTCTACAATGCTCTGCACGGAGCTACTCTAGCTAATTGCTCCCACTTTCAATATGTATCCAAATTGAGACTTAGAGTCATCTGGATTGGTGTAAAATTTGCATCGATGTAACCCTTTACGACGAACCTTTTTTCACCTCCATAATCGAGAAACATATCCTTATTCCACTAAGGATAATTTTGACCGTTGTCCAGTGATCTGCTCCTAGATCACTATTGTACTCCCTTGCCAAAATCAGTGTAGGGTATACAATAGATTTGGTACACAGCATGACATACTTTATAGAACCTATGGCCAAGGCATAGGGAATGACTTTCATTCTTTTTCTATCTTCTACCGTGGTCGGGCTTTGAGTCTTACTCAATTTCACACCTTGTAACACAGGCAAGAACTCTTTCTTTGACTGTTCCATTTTGAACTACAAAATCTTGTCAAGGTATGTACTCATTGAGAAGACTTATCAAGCGTCTTGATCTATCTCAATAGATCTTTATGCTCAATATGTAAGCAGCTTCACTGAGGTCTTTCTTTGAAGAACTCCTTTCAAACACTCCTTTATGCTTTCCAGAAAATTCTACATTATTTCTGATCAAAAATATGTCATTCACATATACTTATCAGAAAGGCTGTAGTGCTCCCACTCACTTTCCTATAAAAACAGGCTTCACCGCAAGTCTGTATAAAACTATATGCTTTGATCAACTCATCAAAGCGTATATTCCAACTCCGAGATGCTTGCACCAGTCCATAGATGGATCGTTGGAGCTTGCATACTTTGTTAGTACCTTTCGGATCGACAAAACCTTTTGGTCGCATCATATACAACTCTTCTTCCAGAAATCCATTCAGGAATGCAGTTTTGACATCGATTTGCCAGATTTCATAAAATGTGGCAATTGCTAACATGATTCGGATAGACTTAAGCATCGGTACAGGTGAGAAATTCTCATCGTAGTCAACCCGTTGAACTTCTCGAAAACCTTTCGCAACAAGTCTAGCTTTGTAAATAGTAACACAACTATCAGCGTCCGTCTTCCTCTTGAAGATCCATTTATTTTCTATGGCTTGCCGATCATCGGGCAAGTCAACCAAAGTCCATACGTTGTTCTCATACATGAATCCTATCTCAGATTTCATAGACTTAAGCCATTTTGCAGAATCTGGGCTCATCATCGCTTCCTCATAGTCCGTAGGTTTATCATGGTCTAGTAACATGACTTCCAGAACAGGATTACCATACCACTCTGGTGCGGACCATACTCTGGAAGACCTATGAGTTTCTGTAATAACTTGATCTGAAGTTCCATGATCATGATCATTAACTTCCTCACTAATTGGTGTAGGAGTCATAGGAACAGATTTCTGCGATGAACTACTTTCCAATAAGGGAGCAGGTACAATTACCTCATCAAGTTATACTTTCCTCCCACTCACTTCTTTCGAGAGAAACTCCTTCTCTAGAAAGGATCCATTCTTAGCAACGAATGGCTTGCCTTTCAGATCTTTGATAGAAGGTGTACCCAAATGTCTCCTTTGGGTATCCTATGAAGACACATTTCTCCGATTTGGGTTTGAGCTTATCAGGATGAAACTTTTTCACATAAGCATCGTAGCCCCAAACTTTAAGAAACGACAACTTTGGTTTCTTGCCAAACCACAATTCATAAGGCGTCGTCTCAACGGATTTTGATGGTGCCCTATTTAACGTGAATGCAGCTGTCTCTAATGCATAACCCCAAAAACGATAGTGGTAGATCGGTAAGAGACATCATAGATCGCACCATATCTAATAAAGTACGGTTACGATGTTCAGACACACCATTACCCTGTGGGTGTTCCAGGTGGCGTGAGTAGTGAAACTATTTCACGTTGTTTTAACTGAAGACCAAACTCGTAACTCAAATATTTTACCTCTGCGATCATATCGTAGAAACTTTTATTTTTGTTACGATGATTCTCCACTTCACTTTGAAATTCTTTGAACTTTTCAAATGTTTCAGACTTGTGTTTCATCAAGTAGATATACCCATATCTGCTCAAATCATCTGTGAAGGTGAGAAAATAACGATATCCGCCGCGAACCTTAATACTCATCGGACTGCATACATCAGTATGTATTATTTACAATAAGTCTGTTGCTCGCTCCATTGTTCCGGAGAACGGCGTTTTAGTCATCTTGCCCATGAGGCATGGTTCGCAAGCATCAAGTGATTCATAATCAAGTGATTCCAAAAGCCCATCAGCATGGATTTTCTTCATGCGCTTTACACCAATATGACCTAAAGTGCCACAAATAAGTTCCACTATCATTATTAACTTTGCATCTTTTGGCTTCAATATTATGAATATGTGTATCACTACGATCGAGATCCAACGAACCATTTTCATTGGGTGTATAACCATAGAAGGTTTTTATTCATGTAAATAGAACAACAATTATTCTCTAACTTAAATGAATAACCGTATTGCAATAAACATGATCAAATCATATTCATGTTCAACGCAAACACCAAATAACACTTATTTAGGTTCAACACCAATCCCAAAAATATAGGGAGTGTGCGATGATGATCATATCAATCTTGGAACTACTTCCAACACACATCGTCACCTCGCCCTTAACTGGTTTCTATTCATTCTGCAACTCCCGTTTCGAGTTACTACTCTTAGCAACTGAACTAGTATCAAATACCGAGGGGTTGCTACGAACACTAGTAAAATACACATCAATAATCTGTATATCAAATATACCTTTGTTCACTTTGCCATCCTTCCACTACAAAAAAAGAACACTTCCGTGATGATACGTGTTTGTCACAGTAGGTCGCGTTTTTTGTCATGCATATACATCCATGACAATTTTATGACAGAATCAAGATAGTCATACCTGTGCTGTCGTAGAAGTGTTCCATGACATTACCAAAATTATCATCACGGAAGTGTCCACTTCCATGACAATAAATCGCGCATGACAGAAGTGCTTTCGTCAAGGGTGACCGACACGTGGCATCCACCGTAATGGAACGCCGTTAAGCTATCGGGTCCGGTTTTGGATCCGATAACCCGTTAACAGCCCGGACCAATGGGGATTTTCCACGTGTAAAATCATCATTGGCCGCAGGAAACACGTGTTGCTCACCGTTGAGACAGATGTCATCCACTCATTGGACAGGAGGCGCCTATGATAGGTCGACACGTGGCATGGCCCAATAGTGGCCCATTCCGGTGAAAAAGGCCGGCCCAGTAAAAATTAGCAGGCCGGCCCATATAAGGCCTACTTGTGTCAGGTACATTTAAGCCCACGGCCCATACGAGATGTGCCAATTCGGCCCGTCAACGACCCGTTAAAGATTTGACACCATTGCAGCCCATCGTCAGTTCGAGCCCGTTAACAGCCCGCTATATATTTGGGCTCAATATCGGCCCGATGAGATTTCGGCCTGTTAATGGCCCATTTAATGGATGGGCCAATTTTCAGGATGTACATCTTTCGGCCTTTTAGCGACCCATTTAAATGTTGGGCTAATTTCCGGCCCGGTCTGTCTTTCAGCCTGTTGACAGCCCATAAATCTGACGGGCCATTTGTTGTCGGACCTGAGTTTCGGCCTTTTAGCAGCCCATTTAAGTGTTAGGCCAATTTCTGGCCCGGTGTCACTTTCAGCCTGTTGACGACTGTGGGAGTTCCGGACTAGGGGGTGTCCGGATAGCCGAACTATCATCGTCGGCCGGACTCCAAGACTATGAAGATACAAGATTGAAGACTTCGTCCCGTGTCCGGATGGGACTTTCCTTGGCGTGGAAGGCAAGCTTGGCGATGCGGATATATAGATCTCCTACCATTGTAACCGACTTTGTGTAACCCTAACCCTATCCGGTGTCTATATAAACCGGAGGGTTTTAGTCCGTAGGACGAAAAACAATCATACCATAGGCTAGCTTCTAGGGTTTAGCCTCCTTGATCTCGTGGTAGATCCACTCTTGTAACACACATCATCAATATTAATCTAGCAGGACGTAGGGTTTTACCTCCATCAAGAGGGCCCGAACCTGGGTAAAACATCGTATCCCTTGTCTCCTGTTACCATCCGCCTAGACGCACAGTTCGGGACCCCCTACCCGAGATCCGCCGCTTTTGACACCGACATTGGTGCTTTCATTGAGAGTTCCTCTGTGTCGTCGCCGTCAGGTAGGATGCCTCATCTCGTCTTTAAAGACGATACTATTGCCAAAGGAGCCTTGGCCGCTGGCCAGACTCTTCGGCTAGGTGGTTTTCTTATGACCGCCAGTCCGGCCACCGCGCCGACGATGACCTCTCGAGTCATCGAAACCAATCTCCAGGTTAGTTCGGAACTTGCCGAACAGTTAGATCCGATCAAGCTCTCCTCCATGAACGAGCTCTTGGATTGCATCGCCACCCTGTGAGTCGCCACAGACTACGACCGGATCGGGCCTAAAACCGATCTGAGAGAGATCATCTCTCCCCAGGCTACCCATCATGTTGCTGTGATAGAGCAGCAATGCGGCGATTCTTCTTGTATCTTAAGGACTAGTTACGTCCGGATTCCCGATCCCTCCATGCCGGATTCCCGCAGAGGGACGGACATTGATCAGGCCCTGAATCTAAAGTCAGGCGGTGGGTTGGATTCATGGGATAACACTCAAAAGTCCAAACTTCCAAGTTCGGAAACTTCTCGGCCCTTGAGTCCTAAACTGGACGGGGTTCCGGATCTAGTTCCACCCGCCCACCCAGACATTAGCGATCTCCCTCAAATTCGACAAGAGCCCGATGAAACAGTACATCATTACTGGGCCAGATTCCTCCTGGTTATGAACATGATAAAGGACTGCCGAGAGGAGGACGCAATCCCAATTTTCTGCAATAATTGCACGGACAAGGGAATCCTAAACGCCATCAGTCATCGCGAAATTACACGCTTTACTGACTTGGTGACCATAGTACAAAAGTACTGTGCGATGGAGAGCGCCTAGAAAACCGAAAGTGAATTTTGGGACAATCCGGCCCCGAATACACCCCTAGTACGAAACAAAAGGGTGCATCATTATCAAGCACCCGGGTGGAATACCAAAAAACCAAAACCCCCTAAAGGGTACGGAACCGTACTGGAGGGTTGGCTCAACGGACCCTGCAAGATCCACAGTACGGAGGGCGCCACTCCAACACACAGCCTTCGAGCGTGTTGGATACTACGGCAGGTGGCCAAAAGTGGCGTAGGCTTTCTAGCCCCGGGCAACCAACCCAGCAGTACCAGTACGGTATTAACAGTCTTCGAGACTTTCGCATCAAATAACATGCGGAAACGAACAATCCGCAGCCTTGCCGAAGTCTACCAAGTAGCAACAACAAATCCATGGAGCGACACGGCTATCACCTTCAACGCCAGCGACGAACCTAAATTCCGAACAGCTAGAGCACCAGCCGCATTGGTCCTCAGTACGATAGTGGATGGTTTTCGTCTTACTAAGGTACTCATGGATGGCGGCAGCGGATTAAACCTCATCTATGAGGAAACCCTTCAAAAAATGGAAATTGACTGGAGCCGCATTGAGCGAAGCAGCACAATCTTCAGAGGGATAATCCCTAGTCGAGAAGTACGCTGCGCAGGAAAAATCACACTAGATGTAGTGTTCGGCTCACCGGACAATTACAGGTCCGAGGAGGTCACGTTTCAAGTGGCCCCGTTCAGCAGCGGATATCACGCTTTGTTAGGGCGAGAGGCATTCACAATCTTCCAAGCTATACCCCACTACGGGTACATGAAGCTCAAAATGCCCGGACCCAATGGGATAATCACTCTCGCCAGTGATCCAGATACAGCACTCCGCGCTGAAAATAAGACAGCCGCACTGGCCCAAGAGGCATTGTCCGAAGCCCTAGCGGCAGAGGAACTAACCACGCTACGCTCCACGGTGGATAGGGACGATGTGATACTCGATAAGAGGTCCAAGTCCACCTCTTTTAAACCAGCAGACGAAATAGTCAAATTTCAGGTCCATCCAACGGACCCCACAAAGACGGCCTCCATTGGGGCACAATTAAGTCCCAATGTCGAAGCCGCACTATGAGAATTCCTTCGGGAAAATTGGGACATTTTTGCCTGGCACCCTTCAGACATGCCAGGAATCCCACGCAGGCTGGCAGAGCACAGCCTAAATATCCTAAAAGGATTCAAGCCAGTCAAAAAAGCTCTTCGGCGATTTTCCGAGCCCAAAAGACAGGCAATGGGAGAAGAGCTAGCCAAACTCTTAGAAGCCGGATTCATCAGAGATATAAAACATCCGGACTGGCTAACCAACTTAGTAATGGTACCAAAAAAGGAAAAATCCTGGCGCCTCTGCGTCTATTTTAAAGACCTTAACAAGGCCTGTCCAAAGGACCCTTTCCCCCTCCCCCGCATCGATCAAATCATCGATGCTACCGCAGGGCACGACTCATTGTGCTTCCTCGACGCATACTCCGGATACCATAAAATCAAGATGGCGGAGAAAGATCAGGCCGCAACGGCATTCATTACTCCATATGGGCCACTCTGCTTCAACACCATGCCCTTCGGACTCAAAAACGCCGGCGCAACATATCAGCGCATGATTCAAACATGTCTGGCGACCCAGATAGGCAAAACAGTAGAGGCATACGTAGACGATGTGGTCGTCAAGACCAAACACGTCGGAACTCTAGTAGAAGACTTGAGGGTGACATTCGACAACCTCCGAGCATATGACATTAAGCTCAATCCGGAAAAATGCGTCTTCGGCGTACCAGCCGGAAAGCTCTTGGGCTTCATCGTATCCGGTCGAGGAATTGAAGAAAACCCGGCCAAAATCCGAGCTCTGTCACAATTGGATATTCCAAAAGACCTCAAGCAGATACAAAAACTAACCGGATGCATAGCAGCCTTAAGTCGCTTCATCTCCCGTTTGGGAGAAAAGGCTCTGCCCCTCTACCGCCTCCTCCGGCGCACCGAACATTTCGAATGGACGGATGCTGCCACAGCCGGACTCAAAGAAATAAAGGCCATACTGGCAACAAATCCGGTTCTGGCCGCGCCTAACCTGGGCGAACCTATGTCATTATATATTGCAGCAACACATCAAGTTGTTAGCGCGGTACTCGTCGTTGAACGAGAAACAGAAGGGCACAAATTCCCTCTTCAAAACCAGTGTACTACGTATCCACTGTTCTAACTCCATGCAAATCCCGGTACCCACATTATCAAAAGATAGCGTATGCGGTGTTCATGGCATCCCGGAAGCTGCGACACTACTTTCAAGAGTGTTCAATAACGGTGGCCTCCGAAGTAGCTCTCAACGATATTATAAACAATCGCGACGCAACGGGCAGGATTGCAAAATGGGCCATCGAGCTCTTACCATTTGACATAACCTACAAACCACGGCGAGCTATAAAGTCGCAGGTTCTGGCAGACTTCATCGCCGAATGGACCGAAGCCGAACTCCCTAAAGAGTACGGCGCGTACTCCAACTGGATCATGCATTTCGACGGATCCAAAATGTTGGATGGCTTGGGGGCTGGCGTCGTACTGACGTCCCCAACTGGAGACACAATCCAATACGTACTTCAAATAATGTACATGGACTCCAACAACGCAGCCGAATACGAGGCCCTTCTACATGGCCTCCGGATGGCAATCTCCATGGGCATTCAACGCCTAGAGGTGCGCGTGGATTCAAACCTCGCAATATCCCAAGTAAATGGAGACTTCGACTCCAAAGATCCAAAAATGGCAGCTTACCGCAACGCCGTCCTAAAAATGTCAGCTCGGTTAGGACTAGAATTCCATCATGTAGCCCGGGATAATAACCAGGCAGCAGACGTGTTAGCACGCATCGGCGCGAAACGAGGCGCCGTCCCTCCTAACATCTTCCTGGAACGGCTCTTTAAGCCATCCGTATTATGGGAAGAGGAGTCCGGAAATAACAATCCGGAGCTAGCTGCATCACCTAACTCAGACCATTCTGACACAATCGGCGGCTCAGCCAATGAAATAACACCTTCAGCTCACGAAATAATGGCAGTCATTGCCCCGTGGACAGAACCATTCCTAGCCTACTTAATGCGGCAGGAACTTCCCGAAGACCAAAATGAGGCCCGCCGCATAGTTCGGCGATCTAAAGCCTACAAGGTCCACGAGGGAGAGCTTTATAAGAAAAGCACAACCGGAGTCCTTCAAAGGTGTATCTCCGAAGAGGAAGGGCGAAATCTCCTGGCTGAAATTCACGCCGGACTCGGCGGGCACCACGCTGCAGCCTGGGCCCTTGTAGGAAAGGCCTTCCGTACAGGATTTTATTGGCCGACAGCCCCGGCAGATGCTCAGGATTTAGTCCAACGATGCGTCGGTTGCCAGCTCTTTGCTAATCAGAGCCATATGCCACCCACCGCCCTCAAAACTATACCCATTACCTGGCCATTCGCGGTCTGGGGGCTTGACATGGTCGGACCCCTTAAAGGGGGAACCCACAAGCACAAATACTTATTGGTCATGGTGGACAAATTCACCAAATGGATTGAGGCCAAGCCGGTTAAAACGGTAGAATCCGGACCGGTGATAGACTTCATATCCGGGGTAGTACACCGTTTCGGTGTCCCCCACAGCATCATCACTGACAACGACACAAACAACACGGCCGACGAGGTTAAACTCTGGTGCAAAAACATGGGCATTAAGCTCGATTACGCTTCAGTCTATCACCCCCAAACTAACGGTCAAGTTGAGCGAGCAAATGGTCTAATCATGAGCGGCATCAAACCCAGACTAGTGCGGTCCCTCAAGGAATCTAACACGCACTGGGTAGAGGAGCTCGACTCCGTACTCTGGGGGCTGCGGACCACGCCAAACCGAACTACCAGATTCACACCATTTTTCATGGTATACGGTGCAGAGGCAGTCCTGCCCTGCGATATAATTCATGACTCACCTCGTGTGCGCATGTACGAAGAAAGAGAAGCCGAGCTAGATCGGCAGGACAGTCTGGACGCCTTAGAGGAGGAGCGGGACATGGCAAAGGCTCGTTCCGCATTTTATCAGCAGCAGGCTCGAAGATATCAAAGCAGAGAAGTACGGGCCAAAACTTACAATGTTGGCGAACTTGTTCTACGCCTACCGGACAAGAAAAAGGACAAACTCAAGCCCAAATGGGAAGGTCCCTTCATCATCGACCAAGTCCTGACCGGCGGAGCGTACCGTCTACGTAACGCATCGGACAACCGACTCGAGCCGAACCCATGGAACGCAGCCCGTCTCCGAAGATTCTACGCCTAACGCCAGACTCCGGGTTCGTATCACTCCCCCGTCCACTCCTTGTTTTTTACTGTCTCTCCTCCTCCTCTTTCTTCCCACTTTTTTTTCAATACCTTTTATGGGCTGATTTGCGCTTTGTTCGCACACACTTGATGTGCCCCTGGCACTCATTATACCTGGGGGCTTCTTTAAACAGAAGCTTATTCATACGGGCTTCATGCCCAACACATGTGTCATACTTCCGCATGTACCTTTTATTCACCATTATATGCATCGATATGACTTAAGTTTTGGCCAAGCTGGGTTGCCTGGCTCCTGTGCTTACCCCTACGTTCCCGATTGTTCGGCTAGGAGGTAAAGGGAGCACCTCTGCGATTGTTACTGCCGGGTCAGCCGGATGTGTACCTCAGACTGGGTGAAGCCGAAAGCTAGCGTTCTTAAGAGAATATTCGGTCGGTGACTTGAAAGATGATTTATAACTTACTTATTTATCTGCCCCCAGATGCTTTTTCTGCTATTTTCGCAGTCCGGCATTGCACTTTAGGGCATGCCTCCCAGGGAAAGGAACCCTTAACGGAACTATTCTCCCTGGAAGATGTTTCTTACTAACCATGTAATATAACATAACTAGTTGGGCACTTGTCTGATAAAGGAATTATGACCCCGACGCCTTGTCTCCATGCATGCCCCGGTTCTTTTATAACCGTAAGGGTATTCGGACACACTCCGGACTGTTGGGTCCCGAGGTTGAAGCGAAACGGTCCGCAAAGACAAACGATCTACAATCCGGCTAGAAGGCATTTTAAATGCCATTTCAAATTACATCGTCAAACCGACTGATTGTACTCCTCTTCAATCCCATCTAACATGCTGTCTAATTTACAGTCCTGTTGGGAATATTTCGCGACCAGTTCTACTTGGCCGTACATCAAGCTCACAGGGATCTCCTTCCCATCAGGCCCCGCAAGTCCGACCTCGGCCATGTGGTTTGGGTCAGACTTCGGGTAACGTGTCTTCACCATGGCCCAGGCCTCCCTGGCGCCCTGACGGCAGGCCGATATCTTCCACAAACGGAGGCGTCGTCGTGCTCCCTGAAGCTTCTCAGCAAGCTCACCAAGGCCCTCGGGTAGGGAGACAGATGGCCATAAAGCATGAACGACGCCACTCATCGCCTGCCGAACACGTTCAAGCAATTGCACTAGCTCGGGAAGTTGGTCACCTGTTGACTCAGGCATTTCCTCTGCAGGGCGACCTGTGAGCACACCTAAAGACATATTTCTGTCAATCGACTTCCTCGCCGAATTCTTCTTTTCAAAGGGATTTGTTCAAGCACTTACTACAAATGCCGCGACGAAGCCGCTGATTCTCCTTCACGGAGCCAGACAGCTGGGCCCGTACACCTTTCAGCTCTTCTCCTTGCTGGGTGTGGGCATCTTGGAGCTTGTTTCTCTCCTGCTGCCCCTTCATAAGCACCCTCTCGTCGGCCTTTAGCTGACGCAGTAGCTGTTGCTTATCCGGATCTAGTCCGGCGCCCTCTGCAACATTATTGTCAGATTCACGCCACACTTTGCTAAATAATTATCTTTTCAAAGTACGTCTTACCAGTGGGGGTCTCTGTGGCTCCCCCTGTGGCGGCCAGTGCGGCTTCAAGTTGGGCCTTGCACTCTTGGAGCTCCTGGGATAGCTGGGTATTCTTCTCCGCAAGACCCTGCATAATAATTGATCCTTAAATCAGTTATTTCAACTATTTTAAGTCTCGGGGGCTACTGGCATATATAACTATTAAAATTACTTACCCGTATGTCTTTTACATACTGCTCCATGGCTCTGGTTAACCCATCTTGAGCGGCACGGAGGTGCGCCTTTCCCGCTTTAAAGGCATTTAACGCCTCCGGGGAGAAACACGCGTCATGAAGAACTGTCCGGCGACGCCTGTGATTCATGGCGCTCTCCACCTCAGACCGGGTGGCGGACAACCTGTCGGCATCCTCCGTCGGAGGAGCGTCCGGTTTACGCCTTGTATTCGCCTCCCCTCCCGGACCATGCGTTGGAGCATGGCCGGCGGAGGCTTGATTGGCAATCTCTCCGGACACTGTCTGGCGAGCGCTCTTTCTGGAAAAGTTATGAGCATTAATATACCTTCTGGGGATCCTTCCCTTAAAAATAGCGGTGCTCCGTACCGTTGCCGCGACGTCTCGGTTCGCGCCGCACTCCTCTTCCTCCTGTCGGGCCGGACTGACCCTTGTTGGTCGGCCGCCGCGGGTTCGGCTTCCCACCTTAAAGGCACATCCTACGATACACCATCAGTATGGGATGGTCAGAATTGTGCGCGGATCAAACGATGGTGTCAAGACCTCGGTCGTAGTCACCTGGGAGGCCGAAAACAAACCGGGGTAGTCAGCCGTAATGGCGACTAGGGCATTGTCTATGCTACGTTGGTGGAATACCCCGTCAACCAGCTCCACCTTTATGTCCGGATCGTCTTCGGAGGCCGGATCAAGGGATCGTTCTGGATCCTCGGGCTGTGGAGCTAGGCTTCGTATGCCCTCCACGTCCCGGCGCAGCTCCTGCGTCGAAATCACAGAGTAAGATACTTGACTTTAAAAAAAGTATGGATCAGGTAGATGAACATCCGCTTACCCAGCTCCGAGGGTTATGCATAGAAAATCCATTCAACGGATTCTTGCGGAGGAAGTCCTCCTCCTCTCCCTTGTACAAGCCGGACATGATCTTTGCCAGATCGGCTGCCGAGCCTAGCCCTTTGCGGCCATGACGGGTGGCGTCATCTTCCCCGTTGAAATCCCACATAGGGTGGCCCCTATATTGGAGTGGTTGCACCCCTCGCATAATGAACGTGGCCATGACTCCAATCATGGTCAATCAAGAATGGGCCAGTAACCTAATCCGGCCCATCAGATAATGGACGCTCCTATCATCTTCCCGTTGAGGGCTCCGCGGGCGCCAACTCAGGCGTTTCTTCAAGGGAGCATTGTTGAACTCCGGGAGGCCGATCCGGACTGGATCCGGCAGAGGGGCGTCCTCCATGTAGAACCATTCCGAAGGCCAGTCTTCGAACGCCTTCTTCGGGGTGCCGGATAGATATCCGGTCCCGGCGATGCGCCACATTTCGGCTCCGCCCACTTGGTATATCGACCCCTCATGAGAACGGGGTACGAGACAAAACAATCTCTTCCACAGGGCAAAATGGGGCTCGATGCCCAAGAACAGCTCGCAAAAAGCTACGAAGCCCGCGATGTGCAAAATGGAGGCGGGCGTGAGGTGGTGAAGTTGGAGTCCGTAGAACTCTAGGAGCCCCCGGAGAAACGGATGTATGGGAAATCCGAGTCCCCTTATTAGATAGGGGACAAAGCATACCCGCTCCCCTTTGGAAGGGTT
>LR880967.1:836269229-836283607 GCA_904067115.1 Aegilops sharonensis
GTGGGTTTGGAAGAGTGTCAACTTTAGGAAGTAGTGATCCCACTATTTTGGAGGATGTTGAATCTTATAATATTTATGAAAGTGGATTTGGAGAGGTCATGACTTTACTTAGTAATGATTCCACTATCTTGGAAGAGGTTTCAATCGATTATGATGAGAACAAAGTTGCTACTTATGATGATTATTGTGATGAAACTTATGCTATAAAAAGTAGTGATGACTATATTTATAAAACTTGTCATGATTATGAGTACCCTTTCTCTGAACATTACTCTTTTAATGTGGAAAAAATTCATAGTATTCAAGTCTCTTATGATACTCCCACTATTCCGAATGAGAACAATTTTGCTTATGTGGAGAGTAGTAAATTTTCTATGCTTGTGGATCATGAAAAGAATGCTTTAGGTGCTGGTTATATTGTTGAATTCATTCATGATGCTACTGAAAATTATTATTAGGGAGGAATATATGCTTGTAGGAATTGCAATAATATCAAGTTTCCTCTCTATGTGCTTAAAGTTTTGAAGTTATGCTTGTTTTACCTTCCTATGCAAGTTGATTATTGTTCCCATAAGTTGTTTGCTCACAAAATCCCTATGCATAGGAAGTGGGTTAGACTTAAATGTGCTAGTCATATTATTCATGATGCTCTCTTTATGTTTCAATTCCTATCTTTTATGTGAGCATCATTGAAATCATCATGCCTAGCTAGGGGCATTAAACGTTAGCGCTTGTTGGGAGGCAACCCAATTTTATTTTAGTTCCTTGCTTTTTGGTTATGTTTAGGAATAAATAATCCATCTAGCTTCTTTTTAGATGTGGTTTTATGTTTTAATTAGTGTTTGTGCCAAGTAGAACCTTTGGGAAGACTTGGGTGAAGTCTTTATGATCATGCTGTAAAAAACAGAAACTTTAGCGCTCACGAAATTAGCTAGAACTTTTTACTGGAGAGTGCTATTTAGTTGATTATTTTTGCAGATGATTACAAGATAAATTTACCAGGTCCAACAATTTATTTTAGAATTTTTGGAGTTCCAGAAGTTTGCGTTAGTTACAGATTACTACAGACTGTTCTGTTTTCATTGTGTTGTTTGCTTATTTTGATGAATCTATGGCTAGTAAAATAGTTTATAAACCATAGAGAAGTTGGAATACAGTAGATTTAACACCAATATAAATAAAGAATGAGTTCATTAAAGTACCTTGAAGTGGTGTTTTGTTTTCTTTCGCTAACGGAGCTCACGAGTTTTCTGTTAAGTTTTGTGTTGTGAAGTTTTCAAGTTTTGGGTAAAGATTCGATGGACTATGAAATAAGGAGTGGAAAGAGCCTAAGCTTGGGGATTCCCAAGGCACCCCAAGGTAATATTCAAGGACAACCAAGCGCCTAAGCTTGGGGATGCCCCGGAAGGCATCCCCTCTTTCGTCTTCGTTCATCGGTAACTTTACTTGGAGCTATATTTTTATTCACCACATGATATGTGTTTTGCTTGGAGCGTCATTTTATTTTCTTTAGATTTTCTTGCTGTTTGAATAAAGTACCAAGATCTGAAATTATTAAATGGGAGAGTCTTCATATAGTTGCATAATTATTCCACTACTCATTGATCTTCACTTATATCTTTCGGAGTAGTTTGTCATTTGCCCTAGTGCTTCACTTATATCTTTTAGAGCACGGTGGTGAATTTGTTTTATAGAAACTATTGATCTCTCATGCTTCACTTAGATTATTTTGAGAGTCTTAAATAGCATGGTAATTTTCTTAAATAATCCTAATATGCTAAGCATAAAAGATTTGTAAGAATTCTTATGAGTGTGTTGAATACTATGACAAGTTTGACGCTTGATAATTGTTTTGAGATATGAAGATGGTGATATTAGAGTCATGCTAGTTGAGTAGTTGTGAATTTGAGAAATACTTGTGTTCAAGTTTGTGATTCCCGTAGCATGCACGTATGGTGAATCGTTATGTGATGAAGTCAGAGCATTTTATTGATTGTCTTCCTTATGAGTGGCGGTCGGGGACGAGCGATGGTCTTTTCCTACCAATCTATCCCCCTAGGAGCATGCGCGTAATACTTTGCTTTGATAACTTCTAGATTTTTGCAACAAGTATATGAGTTCTTTATGACTAATGTTGAGTCCATGGATTATACACACTTTTCCCATCCTTCCACCATTGCTAGCCTCTCTAATACCGCACACTTTTCGCCGGTATCATACACCCACCATATATCTTCCTCAAAACAGCCACCATACCTACCTATTATGGCATTTCCATAGCCATTCCGAAATATATTGCCATGCAACTTTCCACCGTCCCGTTTATTATGACACGCTCCATCATTGTCATATTGCTTTGCATGATCATGTAGCTGACATCGTATTTGTGGCAAATCCACCGTTCATAATTCTTTCATACATGTCACTCTTGATTCATTGCATATCCCGGTACACCGCCGGAGGCATTCACATAGAGTCATATTTTGTTATAATTATTGAGTTGTAATTTTTGAGTTGTAAGAAAAATAAAAATGTGATGATCATCATTCTTTAGAGCATTGTCCCAAGTGAGGAAAGGATGATGGAGACTATGATTCCCCCACAAGTCGGGATGAGACTCCGGATGAAAAAAATATAAAAATATAAAAAAAGAAAAAAAGAGGCCATAAAAAAAAGGCCCATGTCGGTGTCAAAACCGGCGGATCTCGGGTAGGGGGTCCCGAACTGTGCGTCTAGGCGGATGGTAACAGGAGACAAGGGACACGATGTTTTTACCCAGGTTCGGGCCCTCTCGATGGAGGTAAAACCCTACTCCTGCTTGATTGATATTGATGATATGGGTAGTACAAGAGTAGATCTACCACGAGATCAGAGAGGCTAAACCCTAGAAGCTAGCCTATGGTATGATTGTTGTTCGTCCTACGGACTAAAACCCTCCGGTTTATATAGACACCGGAGAGGTTTAGGGTTACACAGAGTCGGTTACAATGGGAGGAGATCTTCATATCTGTATCGCCAAGCTTGCCTTCCACGCCAAGGAAAGTCCCATCGGACATGGGACGGAGTCTTCAATCTTGTATCTTCATAGTCCAGGAGTCCGGCCAAAGGTTATAGTTCGGCTATCCGGACACCCCCTAATCCAGAACTCCCTCAGTAGCCCCCGAACCAGGCTTCAATGACGACGAGTCCGGCGCGCAGATTGTTTTCGGCATTGCAAGGCGGGTTCTTCTCCAAATTCTGTGTACCTGCGCTCCTTGGCTTCCACGCCCAATAATGGCCATCTTCCACGTGTCGAACGAATGCGAAAAGCCAGGGTATTTTTACATTTACCCCCCTAGCTGCGCAAATGAGCTGCCTATAAAAGAGACGAGGATTCAGATCCGAATCACACCATCTCCCCTTCGCGAGCATTCATCGGAGCACACCCGACAGAAATCCATTCCATCATGGCCAATCGACGCAGCTCCTCCTCTCGCCCTCCCAGCCCTCAGCCTGGAGATTGGGAGAGATGCTCCGTCCCGCATAGCGAGCTAGTGACGCTCCAAACCAAGGGATTTCTTCCCCCAGCCTTCATGGTCCCGGTCCAAGCCAGACTCGCCACCTATAATGGCGAAAAACAGGTGGAGAGCATCCCCAGTCCCTCCAAAGGAGAGCGGGTATGCCTTGTCCCTTATTTGATAAGAGGGCTTGGATTTCCAATTCATCCGTTTCTCCGGGGGCTCCTGGAGTTCTACGGCCTCCAGTTGCACAACCTTATGTCTGCCTCCATTTTGCATATTGCAGGCTTAGTGCCCCTTTGCGAGCTGTTTTTGGGCATCGAGGCTCATTTCACGTTGTGGAAGAGGCTGTTCTGCCTTGTGCCTCGTTCTCAAGAGGGGTCGATATATCAAGTGGGCGGAGCCGAACTATGGCACATTGCCGGGACCGGATATCTATCCGGAACCCCAAGGAAGGCGTCCGAAGACTGGCCTTCAGAATGGTTTTATATAGAAGATGTCCCCCTATCGGACCCTGTTCGGATCGGCCTCCCTGAGTTCAATAATTCTCCTTTGAAGAAGCGCCTAAGCTGGCGTCCGCGGAGCCCTCAGAGGGAAAATGACAGGGACGTCCTTTACCTGATGAGCTGGATAAGGTTGTTAGCTCATTCCGGACTGACCATGATCGGTGTCATGGCCATTTGCATTATGCGGGGGGTGCAGCCGCTTCAGTATAGAAGCCACCCCATGTGGGATTTCAACGGGGAGGATGATGCCACCCGCTGCGGCTGTAAGGGGCCGGGATCGGTTGCCGATCTGACGAAGATCTTGTCTGCATTATACAAGGGAGAAGAGGAGGAATTCCTCTGCATCAATCCTCAGGGTGGATTTTCTATGAACAATCCTCCAAGCTGGGTAAGCGGACCCTTCTTGTGCACATCCGATCCGTACTCCCGTAGTCAAATATCTCATTTTGTGATTTCGACGCAGGAACTGCGCCAAGCCGTAAAGGATATAAACAGCCTCCCTCCACAACCCGAGGATCCGGAACGGTTCCTCGATCCGGCCTCCCAAGAGGATCCGGACATATCCGTGGAGTTGATCGATGGGGTATTTTACCAACTGAGCATCGACAATGCCTTGGTCGCCATTACGACCGATTACCCCGGAATACTTCCAGCCTCACAAGTAACTGAGACCGAAGTCCCAATACTTTGAAAATGATCCATCTGTGCTTATTTTTTATCACCGTATACCAATGGTGTTTTGTAGGGGGAGCCCTTGAGGCGGAAGGCCGAGCCTACGGCGGCTAGCCAACAAGGGGCAGCAAGGCCCAGCAGGCTGAAAAGAAGTGCGGTCCGGATTGAAACGCCGGCGCAACGGTATGGCGTGTCATTTTATTCCCAGGTTTTATTCCCGGAAGGCATACTGACGCTCGTGCTCTCTTCAGGAAAAAGAGCGCTCGCCGGACTGTATCCGGAGAGGTTGCCAACCGAGCCTCCGCCAGCCAGGCTCCAAAGCCAGGTCCAGAAGCGGAGGCGAACACGAGGCGTGCGTCGGACGCTCCTCCGACAGAGGATGCCGACAGATTATCTGCCACCAATTCCGAGGTGGAGAGTGCCATGAATCACAGGCGTCGCCGGACAGTTCTTCGTGACACATGTTTCTCCCAAGAGGCATTGGATGCCTTCAATTCGGGAGATGCGCACCTCCGTGCCGCTCAAAATGGTCTAGCCAGAGCCACGGAGCAGTATGTAAAAGACATACGGGTGAGAAAATTTGACAGTTATATATGCCAGTAGCCCCCGAGACTTGAAATAGTTAGAATAACTGATTTAAGGATCATTTATTATGCAGGATCTTACAGAAAAGAATACCCAACTGTCCCAGGAGCTGGAAGAGTGCAAAGCCCAACTTGAGGCCGCAC
Source organism: Aegilops sharonensis (assembly GCA_904067115.1). Taxonomy (NCBI): domain Eukaryota; kingdom Viridiplantae; phylum Streptophyta; class Magnoliopsida; order Poales; family Poaceae; genus Aegilops; species Aegilops sharonensis. Next base: position 836,274,633 of record LR880967.1, read on the forward strand.
TAGCCGCGGCAGGGGAAGCCAAAGAGACCCCCTCTGGTAATATACGCTTCAAAAGATAAGTATGTTGTGAAGTGCGGCGCGTGTATAAATCTGACAATAACATTGCAGATGGCGCCGGGGTAGATCCGGACAAGCAACAGGTCTTGCGCCGGTTAAAGGCCGGCGAGAACGTGTTTACGAGGGTGAGGCAGGAGAAAAATAATCTCCAAGATGCCAATACCCAGCTGGGTGAGGAACTAAAGGATGTTCGTGCCCAGCTGCCTGACTCCGTTAAGGAGAATCGGCGGCTTCGACGCGGCATTTTTAGTAAGTGCTTGAACGAACTTTGAAAAAGAGTTCGGCGAGGAAGTCGACTAACAGAGTTATGTCTGTAGGTATGCTCACAGGTCGTCCTGTAGAGGAAATGTCTGGTTCTACGGGTGACCTTCTTCCCGAGCTCTTACAACTGCACAAACGAGTTCGGCAGGTGATGAAAGGCGTCGCCCAGGCCTTGTGGCCATCTGTCTCCCTGCCCGAAGGCCTTGGAGAGCTTGCAGAGAGGCTTCAGGGAGCGCGGTGGCGCTTCTGATTATGGAAGATATCGGCCTGCCGTCAAGGCGCCAGGGAGGCCTGGACCATGGTGAAGACGCGGTACACGAAGGCTGACCCAAACCACATGGCCGAGGTCGGACCTGTGGGGCCCGATGGGAAGGAGATCCCTGTGAGCTTAGTGTACGACCAAGTAGAATTGGCCGCAAAGTATTCCCAACAGGACTATAAACTAGACAACCTATTAGATGGCATTGAAGAGGAATACAATCAGTCAAATTGACTATGTAATTTAAGATGACATGTAAAATGCCTTCTAGCCGGATTGTAGATCGTTTGTCATAGCGGACCTTTTCGCTTCAACCTCGGGACCCGATAGTCCGGAGTGTGTCTGAATACCCTCGCGGTTATGTAAAAACCGGGGCATGCGTGGTGACCAGGCGTAGGGGTCATTAGTGCTTTATCAGACAAGTGCCCAACTAGTTATGTTATATTACATGGTTAGTAAGAAACATCTTCTAGGGAGAATAGTTTCGTTAGGGGTTCCTTTCCTTGGGAGGCATGCCCTAAAGTGCATGTCCGGACTGCGAAAAAATGCAGAAAAACATCTGGGGGCAGATAAATAAATAAGTGAGAAATCGTCTTTTAGTTCACCGACCGAATATTCCCTTAAGAACGCTAGCTTTCGGCTTCACCCAGTCTGAGGTACACATCCGGCTGACCCGGCAGTAACAATCGCAGAGGTGCTCCCTTTACCGCCTAGCCGAACAATCGGGAACGTAGGGGTAAGCACAGGAGCCAGGCAACCCAGCTTGGCCAAAACTTAAGTCATATCGATGCATATAATGGTGAATAAAAGGTACATGCGGAAGTGTGACACATGTGTTGGGCATGAAGCCCGTATAAATAAGCTTTTGTTAAAGAAGCCCCCAGGTATAATGAGCGCGGATAGCGCGTCAAGTGTGTGCGAACAATGCGCGAACGAGCCTTCAAAGGCTGTAAGAGAAAAGGAGGGAGAAGGAGAGAAATATAAGACAGCTAGTGTGTAAAATATAGACAGAGGAAGGAGACGAACTCAGAATCCGGCGCTAGGCGTAGAATCTTCGAAGACGGGCTGCGTTCCATGGGTTCGGCTCGAGTCGGTTATTCGATGCATCTCGCAGACGGTATGCTCCACCGGTCAGGACTTGGTCGATGATAAAGGGAGCTTGCCATTTGGGCTTGAGTTTGTCCTTTTTCTTGTCTGGCAGGCGTAGAACTAACTCGCCAACATTGTAAGTTTTGGCCCGTACTTCTCTGCTTTGATATCTTCGAGCCTGCTGTTGATAGAATGCGGAACGGGCTTTTGCAACATCATGCTCCTCCTCCAAGGCGTCCAAACTGTCATGTCGATTGAGCTCGGCTTCTCTTTCTTCATACATGCGCACGCGAGGTGAGTCATGAATTATGTTGCAGGGCAGAACTGCCTCTGCGCCGTATACCATAAAGAATGGTGTGAATCCGGTGGTGCGATTCGGCGTGGTCCGCAGCCCCCAGAGTACGGAGTCGAGCTCCTCTACCCAGTGCGTGTTAGATTCCTTGAGGGACCGCACTAATCTGGGTTTGATGTCGCTCATGATTAGACCATTTGCTCGCTCGACTTGACCATTAGTTTGAGGGTGATAGACTGAAGCATAGTCGAGCTTGATGCCCATGTTTTTGCACCAGAGTTTGACCTCGTCGGCCGTGAAGTTCGTGCAGTTATCAGTGATGATGCTGTGGGGGACGCCGTAACGGTGTACGACCCCTAATATGAAGTCTATCACCGGTCCGGATTCGACCGTCTTAACAGGCTTGGCCTCTATCCATTTGGTGAATTTATCCACCATGACCAGTAGGTATTTTTGCTTGTGGGTTCCTCCTTTAAGGGGTCCAACCATGTCAAGCCCCCAGACCGCGAAGGGCCAGGTGATGGGTATAGTTTTGAGGGCGGTGGGTGGCATGTGGCTTTGATTAGCAAAGAGCTGGCAACCGACGCATCGTTGGACTAAGTCCTGAGCATCTGCCCAGGCCGTCGGCCAATAAAATCCTGTACGGAAGGCCTTGCCTACAAGGGCCCGGGCTGCAGCGTGGTGCCCGCCGAGTCCGGCATGAATTTCAGCCAGAAGATTCCGCCCTTCCTCTTCGGAGATACACCTTTGAAGGACTCCGGTGGTGCTTTTCTTATAAAGCTCTCCCTCATGGACTTTATAGGCTTTAGATCGCCGCACTATGCAGCGTGCCTCGTTTTGGTCCTCGGGAAGTTCCTGCCTGGTTAGGTAGGCTAGGAATGGTTCCGTCCATGGGGCAATGACTGCCATTATTACGTGGGCTGAAGATGTTACTTCGTTGGCAGGACCACCAATTGTGTCAGAATGTTCGGTGTCGGCCAGTGCGGTTGGGTCCGGGCTGCTATTTCCGCATTCCCCCTCCCATAGTACGGATGGCTTAAACAGCCTCTCTAGGAAGATGTTGGGGGGACGGCATCGCGCTTTGCGCCAATGCGTGCCAACACCTCTGCTGCCTGATTGTTTTCCCGGGCTATATGGTGAAATTCAAGCCCCTCAAACCGAGCTGACATTTTTAGGACGGCGTTGCGATAAGCTGCCATTTTCGGATCCTTGGCATCGAAGTCTCCATTTATTTGGGATATTGCAAGGTTCGAATCCCCGCGCACCTCTAGGCGTTTGAATGCCCATGGATACTGCCATCCGGAGACCATGTAAAAGTGCCTCGTATTCGGCTGCGTTGTTGGAGTCCGTATACATTATCTGGAGTACGTATTGAACTGTATCTCCCGTTGGGGACGTCAAAACGACGCCAGCCCCCAGACCAGCCAACATTTTGGAGCCGTCGAAGTGCATGATCCAGTTGGAATATGTGCCGTACTCTTTAGGGTGTTCGACTTCAGTCCATTCGGCGACAAAGTCGGCCAAAACTTGCGACTTAATAGCTCACCGTGGCTTGTAGGTTATGGCGAACGGGAGGAGCTCTATGGCCCATTTAGCAATCCGGTCTGTCGCATTGCGGTTGTTTATAATGTCGTTAAGAGGTACTTCGGAGGCTACTGTTATCGAACACTCTTGAAAGTAGTGTCGCAGCTTCCGGGATGCCATAAACACCGTGTACGCTATCTTTTGATAATGCGGGTACCGTGACTTGCATGGAGTGAGGACAGTGGACACGTAGTAAACTTGTTTTTGAAGGGGGAACTTGTGTCCGTCCGTTTCTCGTTCGACAACGAGCACCGCGCTTACAACTTGATGAGTTGCCGCGATATATAATAGCATTGGTTCGCCCATGTTGGGCATGGCCAGGACCGGGTTTGTCACCAATATGGCTTTTATTTCTTCGAGTCCGGCCGTGGCGGCATCCGTCCACTCGAAGTGTTCGGTGTGCCGGAGGAGGCGATAAAGGGGTAATGCCTTTTCTCCCAAACGGGAGATAAAGCGGCTTAGAGCCGCCACGCATCCAGTCAATTTTTGTATTTGTTTGAGGTCCTTTGGGATATCCAATTGTGACAGAGCTCGGATCTTGGCTTGGTTTGCTTCAATTCCTCTACCGGATACAATGCAGCCCAAGAGCTTTCCGGCTGGTACGCCGAAAACGCATTTTCCAGGTTAAGCTTGATGTCATATGTTCGGAGATTATCGAATGTGAGCCTCAAGTCGTCTACTAGAGTTTCGACATGCTTGGTTTTGACGACCACATCATCTACGTATGCCTCCACTGTTTTGCCGATCTGGTTTGCCAGACATGTCTGAATCATGCGCTGATATGTTGCGCCGGCGTTCTTGAGCCCGAAGGGCATTGTGTTGAAGCAGAATGAGCCATATGGGGTGATAAATGCCGTTGCGGCTAGGTCAGGCTCTGCCATCTTAATTTGATGGTAGCCGGAGTATGCGTCGCGGAAACACAATGAATCGTGTCCTGCGGTAGCATCGATAATTTGATCGATGCGGGGGAGGGGGAAGGGATCCTTTGGGCAAGCCTTGTTGAGGTCCTTGAAATCGACGCATAGGCGCCAGGATTTGTCCTTCTTTGGTACCATCACCAGGTTTGCTAGCCAGTCCGGATGTTTTATATCTCTGATGAATCCGGCCTCCAATAATTTGGCTAGCTCCTCTCCCATGGCCTGTCTTTTGGGTTCGGAGAAACGCCGAAGAGCCTGTTTGACTGGCTTGAATCCTTTTAGGATGTTTAGGCTGTGCTCGGCCAGCCGGCGTGGGATTCCTGGCATGTCTGAAGGGTGCCAGGCAAAAATGTCCCAATTTTCGCGTAGGAATTCTCGTAGTGCGGCGTCTACATCAGGGTTTAGTTGTGCCCCAATGGAGGCCATTTTTGCAGGGTCCGTTGGATGGACTTGAAATTTGACTATTTCGTCTGCTGGTTTAAAGGAGGTGGACTTGGATCTTTTATCGAGTATCACATCGTCCCTGTTCACCATGGAGCGCAGCGCAGTCAGTTCCTCGGCCGCTAGGGCTTCGGATAGTGCCTCAAGGGCTAGTGCGGCTGTCTTATTTTCGGCGCGGAGTGCTATGTCCGGGTCACTAGCAAGAGTGATGATTCCGTTGGGCCCGGGCATTTTGAGCTGCATGTACCCGTAATGGGGTATAGCTTGAAAATTTGTGAATGCCTCTCGCCCTAATAGAGCGTGGTATCCGCTGCTGAACGGGGCCACCTGGAACGTGACCTCCTCGGACCTGTAATTATCCGGCGTGCCGAACATCACATCCAGTGTGATTTTTCCTGTACAGCACGCTTCTCGACTGGGGATTATTCCTCTAAAGGTTGTGCTACTTCGCTCAATGCGGCTCCAGTCTATTTCCATTTTTCGGAGGGTTTCCTCGTAAATGAGGTTCAATCCGCTGCCACCGTCCATGAGTACCTTGGTAAGGCGGAAGCCGTCCACTATTGGACTGAGGACCAATGCGGCTGGTGCTCGGGCTGTTCGGAATTTAGGTTCGTCACTGGCATTAAAGGTAATAGCCGTGTCACTCCATGGGTTTATTGTTTCTACTTGGTAGACTTCGGCAAGGCTGCGGAGTGTTCGTTTCCGCATATTATTTGATGCGAAAGTCTCAAAGACTGTTAATACCGTACTGGTATCCCTGGGCTGGTGCCCTGGAGTTAGAAGCTCTTCGCCACTTTTGGCCACCTGCCGTATTATCCAACATGCTCTAAGGCTATGAGTTGGAGTGGCGTCCTCTGTACTATGAATTTTACAGGGTCCATTGAGCCATCCCTCCAGTACGGTTCCATGCCCTATAGAGGGTTTTTGCTTTTTGGTGTTTAACCTGGGTGACTGTCGATAATGCACCCGTTTATTTCGGACTGGGGTTGTATTCAGGGCCGGATTGTCCCAGAATTTGATTTCGGTTTTCCAGGCGCTTTCCATCGCACAGTACTTTCGTACTATGGACGCCAAGTCAGCGAAGCGTGTAATTTCACGACGACTTATGGCGTTGAGGATTCCCTTGTCCATGCAATTATTGCAGCAGAATGAAATTGCGTCCTCCTCGCGGCAGTCCTTTATCCTGTTCATCACTAGGAGAAATCTGGCCCAGTAATGGTGTACTGTTTCCGCGGGCTCTTGCCGAATTTGGGATAGATCGCCTATGTTTGGGTGGGCGGGTGGAATTAAATCTGGAACCCCGCCCAATTTAAGACTCAGGGGCCAAGAAGTTTCTGAACTTGGAAGCTTGGGTTCTTGGATGTTGTCCAATGAATCTAGCCCGCTGCCTGACTTTAGGTTAAGGGCTTGAGTGACGTCCTCCCCTCCGCGGGAATCCGGCTTGGAGGGATCGGGAATCCGGACATAGCTAGTCCTTAAGATAGATGAAGGGTCGCCGCATTGTTCCTCTACCACAACAACGTGGTGGGTGACCTGGGGAGAGTTAATCTCTCTCAGATCGGGTTTAGGCCAAATCTGATCGTAGTCTGTAGTGATTCCCAAGGCGACGATGCGATCCAAGAGCTAGTTTAAGGAAGAGAGCTCCATCGGATCTAACTGCTCGTCAAGTTTTGAGTTGACGTGAAGATTGCTTTCGATGACCCGAGAAGTCATTGTCGGCGCGGCGGCCGAACAAGCGGTCATAAGAAAACCGCCTAGCCGGAGAGTTTGGCCGATAGCAAAAGCTCCTTTAGCAACAGTGCCGTCTTTAAAGACGGGATGAGGCATCCTTCCTGATGGCGACGACACAGAGGAACTCTCAATGAAAGCACCAATGTCGGTGTCCAAACCAGCGGATCTCGGGTAGGGGGTCCCGAACTGTGCGTCTAGGCGGATGGTAATAGGAGACAAGGGACATGATGTTTTTACCCAGGTTCGGGCCCTCTTGATGGAGGTAAAACCCTACTCCTGCTTGATTGATATTGATGATATGGGTAGTACAAGAGTAGATCTACCATGAGATCAGAGAGGCTAAATCCTAGAAGCTAGCCTATGGTATGATTGTTGTTCGTCCTACGGACTAAAACCCTCCGGTTTATATAGACACCGGAGAGGGTTAGGGTTACACAGAGTCGGTTACAATGGGAGGAGATCTTCATATTCGTATCACCAAGCTTTCCTTCCACGCCAAGGAAAGTCCCATCCGGACACGGGACGGAGTCTTCAATCTTGTATCTTCATAGTCCAGGAGTCCGGCCAAAGGTTATAGTTCGGCTATCCGGACACCCCCTAATCCGGAACTCCCTCAACCCAAATAAAAAAATGAGAGAAAAAGAGAGAAGGGACAATGTTACTATCCTTTTACCACACTTGTGCTTCAAAGTAGCACCATGATCTTCATGATAGAGAGTCTCTCATTTTGTCACTTTCATATACTAGTGGGAATTTTTCATTATAGAACTTGGCTTGTATATTCCAATGATGGGCTTCCTCAAAATGCCCTAGGTCTTCGTGAGCAAGCGAGCTGGATGCACACCCACTTAGTTTCTTTTGTAGAGCTTTCATATACTTATAGCTCTAGTGCATCCGCTGCATGGCAATCCCTACTCACTCACATTGATATCTATTGATGGGCATCTCCATAGCCCGTTGATACGCCTAGCTGATGTGAGACTATCTTCCCCTCTTTTTGTCTTCTCCACAACCACCATTCTATTCCACATATAGTGCTATATCCATGGCTCACACTCATGTATTGCGTGAAAATCGAAAAAGTTTTGAAAATGTTAAAGTATGAAGCAATTGCTTGGCTTGTCATCGGGGTTGTGCATGATTTAAATACTTTGTGTGGTGAAGATAGAGCATAGCCAGACTATATGATTTTGTAGGGATAACTTTCTTTGGCCATGTCATTTTGCGAAGACATAATTGCTTTGTTAGTATGCTTGAAGTATTATTATTTTTATGTCAATATGAACTTTTGTCTTGAATCTTATGGATCTGAATATTCATACCACAAGTAAGAAAAATTACATTGAGATTATGCCAAGTAGCACTCCGCATCAAAAATTATCTTTTTTTATCATTTACCTACTCGAGGACGAGCAGGAATTAAGCTTGGGGATGCTTGATACGTCTCCAACGTATCTATAATTTTCGATTGCTCCATGCTACTTTATCTACTGTTTTAGGCAATATTGAGCTTTATTATCCAATTTTATATTATTTTTGGGACTAACCTATTAACCGGAGACCCAGCCCAGATTTGCTGTTTTTTGCCTATTTCAGTATTTCGAGGAAAAGGAATATCAAACGGAGTCAAAACGGAACGAAATCAACTGGAGAAGTTATTTTTGGAAGGAAAGCCACCCGATGGACTTGGAGTGCACGTCAGGAGATACGGGAGGTGCTCACGAGGGTGGGGGGTGCGCCCCCTGCCTCGTGGGGCCCCCGTAGCTCCACCGACGTACCTCCTGCACCCATATATACCTACGTATCGTAAAACTTCCAGAACAGAAGATAGACCGGGAGTTCCGCCGCCGCAAGCCTCTGTAGCCACCAAAAACCAATCGGGACCCTGTTCCGGCACCCTGCCGGAGGGGGGAACCCTCACCTGTGGCCATCTTCATCATCCCGGCGCTATCCATGACGAGGAGGGAGTAGTTCACCCTCGGGGCTGAGGGTATGTACCAGTAGCTATGTGTTTGATCTCTCTCTCTCTCTCGTGTTCTCTCTCGTGTTCCCTCTATGGCACGATCTTGATGTATCCCGAGCTTTGCTATTGTAGTTGGATCTTATGTTTCTTCTCCCCCTCTACTCTCTTGTGATGAATTGAGTTTCCCCTTTGAAGTTATCTTATCGGATTGAGTCTTTTATGAGAACACTTGATGTATGTCTTGCCGTGTTTATCTGTGGTGACAATGGGATATCATGTGCCACTTGATGTATGTTTTGGTGACCAACTTGCGGGTTCCGCCCATGAACCTATGCATAGGGGTTGGCACACGTTCTTGACTCTCCGGTAGAAACTTTGGGG
>LR880967.1:836296221-836320115 GCA_904067115.1 Aegilops sharonensis
TCTCTCGTTACGGACTCTGTCACGTCCATAAGCATATGGATGTTTTGAAAAGTCAAACCTCAGAAAAGTTTGACCAGGTATATGTGGAGAAAAACATTTACATCTGGAACGATCATTAGATTCATCACAACATGTACTTACTTCATACTATCATTTATCTTTGGTATTGTAGATATAAGTAATTTCTTTATAAACTTGGTCAAAGTCTCAAAAGTTTGACTTAAAAAAATGTTGGAACTACATTATTGGATGGAGGGAGTAGCTCTTTCTCTCTCTCTGCTATCTCTCACGGGCCTCCCCTCTCACTCGAACTCTCTATACCGACGGATTATATGCTCACTGTGTTAGCGTATAGCTCTGTATATTGTTTAGTTGAACGTTCAACCAATCCACATGCTGCCTTGTCAGCTCGTGTTCTATATCTTGGTGTGCTGGCCCATGTGGCAGTGGGTGAAAATAAGTAAACTAGAGGCCCATCTGACACGCGGTGAAGTAAACAAAGTTGAAACCACTCGGGGTAGCACCCCACACGGTAGTAAATTGAGGGCGCATTGAGGACAAACTTCCTGCGCACGAAGGACACACTCGCGCACAATTCACCACTGCGCGGCGGCATGCACAGAAGGACGCACTCGCGCACACCCAGCACACAACACACACCAGCACACGTGTACACCGGCGTCGCCGCCGGTTGAGATGGACGGCGAGGCAGCCAACAAGAGGAGGCGGCTCGAGCCAAAACCGCATCCGGTGAGCCTGGACTTCATCAGTAGCCTCCCCGACGACATGCTGCTCGTCATCATCGGCCTCATCCCCACCAAATCTGCCGTGCGGACCGCCCTGCTCTCCCAGCGGTGGCGCCCTCTCTGGCGCTGTGTCCCCCTCAACCTCACCATCGACAGCTGCCTCTGCGATGGGGATTGCAAACGCATGACCGCAGTCTCCAAGATCCTTTCATCGCACCCTGGGCCAGCCAGACGCCTTGACATCCGCATGTTCAGTACCAACTGCAAGGTCCAACCCAAGTTCAACGAGTGGTTCTTATCCCCCTCCCTAGATCAGCTCGAGGAGCTCAGCTTTGAAGCTGGACGATGTCGCTCTCTGCTGCCGTCCGCGCTCCGCCTCACGCCAACGTTGCGCCGTGCCAGCTTCAGCTCCTGCTATCTTCCCCAGATTAATGCCGCGCCCGCCCTTCTTCTCCCTCAACTCAAGCAGCTCGACCTCTTCGACATTGTCATATCGAAGAAGGCTATGGAGCACCTGCTCCGCAGCTGTACTGCGCTCGAGTACCTTCATCTTGAGCAGATCCATGGGTTCATTAGCCTCCACATCGCCTCGATGAATCTTCGATGGATTTATGTGTCTTGCTGGCCCCGCAACAAGACATCAATTGGGAAGAGATCACTCCAGTTGTTCCACGTTATGGTCATTGAGAATGCGCCTTTCCTTGAGAGATTGCTTGTATCGGATCTAGAAGGTCCAACAAAAATCAGGGTCATTGACGCGCCAAAATTGACAGCGTTGGTGTACTCGTCTGCGAAATTCTCCGAACTCTTTATTGGATCCGTAATCGTTCAGGTACAACACTCATCTTCTTCTCCTTCTTCTTGAAATTCACATTTTAAAATTTCTTCTTGATGTATTTACAACCGTCTTCCAGAAAATGATTCCCACAAGCTTGACCCAGTTCATGCGCACAGTGAAGATCTTAGCACTAAAATCTATCGGCCCCAATCTGGATCAAGTTGTTGGATTCCTTACACGCTTTCCATGCACGGAGAAGCTACTCATCTAGGTGAAACTTCTTTCCTATAAGTAAACGGTAATCACAACGTAGCTCAATTTTTTCGTAATTTTCCCAAATTACGATGACAATTGCAATGTTCAAAACTGCATCTACGCACTGCACCGAAAGAAATGTTTTTAGTATTTTTTTCTCACGTGATCACCTGCATCGTTTTTATGCTGTACTACTATAGTAGCCTAGGCTAGTCATAGTGGAAAGTAACTTAGACTACTCCAGTAACTCTATGGTTACCCTAAGAGCAAGTACTACCTCTGTCCTGGTTTACTATTCCAATTTTGTAGTATCAAAATTTGACCATAGATTTAACTGACAAAATTTTAATGCATGTCACTAAGAACTATATTGTTGAATTCGTATTTGAACATAATTTCAAATGGTGTAATTTTTAGTGACATGCATTGTCATTTTCTTAGGTAAATCTATGGTCAAAATTTTATATTAAATACGAGGTAGTATTCCCTCCGTCCAAAATTCTTGTCTTACATTTGTTTAGATACGGATGTATCTAACACTAAAATGTAACTAGATACATCCGTATTTAGACAAATTTAAGACAAGAATTTTGGGACGGAGGGAGTACAAAAGTGGGCTATGTAGGCCAAAACATGTGCCAAATTCACTTGTGATGCATTTGGCATCGATGCCCCTCCATTGCTCACCTGGTGCCCCAATCTGGATCACCTACTTTGCTCTGGTGCCAAATTAACTCACGCAATGAAAAAACACTGCGTGGGAGAGAGAGAGGACTGAGGCAATAAAAAACACTTGTTTGGGAGAGTGAGAGGCTGGTGTAGTTGGTTTGATTGATTTGTTTATACATGTGGGTCTGTGTGCACAGTGGTGCCAACTCTCTCACATCGCGAGAGCGGTGCCAAAATCTTTTGATTTGACATCGATGCGTATTATGTGGCATACTTTTGCGAAATATGGCATCGGCCACATGGTGGAAGGCAACAAATGCCCAAGCTCTTCATGTGCTCCTAGTTAAATGAGAGGAAACAGAGAGAGAGAGAGAGAGAGAGAGAGAGAGAGAGAGAGAGAGTGAAAAAATATAACTAGCCAGCCAACCCTATCATATGAGCGAATGATATTGGTACCTCTTGATGACACGGTAATCTTATGCAGCCAGCTGCTCTAATATGTTCTCTTCTTTTGCAGATAAAAAAAGACCCGAAAGTGAAAAATGTGTTGCACTATAACAATATCACGAATGCCTTGATCTCCATCTTACAGAAATTGATTTGATCGACTACCGAGGCAGCACATCTGAGATTAAATTGGCCAGGTTCTTTGTTCTGGAGGCAAGTGTGTTCAAGGTAATGAGGTTTGGCGTTCTCTGGCGCAACAATGAATGGCGTGCTGATCAGCGCAAGCGTCTAAGCCTAAATGACAAAGTCTCCGCAGAAGCTGAATTTGTTTTTGAAACATCAAGTGGCGAGAGACTCGAAAACTTATTTGCCCATTAGTGACTTGTCAGGGCGGTGGATTTTAGTTTGTACGATAATGCTGCATCCACCTAAAGTAACGAAAGTTCTTATGTAAACTTCCTAGTAATTCCCTCTTCCTAGGTGCAGCATTACTCCTAACATTTGTAATATCAGTTTGAAACTTGTAATATTGCCGTGTCCTATTCCTGCGTTTTCAAAATCCTGCGAATCAAACAGGTCCTGAGTTGGTGATGATGTTGTGCCTCCCATCTTTCACCAATAGCCATCGGATCTAGATCTAACGCATACAAACCAAGCTTCTCCATTTTTGCAAAAAGATGCCCGCACTTGTTCCCTATTTACAAACAACTCCTTGTCTCTCACAATCAGCCTTATCTCCTCCCCACCACATCTAGAAGGCCGTGGAAAAATCTAGCGTGATGGCCGCTACCCGAGCCGTCCACCCCCAATCTTGGTGTTCCGTGCAATGCACGGGCATCTACGCACGGGAAATTATGTCGAACAGGGCTAGTTGTAAGCAGGCTAGCTCTACAGCCATGATGATAGTGACTGCAGACGGTGAGTCTGACTATGGTATGCCGAACACGGCGCCTATACTCAGGTGTCATCTCCGGCGCAGGGTCTTGTCACTTCACTGTGAGGAGCAGCACGTAATAATTTGACCAACGGGTAGTACAGTGCTAGTACTCCTACTACTACATTGGTAGTACTACTACTAGTACTAGTAGCACCACCGTCTGGATTTAGGAGTACTACCACGTCCATCTGGATTTTAGTATTTGACTAGCAATATCTAGTAATTCATGTCACAAAAATGTACTACTCCCTCTGTAAATAAATACATGGTGTTTTATTCCTATCGGTGAGAGAACTTAATGTTTTTTTGCTAACTAGAATACTAATAGGATTACATGCAATTAACTAAAAATGTACTACTCCCTCTGTAAATAAATACATGGTAGTCTCAAGTCATTGAAAGCATGCACGACCCACATCTCTCATTGGTTGATATGTCACGGAATAAGAAACAAGGAGGGAGTTAATGCACCGTGCCTAAGTGTTTTGGGATTATTTGGTTTTCGTAATGTGACTTACACAACATTTTTGTTTACACGCATTAACATTTTATTAGTTAAATCAAAGGTCAAAACTTGGCGCAAAATCCAAAGGGGACCAATAAACCAGTAAACATCAAACTTCTCTCGTTTGGCCCCAACTAGAGGTCCGGTGAGATGACTATACTGCACCGGCACGGAGGGGGACGCAGCTTCATTGACTTACGGCAACTGCCTTTGGGTGAATGACACGTGGGCCCAGGGGTGGCTGGCCCACCTATCATACAGCCAAAGGCAGGTGCAGTAGAGGGCCGAGGAGTAGTACGAAATCCTACGCACCTACGCACGCTAACCAAGGGCAGGAGTGATCACTCGAAACACAAGATCAGTTGACTAGAAGCTAAGCTAGACCCATGGAAGCGATGAGCGCGAGCATCAGCCGGCTGTGCCAGATGGTCCACGAGGCCGGCCTGCGGCCCGGCAACGAGGAACATCTCCAGGTAGTATTGCTTGAGGCCGCCAGGGCGAGGGGCCGCTTGGACGACAGCTTCGTCTCCTTGTTCGACGAGGTCCTCGTCGGTTTCCTCGACAAGTTCACCGTCGTCAAGAAGCTCGTGGACGACTTTGACGTAAGCCTCCAGCCGACGCGCGCAGGCTCTGCGATGCCCGCCACCCTCAACGGCCACTATGGTGACAACCTCTTCGATGCATTGGTGGCCCTGCGACTGCCCGCCGTCGCGCCGGAGAATGTCCACCTCAAGGTTGCGCTCGCCGCGCAGCGCCTGGCGCAACAAGACACCATCGACATAATCACCCACGTCTACGCGCAAATCGTCCACAAGGACTACTACATGCAAGAGGAGGACGATAGGACGCTAGCCTTCTTGGACGCAGGGCAACCTTGGACGGCACTGTTCAGAAGCACGTTGAGCTCGCCGCCAACGCTGCTGCTCCTCACACGTCGGTTGGTGACTCGGCACACTAGGGAGTGGGGATGTCGTTGATGGATCCGTATGTATTTTTATCTTTTCGTCAAATCCATGTAGTAGTATATGCTACTATAGTAATTATCTTACCTTTCGCATCAACTTCATAATTTTTGTACGTACTCCATGCATGAACGCCGCCAGAACCAAACTTCTCATTACTCTAGGCAAAATCGTTGTTTTCTATCTATCGATCGCGCCATGGAGCAGAACCAAATTTTACAAGTTACGAGTTCAAAAGGAAAAGCCTGCCGTGTTCGCGTCGCACCCCCACACGGTTGGTCCGGCACGCCGCTCAAGCGGGAATGTGTGCGGTGTTGCATTTTCACTTACAAGTGGGACCACAGTTGAGCAAACCGACTATCGGCAAACCCCCACCCCGCCCACCGCGCGATGACTGAGAAAACAGGAGGGAGAAGAGATGGCTGTAGCACGGACTCCAAGAAAATTGGTGTCGGATGGGACTCGTGTGGGTGGCGTGTGCCGTACTGCTAGACGTGAATGCTAGTTATGGCCCGTGCCACCCCACTATATCTAGCCTATGTCGAGGTACGTAGAACAAATTTCCTGCAGTTCGTGCTCAGCCCTCCTCTATCTCTCTTCTCAGCCAGCCAGCGGACGCGCGGAGCCCATCGTCTGTTTGCTCACATGCGGTCCCACATGTCAGTGAAAACGCAAGCGGACCCACTGAACCTGCACATCTTTCACCTCGACGTGCTGGTGATTAAAAACAAATCCAAGAAAGATCTTCGGTGGCCGCTTTTAGAGTTACTCAAGAGTAGTAAGATTCTATTTACAGTTTAACCCAAGATGCACATCTCGTGGCTTCAACTACCACTCTATTTTCTTTCATGACACGACCTGGATGCTGGATGTCCCACGTGTCGGCAAAAGGAGGAAGAACCCGACCAAATCTTCGGTTGTGCTCTCGGATTAGACTAGTTGTGCTAACTTAAATTTTTTATTGTGTACTCCCTCCGTTCCAAAATACTTGACTTCCATTTGTCCAAAAATGGATGTACCTATATACTAAAACATGTCTAGATACATATATGTTTTGGCAAATAGAAGGCATGTATTGTGCAACGGAGGGAGTAGAATGGATGCAAGTTTTTGTATTGGGAAGAAGAGTACATCCATATATTGATAGAGCGCAATTTAGTAGAGGTTCTATCACTTTTAGCTAGCACAGAGGCCATAGATGAGATTAGTGCACTTGTTGATACTCCTACTTGGTATGCGTGTTGCTGCTTAGACGGAGAGAAAAACGGACCGGAGGGAGTACTAGAATAGAGGCTAGACATGAGACTAGATGCGAGGAAGCAACATCTACTTCTTTACACTCGAAGATGAAAGAAGCACGCAAGATCGAGCCTCCGCACATCAAAAATGAATGCATCGAGAAGGCACTAATCCAACTTACAGGAGTAGTAAAATGTATTATTGTGGTTCTTGTTTTCTTTGGTCTTGCTTTTCTAGTCAAAATTATCGTTGGAGTTCGTGCAAAACGGAGATCCGTTTGGGGTCGTGCGTTGCAGTTGGCCTTACAAGTGGGACCGCAGTTAAGGAAACCGACTATCGGCAAACCCCCACCTTGCCCGCCGCGCGATGGCTGAGTTAGAGAAATGATTAGGTTGAAGAGATTGCTCTAGCACGGACTCCAAGAAATATGGTGTCAGATGGAAGTTGTGCTGGTGGCGTGTGCCGTACTCCTGGACGTGAATGCTTGTTCTGGCCCATGCCACCCTACTACTCCTACTACTTACTCCATATAAGTACTAGTACTAGTATCGAGGATTCGAGGTGCTGGTTACGTAGTACAATATGGCTACAGTAAAAACACCCGCACGACGTGCGAAGCATGTGAAGCTAGTACAAATAGTGTACTACTATTGTTGATTGGCCTCATCCGATAACCTGTTGCAATGCACGTACAATTATGTATTCGAAAAATATTTTTTTGCCTCGTCGCACCACTCACTCACAGAAGCGACTCGAAAGCCATTCATAAATTTAGTAAGTTCATCACAGGCATATCATTTTATTACATACAACAGGTCATCAACCCACATCGACAACGAGGATACATTATAAATACTAAAGTTTTCACCACACAACAAATAACAAGCAATGAAATGAACTTCAACTCAACCATTCCTCGGCGTTGGAAACACTTGCTTTGAACCACAAGTGATTCTCTGGGACGGGCCATCCATTGTCGATCTGGAGACCAACGCAGGACTGATCATCCAGGCTGAAGCAGCCTACTATATCAGTACCAGGGTAGGGAACTGTTGGGGATATTACCACTGGGTGTAAACCGGCTAGGACAGGCCGGGTTAACTTCAGCAGTAGTTGAATATGTTAAAGCCCAAGTAGGCAGATGAGGGCTTAAGGCCCATAGCCGGTTCAAGGCTTGTAGCTGTAAACCGGCGTTCATATGTAACTTGTATTGTAAGTTAGGAATAGTAGAGACCGAGCCGGATACGTCTATGAACCGGCATCGGGACTCTATGAACCGACGGGCGCCACCCATGTATATAAGGGGACGACCCAGCGGCGGTTTGAGGACAACAGACAACAACTTGAGACTTGGCGAAGCTTGTTTGCTCCCTAGTCATCGAAACCCCATCAATTCCATCACAACTAGATGTAGGCTTTTACCTTCATCGAAGGGGCCGAACTAGTTTAAACTCTCTTGCGTCCTTGTGTCCGCTTTAACCCTTCAAGCTAACCCGTAGCGATGGCACCACGACTAAGTCCTTTCAAGAGGACATCTGCCGTGACAAAACCACGATAGTTGGCGCCCACCGTGGGGCTATCGCACGATGGTTTCAAGTTCTTGGAGGGCAACTTCGAAGGACTCAAGGGCTATGCTGTGGGCCAGATGACCAAGAGTCGTCGCGGAAAGCTCTACATCGACAATGCAGGATGGGGCCCCGAGGCCGGCTCAATTGAGTACGGGTACCGGGTCCCCTTTGGTGGCATACACATCTTCATCGGCAAGATCGGTGAACCGGGTCCTGAGCCGGATATCTGCACCGACCTCGTCGAAACGGCTCAGCGTGCGAGATCTGCCCAGGTTAAACCGGCCGTGAAGCGTGCCTTCGTGGGGGTCATCCACAGAGGAGAATATGAGGATGGATCGGGATCTGGTAGCGAGACTGTCGTTTATTCCGGCGACGAGTCCTCGACCGAAGAAACCGAATCATTGTATCAGTTGCAAGATGACCGGATTGGGGGCTGTTCCGATGGCGACAGTATTCCGGACCCCTCTGGTCTGCCCAACCGGGTTGGAATATTCATGGCCGGTATGCAGGCGGCGGTCCACTCTTCGACCGCAGCGACAATGTTCTCCGGGTCAGCAGCGGCGGCGGCGGCCGGGGCAGGAGGTCCTGTGCGCCCGCCGGCTCAAGTTTTATCTGATCTGTTTGATGCGCTGGCTGTGCTCATGGCGGAGGCTAACCCGGCGGATCAGGACGCCCACAACGCGGAAGTCGCAAAGGTGAGGGAGCAGATCACTCAGGCCAAGGCCGACCTGGCAGCCGAGATCGACAGGATGGCCGCGGAGCGGGCCGCTTTGGATGCCCAGGCCTATAAGCTTATGCTGGATCAGAACGCGTCGCATGAGGTCTTGAAGCGGAAGCACCGGTCCCGCTTGCCTTCGGTTTTTGACGCCAGAAATCTCTTTCACACCCCAGGAGCAGGAACCAGTAACCCACCGGTGGTAAACCGGGCAGAGGCGCCTGGGCCAGGCACGCCGGTTCAACCTCGCCTAATGGAACCGCCTCGGCAGAACGACATTGTACCTCAGCCGGTCCAAACACCTCCGGGTCATTATTCCAATCCCGTGGACAGTCTTGTCGCTGCCGCTTCACGACTGGAGGCCATCCCGATCGAAGGTGATTCTCCGCAGGCGGTGGAGATGCGCCGGGTTAAAGAGCTCCTTCGGACCGCTTTGATCCAACAGGAAGCGTATTCATACAGCCGTGACCGAATTCATTCCACCCCTTGTCCGAGCCAGAGCTACAGCAGGCGTATGGATGAACCGGCTGTGTTAAGCAATGCACGGAACCGTGAAGCGCCCCGTGGCAATAACCCGGCGGTCGGTATTCGTGATGCTCAGGAAGTGGTGGACCGGGCCCGGGCATGCAGGAAGGCCGAATTGGCGGCACAAAACGAGGCTCGTCAGCTTACGCCGGTTCGTCCCACCACCTCAGTCGAGCCAGGGGTTACTTCTAGTTCTTTGGGGGTGCCCTGTCTAGTCCCCGCTTTACGCAATGTGTGCTTACCCAAAGACTTCAAGGGTCCGCGCAAGGTGCCAAACTACACCGCCGATTTGTCTCCAGAAGCATGGGTAGAGAGTTATGAGATGGCCATGGAGATGCTGGATGTGGATGAGGCCGCGTGCGCAAAGTACTTCACCATGATGCTTGAAGGGACAGCCCGTACTTGGTTAAAAAGCTTACCGGCCAATTCTATCAGCTCATGGGCCCAGTTGCGAGCCTGGTTTGTCCAGAATTTCAAGGATACCTGCAAACAGCCCATGTCGATAGTGGACTTGGCGGCCTGTGTCCAGGAGGAAGGAGAGTCAACGACCCACTGGGTGCACCGTGTCTCGGAAATTTTGCACTCGTCAGACCGTATCAACGCTGATTCTGCGGTTATAACTCTGGAAGGCAACTGCCGGTTTAAGCCTTTGAAGTTGAAAATTGGGACGAATGAAGCACCATTGTAATGATATGGGAACCCTCATGGGTGCTTTAGTGAAGTATGTTGATTCTGATAGTACCAAGGATCCCGAGTCTGAGGATGACAAGGCAGGGAAGGGAAAAAAGAACAGCAACTCCAAGGGGCAACAACACAACACAGCAGGTCATGGGAATGGAGGCAAGCGTAAAGCGGATGGCAGCGTGGACTTTGTGGCCAATACTAGCGCACAGGACAAGGGCCAGCGACGCAAGGGTAAAGCGGCGAACCGCGGTGGAGCTCCAAATCCTAACCCGGACTGCCTAACCTATTTGTTAAACCAGCCCTATCCAAAGCACGGGACGAAGGAGATACCGGCCAACCACCTTTGGAAGGATTGTTATATTATGCAGGAGTTCAAGAATTCTAATGCTTTCTGGTATGATCAGGGATCAGGTGATGGCTCAGGTCCGGTTTCCATGGGCCGGGTCACGATGGAGGAACTTCCGGTTCAGGCTTCAATGGTAATCAGGATGGACACAACAATCAGAATAATCAGAGTAACCAAGGTGGTTACAACCAGCAGCAGCAGTCGGGTTATCAGAGCCATCCAAAGCAGTTGAATAGCAGGAAATATCATGTCTTCACTACTAGCTTGGATAAGCGAGACCGAAAACTTCACAAGCGAGCGGTGAATTCTGTTGAATCGGCCGTGTCGCGTTATTTACACTGGTCGGAACAGCCAATCGTATGGAGCAGAGAGGATCACCCTCTCTGGGTTGACAATCCGGGTCAGCTAGCATTGGTGGTGTTCCCTCGGGTGGGAGGTTATAAATTCACCAAGGTGCTCATGGATGGAGGGAGCAGCATTACCATCCTATACTATGAGACCTTCCGCCGTATGGGGCTGACAGATAAAAATCTTAAACCGTCCAATACCGTGTTCCATGGTGTGGTACCTGGGAAGTCAGCATATCCTATTGGCAAGATAGCTCTGGAAGTGGCCTTTGGAGACGATCATGATTCCAGGTCCGAGACACTGACTTTTGAAGTGGTGAAGATCCGGAGCCAGTATCACGCCCTATTTGGGCGGCCGGCTTACGCCAAATTTATGGCACGGCCTTGTTATATCTATTTACATCTCAAGATGCCGGGTCACAAGGGAACAATAACGGCTCATGGAAGCCGCAAGATTGCCTTGGAATGTGAGGAAGGTGATGCGGCCTATGCATAGTCGGTTTGTGCCACGGAAGAGTTGAAATACTACAAGGACAATGTTGATCCGGCGGACATGACTCCGTTGAAGAAGCCAACTACAGAGCATGATCCGGATTTAAAGTTCAAATCGGCGGCTGAGACTAAGCTTGTTGACTTTGTACCTGGCGATTTGTCCAAGCAGTTCACCATCAGTGCCAACTTGGACCCGAAATAGGAAAGCGCGCTCATCGAGTTCATCCGTGAGAATCAGGGCATTTTTGCATGGAAGCCTTCTGACATGCCAGGTGTACCGAGGGAACTCGCTGAGCACACCCTTAATGTCGATCCTAAGTACAAACCGGCGAAGCAGTTTCTCCGTCGGTTTAACGAAGAAAGGCGCAAAGCTATTGGAGAGGAGGTGGCCAGGCTTTTAGCGGCTGGCTTTATTGTTGAAGTTTTCCCTCCAGAATGGCTGGCTAATCCGGTGCTGGTTCTTAAGAAAAACGGCACCTGGCGCATGTGTGTGGACAACACAGACCTTAACAAAGCTTGTCCAGCAGATCCTTTTGCCCTCCCCCGCATCGACCATATTATTGATGCTACCGCGGGTTGTGAGCGTTTGAGTTTTCTGGATGCATATTCTGGTTATCATCAGATCAAGATGGCAGTTAAGGACCAGGAGAAGACGGCGTTCATAACTCCCTTTGGAGCCTTCTGCTATGTATCTATGCCCTTTGGGCTCAAGAGCGCCCAAGCAACTTATCAACGGTGTGTACATAATTTCCTTCATAAGCAGATCGGCCGTAATGTACATGCCTATGTGGATGATACTGTGGTTAAGTCAAGGGAGAAGGAGACTCTGGTTGACGATTTGAAGGAAACCTTTGATAACCTATGGACTTACAAGATGATGCTCAACCCGGCCAAGTGTGTTTTTGGTGTACCGGCAGGCAAGTTATTGGGTTTTCTTGTGTCCAACAAGGGAATTGAAGCTAATCCGGTGAAGATTACAGCTATTACCTCCCTAGCTAAACCGAAGTGTATCAACGACGTTCAGCGCTTGGCAGGCCGGATTGCCGCGCTGAGCCAGTTTATCAGCCGCCTTGGTGAGAAGGCGATCCCTTTGTACCAGATGCTGAAGAAGACGGATCAATTCGTCTGGAGTTTGGCTGCTGATAAAGCATTTGAGGATTTAAAGCGACAGTTAGCCAATCCGCCTATTCTTGCAGCTCCGATTGACAAGGAACCTTTGCTGCTATATGTAGCTGTTAATGCTCGCGCAGTCAGCGTAGCTGTTGTAGTGGATCGCAAAGAGACAGACAAGGAATATCCGGTTCAGCGTCCGGTTTACTATATCAGCGGGGTGCTTATTGAGTCCAAGCAAAGGTACGCGCATTGGCAGAAGCTGGTGTATGGAGTTTTCATGGCAAGCCGGAAGCTTAAACAATACTTCCAGGGACATCCCATCACAGTGGTCAGCTCTGCTCCTTTGGGAGATATAATTCAGAACAGGGAGGCGACTGGCCAGATTGCCAAGTGGGCTATAGAGCTTGGACCGCACGGATTGAAGTACGTGCCTCGGACGGCGGTCAAATCTCAAGCACTTGTAGATTTTATCAATGATTGGACGGAACTACAAGCACCTGAAGAGAAACCGGATCACACTTATTGGACTATTCATTTTGATGGGTCCAGGCAATTGGAGGGCTCGGGGGCTGGAGTCGTATTAACTTCCCCATGAGGTGATAAGTTATGTTACGTTCTCCGCTTAATGTTCCCCTGTACTAACAATGCAGCTGAGTATGAAGCTTTACTCCATGGTCTCCGACTGGCTAAGGAGATGAATCTCAGCCGAGTTAAATGCTTCGGTGACTCGGACCTGGTGGCTCAACAAGTATCTGGCACTTGGGATTCCAAGGATCCGCTCATGGCAGCCTATCGTCGTGAGGTGGATATTGTTGCAGGTCACTTTAAGGGTTATCAGGTGGATCATGTGGACAGACGGAAGAATGAAGCGGCGGACGCTTTAAGCCGGCTGGGTTCTCAGCGTAAACCGGTCCCGCCTAACGTCTTCTTAGATGTTCTGCATAACCCGTCCGTCAAGCTCCCTGGTGAAGAAGATTTGGCTATTCCTCATCCGGAGGCTCAGTTGGTGGCGGCCCTGCATGTCATTCCGGATTGGACGATTCCTTATCTTGCGCACATGAACCGGGGCGAGTTACCAGAGGATGAGACTCTGGCCAGGCAGATAGTCCGGCGATCCAAGTCCATGACCATTATCAATGGCGAGTTGCATCATTGCAGTGTGTCAGGAGCGTTTCAACGCTGTGTGTCTCTTGAGGAAGGCTGTGAAATTTTGCGTGAAATCCACGAAGGGGATTGTGGTCACCACGCCGGTTCAAAGTCTCTGGTGGCTAAGGCATTTCGTCACGGTTTCTATTGGTTGACTGCTCATGCTGATGCGGAGGACCTGGTTAGACGATGTGATGGCTGTCAGAAATTCTCAAGACGCGCTCATGTGCCGGCCAAGAATTGAGGATGATTCCAATTACTTGGCCGTTTGCGACTTGGGGGCTGGATATGGTCGGACCTTTCAAAAGGTCCAAGGACAAGAAGACCCACCTTTTGGTGGCGGTTGACAAGTTTACAAAGTGGGTTGAAAGCGGAGCCCGTTAGCAAGTGTGATGCAGCCACGGCGGTTCAATTCATTAAAAAGGTGATTTTCCGGTTTGGCTTTCCACACAGTATCATTACTAATAATGGTACCAACTTGTCCAAGGGCGCTATGAAGGAGTTTTGTGAGCGTGAGCACATCCGGCTTGACGTTTCATCAGTAGCTCACCCACAGTCCAATAGGCAAGCAGAGAGGGCTAACCAAGAGATCTTACGAGGCATCAAACCCCGGCTTATGGTTCCTTTACAACGGACGCCGGGTTGTTGGGTTGAGGAGTTACCATCTGTGTTATGGAGCATAAACACTACGCCCAACAGATCGACAGGATACACACTATTCTTCATGGTCTACGGGGCGGAGGCGGTTCTCCCCAGTGATATCCGTCATGATTCACCTCGTGTAGCGGCCTATGTTGAAGCGGACAACGAGGAAGCACGGCAAGACGCTTTGGACCTGTTGGATGAGGAGCGTGACATCGCAACTGCCTGTTCGACGATTTACCAGCAGGATCTTCGTCGCTATCACAGTTGCCGAGTTAGAACCAGAACCTTTCAAGAAGGAGATTTGGTGCTTCGACTCATCCAAGACCAGACTAATATGCACAAGTTATCCCCACCTTGGGAGGGACCTTTCATGGTCAGCAAGAATCTGCACAACGGGTCATACTATCTGATCAATATTCGAGAGCATAAGGACTCACGCACGTCAGAAGAGGAGACCAATTGGCCGTGGAATATAGCTCATCTTCGGCCTTACTATACTTGAGCCATAGGCTCTACTTATGTACATATTATGACAATGTATATATTATGATCAATACAATAAACCGGAGCCTTAGCTAAAGCGGGGTCTCTGTTATTTTTACATCATGTGTGATTACACGGAGTTTTTATCTTAAAGCGACCTCCGGTTTACCCCTTGAGTTAGCTTTCTCAAACAAGCTTTGTATCATGTCACTAGGGGGCTTGGTCGTATCCGAACCAATGCAACACCTCTTGACAGGCGAAAGCTACAAGATCACTTGGGGACTTGGTCATGTCTGAACCAGTCACGCCTCTTGATCGGCCTAAGGCCACAGAATCACTTGGGGGCTTTGGTCGAACCCGAACCATCGCTACACCTCTTGGTCGGCATAATGCCACTGCATCATTTGGGGACCTTGGATGACTTGAACCATAGCTACGCCTATCGGGGGCTTGGTCGTGTCCGACCATGGTAATGCCACTTGATCGGCTCAAATGGCCTCTTTTTTGCAAATGATTCTATTTGTCTTTGCTTGAGATATATTTCTCTTGTTTGCATATTTTTCTTGTTGTGTTTTTAAACCAACGATTGTTAAGCTGGTTCGACTGTCAATTGATGGAACATGGTCTATTCTTGATCCGGAGATGCTTTGCCCGGTTTGATTTTCTGTTAACATCCTATTCTGGAGTAACACCGGTGTTCTTTGTAAACCGACACGGTTTATTTGGTAAACCGATCTTATATTCACAGGAGCTGTTCTCTCCTCGCAGAGTGGGTCTCTTAGAGACTCCGCTTTAAGATTGGCACAGCCAACTTCATGGCCTACGATGGCAGGTATCATATCTTTTGATATTTGATCATATGTTTAAAATGTTATCTTTTGATTGCACATGCATCGATGTTATAACCCGCCTGGTAGTACAAGCACAGCGGCGTTTTAAGCTTTTTGCTGCAGATAACAGTTTAACATGGATGATTCAACGGAAGCATAAGTTGCAATAAGTATGCACGAGGGCATATCAACATCAAGTGTGGCAGCTAGTCTATTACAAGGCAACACGGTGCCCAGATAAGATAATTGTTTTTCTGCATAACATAACGGAACAACAATGTAAAACGGCTTCCGGTTTAGGCTTGGTCGCCAGCTTGCCCTGATGGTTGCGGGTCATCCTGCGCCGTTTCAGCTTCTGCTCCCCTACCCAGCGGCTGGAAAGCAACATTTGTCCAGCCGATTCCCATTAATGCTTGAAATACAGCTTCATCGTTGATCAGCAATGACGGTTCAATGTCAGGAGCGTAAGTATGCTTACGGATTGGAGGGATAAGGTTCTCCGCCTCAGGAACTGGTGCAGCCACTCGTTTGTTTTGACCATCATATTGAGCTTGATAGTGAGACAAATTTGCCTCTTCAGCCAATTGACAAGCCAGAGGGCGCACTTCCCGGTTTATAGCTCGGAGATCCTCTTCGCTGAATTTTGTCCCGTCCTCCTTCACACTTGGGAAGCCTTGGGCCGCTTCAACAGGATCAAAATCTGGAACCCATGCTTTTGCCCGGATTAAGGCATTTATAGCACCGGCTCTAGCAGCAGACTTCTTCAATTCTTCAATCCGGGCAGGCAGCATTGACAATCTTTTAATGGTATCCTGGATCAAGGTCGGTGCTGGGTTGTTGTGAGAAGCAGTGTTGATGATCTGCTGCGCACCTGTATACAATTGTTCTATCAATGTATAGGCGGCCTTCAATTTCTTCCACACATCTGATCCTAAGTGGCCAATACGTGTCCCTGTATCATTCAAAGGGTTGGTAAACCGGCTACACTATGAGAAGACATCGTTACTTCAGAAATAAAAAATGCTTACCAAAGAGAGCAGCGGTCATGGCATGTACTTGCCGCTTTATGCTGGTCAACTCATCTACCACCGGTTTGAGTGCAGCCTCAGCTTTCTTCTGCCCTTTGAAGTAAAGCGGCCTTTTCAGTGGCCCAATCCGCCTGCTCCTTATTGAAATCCTCCTTAAGCTTTTCCATGACGCTTAAAGCGCTGGTTAATTCATGTTTTGCTTTTGAGGTTTCAGCTTGCTGGGATTTCAGGTTTTCTTGTTGATCAGCAACTTGGCTTTCTTTCTTGCTCAGATCACCCTGCGTACAGATCATCATTTGAGTAAAGATTATGATGCAAAATTGAAGTACCAACCACATAACAAGTTATGCCCTTGGTACTTGGGGGCTAATGCACATTTGCTTTTTATCCTACAAATTCCATATAAGTCCCAAGCTCAATACAAGTATTCAACTTGGCACTTGGGGGCCAATGCGTATTTGCTCTATCCTCTGGTGTCACTGAAATTCTTATTGTACAAAGTCCCGGTTTAGCTTACTTAAGTTAAACCGGCCCTTGGGGGCTACAATCTCAAAGCAAAGCTGCATTAAAAAAGTTCAAGTTGGAAAGTCCCGGTTTAAGTTACTATCTTAAACCGTCACTTGGGGGCTATTGGAGTTGACAGATTGAAATACATAAGGAGAGTCATATGGAATTTACCTCATATTTATCCTTCATCATTTTTATCAAGCCGGCTTCGCAATCACGGCTGGTATATAGCCGATTCAGGTAGCCGGAATAAAGTTCTTGGGGGTCCAGAGTGGCAAAAGTGGCTAAATCAGTGTTCCATTTGCCTTTACCAAAGGCTGCAAATTCATCTTTCGCGGTGTGCTTGGACAAAGCGATAGGATTGCCTGGCTCAGAATGACCAAAGCCAGTAATAACGACATCATCATCCTTGGCTTCGCCGGTTCGCACTGGGGTCGCCGGATTGTCAGTGTGCTTGGAGGGGCTCGCTGTCTTGTCAGTTTGTACAGGGCTTGTGGGCTAATTAACAGGGCCTGAGGTATCAACATGCGCCTCTTCAGCAGCAACATCATGGTCTTGTGGTGGTGGGTCGGCCAGCACATCATCGTGGATAGGTTCTTCGGGATCTGTTGTTTTTGCCGGTTCAGGAGCGTCATCTTCTTCTGCCGCTTTGTCTAGACGAGCTTTCTTGCTTGGCCTAGGTTTGGCCCTGAAAGGAAAAGACAGATCAGTCCAGGGAACATTGAAAGTAATATGTCAAGAAGCATTATCAGATATACGACTCACCCAAGCACAATCTTGAGTGGTGGGAGCTGGGTGGCTGACGACTCGCCAGAAGAAGAATGAGAAGTGCCCTGATAATCGGAGTCAGAAGGATTAAGAGGTTGACGAATAGAACCCGCTTTAGGATAAGCATTGATGAAACAGTTAGAGACCTCTGAACGGCGTTTCTGAACCGGACTATTCGGTAAACCGGCGGAGGTAACTACCTGGCCGCTGTGCCGGGTTGTGCGGCGAGCTTCATGCTGTTGTGTCTTCATAAGAAAGTTTCGGTCCAAATAAGCAAGAGGATGAGAAAATTTAACTTTCTGGTTTGCCCGACGGTTTTTTACTGAAGGTAAAGGGTTTGAATCGGAAGAAAGAGCGATTACCTCTACAACATCAGCGTGACTGACCTCAGCGTCGTCCTGGCAATAATCATTATCAATAAGGCGTGTGAAAAATAAACCAAGTGAGTCAAGCTCTACCTCAAGGTCCGGGTTACCCACATCATCGTCAGCTGGTGGATCGGAGGAGGCAGTGGTTCTCTTTCTATGGGCCGGTTTCTTCACAACTCTGGTTTTGGGCCGGATTGTTTTCTCCGTTTTCTCTTTAGGAGGTTTCTTGCTCCAAAATGGATCATCACCCTGTTTGAAAGATGTTAAAATTAACAAAGGGTATTTAAAGCGTAGTCAGATTTCATGAAGGCATAAGATATGAGACTTACGGCTTGCGGTTTGTTCTTGGAAGAAAAGGGAAGCAGGCCGGTTTGAGCGCAAGCAGTCTCCGGTTCATTCAACATCCTCTTAACAGCCTCAGTAACTTCGTCGTCTGACAGCTGGATTTCAATATGCCGTAGAGGGTCTTTTACATCTTCTGTGTATTCGCACATCAAACCGAAGCGCCGGTTTAAGGGCAGTATGCTCCAAGATATCCAGCAGCGGGCAAGGTCAACTCCGGTCAACCCATTAGCCATGAAGGCCCGGAGCTTGGATAATTAAGGAGCATATTTGCTTCTCTCCCTAGCAGTCAGTCTTTGAGGAAAGGGATGTGTGTTGCTTAGTCGTTCCGGACGGTAACCCGGCAAAGGATTCTCTCCATCAGGCGAAGTATCTTTGCAGTAAAACCATGTTGCATTCCATTCTTTGGGATGGCTGTGCAGTTTGGCGTGAGGGTAAGTGACTTCTTTCCTCTTTTGAATCGCCATGCCGCCTAGCTCAGTGTTGGGGCCATCCGTGAATTCGGTGCGGCGGTTTAGATGGAAAAAATCTCTGAATAATTCAACTGTGGGCTCCTCTTGAAAGAACACCTCATAGAGCACTTGGAAGTGGCAGATGTTGGTTACGGAGTTGGGGCCGATATCTTGTGGACGCAGTTGGAAGTTGGCCAAGACATCCCGATAAAATTTTGAACCGGGCAGACTGAAGCCCCGGGCTAGATGGTCAGCAAAAACAACAACCTCTCCATCTTTGGGTTCTGGAAGACATTCCGGGCCAGGGGACCCTCCAGTGAATGACATCTTTTTTTCCCAAAGTGTCGATCTTGACTAAGTTCTCCAGCTGAGTCTCGGTCACTCGAGAAGGGACCCAGTTGCACTCATACACTTGCTTGGCCATGGTGCAATCTGCAAAACATTAATACTGGTTCAAGAATATGTTGGAAGGATACACACTGATGCATTCATTGTTAAACCGGAAGAAGTTATCTGTAAACCGGAGTTCTGCAAAGCGGCAATACTTAGCTAGGAATCCTGACGGTTCAGTAAGGGGACTAATGGTATAGGTTGGGTTATCAATTTTTATACAAAGCTAAACCACCCGGTTTAAAACATTGAAGAGTCAAGATTGCGGTGAAAACAGGTTTCACAAAGTTACTTCACAGTTTTGGATCTGGAGTATGTTCAGAAAAAGAAATAAATGTTTAAGGTCCGAAAGGGAACAGATGTTGAATCCACGAGCAAAGATACAGAGAGATCTATGGCCCTGAGATACGTGAGGAAAAACGGATGGTAAAAAGCTACCGCTGCACGGAACAAAGATTCGCAAATTTGTCTGAAGACTGTCGTACGAACAGGAAGTGGGCGACGAACGCTGAAGAACACAGGAACCCTAGAATAGATCTATGGGGGGAAAGAAAGAAGGCTTACCGGAGCTGAAGAAGAAACGGAAGGTCGCCGCGATGCTCTGGTATACTCAGGTTGATGCAGTGGCCAAGGTCGGTGTCGAAGTTGACGGCGGCGGCGGAGCTCTGAAGCAGGGCGGCGCAAGGAAGACGAAGTAGAGGGGCACGAAGGGGAAAAAGAAATGACCCTTTGGGTTTATTTATAAGGCAAAGAACATGTGTCAGGCGCGAAAATCGAGGGGCCACGAATTTTGGAAACAGAGTTGTTGCCTCGATTATCGCAGATCTATTAAACAAAAAAGATATCATGGATAGCTTTTATGACAGGTGACGTCACGCCGGTTTACGACGATCAGAGAAGATGACATCACGACGGTTCACCAAGATTACACAAAGATGCAGAAGATGAAGTTTTTTGCTAAGGATTGACATGAACCTGTTCAAATCAATCTGGGGCCTAATGTTGGGGATATTACCACTGGGCGTAAACCGGCCAAGACAGGCCGGGTTAACTTCATCAGTAGTTGAATATGTTAAAGCCTAAGTAGGCAGATGAGGGCTTAAGGCCCA
This sequence comes from Aegilops sharonensis, assembly GCA_904067115.1. NCBI lineage: Eukaryota > Viridiplantae > Streptophyta > Magnoliopsida > Poales > Poaceae > Aegilops > Aegilops sharonensis. The sequence continues at coordinate 836,316,618 of LR880967.1, forward strand.
TAGCCGGTTCAAGGCCTGTAGCTGTAAACTGGCGTTCATATGTAACTTGTATTGTAAGTTAGGAATAGTAGAGACCGAGCCGGATACGTCTATGAACCGGCATCGGGACTCTGTGAACCGACGAGCGCCAGCCCTGTGTATAAGGGGACGACCCGGCGGTGGTTTGAGGACAACAGACAACAACTCGAGACTTAGGCAAAGCTTGTTTGCTCCCTAGTCAAAACCCCATCAATTCCATCACAACTAGACGTAGGCTTTTACCTTCATCGAAGGGGCCGAACTAGTTTAAAGTCTCTTGCGTCCTTGTGTCCGCTTTAACCCCTTCAAGCTAACCCGTAGCGATGGCTCCACGACTAAGTCCTTTCATGAGGACATCTGCCGTGAAAAAACCACGACAGGAACCACCCAAATGTCCGAGGTATAGACATAGTTGCTTCTCATAAATGGTAGTAACGTTGTGTCAACAGCAGTTGGATCGCCTTTCACCATCATTGGATAGTTTTGTCCAAGGAAGAGCGATTTTTCTCCAAGACTATCAATTCTGTACCAGGGAGAAGGAGTTGGCGCTAGCACACTAGTATCCATCCCGAATACCATGCAATGGGTGTTGGAATAGGTCCGGAGAGTGCGACCATGGGAGACTACACCTGCTTCCTTAGCAGTAACATCATCAGTGGGCTGTATACACACGAGAAGAGGTGATCCATCGGAATTAGTTGCCAGGCGCCAAATAGTATATGGGCGTTGCTCGTCCTCATGCTCGTGATCATCACCATCGTCATCTCCCCCTTGGTTATAAAAATCTTCTAGTATAGGTGGTGGAATGTTCACAGGACCTTGGAAACACAAGAAGAAGGTTAATTAGTAAAGGGAAACTTGCTAACCCGCATGCATGTGGATGAAACAATTATAATTACGATGGAAGACAAACGTACCGAAACAACGAGGATGCCATGCAAAAATAGTGCCACGAGTGGTGGCAGCAAACACAAGGCCCTCGTATTGAATTGCATCACAGTACTCATCCGTGTACAGAAACTGATTTTTGAGCAATATCCATCCAGTCAAACCACCGAGGACGGCAACAAGCTTGTCAAAGATAGCAACAACTTCATAGTTGTTGTAATTCCAAGAGCGGTTGGGAACTCGAGAAATTGCTATCTTCTGTAGAAGATAGTCACCATGATTGTATTTGAACGTGCGTACAATACCGGTGTGCTGAACCTCTAGGCAGTCTGCTGAGATTTTTGGAAGTGGAACACGGTCACGAGTGTACACATTCACAAGTTCCCACTCGCAGTTGGACCCAATGTAAACAACCCAATCTCCATTTGAGCCTGACTAAGCCTTGCCCTCATGCGATGGCATCTTAACATCGTATGTATCATTATCAAGCGGCATCAACTTGCACAGGGCGAGGCCTCCGTCGTGACAGCGCCAGTCATCAGGGTCACGGTGAAGAAGATAGGGGAGATCAAACCGATCCTTGACGCTTGGGTTCCTTGTAATGATGTTATTAGTTGAGTCGAGAATGGGCTTGAACGAACCTGCCATGCTAGTCGAGGTGATGACGTCGCACCGATCAATGAGTTCCTCCACCACGTCATCTTTCAGATCGGGGCAAGAATAACGGGGTCGTTTCCGACCTGTTCCCTCCATGGAGAAGACGTCGAACAATGGTAGAAGAAAGGGTGAAGGGCTGAAGGAAAATGGAGGAGGGAGAGGAAGAGCGTGCGACAGCAGTTCCAAATCGAGAGGGAAAGGCGAAGAGTCGGTGGACGGTTGCCAGTTTGCCACGGTTCACGAAGGGGCTCCCCGGCCTACACGTTGGTTCGGAAATACTCCTACTACTCGCCGTTGCTACGTCTTGAGCTTGCGTTGGTTTTCCTCGAAGAGGAGAGGGTGATGCAGCAAAGTGTAGCGTAAGTATTTCCCTCAGTTTTGAGAACCAAGGTATCAATTCAGTAGGAGGCTCCTCAAAAGTCCCACGCACCTACACAAACAATTGAGAACTCGCAACCAACGCAATAAAGGGGTTGTCAATCCCTTCACGGCCACTTGCGAAAGTGAGATCTGATAAAGATAGTATGATAAGATAAATATATTTTTTGGTATTTTATGATATAGATGCAAAAAGTAAAGATGAAAATAAAAGTAGATTGGAAACAAATATGATAAGAGATAGACCCGGGGACCATAGGTTTCACTAGTGGCTTCTCTCAAGATAGCATAAGTATTACGGTGGGTGAACAAATTACTGTCGAGCAATTGATAGAAAAGCGCATAGTTATGAGATTATCTAGGCATGATCATGTATATAGGCATCACGTCCATAACAAGTAGACCGACTCCTGCCTGCATCTACTACTATTACGCCACACATCGACCGCTATCCAGCATGCATCTAGAGTATTAAGTTCATAAGAACAGAGTAACGCTTTAAGTAAGGTGACATGATGTAGAGGGATAAACTCATGCAATATGATATAAACCCCATCTTTTTATCCTCGATGGCAACAATACAATACGTGCCTTGCAACCCTTTGTGTCACTGGGTAAGGACACCGCAAGATTGAATCCAAAGCTAAGCACTTCTCTCATGGCAAGAAAGATCAATCTAGTAGGCCAAACTAAGCCGATAATTCAAAGAGACTTGCAAAGATAACTTAATCATACACAAAAGAATTTAGAGAAGATTCAAATATTATTCATAGATAAACTTGATAATAAACCCACAATTCATCGGATCTCGACAAACACACAGCAAAAAGAGATTACATCGAATAGATCTCCACAAGAGAGGGGGAGAACATTGTACTGAGATCCAAAAAGAGAGAAGAAGCCATCTAACTAATAACTATGGACCCGTAGGTCTGTGGTAAACTACTCACAACTCATCGGAGGGGCAAGGATGTTGATGTAGAGGCCCCCCATGCTTGATTCCCCCTCCGGCAGAGTGCCGGCGAAGGCCCCAAGATGGGATCTCGCGAATACAGAAGGTTACGGTGGTGGAAATTGTGTTTCGTGGTGCCCCCGGATGTTTTCGGGTTACGTAGGTATATATAGGAAGAAGAAGTACGCCGGTGGCCGCCCGAGGGGCCCACAAGACAGGGGGCGCACCCTATAGGGGGGCCCTCCTATCTCGTGGAGGCTCCGGTTGCTTCTTGACTTGCACTCCAAGTTCTCTGGATCATGTTCGGTGAGAAAATCACGTTCTCGAAGGTTTCATTCCATTTGGACTCCGTTTGATATTCCTTTTCTTCGAAATACTAAAATAGGCAAAAAACAACAATTCTGGGCTGGGCCTCCGGTTAATAGGTTAGTCCCAAAAATAATATAAAAGTGGAAAAGAAAGCCCAATATGGTCCAAAACAGTAGATAAAGTAGCATGGAGCAATCAAACATTATAGATACGTTGGAGACGTATCAGGCATCCCCAAGCTTAATTCCTGCTCATCCTCGAGTAGGTAAATGATAAAAATAGAATTTTTGATGCGG
>LR880967.1:836400251-836414261 GCA_904067115.1 Aegilops sharonensis
TTCAAACCAACACAAAGTACTTCAAAGAGTGCCCCAAAGTTTCTACCAGAGAGTCAAGACGAAAACGTGTGCCAACCCCTATGCATAAGTTCACGAGCGGAACCCGCAAGTTGATCACCAAAACATACATCAAGTGGATCACGTGATACCCCATTTTCACCACAGATAAGCGCATACAAGAAATACATCAAGTGTTCTCAAATCCTTAAAGACTCAATTCGATAAGATAACTTCAAAGGGAAAACTCAATCCATTGCAAGAGAGGAGAGGGGGAGAAACATCATAAGATCCAACTATAATAGCAAAGCTCGCGATACATCAAGATTGTATCACCTCAAGAACACGAGAGAGAGAGAGAGAGAGAGAGAGAGAGAGAGAGAGAGAGAGAGAGAGAGATCAAACACATAGCTACTGGTACATACCCTCAGCCCCGAGGGTGAACTACTCCCTCCTCGTCATGGAGAACGCCGGGATGATGAAGATGGCCACCGGTGAGGGATCCCCCCTCCGGCAGGGTGCCGGAATAGGGTCCCGATTGGTTTTTGGTGTCTACAGAGGCTTGCGGCTGCGGAACTCCTGATCTATTATGTTCCCCGATATTTTTAGGGTATATGATATATATATATATATATATATATATATATATATATATATATATATAGGCGAAAGAAGTCGGCCAGGGGAGCCACGAGGGGCCCACAAGGGTGGGGGTGCGCCCAGGGGGGGTAGGGCGCGCCTGCCTGCCTCGTGGCTTCCTCGTTGCTTCCCTGACGTATACTCCAAGTCTCCTGGATTGCTTCCGTTCCAAAAATAACTCTCCCGAAGGTTTCATTCCGTTTGGACTCCGTTTGATATTCCTTTTCTTCGAAACACTGAAATAGGCAAGAAAACAACAATTCGGGCTAGGCCTCCGATTAATAGGTTAGTCCCAAAAATAATATATAAGTGTATAAATAAGCCCATTAAACATCCAAAACAGAATATATAATAGCATGGAACAATAAAAAATTATAGATACGTTGGAGACGTATCAAGCATCCCCAAGCTTAATTCCTGCTCATCCTCGAGTAGGTAAATGATAAAAACAGATTTTTTTATGTGGAATGCTACCTAACATATTTATCTTTATTGTGGCAAGAATATTCAGATCCATAAGATTCAAGACAAAAGTCTAATATTGACATGAAAACAATAATACTTCAAGCATACTAATAAAGCAATCATGTCTTCTCAAAATATAATGGCCAAAGAAAGCTATCCCTACAAAATCATATAGTCTGGCTATGCTCTATCTTCATCACACAAAATATTTAAATCATGCACAACCCCGATGACAAGCCAAGCAATTGTTTCATACTTTTGATGTTCTCAAACTTTTTCAATCTTCACGCAATACATGAGCGTGAGCCATGGACATAGCNCGTATCAAGCATCCCCAAGCTTAATTCCTGCTCATCCTCGAGTAGGTAAATGATAAAAACAGATTTTTTTATGTGGAATGCTACCTAACATATTTATCTTTATTGTGGCAAGAATATTCAGATCCATAAGATTCAAGACAAAAGTCTAATATTGACATGAAAACAATAATACTTCAAGCATACTAATAAAGCAATCATGTCTTCTCAAAATATAATGGCCAAAGAAAGCTATCCCTACAAAATCATATAGTCTGGCTATGCTCTATCTTCATCACACAAAATATTTAAATCATGCACAACCCCGATGACAAGCCAAGCAATTGTTTCATACTTTTGATGTTCTCAAACTTTTTCAATCTTCACGCAATACATGAGCGTGAGCCATGGACATAGCACTATAGGTGGAATAGAATGGTGGTTGTGGAGAAGAAAAAAAGGAGAAGATAGTATCACATTAACTAGGCGTATTAACGTGCTATGGAGATGCCCATCAATAGATATCAATGTGAGTGAGTAGGGATTGCCATGCAACAAATGCACTAGACCTATAAGTGTATGAAAGCTCAACAAAAGAAACTAAGTGGGTGTGCATCCAACTTGCTTGCTCACGAAGACCTAGGGCATTTTGAGGAAGCCCATCATTGGAATATACAAGCCAAGTTATATAATGTAAAATTCCCACTTGTATATGAAAGTGACAACATAGGAGACTCTCTATCATGAAGATCATGGTGCTACTTTGAAGCACAAGTGTGGTAAAAGGATAGTAGCATTGCCCCCTTGTTGGGGATATTACTACTGAGTATTAACCGGCCAGGACAGGCCGGGTTAACTTCATCAGTACTTGAGTATGTTAGAAGCCCATGAAGGCAGATATGAATGTTAGATATGGGCCCATGGCCCAGAACTGGTTTAAGGCCTGCAACCGTGAACCGGCATTGGTATGTAACTTGTATGATAAGATAGAAAGAGCAGAGACCGAACCGGACACGTTTATGAGCCGGTCTTAGGACTCTATAAACCGACGGGTGTCACCCATGTATATAAGGGGATGACCCGGCGGCGGATCAGAACAACACACAACAACTCGAGACTCAGGCAAAGCGTATTCGCTCCCTGGTCATCGAAACCCCATCAATTCCATCACAACTAAACGTAGGCTTTTACCTTCATCGTAAGGGGCCGAACTAGTATAAAAATCTCTTGCGTCCCTTGTCCGCTTTAACCCCTTTAAGCTAACCCGTAGCGATGGCTCCACGACTAAGTCCTTTCACAAGGACATCTGTCGTGACAAAACCATGACAGTTGGCGCCCACCGTGGGGCTATCGCACGATGGTTTCAAGTTCTTGGAGGGCAACTTCAAAGGACTCAAGGGTTACGCTGTGGGCCGGATGACCAAGAGTCGTCGCGGCAAGCTCTACAACGACGATGCAGGATGGGGCCCCGAGGCCGGCTCAATTGAGTACGGGTACCGGGTCCCCTTTGGTGGCATAAACGTTTTCATTGGCAAGATCGGCGAACCGGGCCCTGAGCCGGACATCTGCACCGACCTCGTCGAGACGGCTCAGCGTGCGCGATCTGCCCGGGTCAAGCCTGCCATGAAGCGTGCCTTCGTGGGAGTCATCCATGGAGGAGAGTACGAGGACAGATCGGAATATAGTGGTGAGACCGTCGTTTATTCCGGCGACGAGTCATCGACCGGAGAGATCGAGTCGTTATATCAGCTACAAGATGGCCGGATTGGAGGCTGTTTGATGGCGATAGTATTCCGGATCCCTCTGATCTGCCACACCGGCTTGGAATCTTCATGGCTGATACACAGCCGACGCTCCACTCTTCAACCGCAGCAGCAGCAGCGGCCGGGGCAAGAGGCCCGGTGCGGCCGCCGGCTCAAGTCTTATCTGATCTATTTGATGCGTTGGCAACACTAATGGCAGAGGCTAACCCGGCTGATCAGGATGCGCACAATGCGGAAGTCGCGAAAGTAAGGGATCAGATTACCCAGGCCAAGGCCGATTTGGCAGCTGAGGATGCCAGGATGGCCGTGGAGTGGGCCGCTTTAGATGCACAGGCTTACCGGCTTATGCTGGATCAGAATGCATCACACGAAGTCCTAAAGAGAAGACACCGGTCTCGCCTGCCTCCGGTTTATGATGCTAGGAACCTCTTTAACACCCCAGGAGCAAGGACCAGCAACCCGCCGGTAGTAAACCGGGGGGAGGCACCTTGAGCGGGGGCGCCGGTTCAGCCCCGTTTGATCGGTCCACCTCGATAGCACAACAACATGACGCAGCCTGTTCCAATGCCACCAGGTCATTACTCTACTCCAATAGACAATCTTGTTGCTGCCGCTTCACGGCTGGAAGCTATCCCAACTGAAGGCGATTCTCCGGCGGCTATCGAGACGCGTCGGGTTAAAGAGCTTCTTCAGACAGCCTTGGAGCAACAGGAGGCTTATTCATACAGCCGTGATCGGATTCATTCCACTCCCCGTCCAAGCCGTAGTTATAGCAGGTGTATGGATGAACCGGCCGTGTCAAGCAATGCGGGGAACCGTGAACCACCCCGTGGCCACAACCCGGCAGGAGGTGCCGGTGAAGCTTGATACGTCTCCAACGTATCTATAATTTTTGATTGCTCCATGCTACTTTATCTACTGTTTTAGGCAATATTGGGCTTTATTATCCACTTTTATATTATTTTTGGGACTAACCTATTAACCGGAGGCCCAGCCCAGATTTGTTGTTTTATGCCTATTTCAGTGTTTCGAGGAAAAGGAATATCAGACGGAGTCAAAACGGAACGAAATCAACTGGAGAAGTTATTTTTGGAAGGAAACCCACCTGATGGACTTGGACCCCATGTCAGAAGATATGGGAGGTGCTCACGAGGGTGGGGGCGCGCCCCCCTGCCTCATGGGGCCCCCGTAGCTCCACCGACGTACTCCCTGCACCCATATATACTCTTGTACTCTAAAACTTCCATAACAGAAGATAGATCGGGAGTTCCGCCGCCTCAAGCCTCCAGAGCCACCAAAAACCAATCGGGACCCCTTTCCGGTACCCTGCCAGAGGGGGGATCCATCTCCGGTGGCCATCTTCATCATCCCGGCGCTATCCATGACGAGGAGGGAGTAGTTCACCCTCGGGGTTGAGGGTATGTACTAGTAGCTATGTTTTTGATCTCTCTCTCTCTCTCGTGTTCTCTCTCGTGTTCCATCTATGGCACGATCTTGATGTATCCCGAGCTTTGCTATTGTAGTTGGATCTTATGATGTTTGTAGCGACCCGACCCGAATGGTTCAAGTCTCTGTGCTTAAGTGTCATCCCTGGATCGGTATGCTGACACACACAGTACTCGATGATTTATAACAGAGGTAAATCACATGTATAAAGTAACATAAATACTATTACCTCAATCCAAAAATAGCGAAAGTAACAAGGTTGTGGATTCCCATCAACACCAACGGCAAAGTTGAGTGTAGAAATTGTAACCCTAACGTATCACTTACTCGTCGTAAGATCCTGCAACATGAGACGTTGCAGCCACAAAGGGTCAGTACATTGAATGTACTGGCAAATTCACACTGTAGAGCAATGCTGAAATATGGCCATCACTACATGCATATTTGGCTGGTGGAAAAGCTCTATGGTTATAATGTTTTTGCGAAAAGCCAATTTTTCCCTACTGCAAAGGAATAAATTTATTTAACTATCATGGTGCTTGTTAAACATTGAGAATGGTTGACAGCATTCTCAATCCCAATTAAGCATCATCATTAAAACCCAACAAATTATTTAAGTAACGTGATGAGATCAACAGGATAATCCAAGAACTAGATACTCAAGATGTCCATAACCGGGGACACGGCTAATCATGATTAGTTTGTACACTCTGCAGAGGTTTGCGCAATTTTCCCCACAAGACTCGATCGCCTCTGTTGGATTTCTCGCACTACATGGTGTTTGAGAAACGGATGACCGAGACATAGTCTTTCAGAAGCGCTAGCACCTTACGACGTGATAGACCGTACCAACCTACATCCCCTACATCTGCTAGTCTACCACTGTAAGAGTTCGCACGACTTAGTCAACTATGCCAGAGCCCATAATGGCTTGTGGCTGCACAAGGAAGTTTCTAGCATGAATGATCTTATGATCCCTTTGAGCCTGGGCGGCGGTCCGAAGAAATACAGGCAAGTCCTGATAGAAACCAGGTGCCTCAATCCACCCAGATGTGTGTTTAAGTTGCCACCTTAAATAAACCATTAATTAACAATCTCACATCTGTCATGGATACACTCACCCAATCCACGTCTACTAGCATAGCATGGCATAATAAGCAAACGTAGAAGTAACTCCCAAGGGTTTGAAATAAAACAGGTAATAGGTACTACCTCAACTACTTCCCATAACCCACAGTTTAATTAGATCCTAATCATGCAATGTTTGAGGATTGATCTAATGCATAAAAACTGGGTATGAGAAAAGGTATGATCAAAGTGTGAACTTGCATGCAATGTTGATGAAGATGATTCGCGCTCAAAACTCTTGATAGTTCTACTCGTCACACTCCGGTCAATCTATCGTAAGCAATCAATAGTAACCACACATAAGCAATCACTCAAAAGATCAGAAAGAACGAAGAAGACGATTCGAAAAAACATCAAAACCAAGCAAATAACTCTTGCAACATAAAACAATTTCTAACAGTACCAAAATTATGTGAATTTGGCCTTATCAGAAATTTTAGGTCAAGAGCTTCGATTTGCAAAAAGAATCAACTAAATCGGAATTACGAAACTCCAGTTATGATCAAAAGAAGTTTAAATACTAAACTGTTTGAATTCAAATTTTAAAACTTTCAAAAACATGTTTAAGTTGTTTTACTGGATAGAGGAGATCATAAAGAAGAAGCGGGCGTTGGTTTCGTCGGATTTGGACAAACGAGTGAAAAGATGTGAGCGTTTGAAATATAGGGACTAATCTGTGAAGAAAATATTCACAGATGGGTCCCTGGCCGAAAATAAAAGAAAAAGAAAAATCCTGTCGAACGAACGTTCGCTACCGAACGCTAGAGAACGAAAACCATTCGCTACAGATCTAAACGGGTGAACGCTCACTATTTAACAAAACCAAATAAAACCGATCTTAAAAGAAAACCGAACTAAAGAAAAACCGGAGAGTGTTTTATAGCGGTTATACCGGTTCACCGAATAAAACCGGCGGCGGCGGCGAACGAACTCCGGCGCGGCTCCGGCTTTGAGCGGGGAGGCAACTCCGGTGGTCATCGGCGGCGGCGAAATAGGCGGGGAGGGGCGGCGCGGCGAGGCGAGGAGGTTGGCGACGTCGGCGGTGGTCGACGACGACGAGGGCGGCGGTGGCGGCGGCGTTTTGCGGCGCGGGCGGCAGCGCGAGAGGAGAGAGAGAGGCGGGGCCGGGGCTCCGGATTTATAGGAGGAGGGCAAAGGCGGCGCGGAGGTGGCCGGGTCGGCCACGGCGGCGGCGGACCGCGTGCGCCGGCCGGACTCGGGAGGAGTCTCGGTCGGGGACGACGGGCAAGGCGGCGCGGGCGCTGGGCTGGGCTGGCGGCCTGTTGGGCCGGCTAGCCTGGCGCGGAGGAAGATTTTTTTAAAAAACAAACAGACAAACAAAAATAAAATAGAAAACCACAAATACTAAAAATGATATATGGGCATAATATATCAAAATTTTCAGAAAATTATTTTCTACAACATGAACATTATTCCAGCGTCAAAAAAATACACAAAAATTCAAATAAAGCAAAGAGTGCTTCTGGTCTAATAAAATCGATCAAAAATCATTTTAAAAAAATACCAAAATTAATTCAAATTTATTTCTCTCCAATTTTCGGAGGTAGGGAATCATTTTACCTTAATTTCCATATATTTTATTTTTGGAGAAAAATAATTTGAATAAAACTCAAATAATTCCAAACTGAAAATAAATTCAAAATAACTTTTAATTCTTTGAAACTCCCAACTCATATTTCATATAATTTGAAGAAGTCATTTTATCTTCTCTCATGAAAATCATTGAGTTGCATGAAGTTTATGAATTGAAATACTTCCAAATGAAATTCAAATATTTTCAAATACCCTTTCATTTAATTAAATGGAAGAAGTCATATGATCTTCGCTCAAGGGTTTTGTATTTGAAAAGAATTTGAATTCAAGAAGATCGGAAAAGAAAATGAAAGTTGGGAAAGTCCTTTTATTCCCTCTCATTTAACTTTCAAAAAGGTTCAAATTCACTCAATCAATCACACAACAATCAAACAAACAATCAAATCTATCTATTTATTATAACATTCCAAAATTTAGAATTTTGGGATGTTACAAACCTACCACCCTTAAAATGAATCTTGTCCTCGAGATTCAGAGAGGCTAGCAAGGAATAAGTTAGGGTCGGGGTCTTCTCAAAATCCCATCGATCGTCTCCGGGGTCTCGGGTGCTACCATCCTTAGAAGCATGGTTACGGTCCCATCAATACTCATATACTCCATCCTTATTCTTGACGGGGCCGGTCTTCTCAAATTTTCAGTATAGTTCCTTGTCTGGCTCTTCCGGTAGCGGCATAACCTTTTCCTCAATTCTCCTGTCCTTTCATCTTGGTAAGGTTATTCCGAGACTGGGTCTTCTTAGCTGACGGGTCTAGCGCCAATACTAATCAGCTATCGATATCTCATGGTGGTCAACAATTTATGGTTTCTCCTGCAGGAAATAGGTCTGGGTCGAACCTCACCGTATATCCTACGATTGGCAACATCTGCCGTGTACAAGGGAAAATACTTATACCATTCTAAGGTTCAAACAAGGTTTTGATCGTCGTCACTCTACTATAGGTAAGTCACTCAGATTTACCATCCTGTATAGCGAGGCGAATAATAAGAGTAAGTCGGTATGGTGATCAATCCATCCCGCACCCAAATCATTACCTTGTACATGGTTTAGCGAATCTCGTATTCTAACACTCGGTCATCCTCACAAGCATTGCAGAATTTCTCTTGTCGACGAACCAAGTTCGGATAAATCCATTGATTCTGCAAGCAAAAAAACATCTATCGCTCCTTAACATCTCTCAGGTTTTGCATAAACTCCTATAGAATTCGTCGGTTGATAAAATCGAAACTTCTTCCAGGGTTTTTCCTTCAGTAAGAATGTGCTTGCTTCTTGGCAGGTCCTGGGGCCTGTGGGTTATGGCCCATCTCATCACTTGTAAACCTTGAACTCATCCTTGGGGCAACTGATCATTATTCCAACATCCAGCTTCCAACTTCCTAGCATACTTAAAATCCATCCAATTGTATTGTCTTCCTTCCTTCTATTGGCACCTAAGCTCAGACATGATTACTCAGACTCATCATGGAATTTCCATTGATCCATATTTCCAACATCATACCTCCTTTATATCCAATAACACTTCATCTCTTCATACTCCTGGGATATCTCACATACCGAGATAAAAACTTTTACTTATGAAGTCCATACTCCACTTCGTAGAACATCATTATCCTTTCCAGGGTCAAGCGTCCTTACAGGGGAATATTGGCCATCTCTGCATGGCACTTCTTCAACTGGAAACGTGAAACACATCATGAACTCCTGACAGTCCTTCGGGTGACTCCAACTTGTTGGCTACTTCTCCCATACGCTCCAAATCTCGGTATGGTCCTACAAGTATCGAGGCTAAATTTCCCTTAACTCCAAATCATTTAACTCCTTGCAGAGGGGACACACGAAGACATGCTCTGTCTCCAATTTCATAGACTACCTCCTTGTGTTTTTGAGTCTGCATAACTCTTCTGCCTGGACTGAGCTACCTTTAGTCTATCTCGAATCCACTTAACATTCTCTTCTGACTCCTTGATCACATTCGGTCTCCAACTTCGTCCCACATACTCTTCGGGTATCACACATATCGAGACAAAACTTGTATTCATTTTGTCCGAAATCCACTCAGGGAGTATCCTTATCTTTTCCAGGGGTCAACGGTTCTTACAGGGTACTACTACCCTTAAAAATGCTCTAATATTCCATAGACCATACTTCTCATATCCTCGAAAATGGTCAACATCTTTCCTCATAGAGTAACTCATACAATCCAAATCAGTACCAACACTGCTAACTTTATTGATTCTCAAATTATTACAATCTCCTGTTTTTCCATTACATGCCTCAACTCAACACCTCAATATGAAGGAAAAATGTTCTCACTACTACTACTATATTTCTTCTGTTACAAACTCAACTATTTATCACAAGTCTCCTTCTCCTTCGGACAATCTCTGGCAAAGTGCCCTGCTTCATTACAACGGAAACATATTACTTCTGACAAATTTCGAAGTTTCCTTGTGATTACATAGCCTCCTTGGGTCCTTGGCTTCCTTTTTGGGCAATTGCTGAGGTAGTGCCCTGACTCCTTCCACCTATAACAGGTGACATGACTCAGATCCTTCCTGGAATCCAATCTACTTCTCTTTCTGGACTTTTCCATTCCAATCAGAGCTTCTATTTCCTGTGGGTCATACCCTACTTCCTCCGTCGGGAATTCTACTAGATCCCCCTTCATACAATTTTGGGAGATGTGTCCTTCTTCTCCACATGAATAGCAAGACTTGGTGTAGGGTTTAATTGGTTCCTCTTTGGGTGTGTCCTCCACCTCTTCCTTCATCGCATGTTCTTTTAAAATTCCCATTAGGGCTCCTTTCATTGCTTCTTTTTTCTGCTGGGTGGTTCTTTGTACCATGGGGTAAATGTAACACTGAGCAGGGTAGTGGGTAGTCCCTTCACACAAGAAACAAGTGATCTGCCTAGTTGGGCATTCTTCAGTTGGGTGACTTCCTTCACAATTGGGGCATTCATCCTTGTGTTCTTTATGGTTGTGTCCTATTTCTCCAAAGTTTTCTTCATATCCTTTCCATAAGGCTTCAATTTCTGGGACACAAACCTAGACTTTGGCAAAGTCAATTTAAATTCTTTCCAAGTGGTTACTCCTTGCCATCCATTGATGGTTTGGTACATCCTCCACCAAGTAGCAGCACCTCTTTCAAAGCATTGAAGAGCATGCTGGGACATATCCTTTCCGACTGTAGGGTTGTTCTCCATATGATCCTCCATGTTCTGAATCCATCGCTCTGTCTCCAATTGACTCATCGGTCCCGAAAATACAAGCTCATCTCCATTCATCCTCTATTGGGTCCATGGGTTTTGGGGTGAGATAAGAGAGATAGAGAAGGATACGCACAATACAAACAATAGTTTTGAAAAGACGGGTTTTATTGTGGCTGTCGGAAAAACAACAAACAAATGACAGCTCACAATCGTCGAATCTAACGTAGGTATATAACAGGGGTTTGGTCTTCTAATGGTCAATAAATCTTCAACGTCATCAAACTCTTCAAGTCTTGGTCATGTCTCTGGTGGCTCCTTCTGATCATGCTTGTCCTTCTCAAGTTCTTTTGCCAAATCATCTCTGTTGACGCGAAGTCTCTCATGACATCCTTTAATATTTCCGGGGTTGCATTCCAAACTTCTGGGTTTGAACATCCGTGGCATGAACCATGCCCTACTGTCCTTCAGTTCCTGACAATTCTCTGGTATCTCGAGGTTTTGTTCCTCCAGTTTGGCTACTTCAGCTTCCAGTTCCTGAGTTCTTCACCAATTGCCTTCTTGTCAAAATATTGCTTCCTGTAGGTCCATCTTAACTTCCTGATGTAACACTCCAGATCCTGGTGATACACCGGCTCAGGTTAAAACTTCATCTTGCTGATAGGTGCTTCATCAGCCCTCTACCATCCAATCCCACCATGCATCTGCATGCTTAACTCAACCCGGTGATAATAGTATAAGCGGGCAATAACATCATGGATAACTGTGTTTATGCCCATGTTACTGCCATGAGCTATCATTCCATAGTTGATATCTCCTGCCTTAGGGTTTTCTTGACAAAACTTTGAGTTCTAACGCTCCATGTTCCAGTCTTTCTCCAACACACCTTGATCTCGGGTACTGACAGCTTCAATGGTCTGACAATTTCCATAAGTGTAGCCTTCCTTTGTCATACCAAATATGGAACTTCTTCGAAGTCTTTATCCGTCGTAGTTTCCATCATTATAATGCTCGGTAAAATCCTCTTCATTCCGAAGTGGTCTTAGTTGTCCGATATCTGGTCCTTCTTGGAGTGGTCTCATCAGTCGAATCTTCGAGGGGTCAAAAGGGGAAAGGGGTATGGTCTCACTAAAAGGGAATATTTGAATAAGCTCAGAAGAGAAGAGAGGTAAACGATTCGTTTGAAAAGAAAGTTGTAGAGAAAAATCTTTCCTACGGGCTTTCCAGATTCTAGGGTCACGTCCTACAGTCAACATGTGCTCTGATACCATCTTGTAGCGACCCGACCCAAATGGGTCAAGTCTCTGTGCTTAAGTGTCATCCCTGGATCGGTATGCTGACACACACAGTACTCGATGATTTATAACAGAGGTAAATCACATGTATAAAGTAACATAAAAACATGCGTCGGCCGGACTCGGGAGGAGTCGCGGTCGGGGACGACGGGCAAGGCAGCGCGGGCGCTGGGCTGGGTTGGCGGCCTGTTGGGCCGGCTGGCGTGACGCGGAGGAAGATTTTTTTTTAAAACAAACAGATAGACAAAAATAAAATAGAAAACCAAAAATACTAAAAATGATATATGGGCATAATATATCAAAATTTTCAGAAAATTATTTTCTACAACATGAACATTATTCCAGCGTCAAAAAATACACAAAAATTCAAATAAAGCAAAGAGTGCTTCTGGTCTAATAAAATCGATCAAAAATCATTTTAAAAAAATACCAAAATAATTCAAATTTATTTCTCTCCAATTTTCTGAGGTAGGGAATCATTTTACCCTAATTTCCATATATTTTATTTTTGGAGAAAAATAATTTGAATAAAACTCAAATAACTCCAAACTAAAAAAATTCAAAATAACTTTTAATTCTTTGAAACTCCCAACTCATATTTCATATAATTTGAAGAAGTCATTTTATCTTCTCTCATGAAAATCATTGAGTTGCATGAAGTTTATGAATTGAAATACTTCCAAATGAAATTCAAATATTTTCAAATACCCTTTCATTTAATTAAATGGAAGAAGTCATATCGTCTTCGCTCAAGGGTTTTGTATTTGAAAAGAATTTGAATTCAAGAAGATCGGAAAAGAAAATGAAAGTTGGGAAAGTCCTTTGATTCCCTCTCATTTAACTTTCAAAAAGGTTCGAATTCACTTAATCAATCACACAATAATCAAACAAACAATCAAATCTATCTATTTATTATAACATTCCAAAATTTAGAATTTTGGGATGTTACAATGTTTCTCCCCCTCTACTCTCTTGTGATGAATTGAGTTTCCCCTTTGAAGTTATCTTATCGGATTGAGTCTTTTATGAGAACACTTGATGTATGTCTTGTCGTGCTTATCTGTGGTGACAATGGGATATCACGTGCCACTTGATGTATGTTTTGGTGACCAACTTGCGGGTTCCGCCCATGAACCTATGCATAGGGGTTGGCACACGTTCTTTCATTCTCCGGTAGAAACTTTGGGGCACTCTTTGAAGTATTTTTATGTTGGTTGGATAAATCTGAGATTGTGTGATGCATATCGTATAATCATGCCCACGGATACTTGAGGTGACAATGGAGTATCTAGGTGACATTAGGGTTTTGGTTGATTTGTATCTTAAGGTGTTATTCTAGTACGAACTCTAGGGCTGTTTGTGACACTTATAGGAATAGCCCACCGGATTGATCCGAAAGAATAACTTTGAGGTGGTTTCGTACCCTACCATAATCTCTACGTTTGTTCTCCGCTATTAGTGGCTTTGGAGTGACTCTTTGTTGCATGTTGAGGGCTTGTTATATGATCTATCTATGTTATTATTGTTGAGAGAACTTGCACTAGTGAAAGTATGAACCCTAGGCCTTGTTTCCTATCATTGCAATACCGTTTACGCTCACGTTTATCACTTGTTACCTTGCTGTTTTTATTATTTCAGATTACAAAAACCTATATCTACCATCCATATTGCACTTGTATCACCATCTCTTCGCCGAACTAGTGCACCTATACAATTTACCATTGTATTGGGTGTGTTGGGGACACAAGAGACACTTTGTTATTTGGTTGCAGGGTTGCTTGAGAGAGACCATCTTCATCCTACGCCTCCCACGGATTGATAAACCTTAGGTCATCCACTTGAGGGAAATTTGCTACTGTCCTACAGACCTGTGCACTTGCAGGCCCAGCAACGTCTATAAGAAGAAGGTTGTGTAGTAGACATCAAGCTCTTTTATGGTGCCGTTGCCGGGGAGGCTAGGTAAGTGAAGGTATATCTTTAGATCTTGCAACCGAATCTTTTTGTTTCTTGTCTAGTTAGTTTATAAAATAAAACTACAAAAAAAATGGAATTGAGTTTGTCTCATACGCTTCATCTTTTTAATATCTTTCGTGAGTATGATGGAAAGGAAAATTGTGCCAAAGTGCTAGAAGAAGAAATCTATAAAATGTTTGGCACTAAAT
>LR880967.1:836414310-836431598 GCA_904067115.1 Aegilops sharonensis
CAGGGTTGCTTGAGAGAGACCATCTTCATCCTACGCCTCCCACGGATTGATAAACCTTAGGTCATCCACTTGAGGGAAATTTGCTACTGTCCTACAGACCTGTGCACTTGCAGGCCCAGCAACGTCTATAAGAAGAAGGTTGTGTAGTAGACATCAAGCTCTTTTATGGTGCCGTTGCCGGGGAGGCTAGGTAAGTGAAGGTATATCTTTAGATCTTGCAACCGAATCTTTTTGTTTCTTGTCTAGTTAGTTTATAAAATAAAACTACAAAAAAAATGGAATTGAGTTTGTCTCATACGCTTCATCTTTTTAATATCTTTCGTGAGTATGATGGAAAGGAAAATTGTGCCAAAGTGCTAGAAGAAGAAATCTATAAAATGTTTGGCACTAAATATGTGAATGATGAGCATGATTGCAATCTTGTTAGTATGAATCCCTTGAATATCCATGATGCTAATGATATGCAAAGCCACAAGCTTGGGGAAGCTATGTTTGATGAAGAAGATATGTTTTGTCCCCCAAGCTTTGATGAGCAAATTTACTATGATGAAAGCATGCCTCCTATCTATGATGATTATTGTGATGACACGTATGCTTTAAAGAATAATGATAACCATGAAACTTGTCATCTTGATCTTAATTTTCAATCACATGATAGTTATTTTGTTGAGTTTGCTCCCACTATTATTCATGAGAAGAATTTTGCTTATGTGGAGAGTAATAAAATTTCTATGCAAGTAGATCATGAAAAGTATGTTTAAGGTGCTGGTTATATTGTTGAATTCATTCATGATGCTACTGAAAATTATTATGAGGGAGGAATATATGCTTGTAGGAATTTCAATAATACCAAGTTTCCTCTCTATGTGCTTAAAGTTTTGAAGTTATGCTTGTTTTACCTTCCTATGCTTGTTGATTATTGTTCCCATAAGTTGTTTGCTCACAAAATCCCTATGCATAGGAAGTGGGTTAGACATAAATGTGCTAGTCATATTCTTCAAGATGCTCTCTTTATGTTTCAATTCTTATCTTTTTGTGAGCATCATTGAAATCATCATGCCTAGCTAGGGGCGTTAAACGATAGCGCTTGTTGGGAGGCAACCCAATTTTATTTTAGTTTCTTGCTTTTTTGTTCTGTTTAGGAATAAATAATCCATCTATCTTCTGTTTAGATGTGTTTTTATGTTTTAATTAGTGTTTGTGCCAAGTAGAACCTTTGGGAAGACTTGGGTGAAGCCTTTATGATCATGCTGTTAAAAACAGAAACTTTAGCGCTCACGAGATTAGCTATAACGTTTTACTGGAAAGTGCTATTTAGTTGATTCTTTTTGCAGATGATTACTAGAAAAATTTCTCAGGTCCATCAATTTATTTTAGAATTTTTGTAGTTCCAGAAGTTTGCGTTAGTTGCAGATTACTACAGACTGTTCTGTTTTTGACAGATTCTGTTTTCGTTGTGTTGTTTGCTTATTTTGATGAATCTATGCTAGTAAAATAGTTTATAAACCATAGATAAGTTGGAATACAGTAGGTTTAACACCAATATAAATAAATAATGAGTTCATTACAGTACCTTGAAGTGGTGTTTTGTTTTCTTTCGCTAACGGAGCTCACGAGTTTTCTGTTAAGTTTTGTGTTGTGAAGTTTTCAAGTTTTGGGTAAAGATTCGATGGACTATGGAATAAGGAGTGGCAAGAGCCTAAGCTTGGGGATGCCCAAGGCACCCCAAGGTAATATTCAAGGACAACCAAGAGCCTAAGCTTGGGGATGCCCCGGAAAGCATCCCCTCTTTCGTCTTCGTTCATCGGTAACTTTACTTGGAGCTATATTTTTATTCACCACATGATATGTGTTTTGCTTGGAGCGTCATTTTATTTTCTTTAGCTTTGCTTGCTGTTTGAATAAAGTATCAATATCTGAAATTATTAAATGGGATATTCTTCACATAGTTGTGTAATTATCCGACTACTCATTGATCTTCGCTTATATCTTTCGGAGTAGTTTGTCATTTGCTCTAGTACTTCACTTATATCTTTTAGACCACGGTGGTAGTTTTATTTTGAAGAAATATATGAACTCTCATGCTTCACTTATATTATTTTGAGAGCCTTTAATAGCATGGTAATTTGCTTAAATAATCAAAATATGCTAAGCATAAAATATTTGTAAGAATTCTTATGAGTGTGTTGAATACTAAGAGAAGTTTGATACTTGATAATTGTTTTGAGATATGGAGGTGATAATATCAAAGTCATGCTAGTTTAGTAGTTGTGAATTTGAGAAATGCTTGTGTTGAAGTTAGCAAATCCCGTAGCATGCACGTATGGTTAAAGTTGTGTAACAAATTTCAAACATGAAGTGTACCTGGCTTGTGCATCCTTATGAGTGGCGGTCGGGGACGAGCGATGGTCTTTTCCTACCAATCTATCCCCCTAGGAGCATGTGCGTAGTACTTGATTTTTGATGACTTCTAAATTTTTGCAATAAGTATATGAGTTCTTTTGACTAATGTTGAGTCCATGGATTATACGCACTTTTACCTTTCCGCCTTTGCTAGCCTCTTCGGTACCGTGCATTGCCCTTTATCACCTTGAGAGTTGGTGCAAACTTCGCCGGTGCATCCAAACCCCGTGATACAATACGCTCTATCACACATAAACCTCCTTATATCTTCCTCAAAACAGCCACCATACTTACCTATTATGGCATTTCCATAGCCATTCCGAGATATATTGCCGTGCAACTTCCATCATCATCATTATGACATACATTACTTTTGTCATATTGCCATTGCATGATCATGTAGTTGACATCGTATTTGTGGCAAAGCCACCATGCATTATTTTCATACATGTCACTCCTGATTCATTGCACCATCCCGGTACACCGTCGGCGGCATTCATATAGAGTCATACCTTGTTCTAGTTTCGAGTTGTAATCCTTATGATGTAATCAATAGAAGTGTGATGATCATCATTATTAGAGCATTGCCCAAAAAAAGAGAAAGGCCAAAAAGAAAAAAATAGAAAGGCCCAA
Organism: Aegilops sharonensis; assembly: GCA_904067115.1. Classification (NCBI taxonomy): domain Eukaryota; kingdom Viridiplantae; phylum Streptophyta; class Magnoliopsida; order Poales; family Poaceae; genus Aegilops; species Aegilops sharonensis. The sequence continues at coordinate 836,417,347 of LR880967.1, forward strand.
AAAAAAGAAAATAAAATAAAAAGGGCAATGCTACTATCTCTTTTTCCACACTTGTGCTTCAAAGTAGCACCTTGTTCTTCATGTAGTGAGTCTCATATGTTGTGCTTCAAAGTAGCACCTTGTTTTTCATATAGTGAGTCTCATAAGTTGTCTTTTTATACTAGTGGGAATTTTTCATTATAGAACTTGGCTTGTATATTCCTACGATGGGCTTCCTCAAATGCCCTAGGTCTTCATGAGCAAGCAAGTTGGATGCACACCCACTAGTTTTATTTTGTTGAGCATTCATAGCTCTAGTGCATCCGTTGCATGGCAATCCCTACTCCTTGCATTAACATCAATCGATGGGCATCTCCATAGCTCATTGATTAGCCTCGTTGATGTGAGACTTTCTCCTTTTTTGTCTTCTCCACACAATCCCCATCATCATATTCTATTCCACCCATAGTGCTATATCCATGGCTCACGCTCATGTATTGCGTGAAGGTTGAAAAAGTTTGAGATTATTTAAGTATGAAACAATTGCTTGGCTCCGCATCAAAAATTATCTTTTTTATCATTTACCTACTCGAGGTTGAAAAAGTCTTGAATCTTTCGGATCTGAATATTCATATCACAAGTGAGAAGAATTACATTGAAATTATGCCAAGTAGCACTCCGCATCAAAAATTATCTTTTTTATCATTTACCTACTCGAGGACGAGCAGGAATTAAGCTTGGGGATGCTTGATACGTCTCCAATGTATCTATAATTTTTGATTGCTCCATGCTACTTTATCTACTGTTTTAGGCGATATTGGGCTTTATTATCCACTTTTATATTATTTTTGGGACTAACCTATTAACCGGAGGCCCAGCCCAGATTTGTTGTTATGCCTATTTCAGTGTTTCGAGGAAAAGGTATCAGACGGAGTCAAAACGGAACGAAATCAACTGGAGAAGTTATTTTTGGAAGGAAACCCACCTGATGGACTTGGACCCCACGTTAGAAGATACGGGAGGTGCTCACGAGGGTGGGGGCGCGCCCACCCCCAGGGTGCGCCCCCCTGCCTCGTGGGGCCCCCGTAGCTCCACCGACGTACTCCCTGCACCCATATATACTCTTGTACCCTAAAACTTCCAGAACAGAAGATAGATCGGGAGTTCCGCCGCCGCAAGCCTCCAGAGCCACCGAAAACCAATCGGGACCCCTTTCCGGTACCTTGCCGGAGGGGGGATCCATCTTCGGTGGCCATCTTCATCATCCCGGCGCTATCCATGACGAGGAGGGAGTAGTTCACCCTCTGGGCTGAGGGTATGTACTAGTAGCTATGTGTTTGATCTCTCTCTCTCTCGTGTTCTCTCTCGTGTTCCATCTATGGCACGATCTTGATGTATCCCGAGCTTTGCTATTGTAGTTGGATCTTATGATGTTTCTCCCCCTCTACTCTCTTGTGATGAATTGAGTATCCCCTTTGAAGTTATCTTATCGGATTGAGTCTTTTATGAGAACACTTGATGTATGTCTTGCCGTGCTTATCTGTGGTGACAATGGGATATCACGTGCCACTTGATGTATGTTTTGGTGACCAACTTGCGGGTTCCGCCCATGAACCTATGCATAGGGGTTGGCACACTTTCTTGATTCTCCGGTAGAAACTTTGGGGCACTCTTTGAAGTACTTTTATGTTGGTTGGATAAATCTGAGATTGTGTGATGCATATCGTATAATCATGCCCACGGATACTTGAGGTGCCAATGGAGTATCTAGGTGACATTAGGGTTTTGGTTGATTTGTATCTTAAGGTGTTATTCTAGTACGAACTCTAGGGTTGTTTGTGACACTTATAGGAATAGCCCACCGGATTGATCCGAAAGAATAACTTTGAGGTGGTTTCGTACCCTACCATAATCTCTACGTTTGTTCTCCGCTATTAGTGGCTTTGGAGTGACTCTTTGTTGCATGTTGAGGGCTTGTTATATGATCTATCTATGTTATTATTGTTGAGAGAATTTGCACTAGTGAAAGTATGAACCCTAGGCCTTGTTTCCTATCATTGCAATACCGTTTATGCTCACGTTTATCACTTGTTACCTTGCTGTTTTTATTATTTCAGATTACAAAAACCTATATCTACCATCCATATTGCACTTGTATCACCATCTCTTCGCCGAACTAGTGCACGTATACAATTTACCATTGTATTGGGTGTGTTGGGGACACAAGAGACTCTTTGTTATTTGGTTGCAGGGTTGCTTGAGAAAGACCATCTTCATCCTACGCCTCCCACGGATTGATAAACCTTAGGTCATCCACTTGAGGGAAATTTGCTACTGTCCTACAAACCTGTGCACTTGCAGGCCCAACAACATCTACAAGAAGAAGGTTGTGTAGTAGACATCAATGCTCAGGAAGTGGTGGACCGGGGTTGCACGCGCAAGGAGGCTGAGTTAGCAGCACAGTATGAAGCACGTTAGCCTACTCCGGTTCGTCCAACCACGGTGAGAGAGTCAGGAGTTAGCTCTAGCTCTTGGGGGGTGCCGTGCCTCATCCCGGCGTTGCGCAACGTACGCCTGCCCAAGGATTTCAAGGGCCCGCGCAAGGTGCCAAATTACACTACCGATTTACCCCCGGAGACATGGGTTGAAAGCTATGAGATGGCCATGGAGATGTTGGATGTGGATGATGCAGCTTGTGCGAAGTACTTCACCATGATGCTAGAAGGGACGGCTCGTACTTGGTTAAAAAGTCTACCTGCTAATTCTATCAGATCATGGGCCGAGTTGAGAACCCGGTTTATCCAAAATTTTAAAGATACATGGAAGCAGCCCATGTCGATCGTGGACATAGCTGCCTGTGTACAGGAGGAAGGAGAATCAACAACCCAGTGGGTGTGCCGGGTCTCGGAAATTTTACATTCATCGGACCGCATCAACGCTGACACCACAGTTATAACCTTGGAAGGTAATTGCCGGTTTAAGCCTCTGAAGTTGAAGTTGGGACGGATGAAACGCCATTGCACTGACATGGGGACCCTCATGGCCGCTTTAGTAAAGTATGCTGACTCTGATAGTACCAAGGATCCCGAGTCGGATGATGATAAGACAGGGAAGGGAAAGAAGAGCAGCAACGCCAAGGGGCAGCACCACAGCCCAGTGGGTCATGGAAACGGCGGAAAACGTAAAGCGGACCACAGCATGGACTTTGTGGCCAATGCCAGTGCGCAGGATAAGGGCCAACGGCGCAAGGGTAAGCCGCCCCGGCGCAATGGGGCACCTAACCCTAACCCGGACCGTCTGTCTTACCTATTGAACCAGCCCTGCCCGAAACATGGGACGAAGGAGATGCCAGCCACGCACCTCTGGAAGGACTGCTATATCATGCAAGAGTTCAAAAATTCTAATGGTTTCCGCTATGATCACGGACCGGGTGACTGTTCAGGCCCCGGGTCTCATGGGCCGGGTTATGGCGGAGGAAATTCTGGTTCAGGTTTCCATAATAATCAGGGCGGACATACAAATCAAGGAAATCAGGGCAACCAAGGAGGTTACAATAGTCAGCAGCAGCAGTCTGGTTACCAGAGCAATCCAAAGTAGTTGAATAGTGGGCAATATCATGTCTTTACCACTAGCTTGGACAAGCGGGACCAGAAGCTTCATAGGAGAGCGGTGAGCTCCGTTGAGCCGGCGGTGCCCCGTTATTTACGGTGGTCTGAGCAGCCAATTGTATGCAGCAGGGAGGATCATCCACCCCGGGTTGAGAATCCGGGTCAGTTGGCGTTGGTGGTGGCACCTTAGGTAGGAGGTTAGAAGTTCACGAAGGTACTCATGGACGGAGGGAGCAGTATCAATATCCTATATTATGAAACTTTCCGTCGCATGGGGTTAACAGATAAAAATCTTAGACCGTCCAGTACGGTGTTCCATGGTGTAGTGCCTGGTAAATCAGCGTATCCTGTTGGCAAGATAGCTCTGGAGGTGGCTTTTGGGGACGAGCATGACTCAAGATCAGAAACTTTAACCTTTGAAGTGGTGAAGATCAGAAGCACCTATCACGCCCTGTTTGGACGGACGGCTTATGCTAAGTTTATGGCACGGCCTTGTTATGTCTATCTTCAACTCAAGATGCCGGGTCACAAGGGAACTATAACTGTCCATGGGAGCCGCAAGATCGCTCTGGAGTGTGAAGAAGGTGATGCGGCTTATGCTGAGTCAGTTTATGCCGCAGAGGAGTTGAAGTTTTACAAGGATAATGTTGATCTGGCAGATATGACTCCGTTGAAGAAGCCAACTACCAAGCACAACCCAGCCCTGAAGTTCAAATCGGCTGCTGAGACTAAGCTTGTTGACTTCGTACCTGGCAATTCGTCCAAGCAGTTCAGCATCAGCACAAACTTGGACCCAAAATAGGAAAGCGCGCTCATCGAGTTCATCCGTGAGAATTGGGACATCTTTGCGTGGAAGCCTTCAGACATGCCAGGTGTACCGAGAGAACTCGCTGAGCACACTCTTAATGTGGATCCTAAGTACAAAACGGTGAAGTAGTTTCTCCGCCGGTTCAATGAAGAAAGACGCAAAGCTATTGGAGAAGAAGTAGCCAGGCTCTTGGCGGCTGGGTTTATCGTGGAAGTTTTCCATCCTGAATGGTTGGCCAATCCGGCGCTGGTCCTTAAGAAGAATGGAACATGGCGTATGTGTGTGGATTACACAGATCTCAACAAAGCTTGCCCAGCAGATCCTTTTGCCCTTCCCCGTATTGATCAAATTATTGATGCTACGGCGGGTTGCGAGCGTTTAAGCTTTCTGGATGCATATTCCGGTTATCATCAGATCAAGATGGCAATTAAGGACCAGGAGAAGACGGCCTTTATAACCCCCTTTGGAGCCTTCTGCTATGTATCTATGCCCTTTGGGCTCAAGAGTGCCCAAGCGACTTATCAACGGTGTGTGCAGAATTGTCTTCATAAGCAAATCGGCCGTAATGTTCATGCTTATGTGGATGATATTGTGGTCAAGTCAAGGAAGAAGGAGATTCTGGTTGATGACTTGAAGGAAACCTTTGATAACCTGCGGACTTACAAGATGATGCTCAATCCGGCCAAATGCGTTTTTGGTGTACCGGCAGGCAAGTTATTGGGTTTTCTGGTGTCTAACGGGGGCATTGAGGCTAATCCGAAAAAGATCACAGCTATCACCTCCTTGGCTAAACCGAAGTGCATCAATGATGTTCAACGCTTGGCAGGCCGGATTGCCGCTTTGAGCCGGTTTATCAGCCGCCTCGGTGAGAAGGCGATTCCTTTGTATCAGATGCTGAAGAAAACGGATAACTTCGTCTGGAGTGACGCCGCGAATGAAGCATTTGAGGATTTAAAGCGGCAGCTAGCTAATCCGCCTGTTCTCGCTGCTCCGATTGACAAGGAACCATTGCTGTTATATGTGGCAGCTAATGCTCGGGCAGTCAGCGTAGCTATTGTGGTGGAACACAAGGAGGCAGGTAAAGAATATCCGGTTCAACGTCTAGTTTACTATATCAGCGAGGTGCTTATTGAGTCCAAGCAAAGGTACCCGCATTGGCAGAAGCTGGTATATGGAGTTTTCATGGCAAGTCGGAAGCTTAAACAGTATTTCCAAAGTCATCCCATCACGGTGGTCAGCTCTGCTCCTTTGGGAGATATAATCCACAACAGGGAAGCAACTGGCCGGATTGCCAAGTGGGCTATAGAACTTGGGCCTCATGGATTGAAATACGCACCTCGGACGGCGGTCAAATCTCAAGCACTTGTGGATTTCATCAATGATTGGACAGAACTGCAAGCGCCTGAGGAGAAGCCGAATAACACCTATTGGACTATTCACTTTGATGGGTCCAGACAATTGGAAGGCTCGAGGGCTGGATTCGTATTAACTTCCCCACGGGGTGATAAGCTTTGTTATGTTCTCCGCTTAATGTTCCCGTGTACTAACAATGCAGCTGAGTATGAAGCTTTACTCCATGGTCTTTGGATGGCTAAGGAGATGAATCTAAGCCAAGTTAAGTGCTTCGGTGACTCGGACCTGGTGGCTCAACAAGCGTCTGGCACTTGGGATTCCAAGGACCCGCTCATGGCAGCATATCGTCGTGAGGTGGATACTGTTGCAGGTCACTTCAAAGGCTATCAGGTGGATCACGTGGACCGATGGAAGAACGAAGCAGCGGACGCTTTGAGCCGACTGCAGCGTAAACCGGTCCTGCCTAATGTCTTCTTGGATGTTTTGCATAATCCGTCCATCAAACTCCCTGGTGAAGAGGATTTGGCTATTCCTGATCCAGAAGCTCAATTGGTGGCAGCTCTTCATGTCATCCCGGATTGGACGGTTCCTTATCTCGCGTACATGAACCGGGGGGAGTTACCAGAGGATGAGACTCTAGCCAGACAGATAATCCGGCGGTCCAAGTCCATGACTATTATCAATGGAGAGTTGCATCATTGCAGTGTGTCAGGGGTGTTTCAACGCTGTGTGTCTCCCGAGGAGGGCTGTGAAATTTTGTGTGAAATCCATGAAGGAGATTGTGGTCACCACGCCAGTTCAAAATCTTTGGTGGCCAAGGCGTTTCGTCACGGTTTCTATTGGTTAACTACTCATGCTGATGCAGAGGACTTGGTCAGGCGATATGATGGCTATCAGAAGTTCTCAAGACGTGCTCATGTGCCGGCTCAAGAATTGAGGATGATTCCAATTACTTGGCCATTTGCAACTTGGGGGCTGGATAAGGTTGGGCCTTTCAAGAGATCCAAAGACAAGAAGACCCACCTGCTGGTGGCGGTTGACAAGTTCACAAAGTGGGTAGAGGCCGAGCCCGTTAGCAAGTGTGATGCGGCCACATCGGTTCAATTCATCAAAAAGATGATTTTCCGGTTTGGCTTTCCACATAGCATTATCACTGACAATGGTACCAACATGTCCAAGGGTGCCATGAAGGATTTCTGTCAACGTGAGCACATTCGGCTTGATGTATCATCAGTGGCTCACCCACAATCCAATGGACAAGCAGAGAGGGCCAATCAAGAAATTTTGAGAGGCGTCAAACCTCGGCTTATGGTTCCCCTGCAGCGGACGCCGGGTTGTTGGGTTGAGGAGTTGCTTTCAGTATTATGGAGCATCAACACTACGCCCAATAGGTCGACAGGATACACACCGTTCTTCATGGTTTATGGAGCGGAGGCGGTTCTTCCTAGTGACATCCGTCATGACTCGCCTCGTGTGGCGGCTTATGTTGAAGCGAACAACGAGAAGGCGTGGCAAGAAGCTCTCGATCTGTTAGATGAAGAGCGTGACATAGCAGCCGCCCGTTCGGCGATTAATCAGCAAGATCTACATCGCTATCATAGCCGTCGGGTTAGGACCAGAACCTTTCAAGAGGGAGATTTGGTGCTTCGGCTCATCCAGGATCAGACGGATATGCACAAGTTATCCCCACCTTGGGAAGGACCTTTTGTGGTCAGCAAGAATCTGCACAACATGTCATACTACCTGATCGATGTTCGAGAGCGCAAAGACTCACGTAAATCGAAGGAGGAGACCAACCGGCCGTGGAATATTGCTCATCTTTGGCCTTACTATACTTGAGCTATAGGCTCTGCTTTTGTACATATTATGCTTATGTATACATTATGATTAATATAATAAACCGGAACCTCAGCTAAAGCGGGGTATCTGTTGTTTCCTTACATCATGTGTGGTTACATGGAGCTTTCATTGGTAAAGCGGCATCCGGTTTACCCCTTGATTTTTGGCCTCTCAAAGGCTTTATATATCACTTGGGGGCTTGGTCGTATCCAAACCATAGCTACACCTTTTGATAGGCATAATGCCATAGCATCACTTGGGGGCTTGGTCGTGTCCGAACAATAGTCACGCCTCTAGATCGGCGCAATGCCATAGCATCACTTGGTAACTTTGTCACGTCTGAACCATAGTTACGCCTCTTGATCGGCCTAGTGCCACAGCATCACTTTGGGGCTTGGTCGAAGCCGAACCATAGCTACACCTCTGGATCGGCGTAATGCCAAAAAGCATCATTTGGGGACCTGACTGACTCGAACCATAGCTACGCCTTTTTGGGGTCTTGGTCGTGTCAGACCATGGTAATGCCTCTTGATCGGCTTAAAGCCAAATTTGCAATGGTTTTATCTTTACCTTTGCTTGAATTCTTTTTTCCTTTTTTGATAAACATTATTTTTGTTCCGTTTTCAAACCGACATTGTTAGTCCGGTTCGACTGACGAAACACAGTCCAATTTTAATCCGGAGATTGTTTGCCCGGTTTGATTTTCTGTTACCATCCTATTATGGAGTAAACCGGTGTTTGTCATAACCCGGAACGGTTTACATTGTAAATCAATCTTAATTTAACAGGAGCGGTTTTCTCCTCCATAGTTTGGGTTATCAACCCAGCTACAAGGTTGGTCGGCCAAAATCATGCCCGACGGTGGCAGGTATGGTATGTTTCCATATTTGGGTATATATTCCAACCTAAGTTTATCACCCTTGTTTTTGTATATATGGGTATCATGACCCACCCGGTGGTAAACCGCCAGGGCGTTTTTCGACTTTCTTGACTGCAGAAACAGTTGGGATAAATATGAAACAAACAAGCATCAGTTGAAGGTAAATATGCACGAAGGCATACCAGACAAAGTATATCAACTAGCTTATTACAAGGCGTTCCAGTGCCCAAAAGGATCATTGTTTTTTATCAACTGCATGTCACGGCATGCAGTGGTTTACCGGCCTCCAGTTCATGCTTGGTCACCAGCTTGACCGGACGGTTGCGGATCATCTTGCGCCGGTTCAACATCTTCCTCCCTACCCAGTGGCTGGAAATCAACAGTTGCCCAGTCAATTCCAGTTAACGCTTGAAACACAGCTTCATCATTGATCAACAGCGACGGTTCAATATCAGGAGCGTAAGTATGCCTACGGATTGGCGGTATAAGGTTCTCAGCCTCAGGAATTGGTGCAGCAACTCACTTGTTTTGATTGTCATATTGGGCTTGATAGTGGGATAGATCCGCCTCTTCAACCAATTGGCATGCCAGAGGGCGCACTTCCCGGTTTATGGCTCGAAGATCCTCTTCATCAAATTCTGTCCTATCTTCCTTCAAGCTGGGATAGCCTTGGGCTGCTTCAACAGGATCAAAGTCAGGCACCCAGGCTTTGGCCCGGATTAGGGCGGCCAAAGCACCCGTTCTAGCAGCAGATTTCTTCAGCTCCTCAACCCGAGCAGGGAGCATAGATAACCTTTTAAGGGTATCTTGAATCAAGTTGGGCGGCAGATTGTTGTGGGAAGCAGTGCAGATGATCCGTTGTGCACCAGTGTACAGTTGCTCTATCAAAGTATAGGCAGCCTTCAACTTCTTCCACACATCCGTTCCCAAGTGGCCGATACGAGTTCATGTATCATTGTAAGGGTTAGTAAACCGGAGGCTATGTAACAAGATCTGTTCAACTCGGAGAACAAGGATACTTACGATATACAGCTGCAGTCATGGCATGCACCTGACGCTTCACGCTGGTCAATTCATCAACCACTGGTTTAAGAGAGGCTTCTGCGTTTTCAGCTCTTTGCGCTAAAGCGGCTTTCTCAATTGCCCAATCTGCCCGCTCTTTGTTGAAGCCCTCTTTAAGTTTCTCCATAGCGCCTAAAGCGCTGGTCAGCTCTGCCTTTGCCTTGGAAGTTTCGTCTTGTTGCAATTTAAGATTTTCTTGTAGGTCAGCAGTTTGACTCTCCTTTTTGCTCAGCTCAGCCTACAAAGAGACAGTCATCTGGTCAGGTAACAGTAAATACTTGAAGTACCAAGCCCATAACAAGTTATGCCCTTGGCACTTGGGGGCTAATGCGTATTTGCTCTATCAGACAATTTTCAAAGTCCCAAAGCTCAATACAAGTATTCAACTTGGCACTTGGGGGCTAATGGCTGTTTAGTCAAAGACTATTGTTACAGGATTTTTTCTTCTATAAAAGTCCCAGTTTAACTTTATAAAGTTGAACCGGCCCTTGGGGGCTACGACAGCAAAGTTCAGATGAATGGAGGATCACATTGAAAACTAATTAAAGTCCCGGTTTAAATTGACATCTTAAACCGTCACTTGGGGGCTATTAGAATTAATAAAGCTATCAAATAATACAAGGAGTGAAGCATATAGGAAGTTACCTCATATTTTTCCTTCATCATTTTTACTAGACCGGATTCATAGTCGCGGCTGGTGTACAGCCGGTTCAGATAGCCGGAATGGAGATCTTCAGCATCCAGAGCGGCATATGTTGACAAATCAGCACTCCATTCGCCTTTGCCAACCATAGAGAATTCTTGTTTGGCAGTATGTTTTGACAAAGCAACTGGATTACCCGGTTCAGAACGGCCAACGCCAGTAATAAGGACGTCATCATCTTTTTCTTTTTCGGTTTGTACTGGGGTCGCGGGTTTGTTAGCAGTTTTGGTTGGAGTAGCCGGTTTATCAGTCCGGATAGGGCTGGTCGGCTGATCAACAGGACATGTGGTGTCAACCTCTGCCTGTTCAGCAACAAAGTCATGGTCTTGTGGTGGTGGGTCATTCAGCACATCATCAAGATTGGCCTCTTCCGGGTCTGGTATTTTGTCCGGTTCAGCAGCGGTATTTTCCATTGCCGTTTTGTTCAGGCGAGCCTTTTTGCTTGGTCTGGGCTTGGCTCTGAGAGAAATTAAGAAGTATCAGTACAACATATGTTAAAATGATATGTTAAAGACATAAGACGGAATATGACTTACCAAGCACGGTTTTGAGGGTGGAAGCTTGGTGGCTGATGACTCGCCAGAGGATGAATGAGAAGTGCCCTGATAATCGGAATCAGACGGATTAAGAGGTTGACGAAAACAACCCGCTTTAGGGTGTGAAGTGGCAAGAGAATTAGAGACCTCTGAGCGGCGTTTCCGAACCGGACTGTTCAGTAAACTGGTGGAGGTAACTACCTGGCCGCTATGCCGAGTTGTGCGGCGAGCCTCGTGCTGTTGTGTCTTCACAAGAAAATTTGGGTCCAAATAAGCAAGAGGATGAGAAAATTTAACTTTCCGGTTTGCCCGACGGATTTTTAGTGAAGGCAAAGGGTTTGAATCGGAGGAAAGGATGATTACCTCTACAACATCGGCATGACTGACTTCAGCGTCGTCCTGGCAATAATCATCATCAATAAGGCGTATGAAAAATAAACCAAGTGAGTCAGGTTCTACCTCAAAATCCGAGTTACCCACATCATCATCAACCGGTGGATCGGAGGATGCAGTGGTTCTCTTTCGGTTAGCTGGTCTTTTCACAGCTTTGGTCTTTTGGCGAGTTGGCTTTGCCAGTTTGTCTTGCGGAGGTTTCTTGTTCCAGAAGGGATCATTGTCCTGCCAAAAATACATCACATTTTCAGAATACATCAGGACAGAAGCAATTTCAGCTTCAGTGACTTCGTCATCCGTCAGCTGAATATAAATGTGTCGCTGAGCGTCATTCAATTCTCCGGTATATTCACACATCAAACCGGGGCGTTGGCTCAAAGGCAAAACGCTCCAGCTTATCCAGCAGCGTGCAAAGTCAACTCCTGTTAAACCGTTGGCCATAAAGGCCCTAAGCTTGGATAGTTGAGGAGCATATTTGCTTCTTTCTTTAGCAGTCAACCTTTGAGGAAAAGGATGCATGTTGCCCAGACGTTCAGGATGGTAACCCGGCAGGGGGTTTTCATCAATTGGAGACGTGTCCTTACAGTAAAACCAGGTTTGGTTCCAATCTTTGGGTGACTGTGGAGATTGGCGTGAGGAAAGGTGACTTCCTTCCTTTTCTGAATCGCCATCCCGCCTAGTTCTGTGTAAGGCCCGTCTTTGAACTCTGTGCGGCGGTTCAAATGAAAGCAGTCCCTGAATAGCTCTACCGAAGGTTCCTTTTGAAGGTAAACCTCACAAAACACTTGAAAGTGGCAAATGTTGGTAACAGAGTTAGGGCTAATATCTTGTGGGCGCAGTTGGAAGTTGGCAAGTACATCCCGGAAGAATTTTGAACCGGGAGGGTTGAAACCCCGGCTTAGGTGATCGGCAAAAACAACAACTTCTCTGTCTTTGGGAGTAGGAGGACATTCCGGGCCAGGGACCCTCCAGTGAATGACATCTTTCTTGCTTAAGGCACCCGTTTTGACAAGATTATCTAGCTGTTCCTCTGTTACTCGAGAAGGGACCCAATTGCATTCATACACTATTTTGTCCATGGCAATGAAGATCAACAATATAATAATTTCCGGTTTAAGATTCACGTTGGACAGCTATACGATGATACAAGACGAAAGTATATTGTTAAACCGGAGTCAGTACACCAGTGGAGGTGATAAGTGGAAATATATTGGCGGTTCAACAAGGGGACTAATGGTATATACCGGACTATCAACTTTTCTGTATAGTTAAACCGCCTGGTCTAAACATCGAAGAGTCAAGGTTACAGATGAGTAAGTGAATGAAAACAGGTTTTACAAGATTATGTTGTAGTTTCGGATCTAAGGCATCTCAGAAAATGGAAATATATTCAAAAACTAAGAAGCTGTACCGGACCAATGAACGAAGGCTCGGATAAGATCCACTATTTTGAGATGCGTAAATGGAAACAGAGGCTAAAGGCTACCACTATACAGAGCAGATATGCAGTAGTTCGTCAGGATTATCATATGAACAAACACCTCCATTGATGAACGCCGAAGAACTTGGGAACCCTAGAACAGATCTATGGCGGAAAGAGCAGAGAACTTACCAGAGCTGAGGAAGAAGCGGAAGAGCGCCGCAGGGTTCTGGTGCGTTCAGGGTGATGCAGCGGCCAAGGTTGGAGCAGAGACGATGATAGGAGGTTGATGGCGGCGGCGGAGCTCCAGAAGCTGAGCGGTGCAAGGAGGACGACGCGAAAAGAAAATGACCCTTCGGTCCTGTTTATAAAGGCATGAGATAAGTGTCAGGCACGAAAATCAAGGGGCCGTGAATTTGGAAGTGAGGCGCAGCTGTCACCTCGATTGTTGGAGACCAATTAATGAGGATATATCATAAACAATTTCTTTATGACAGATGATGTCACGACGGTTTGCCAAGATCCAAAAAGATGATGTCATGGCGGTTTACCAACTTACGAGAAGATGTTGAAGACGAAGTTTCTGTTAAGGATTGACATGAACCTGTTCAAATCAATCTGGGGCCTAATGTTGGGGATATTACTACTGAGTATAAACTGGCTAGGACAGGTCGGGTTAACTTCATCAGTATTTGAGTATGTCAGAAGCCCATGAAGGCAGATAGGAATGTTAGATATGGGCCCATGGCCTAAAACCGGTTTAAGGCCTGCAACTGTGAGCCGGCATTGGTATGTAACTTGTATGATAAGATAGAAAGAGCATAGACCGAACCGGACACGTTTATGAGCCGGTCTCGGGACTCTGTAAACCGACCGGTGTCACCCATGTATATAAGGGGACAACCCGGCGGCAGATCAGAACAACACACAACAACTCGAGACTCAGGCAAAGCGTATTCTCTCCCTGGTCATCGAAACCCCATCAATTCCATCACAACTATACGTAGGCTTTTACCTTCATCGTAAGGGGCCGAACTAGTATAAAACTCTCTTGCGTCCGTTGTCCGCTTTAACCCCTTTAAGCTAACCCGTAGCGTTGGCTCCACGACTAAGTCCTTCCACAAGGACATCTGCCGTGACAAAACCACGACACCCTTCTCTCTTTTTCTCTCATTTTTTTTATTTTTTTATTCAGGCATTTTCTTTTTTTATGGCCTCTTTTTTATTTTATTTTATTTGGGCTTCTTTGGCCTCTTTTATTTATTTTTTCGTCCGGAGACTCACCCTGACTTGTGGCGGAATCATAGTCTCCATCATCCTTTCCTCACTGGGACAATGCTCTAATAATGATGACCATCACACTTTTATTTACTTACAACTCAAAAATTACAACTCAATACTTAGAACAAGATATGACTCTATATGAATGCCTCCGGCGGTGTATCGGTATGTGCAATGACTCATGAGTGACATGTATGAAAGAATTATGAACGGTGGCTTTGCCACAAATACGATGTCAACTACATGATCATGCAAAGCAATATGACAATGATGGAGCGTGTCATAATAAATTTGCATGGCAATATATCTCGGAATGGCTATGGAAATGCCATGATAGGTAGGTATGGTGGCTGTTTTGAGGAAGGTGTATGGTGGGTGTATGATACCGGC
>LR880967.1:836431756-836449773 GCA_904067115.1 Aegilops sharonensis
GTCCGGAGTCTCATCCCGACTTGTGGCGGAATCATAGTCTCCATCATCCTTTCCTCACTGGGACAATGCTCTAATAATGATGACCATCACACTTTTATTTACTTACAACTCAAAAATTACAACTCAATACTTAGAACAAGATATGACTCTATATGAATGCCTCCGGCGGTGTATCGGTATGTGCAATGACTCATGAGTGACATGTATGAAAGAATTATGAACGGTGGCTTTGCCACAAATACGATGTCAACTACATGATCATGCAAAGCAATATGACAATGATGGAGCGTGTCATAATAAATTTGCATGGCAATATATCTCGGAATGGCTATGGAAATGCCATGATAGGTAGGTATGGTGGCTGTTTTGAGGAAGGTGTATGGTGGGTGTATGATACCGGCGAAAGGTGTGCGGTATTAGAGAGGCTAGCAATGGTGGAAGGGTGAGAGTGTGTATAATCCATGGACCCAACATTAGTCATAAATAACTCACATACTTATTGCAAAAATCTATTAGTTATCGAAAAAAAAGTACTACGCGCATGCTCCTAGGGGGATAGATTGGTAGAAAAAAGACCATCGCTCGTCCCCGACCGTCACTCATAAGGAAGACAATCAATAAATAAATCATGCTCAGACTTCATCACATAACGGTTCACCATACGTGCATGCTACGGCAATCACAAACTTTAGAACAATTATTTCTCAAATTTACAACTACTCAACTAGCATGACTCTAATATCACCATCTTCATATCTCAAAACAATCATAAAGAATCAAACTTCTCTTAGTATTCAATGCACTCTATATGAAATTTTTTATTATACCCATCTTGGATGCCTATCATATTAGGACTAGTTTCATAATCAAAGAAAATTACCATGCTGTCTAGGACTCTAAAAATAATATAAGTGAAGAATGAGTGTTCATCTATTTCTTCAAAATAAAACCACCGTCGTGCTCTAAAAGGATATAAGTGAAGCACTAGAGCAAATGACAAACTACTCCGAAAGATATAAGTGAAGATCAATCAGTAGTTGAATAATTATGTAACTATGTGAAGACTCTCTAAAATTTAAGAGTTTCAGATCTTGGTACTTTATTCAAAAAGCAAGAAAAACAAAATAAAATAAAATGACGCTCCAAGCAAAACACATATTATGTGGTGAATAAAAAATATAGCTCCAAGTAAAGTTACCGATGAATGAAGACGAAAGAGGGGATGCCTTCTGGGGCATCCCCAAGTTTAGGCTCTTGGTTGTCCTTGAATATTACCTTAGGGTGCCTTGGGCATCCCCAAGCTTAGGCTCTTGCCACTCCTTATTCCATAGTCCATCGAATCTTTACCCAAAACTTGAAAACTTCACAACACAAAACTTAACAGAAAACTCGTAAGCTCCGTTAGTATAAGAAAATAAATCACCACTTAGGTACTGTTGTGAACTCATTCTAAATTCATATTGGTGTAATATCTACTGTATTCCAACTTCTCTATGGTTCATACCCTCCGATACTACTCATAGATTCATCAAAATAAGCAAACATCACATAGAAAACAGAATCTGTCAAAAACAGAACAGTCTGTATTAAGCTGTATCATTCGAATACTTCTGTAACTCCAAAAATTCTTAAATAAACTGGTGGACCTGAGGAATTTGTCTAGTAATCATCTGCAAAAAGAATCAACTAAATATAATTCTCCAGTAAAAAGTTTTAGCTAATCTCGTGAGCGCTAAAGTTTCTGTTTTTTACAGCAAGATCATAAAGACTTCACCCAAGTCTTCCCAAAGGTTCTACTTGGCACAAACACTAATTAAAACATAAAACCACATCTAACCAGAGGCTAGATAGATTATTTTTTCCTAAACATAACCAAAAAGCAAGATACTAAAATAAAATTGGGTTGCCTCCCAACAAGCGCTATCATTTAACGCCCCTAGCTAGGCATGATGATTTCAGTGATGCTCACATAAAAGATAAGAATTGAAACATAAAGAGAGCATCATGGAGAATATGATTAGCACATTTAAGTCTAACCCACTTCCTATGCATAGGGATTTTGTGAGCAAACAACTTAGGGGAACAATAATCAACTAGCATAGGAAGGCAGAACAAGCATAACTTCAAGATTTTCAACACATAGAGAGCAAACTTGATATTATTGAAATTCCTACAAGCATATGTTCCCCCCTCATAATAATTTTTAGTAGCATCATGAATGAATTCAACCATATAACCAGCACATAAAGCATTCTTTTCATGATCTACTTGCATAGAAATTTTACTACTCTCCACATAAGCAAAATTCTTCTCATTCGGAATAGTGGGAGTATCATAAGAGACTCGAATACTATAAGTTGTTTCCACATTAAAAGAGTAATGTTCAGAAAAGGGGTAATCATAGTCATGACAAGTTTTATAAATATAATCATCACTACTCTTTATAGCATAAGCTTCATCACAATAATCATCATAAATAGGAGGCATGCTATCGTCATAATAAATTTGCTCATCAAAACTTGGGAGGCTAAAAATATCATATTCATTAAACGTAGCATCCCCAAGCTTGGGACAAACATAAATTGCAGCAAATACATTCTCAAAAACATCATTTTCATCAAACATAGTGTCGGGGAAGCTGATCGGACCCACGAACACCTACGGGACCGGCGGACCGAGCCCCTTTCGGTTCGGCGGGGGGCAGAGATCGCACGAAGAGCAGATCGAGGCGAAGCACACGAGCAGTTTACCCAGCTTCGGAGCTCTCCGGAGAGATAATACTCCTACTGCTGCATGTTTGAGTGTATTGAGTTCTTGCTAGGGAGCGCTGAGTGCTACAGTACACACCAGCTGCTAACGAGATGTAGCCTGGGTGCTTTCTGGCTTCGAGCCTTTCGAACCCCCTTCTACGTTGCACATGGGCCTCCTTTTATATGCTCAAGGGGTCTCCGACAGGTGGCAACGTAGACAAGGGTAAAAACGGAAAAAGAGAGTGCGGTTGGTACAGCTACTTGTACAGTGTATCGTACCTAACCTTGACGGCAGGGGACAAGGGCATTAAATGCCCGTCTATGTCGCCCAAACAGTGCAAACAGGGACCGTCAGGGACGCCACCGCTTGCCACGATGGCTATCTTGTCAGCGCCGCTCGCCAGCGCGCTCCGCTGGCCGCACAGCCTCTCGCCATGCGCGCTTGGAAAGGCCCCAAGGCGACACGTTAGTGGATGTGCTGGAGCGCAGGAACAGAGTGGTAGTCTGCCGCGGCAAGCGCCTTGCCGTGGTTGTTGCCTTGTCGCGTCAAGCTTGTCGCTCACCGGGCCTTCCCGGCAAGCTCCTCTTGTCGGGGCCTTGTCTCCTAGGTACCTTGGTTGGCCTTCCCGGCAAGCTCCTCTTGCCGGGGCCTTGTCTCCTTGGCTTAAATACTTTGTTCTTGAATGGCTCCAAAGGAACCACGGAGGACCTTGGCGGTCACCAGGCAAGCCTTGCCGCGGGGTGCTGCAACTGCCCGTGCACAAGTCGGGATACTAGGGTACCCCTACTCTAGTACACCGACAGGAGCCCCCGGGCCTGGGCCACACACGGTGCCGAGCGCTGTTGGGCCAGGCCCAAAACAGGGCACGGGCATGTGCGGCCTGGGTTACGCCGTAACTTACTCCGGACCCACCACGCCCCCCACGAACGGCACGCGTCGAATGCGGCATCGTGGGAGAGATCGTGGGGGGTTTCTTTATTCGGAAAAGCGGAACGTCCGCCCCCTCCCCCTTTATAAGCAGGGGAAACAGGGGCAGTTCGCCCACCTCGCCAGTTGCTGTCCAATCTCGAAAAACCTCCGCTGCTCCCCCCTTTTCCCAAGGCTGAAGAGAGCAGTGCTCCGCCCCCCATCGCCACCAGCTCCACCGACGCCGTCGATCTCCCCCACCACCTCCGCCATGGCTCCGAAAGCCGACAAGGGGAAGGCCGTGAAGTCGGCCGAGGCGCAGCGGCTCGCGGCGCTGCGAAAGGAGCGGGCCATCTTCCCCCCTCAGCTCGCCGCAAAGGATCTGAGGGAGTACTACTACCTCTTCTGGTCGACGGAGACGCGAGCGCATCCGCGCACGAAGGTACACCCAGCTGCTGCTTCGGAACTGGCTCCGAACGGGTATCCCTTCTTCGCGCTCTTCTTCTACTGCGGGCTTTGCCCGCCCTTCTCTGAATTTTTCTGCGACATCATGAACACCTACGGGTTCCGCCTCCTTGATTTCACCCCCAATGTTGTCCTGACCATGGCAGTTTTCGCACATCTCTGCGAAAACTTTGTCGGAGTCCATCCCAACGTAGCTCTTTTCCGCCACTTCTTTATGCCCCGAGTTGAGAGAGGAGAGCCTCTTGCCGGCGGAATAGCTTGGATCTCGAGGATTGGCAAGAAGGAAGCCTATCTGGAGGGAGAGCTCCGCAGCAAGTGGGAGGAATGGAGGGCAGATTGGTGTTGGATTGTTGAGGAGAACCCGCAGCCCTTTACCGCCCAGCGCCAAACTCCAATAGTGCGCGGCAACGATTGGAGCAACGTGGCCCCGGAAGATGCTAGGCTGAAGATTTCCGTCACCCGAATCCTTCGCCTTAGACATGTCGGGCTCACCGTAGGCACCGTTGGCGCAGATTTTCTTCGCCGCCGCATCGCCCCCTTGCAGGAGAGGAGGAGACCCGCCTGGGAGTTTCAGAACGCGGCAGATATCATGAGGCTGCGCCCGGGCCTCAACTTCAACTTCATTGTCTTGGAGCTGGATGCGATGCTCTTGGAGCTGTTCAAGCCCGATCCTGATCATCCAGAAATGTTTAGGTTGCCGAGGGGTGTCGTTCCGCTGTGCAACAATTCCTCGCTTGACCGCATCCGTGCAATGATGCCGCTGTGCAACTCGCATGGAATTGTCCCAACTTGGCAAGAGCCTGCAGATGACGTCGTGCGGAAGTTCTTTGACAGCCTGGTAGAAGTGCCGATCCGCCCCGACGAACAGAAGAGCCTCACCCGCGGCACCACCGATGATGAGATGCAGCGCATCGCCACCAGGCTGGAAGAGGCGGCGGCAGCCGCTGCCGCAGGTGAGTTCGGATTCACCGTGGAGGAGGCAGAGGCCGCAGAGGCGGCAAGCCTTGTCGAGCGAAGGGAGTTCGCCGGCGAGGAGGAGCTTGCCGAGCCTGAAGCTGAGTCGAGCGAGCCCGCCGAGGGCGCCTCCTCCCCACCTTCAAACAGCTTGCCGCGAGCGGAGCCCCCGGCTCCACCAAGAAGGCGTCTCCGCAAGGCCGGAGACGTAGCGGGGCGGCAGACGGGCCAACAGCCGCCGCGCCGCGCGACGCGCTCTACCGCGGCAAGCACTGTTGCCGCGGGAGCACCTCACGCCGCTGCAGCAACTGGAGCGGGGCCCTCTCAGACCACCGCTTCTGCTCCCGCCAAGCGGCCAAGGGAACCCACTCCTCCGCCTCGTCGCACTGGAGGCGAGCCAGAATTTGATCTCTTCGCGCTCAGCTCCGACGAGGAAGAAGAAGAGTAATATTCTTTGTCGTACTTGTAATTCTTCAATTCTGTTGCTTTGTCTTGTATCTGATTTGCTTCACTCCGAACCCATTCCTTTTCAGGACGTTGGCCCAGAGAGCGTCGAAGAGAGCCAAGGTCCCGGTGATTGTCATCGAGGACGATCCCACCGCGGCAGCAGGAGGCGCGCCCGAGACCACCTTGCCGGATGCAGCAACTCTTCCTCAAAGTAGCCCCCAGCACAGCCCCCAGAGTAAGTATATGGTTTACTTCCGGCGTGCATGGGTGCTCTTTCTTTGCTGATATCTGACTGCTGATTTGTGTAGGAGCAGAGCAGCCCCACCAGGAGTGCCCTGAAGCCGCTCCTGATATGCCATCTGCTTCGACTACACCGCCAAGGGAGGATTCCCCGGCAAGGGAGCGTTCTTCGGCAAGGGAGGCTTCTCCGGCAAGGGGCAGCTCTCCGGCAAGGGACAGCACCAGCGACCCTCCGGTGGTTGAGGCCACGACTGCAGACCCTAGTGCAGGTACTCCCTTCGCTTGAAAACTTCCCTTGTG
The DNA here is from genome assembly GCA_904067115.1 of Aegilops sharonensis. NCBI lineage: Eukaryota > Viridiplantae > Streptophyta > Magnoliopsida > Poales > Poaceae > Aegilops > Aegilops sharonensis. Next base: position 836,437,820 of record LR880967.1, read on the forward strand.
TTTCTTCTGATCTTCTGATTTTCTTTTTGAATATTTGCTTGACTTTTCTTTCTTTTTCGGTCGTCAGATCCACCTGCCGCAGAGCCAATGCAGACCGAGGTCGCCAGCAAGGAGCACGCGCGCGGCAATACTGACGACGCCGCCGCCACCGAAGAGGAAGCCGGCGCTGACGAGCCTGCCGGCGAAGAGGCCGCCAAAGCTGCCGCCGCAGAAGCTGGCGAGGAGTCCGGCGATCGCACTGACGGCCCTGAGGCCGCAGGAGCGCCAGGCGCTACACCGACCGCCGATCCCTCCGCCGCTGCTGCAGCGTCAGGCTCCGAAGAGCCCCAGCCCGACGCCTACTTGAAGGCCGGCGATGGCGTCTTCATCAAGCTTCCCTGGGCGTCGAGCTCCAGGGCGCCGGTCGAAGGAGAGACCTTTGACGAAGAGCTGCTCGCCTCCGCTGGGCTGACGCTGGTCGACGCGCCAAGCAGCAGCAGCGGCGAGCCTGAGGAGGAGCAGCTGCTGCGGAAGCTGCTGTCGCTCTACCGCGTCCGACAAGCCAAGTTGGAATCCCGGGAAGCGCTCGTTGCGAAGGCGGGAGCAGACATCGAGAAGCGCGCGGAGGAGCTCCGGGGCCTCAATCAGGAAGCTCTCCGGGCCCTGGCAAAGGAGCGGGAGCAACTCGCCGAGGAGCGCAAAGCCTTCCTCCTCGAGAAGGCTGAAGCTGAAGAGCAACAAAGGCTTGCTGCCGAGAAGCTGTCTGCGCAGGAAGGCGAGTTGGCGCAGCGGAAGGTCAATCTTGACAGCCATGAGGAGGATCTTGCCACGCGTGAGCAGACATTTGGCGGGGCTCTCAAGGAAGCAAAGGATGCTGCCGCAGCGGCCGGGGCCGCCAAGAAGGAGCTGGAGACGAAGGTGACGCAGCTGGAGGCCAATCTGAAGGAGAGCGGCGAGGAGCTTGCTCCACTCAAGCATGAGCGCGAGAAGGACGCCTACACTCTTGGCGAGCTGCAGGGCCGTCTCGCTGAGAGGAGCACGGAGCTCAGCGCCGCTAAGGACTCCAACGCAGATCTCGAGTTGAAGGTGACCACCTTGACCCAGACGCTGGACGGCGCCAGGGAGCAGGAGGTGGCCTTGAAGGAGAAGATCAAGGCCGACGAGGCGTTGCTGGCGAGTGCTGCTGCCGCCCAGAATACTTTTAGGGATAATGTGGAGCACTGGACCGAGGGTCTTGTGGATGTTGCCGCAGCCATCGACAGGGAGCTGGCGCAGCTGGGGATGGTAGATCTTGGGTATTCCTCCGACGAGCACCTCCAACCCAGCGCCAAGCTCAGCTTGTTCTTCAAGGGCGTGGTGACGGCCCTCCAACGACTCCGGGAAGAGATCCCAAAGCAGCTGGCCGAGGAATCGCGCCAGATCTGTGCGGGAGCTCTTCAAAAGGTGCTGATGAAGGTGGCCTTCCGCAATCCAGGCCTCAACTTCACCAACGTCCTCAAGTCCTTGCCGCCGGATGCTGATGTGGAGGCGCTCAAGACCCTTGTCGCACCCATTGTGGACAAGGTGAGCAAGATCAAGAGGGTTGATGGCGATTGCGTAGATTAGGCTACCCGCTTTCTCTTTTCCTTGTCGCTGCTGGTCATGTTAGGAGAACAATCTATTAGAGCTGCGACAAGCTATCTTGTAATATAACTCTATCTCGGGCAGCGATTGCTATGCTATTTCCTTTACTTGACTCCTTCCTTTGTATGTTTCTGCCCTACGCTTTTAGGGAACTTGTCGGCGCAGGCACCTTTGCCGCGAGCGCTGAGTGCGGGACGTCAGCAGCCTGCTGGCGATGCCGCTACCGACAAGAAACCTTGTCGCAACTAGTCGCAGCTCACTTAAGTTGTTGAGCGGACTCGAAACAAAGTAAGGGCGCAACTAGCTACGAGTTGGTTCCTCCGCGCACAGGTTTTCCATACAAAGTACGGTCGTTCGAGGAAGATAACTTAAAAATTTAAAAACTGATTGCTCAAGCTTTAGCAACTTAGCTTTTCTGTCGTTTGCTTCCCGGTAAGGCGAAACTTCTTCGAACGATGCTTGGTCCACACCATTATCTTCTCCTTTCCCCCTGGCAAACTTGTGCGTGAGGGAACCTTCCTTTCTTCGAGAAAGAGAAATAAGAGAAAATAAAGATATGGAGCCTTGCAGCTCGTTATTGCTTACCGGGGTAGGTGATGCACAAAGTGTCAGATAATGCATGCAAAAATAAAGTAGAGGGCATGGAATTGACAAGATGTGCGGAGCACATTAGCTTTACTTATGCACGGGATCTGCGCCCGGCTTTGTACAAAGGATTACATGCAACATCGACAAGACTTGTACAAAAGGTGGTTGCCGGAACAGGTTTCGGCAACCGCGCCTTACGGGTAAAACTTACGAAGATGCTCAATGTTCCAGGAGTTGCTCACCGGAATGCCATCTTCGGTCTCAAGGCGGACAGCGCCAGGCCTAGTGACTCATTTCACCCGGTAAGGGCCTTCCCACTTCGGCGTCAACTTGTTGGAATTCTTGGCGGACTGAACGCGCCGAAGAACAAGGTCGCCTTCCTCGAGACTTCTGGCATTAACTTTGCGGCTATGGTAGCGGCGCAAAGCTTGCTGGTATCGAGCAGCTCGTATAGCAGCCTGAAGACGGTCCTCCTCATGGAGCAGTGCGTCATCTTGTCGCAACTGCTCTTGCTCAAGCTCATCATAAGCGAGCACTCGAGGTGACCCGTATACGAGTTCCGTGGGGAGAACTGCCTCTGCTCCATAGACTAGAGCGAAAAGTGTCTGGCCAGTGGCTCGATTTGGCGTCGTCCTAATCGACCAAAGAACCACCGGCAGCTCCTCAATCCAGTTTCTTCCGCACTTGTGCAGCCTGTCGAAAGTCCTGGTCCTGAGCCCGCGCAGCACTTCAGCATTTGCCCTCTCCGCTTGACCGTTACTTCTCGGATGAGCAACATAAGCGAAGCAGGCCTTGGCGCCAAGATCTTGGACGTACTGCATGAAGGTGTGGCTCGTGAATTGCGTGCCATTGTCGGTGATGATCCTGTTAGGAATCCCGAAACGGCAAACAATCGACCTGAAGAACTTGACTGCTGACTGTGCTGTCACCTTCCTCACTGCTTCCACTTCCGGCCACTTTGTGAACTTGTCGATTGCAACGTACAAGTACTCAAAGCCCCCGACAGCTCGGGGAAAGGGGCCGAGGATGTCGAGCCCCCAGACCGAAAATGGCCAGGATAAAGGGATCGTTTGGAGAGCTTGAGCTGGCTGGTGTATCTGCTTGGAATGGAACTGGCACGCTTCACACTTGGTTACTTGTGCAGTTGCATCCTGGAGGGCTGTCGGCCAAAAGAAACCTTGCCGGAATGCTTTGCCGGCAAGTGCTCTTGCGCCAATGTGGTGACCACATATGCCTCCATGTATCTCTGCCAACAGCTTTTGTCCATCTTCCCGGTGAATACACTTCAATTTCACACCATTGAGTCTTCTTCTGTACAGTGTGCTGTCGACAAACTGGTACATACTTGACTGTCGGGCTACTCTTTCCGCTTCTTCTTGCTCTTCGGGAAGTTCTCCTGTCTGAAGGAAATGGACAATCTGCTGTGCCCATGCTGGAGCTTGTGGCTCGACAACAAGGACTAAAGGCACATCTGCTGCTGCGGGAACATCCGCTTCTACGACGAGAACCTGCGGCTCAGCCGGAGCTTGACGTTCCCCGGCAAGCTTGCCGGAGAAAAACTTGTCGGGAGCGTCTGCTTCAACGAAACAAACCCTCGGGCTTGTCGGAGCAGACTGCTCCTCAGCACTCTCGGTGTTGATCTTGGGGACCTTCTTGGCGGCGGCTTCGGGAAGCTTTGCCGGAAAATAGTCACCAGAAATCAACTTCCTCTTCTTGTTCTGTCCAGTTGATGGCGTTACAGACGGTTGAGTCAGCTTGAGCACAAAGATCCCTGGTTCCACAGGTAACTTAAGTGCAGCGCACTTTGACAGGCCATCTGCAACGTCGTTCTGAGCTCTCAGAACATGTTCCATCTGTAGGCCGTCAAAGTGCTCTTCTAGCTTTCTCACTTCATCAACATAGGCTTCCATCAACGGACTCTGATAATCCTTGTTCACTTGACGGACGACAAGCTGTGAGTCACCCCTGACAATGAGCTTCTTGATCCCAAGGTCTATTGCGATCCTGAGACCGGCAAGCAAACCTTCATACTCTGCAGTATTGTTCGTTGCTTGCTCCTTGGGAAAGTGCATCTGGACTACGTACTTGAGGTGCTCTCCGGTGGGTGCGACAAGCAGCACGCCTGCACCGGCGCCTTGCAGCGAGAAGGCACCATCAAAGTACATCAGCCACTCTTTGCTTGCTTCCTTGACGGGGATGCTCGTTTCTGGAATTTCTTCATCTTGTGTTGGCGTCCATTCTGCCATGAATTCTGCCAATGCTCTGCTTTGGATAGTTGAAGTGCTCTCAAACTTGAGGCCAAAGCTTGACAGTTCCAGTGCCCACTCGACAATCCTGCCTGTTGCTTCAGGATTTTGCAGTATCCTCTTCAGCGGAAAGCGAGTGACGACTGTGATCTCATGTGCTTGAAAGTAATGGCGCAGCTTTCTCGAGGCCATGAGGAGGCCGAAAAGCAATTTCTGCACACCAGAGTACCTTGACCTAGCCCCCTGCAGAAGGGAGCTAACAAAGTAAACTGGGCGCTGCACCATTCTTTTCTGCATCTTCTCGCACGCCTGCGCAGATCCATCTTTGTCGGGACCAGAGCTTGCCGGTGAAGTGCCTTGCTTGTCGCTGGATGCATCTGCCGTGGTTGCTGGCTCATCATCCGCCTCCCTCTCCGCTACTAACGCAGCACTAACCACTTGATTGGTTGCCGCTATATATAGCAGCAACTTCTCTTGTGGCCTAGGTGCGACAAGTGTTGGAGTGGAGGACAGGTATCTCTTCAAGTCCTGCAGCGCAGCCTCCGCTTCCGGAGTCCATTTCATTGGACCTGCCTTTTTCAATATTTTGAAAAATGGCAGGGTGCGCTCAGCAGCCCTAGAGATAAACCTGCTGAGAGCAGCTACGCAACCGGCAAGTCTTCGTACATCCTTGACACGCTTTGGTGCTTCAATCTGCTCAGCGGCCTTGATCTTGTCGGGATTGGCTTCAATTCCCCGCAGAGACACGAAGAACCCGAGAAGCTTGCCGGAGGGAACTCCAAACACACACTTCTCGGGGTTGAGCTTGAGGTTGATCTTGCGCAGATTTGCAAAGGTTTCGTCTAAATCTTGAATCAGAGTCGCCTTGTCCTTGCTCTTAACCACTATGTCATCCATGTAGGCTTCCACATTTCTGTGTAATTGTGGCTCAAAAGCGTCATGGACTACTCTTGCAAATGTTGAACCAGCATTCTTTAATCCGAAAGGCATCCGTACGAAACAGTATGTGCCACATGGGGTGATGAATGCGGTTTTCTCCTCATCCTCTTCTGCCATGAAGATCTGATGGTATCCTGAGTATGCATCAAGAAATGAAAGCAAATCACATCCGGCCGTGGAGTCAACAATCTGATCGATGCGCGGCAAGGGAAATGGGTCTTTGGGACAAGCTTTATTAACATCGGTAAAGTCGATACAAAGCCTCCATTTCCCGTTTGCCTTGCGTACGACTACAGGATTGGCCAACCACGTAGGATGGATCACTCCTCTGACAAGGCCTGCTGCTTCCAACTTCTTGATTTCTTCTGCGATGAATTCTTGGCGCTCCACTGCATGCTTCCTGACTTTCTGCTTGATGGGCCGCGCATGAGGACATACGGCAAGGTGGTGATCTATTACTTTCCTGGGAACACCGGGGATGTCAGACGGTTGCCATGCAAACACGTCGACGTTCGCCCACAGGAAAGCAACGAGCGCGCTTTCCTATTTAGGGTCGAGAGTGGCACTGATGGTGAAAGTACCACCAGCGCCGTCCTCCTTGGCGGACACCTTCTTGGTCTCTGGTGGAGTTGCCATCGCCTTCTTACACTTGCCGGTGGAGCTCGATGGTGCGTCCTCGACGGTAGCGCAGCACTCCGAAGAGGTGCGGTTGCCGGAGTGGGCATCAGAGCTCTTGCCGGACTTGGTCTTCTTCTTCGCCCCGGGAGCTTCAGCGGCAAGTGACTTGTGATCTGCTTCGGCTGCTGCTTCCCGGTAGATCTTGTCGGCGCAGATAAGGGCATCCTTCTTGTCGCCAGGGACAGAAATGACACTTATCGGGCCTGGCATCTTGAGCATGTTGTATGCATAGTGAGAGGCTGCCATGAATTTGGCGAGTGCTGGACGGCCAAGTATTCCATTATAAGGCAGTGGAAAGTCAGCAACGTCAAAAGTGACCCTCTCAGTCCTGAAATTCAACTCGCTGCCAAATGTCACCGGCAACGTGATCTTTCCCTTCGGCTTGCTTCTTCCCGGATTGATTCCTTGGAATGTGCCGGTCTCTTCGAGCTCGCCATCAGGGATCTGGAGTTTCTGGAGCACCGCGGAGGAGATCAGGTTCAAGCCGGCCCCGCCGTCAACTAGCATCTTAGTGACCTTGAGGTTGCGGATAGTTGGTGAAACCAACATCGGCAAGCACCCGACAGCAGTTATGCGATCAGGGTGGTCCTCAATATCAAAGATGATAGGCGTGATGGACCATTTCAGAGGCTTGCGTGACTCGATGGATGGTTCTGCCGCATTGACTTCCCGCATCAACTGCTTGAGCTGGCGGTGTGAAGTATGCAGAGAAGCACCGCCGTCAACGCACAAGACCTCTGTGGCTTTCTGGAACTCCTGCTCATCGGTCTCGTCATCATCCATGTCTTCATCGTCGTCGTCATCTTCATCCTTGTCGCGACCGTGGGGAGGTATGTCTCCTTGCCGCTGCTTGGCCTTGCCGCGGCGTCCTCCCCAGCTGGGGCGTTTCTTGCTGGCTCCTCCAGCACATTCCTGGGCCTTCTCCTTGTCGCGTCGTTCGTACCCAGCCTTTTGCTGCTCGACAAGCTGCTCGACCTTCTTGCAGCTCTGGAGGTCATGGCCCTTGGTGCGGTGGATCTTGCAGTACTTCTTGTTGGCTCCGTCCTGCTTGTCGGCAACCGCCACAGCCTGGCAGTTGGTGCCAGCGGCAACCTCCTTGCCGGAGCTACCAGCTTTGGCTTTCTTGGCGCCACCTCCGTTGCCGGACTGCTCAACAACTAGCACATCTTTGCCTTTCTTTTTTCTGTTGCTCCGCCGCCGACTTTTCCTTGCCGGGGCGGGCCCCTCACTATCAGATCCTGCTGCTTCTGTATTCTCTCCGGGGAGTCTCCTCCCTTCCTCAGCACGCGCACACTTGTCGGCCAGGGCGTACAGCTCACTGACGTCTATGATCTTGCACATTGCCATCTCCTCCCGCATCCTACGGTTTCGCACGTTTTGATGGAACGCGCTGATTACCGCGGCAGGGTGGACATCTGGGATGTTGTGCTGTACGCGGCTGAATCTCTGAATGTACTTGCGCAGGGGCTCTCCTTCCTTCTAGGCGAGCAGATGAAGGTCGCTCTCTTGGCCATGGGGCTTGTGGCCGCCTGTGAAGGCACCGACAAACTGATGGCATAGATCCGCCCAAGAGGATATGGAGTTATCCGGCAAATGCATGAGCCAGGATCTGACATTGGGCTTGAGCACCAGCGGGAAGTAGTTGGCTAGGATCTTGTCGTCTCGCCCCCCGGCAGCTTGCACCGCGATGGTGTAGATGCTGAGGAACTCCGACGGATGCGTCTTGCCGTCGTACTTCTCTGGTACGTCTGGCTTGAAATTCTTCTTGCTGGGCCACTGGACTTGCCGCAGCTCACGAGTGAACGCAGGGCAACCTACCGCGTACGGCAAGTCGCCTGGTTCCCCTGGCGCATGCATATCGACAGAGGGCCCAGCGCGCTGGTCGGATTGACGCCGTGCTTCTCTTCGGCGCTCGATGCGAGTTCGGGCGTCTTCTTGCTGTCGTTCGTGAAGAACTTGGCGCTGATCACGACGAGCTCGTGGATCTGATGAAGCAGTGGAGTCGCTGTCGAGGTGGATCTGGCGAGTCGGCGATCTTGGCCTTCGGGGTGGAGAGTGCATGGTAGTTGCACCCCCACCGGTTTCGTCGCCACCGGCTCGTGCTTGGCGGTCCTGCCGCGGCAGCGATGTACTCGGCTGCCACGGAGTGTCGCCGTTGGCAAAGCCGATGAGACTCTGGATGGTGGCCCTCCATTCATCGACCTTGTCGGCTGTTGGAGGGTAATCTAGGAGCAGTTGAGCTCTCGCCAAAGCTTCTGCTGGAGTGGTGGGCGGCAGTGGCGAACGGTGCGAAGAGCGGGATATGCTCGGACTTCTAACTATGTTAGAAGGAGCAGTATCCCGTCCAAGCGACCGTGCCTCGCTCGTGCCAGCATGTTGGCGTGCATGCTGGTCTTGAGGACCCCGAGATCCACCAGCTCGATCTTGATCCAACGAGCGTATGGTACTGTGAATACCATGACGCTGTCGGTCCCGCGCCTCCTGAGATTGGCGTGGTGCATGTACGGACGCCGAGGTCTGCGCAGCCTTGTCCTTGGACTTGGCAGCATCATGAGCTCCCTCGTCGACACCCGTTCTTCCGCCGGCGTCTACCCCACCACCCATTTGCTCCTGTGGTGGTGGGATCGACGTGGACGGCTCCGCTGTCGTCGAAGCCTTCTTCTTCGGTGGCGTGTCAATGAAGACGATGAAGATCTTGCTCGTGTGAACGCCGGATCAGGTTCACACAGCCTCGACGCCCCCTACCTGGCGCGCCAAAGATGTCGGGGAAGCTGATCGGACCCACGAACACCTATGGGACCGGCGGACCGAGCCCCTTTCGGTTCGGCGGGGGGCAGAGATCGCACGAAGAGCAGATCGAGGCGAAGCACACGAGCAGTTTACCCAGCTTAGGAGCTCTCCGGAGAGATAATACTCCTACTGCTGCATGTTTGAGTGTATTGAGTTCTTGCCAGGGAGCGCTGAGTGCTACAGTACACACCAGCTGCTAACGAGACCTAGCCTGGGTGCTTTCTGGCTTCGAGCCTTTCGAACCCCCTTCTACGTTGCGCATGGGCCTCCTTTTATATGCTCATGGGGTCTCCGACAGGTGGCAACATAGACAAGGGTAAAAACGGAAAAAGAGAGTGCGGTTGGTACAGCTACTTGTACAGTGTATCGTACCTAACCCTGACGGCAGGGGACAAGGGCATTAAATGCCTGTCTATGTCGCCCAAACAGTGCAAACAGGGACCGTCAGGGACGCCACCACTTGCCATGATGGCTATCTTGTCAGCGCCACTCGCCACCGCGCTCCGTTGGCCGCACAACCTCTCGCCACGCGCGCTTGGAAAGGCCCCAAGGCGACACGTTAGTGGATGTGCTGGAGCGCAGGAACAGAGTGGTAGTCTGCCGCGGCAAGCGCCTTGCCGCGGTTGTTGCCTTGTCGCGTCCGGAAGCTTGTTGCTCACCGGGCCTTCCCGGCAAGCTCCTCTTGCCGGGGCCTTGTCTCCTAGGTACCTTGATTGGCCTTCCCGGCAAGCTCCTCTTGCCGGGGCCTTGTCTCCTTGGCTTAAATACTTTGTTCTTGAATGGCTCCAAAGGAACCACGGAGGACCTTGGCGGTCACCAGGCAAGCCTTGCCGCGGGGTGCTACAACTGCCCGTGCACAAGTTCGGGATACTAAGGTACCCCTACTCTAGTACACCGACACATAGCATCCCCAAGCTTGGGCCTTTTCATATCATAAGCATAATCACTCTCATCATTAATAGTATGGATAGCACCAATAGTATAGCAATTATCATCATCACAATGAGTAATAGGAGCAACATCATTTCGGAGAGATATCTTTTTACCTTTGCTTCTCCTTCTTTTCTTTTTCTTCTTCACGTCATATGTGGGTTTGACCCTCTTTTTTGAGCTCTTTATTGATGAGATTGGTTGAATAGAAGACTCCACCTCGTTACCTGATTCATCATAAGAATTAATGGGAGAATATTGGGAAGTCTCTTCCCTTTCGTTAGTATTCTCTTCATCTTCTATTTGTTTTCTTTTCTTTATGTAATTGGCAATATAAGGATTTCGATGCAATTCACCACACAATACATATAAATTTCCTCTAGATCAAAATTAAGAACTCTATCAAGGGAAAATTCTGGAATAACCTTAGTTATACGTTTCATTTCTTCATAACCCAAGAGCAAACTAAGTTCATTATGATGTGCAAGGGAAATCAAGTCATCACAATTTTTGGACACGATACGATCATGAAACAATTTGCATTGGGTACTGAAATGATCACGTTCATTGCAAAGTTCACAAGTATGGCTAAGAAAGTTTAAATTTTCAGCATAAACATCTAGCCTCTCTTGCAACCGTTTAGTTTCTAAGTACTTGTGCCTCTTACAAAATCTATCTTCCCTTTTTGGTATGTATTTGCAAACTCTATGCACTCCACAGAAATCGACATGCTTATAGGAAACATTTTCATCATGAATAGTGCAATCATCATTAGTACCATGGATATTCAAAGAGTTCATACTAACAGCATTGCGATCATGCTCATCATTCAAAGATTCAGTGCCAAACATTTTATAGACTTCTTCTTCTAGCACTTGAGCACAATTTTCCTTTCCATCATTCTCACGAAAGATATTAAAAAGATGAAGCGTTTGAGACAAACTCAATTCCATTTTTTTGTAGTTTTCTTTTATAAACTAAACTAGTGATAAAACAAGAAACTAAAAGATTCGATTGCAAGATTTAAAGATATACCTTCAAGCACTCACCTCCCCGGCAACAGCGCCAGAAAAGAGCTTGAGGTCTACTAAGCAACCTTCTTCTTGTAGACGTTGTTGGGCCTCCAAGTGCAGAGGTTTGTAGGACAGTAGCAAATTTCCCTCAAGTGGATGACCTAAGGTTTATCAATCCGTGGGAGGCGTAGGATGAAGATGGTCTCTCTCAAGCAACCCTGCAACCAAATAACAAAGAGTCTCTTGTGTCCCCAACACACCCAATACAATGGTAAATTGTATAGGTGCACTAGTTTGGCGAAGAGATGGTGATACAAGTGCAATATGGATGGTAGATATAGGTTTTTGTAATATGAAAATATAAAAACAGCAAGGTAACTAATGATAAAAGTGAGCGTAAACGGTATTGCAATGCGTTGAAACAAGGCCTAAGGTTCATACTTTCACTAGTGCAAGTTCTCTCAACAATAATAACATAATTGGATCATATAACTATCCCTCAACATGCAACAAAGAGTCACTCCAAAGTCACTAATAGCGGAGAACAAACGAAAAGATTATGGTAGGGTACAAAACCACCTCAAAGTTATCCTTTCTGATCAATCTATTCAAGAGTCCGTAGTAAAATAACACGAAGTTATTCTTTCCGTTTGATCTATCATAGAGTTCATACTAGAATAACACCTTAAGATACAAATCAACCAAAACCCTAATGTCACCTAGATACTCCAATGTCACCACAAGTATCCGTGGGTATGATTATACAATATGCATCACACAATCTCAGATTCATCTATTCAAACCAACACAAAGTACTTCAAAGAGTGCCCCAAAGTTTCTACCAGAGAGTCAAGAAGAAAAGGTGTGCCAACCCCTATGCATAAGTTCATGAGCGAAACCCGGAAGTTGATCACCAAAACATACATCAAGTGGATCACGTGATATCTCATTGTCACCACAGATAAACACATGCAAGACATACATCAAGTGTTCTCAAATCCTTAAAGACTCAATCTGATAAGATAACTTCAAAGGGAAAACTCAATCCATTACAACAGAGTAGAGGGGGAGAAACATCATAAGATCCAATTATAATAGCAAAGCTCGTGATACATCAAGATCGTATCACCTCAAGAACACGAGAGAGAGAGAGAGAGAGAGAGAGAGA
>LR880967.1:836450116-836462178 GCA_904067115.1 Aegilops sharonensis
AGATTGTATCACCTCAAGAACACGAGAGAGAGAGAGAGAGAGAGAGAGAGAGAGAGAGAGAGAGAGAGAGAGAGATCAAACACATAGCTACTGGTACATACCCTCAGCCCCGAGGGTGAACTACTCCCTCCTCGTCATGGAGAACGCCGGGATGATGAACATGGCCACCGGTGAGGGATCCCCCTCCGACAGGGTGCCGGAACAGGGTCCCGATTGGTTTTTGGTAGCTACAGAGACTTGCGGCGGCGGAACTCCCGATCTATTATGTTCCCCGATGTTTTTAGGGTATATTGATATATATAGGCGAAAGAAGTAGGTCAGGGGAGCCACGAGGGTGGGGGGCGCGCCCAGGGGGTAGGGCGCGCCTCCCTGCCTCGTGGCTTCCTTGTTGCTTCCCTGACGTATACTCCAAGTCTGCTGGATTGCTTCCGTTCCAAAAATAAATCTCCCGAAGGTTTCATTCCGTTTGGACTCTGTTTGATATTCCTTTTCTTCGAAACACTGAAATAGGCAAGAAAACAGCTATTTGGGTCGGGCCTCCGGTTAACAGGTTAGTCCCAAAAATAATATAAAAGTGTATAAATAAGCCCATTAAACATCCAAAATAGAATATATAATAACATGGAACAATAAAAAATTATAGATACGTTGGAGACGTATCACTCCCACTCACTTTCTTGTAAATACAGGCTTCACTGCAAGACTATATAAAACTATATGCTTTGATCCACTCATTAAAGTGTATATTCCAACTCTGAGATGCTTGCACCAGTCCATATATGGATCGCTGGAGCTTGCACACTTTGTTAGCACCTTTAGGATTGACAAAACATTCTTGTTGCATCATATACAACTCTTCTTTAAGAATTCCATTAAGGAATGCAGTTTCGACATCCATTTGCCAGATTTCATAAAATGTGGCAATTGCTAACATGATTCGCACAGACTTAAGCATCGCTACGAGTTAGAAAATCTCATCGTAGTCAACACCTTGAACTTGTCGAAAACTTTTTGCGACAATTCGAGCTTTGTAGATAGTAACACTACTATCAGTGTTCGTCTTTGTCTTGAAGATCCATTTATTCTCAATGGCTCGCCGACCATCGGGCAAGTCAACCAAAGTCCACACTTTGTTCTCATACATGGATCCCATCTCAGATTTCATGGCCTCCAGCCATTTCGCGGAATCTGGGCTCATCATCGCTTCCTCATAGTTCATAGGTTCGTCATGGTCAAGTAACATGACCTCCAGAATAGGATTACCGTACCACTCTGGTGCGGATCTTACTCTGGATGACCTACGAGGTTCGGTAGTAACTTGATCAGAAGTTTCATTGATCATCATCCTTAGCTTCCTCACTAATTGGTGTAGGAATCACTGAAACTGATTTCTGTGATGAACTACTTTCCAATAAGGGTGCAGGTACAATTACCTCATCAAGTTCCACTTTCCTCCCACTCACTTCTTTCGAGAGAAACTCCTTCTCTAGAAAGGATCCACTCTTAGCAACAAAGATCTTGCCTTCGGATCTGTGATAGAAGGTGTACCCAATAGTTTCTTTTGGGTATCCTATGAAGACGCACTTCTCCGATTTGGGTTTGAGCTTATCAGGCTGAAACTTTTTCACATAAGCATCGCAACTCCAAACTTTAAGAAACGACAGCTTAGGTTTCTTGATAAACCACAGCTCATACGGTGTCGTCTTAACGGATTTTTTAGACCGTGCCCTATTTAACATGAATGCAGCTGTCTCTAATGCATAACCCAAAACGATAGTGGTAAATCAGTAAGAGACGTCATAGATATCACCATATCTAATAAAGTATGGTTACAACGTTCGGACACACCATTACACCGTGGTGTTCCAGGTGGCGTGAGTTACGAAACTATTCCACATTGTTTCAAACGAAGGCCAAACTCGTAACTCAAATATTCGCCTCTGCGATCAGATCGCAGAAACTTTATTTTCTTGTTACGATGATTCTCAACTTCACTCTGAAATTCTTTGAACTTTTCAAACGTTTCAGACTTATGTTTCATTAAGTAGATATACCCATATCTGCTTAAATCATCTATGAAGGTCAGAAAATAACGATACCCGACGCGAGCCTCAACACTCATTGGACCGCATACATCGGTATGTATTATTTCCAATAAGTCGATGGCTCGCTCCATTGTTCCGGAGAACGGAGTCTTAGTCATATTTCCCATGAGGCATGGTTCACAAGCATCAAGTGATTCATAATCAAGTGATTCCAAAAGCCCATCAACATGAATTTTCTTCATGCGCTTTACACCAATATGACCTAAACAGCAGTGCCACAAATGTTGCACTATCATTAGCAACTTTGCATCTTTTGGCATCAATATTATGAATATGTGTATCTCTATGATCGAGATTCAATAAACCATTCACCTTGGGTGTATGACTACAGAAGGTTTTATTCATGTAAACAAAATAATAATTATTCTCTGACTTAAATGAATAACCATATAGCAATTAACATGATCCAATCATATTATGCTCTACGCAAACACCAAATAACATTTATTTTAGATTCAACAATAATCCCGAAGGTAAAGGGAGTGTGCGATGGTGATCTTATCAACCTTGGAATCACTTCCAACACACATCATCACTTCGCCCTTAACTAGTCTTTGTTTATTTTGCAACTCCCGTTTCGAGTTACTACTCTTAGCAACTGAACCAGTATCAAACACCGAGGGGTTGCTATAAACACTAGTAAAGTACACATCAATAACATGTATATCAAATATACCTTTGTTTACTTTTCCATCATTCTTATCCGCCAAGTATCTAGGGCAGTTCCAATTCCAGTGACCATTTCCTTTGCAGTAGAAGCACTCAATTTCAGGCTTGGGTCTAGTTTTGGGCTTCTTCATGGGAGTGGCAACTTGCTTGCCATTCTTCTTGAAGTTCCCTTTCTTTCCCTTGCCTTTTTACTTGAAACTTTGTGACCATATTCCCTTGCTTTCCCTTGCCCTTATAGTTTCAGGCTTGAAGTGACCATATTCTTGTCAACCATCAACACTTGATGCTTTTCTTGATTTCTACCTTCGCCGATTTCAGCATCGCGAAGAGCTCGGGGAATTGTTTTCGTCATCCCTTGCTTATTATAGTTCATCACGAAGTTCCGGTAACTTGGTGATAGTGACTAGAGAACTCTGTCAATCACTATCTTATCTGAAAGATTAACTCCCACTTGATTAATCGATTGTAGTACTCAGACATTCTGAGCACATTCTCACTGGTTGAGCTATTCTCCTCCATCTTGTAGGCAAAAACACGTGTTAGAGGTCTCATACCTCTTGACTCGGGCATGAGTCTGAAATACCAATTTCAACTCTTGGAACATCTCATATGCTCCATGGTGTTTCAAAACATTTTTGAAGTCCCGGTTCTAAGCCGTAAAGCATGGTGCACTAAACTATCAAATAGTCATCATACGAGCTTTGTCAAACGTTCATAATGTTTGTTTTTGCTCCTGCAATAGTTCTGTCACCTAGCGGTGCATCAAGGACATAATTCTTCTGTGCAGCAATGAGGATAATCCTCAGATCACGGACCTAGTACGCATCATTGCTACTATCAACTTTCAACTTAGTTTTCTCTAGGAACATATCATAAATAAAACGGGGAAGCTTTACGCAAGCAATTGATCTACAACAAAGATATGCAAATACTATCAGGACTAAGTTCATGATAAATTTAAGTTCAATTAATCATATTACTTAAGAACACCCACTTAGATAGACATCCCTCTAATCATCTAAGTGATCACGTGATCCATATCAACTAAACCAGGTCCGATCATCACGTGAGATGGAGTAGCTCTCAATGGTGAACATCACTATGTTGATCATATCTACTATATGATTCACGTTCGACCTTTCGGTCTTAGTGTTTAGAGGCCATATCTGCATATGCTAGGCTTGTCAAGTTTAACCCAAGTATTCTGCATGTGCAAAACTGGTTTGCACCCGTTGTATGTAAACGTAGAGCTTATCACACCCGATCATCACATGGTGTCTCAGCACGAAGAACTGTCGCAACGCTGCATACTCAGGGAGAACACTTATACTTGAAATTTTAGTAAGGGATCATCTCATAATGCTACCGTCGTACTAAGCAAAAATAAGATGCATAAAAGATAGACATCACATGCAATCAAAATATGTGACACGATATGGCCATCATCATCTTGTGCCTTTGATCTCCATCTCCAAAGTACTGTCATGATCTCCATCATCACCGGCATGACACCATGATCTCCATCATCTTAATCTTTATCAACGTGTCGTCACATGGTCGTCTCGCCAGCTATTGCTTTTGCAACTATTGCTATCGCATAGCGATAAAGTAAAGCAATTATATGGCGCTTGCATCTTATGCAATAAAGAGACAACCATAAGGCTCCTGCCAGTTACCGATAACTTTAACAAAAGTTGATCATCTTATCAACAATTTATGTCTCATCATGTCTTGACCATATCACATCACAACATGCCCTACAAAAACAAGTTAGACATCCTCTACTTTGTTGTTGCAAGTTTTACGTGGCTGCTACGGGCTTAGCAAGAACCGTTCTTACCTACGCATCAAAAACCACAACGATTTTTCGTCAAGTGTGTTGTTTTAACCTTCAACAAGGATCGGGCATAGTTACACTCGATTCAACTAAAGCTGGAGAAACAGACACCCAGTAGCCACATGTGTGCAAAGCACGGCGGTAGAACCAGTCTCATGAACGCGGTCATGTAATGTCGGTCTGGGCCGCTTCATCCAACAATATCGTCGAATCAAAGTATGACATGCTGGTAAGCAGTATGACTATTATCGCCCACAACTCTTTGTGTTCTACTCATGCATATAACATCTATGCATAGACCTGGCTCGGATGCCACTGTTGGGGAACGTAGTATTTCAAAAAAAATCCTACGATCACGCAAGATCTATCTAGGAGAAGCATAGAAACGAGCGGGTAGAGTGTGTCTACGTACCCTCGTAGACCGAAAGCGGAAGCGTTAAGTAACGCGGTTGATGTAGTTGAACGTTTTGGCGATCCAACCGATCAAGTACCGAATGCACGGCACCTCCGCGGTCTACACACGTTCGGCTCGGTGACGTCCCTAGTACTCTTGATCCAGCTGAGATCGAGGGAGAGTTTCATCAGCACGACGGCATGGTGATGGTGATGATGAAGTTATCGGCGCAGAGCTTCGCCTAAGCACTATGACGATATGACCGAGGTGTGAAACTGTGGAGGGGGGCACCGCACACGGCTAAAAGATCAACTTGTGTGTCTTGGGGTGCCCCTTGGCCACGTATATAAAGGAGGGACGAGGAGGAGGCCGGCCTAGGAGGGGCGCGCCTATAGGAGGAGTCCAACTAGAATTCCCAATCCTAGTTGGAGTCCCCTTCCTTTTCCAAGAGGGGAGAGAGGGAAGGAGTAGGAGAGGGGGAAGGAAAGAGAGGGGGCACCGCCCCCTCCCTAATACAATTCGGACTTGCGATGGGGGGGGGGGGCATGCGGCCACCCCTTGAGGCCCTTCTCTCCTTTCCTGTATGGTCCATTAAGGCCCACTATTTCCCCCGACGAATTCCCGTAACTATCCCGTACTTCGAAAAATACCCGAATCACTCAGAACCTTTCTGATGTCCGAATATAGCCTTCCAATATATCGATGTCACACCCTGCATTTTGTAACATTTCATTTGCATTAATAAAGCACAAAAATTTGGACCAACAAAAACTTTTGCATTATTTGGCTTTTTATGTTGGAGTTGGTTTTCTCTCTGTGATTTTCAAGTGCTCTTTAAAGTCAACTACTCCACCTTATGTACTTCATCTCTTTGCCCCAAACTTCTGCTCAATGATCATGCGATGTGTATAGTGAAATATAGTACTTTCTTACAAAAATAATTTGGCCAAATAGTATTTTCAAAAATTAGTTTTCCGAAAACCCCTAAATTGAGGTTTGCACTACAAGTACTTGATTTGGGGTATGAAAAATATTTCAAAAGGTATATTTGAAACCTATTAGATATAGGATTCCCATAAACCA
Source organism: Aegilops sharonensis (assembly GCA_904067115.1). Lineage (NCBI taxonomy): Eukaryota > Viridiplantae > Streptophyta > Magnoliopsida > Poales > Poaceae > Aegilops > Aegilops sharonensis. Next base: position 836,456,205 of record LR880967.1, read on the forward strand.
CAAAAATATAATTTTAAAAGTTATTTTCCTATTTTATTTAAAATCTTTTTCTTAAGGCCAGAAATGGTCTTTAATAGGGAAAAATTATTTTATTGTTTTAAAAATATTTGACAAAAATCAGGGAAACTCAGTGGGAATATATTTCCCATATATAAGAGTTTCAACACATGGTCATGTTCAAAATATTGGACAAAACCTCCCAAAACCATTTCTGCCCATTTCAAGGATTTGAAATATTTATACATGAAATATTTTCATAAAAATCCAAGGAAAATCCAGAAAGTCACAAATTCATATTGTGATCACCTTGCAAAGCCTCATGTCAATCAAGGTCATTTTGGTTCACCAAAATTCCCCAAAACCCTCTCTGACCAGAATCAAATTTGAACAACTTTGTACTACCAACTTTCTCTTCTTGACCCCAACTTTGGTGAGCATGTTCACATGACCAAATAAGGCCACTACACCAAGTGGTGCATCAAGGAGAAGTGATTTGCTCAACTAGATCTACACTGGTTCATTTCTGCTAATTTCTAGGGTTTCCAAAAGTTGCATTGGCAACTTTGCCCAAATAAGCTCCAACTTGGTGGAAGGCCCTAATTATATGTGTCATTTCACCCTGTGGAGTCTCATGGCAGTTGGAAATCATATGCTGGCCCAAACCATTATCAAACACCTTTTGCTTGTTAACTAAAAACCCTGTTTGGGGCTCTTCCACTAATCTCCATGTGTTCCACTTTTTACCACAACCCCTCCTAGTCCCCTTTCACCTCCAGTAACAATGGCAAACCCACAGCTCAATTATTGGATGGGTAAAACCCCACTTTCTCTCTGGACAACCCATTTCTCCCTCTTCTTCTACCTCTCTCTTCTCCTACTGGCAACCCAGGGCATCCAAGGCCATCTCCTACTTCTTTACTCCCCCCTAGAGCTACCAGACACCTTTGGCCGTGCCCACATTGCATAGAAAATGGCCATGCCGGCCATTTGGGCGCTCTGGAGCGCGCTACAGTGCGCTCCCACACTGTAGCCGCCCCCTTCCAACCGCCTCCGGCCACCTCGGGCCTCCCAGCGCGCCTGATGATGCACCTTGATGTCTGCGACACACCACGCCTCTGTCCCCCTCCTCCTTCTCCCTCCTCTCGCCCCAGCTCGCACGCGCGCCGGCCGCCCGAGCGCACCAGTGAGCGCTCTCACACGCGCGGTGCCCTGGCCCCCCTACTTTCCCTCTCTTATCTCCCCTCGCCCTAGACCAACCCCACGAGCACCCTAGACACGCCCGCGCGTGCCCCCGTGACCCGTAGCAACCACAGCAGGCTCGCCGGCGCACGGGTCCTCGGTGGACCGTCGCCGCCTATTTAAGGGCCTCCCCGAGCTCTCCTCTCCTCACCACTCGCTCTCTGCACCACCAAACCACCCCCCTGCACCCCCAGTTCCTCTCCAGAGCTGCCCGAGCTCGAGATCGAGCTCGAGCTCCGCCGCTTCGGCTCACCGGAGTTCGCGAGGTACAGGCCGTCCCCGCCCCTCTTTCCTCTCGATCTGGAACCCCTACAGCTCTCTGATCCTTTCCCCCTTGTTTCCCCTCTCTTAGCTACCGGAAACGGCCGGAACCGCCGCCGCCCGAAGCCCCTCCGCCGCGTGACCTCGTCGCCGGCGAACCAGGCCACCCTTGTGACCGGTTCCACCTCCACCCGAACGGCGACACGACGCTGAGTCCGTCCCTGCCCTTGGCCAAGCTCGCCGTGCCCTGCATCGTCGCCGGTAAGCCTTGCCGCCGTCAGACGAGGGTTGACGACGACCCTGACAAGGGGCCCCGCTCGTCAGCCTCTCTGTCCTCTCCCACTCCCGCGCCCTCTCTCACTGACGCCGGGCCCCGCCCGTCAGGTTTAAAAATCTGGCGCGCGCGCGCGTCGGCTCGGCTGGGCCGCGTCACTGGCTGGGCCGCTGCCCTGCGACTGTTCTGGCCCAGTAGGCACAGAGCCCTTTTTCCTTTTCTTTTTCTGTCACTTCTCCAAAAATTCCACAGCATAAAATATTTGTCCAAATAAATTAATTCCAACTCCTAAATTCCTAAAGTATTGCAACCTATTTAATGGTGCAACTTTCATTCAAATCCAACAACCTTTTCTTCGCTGTAAATATTTAAATGAGATTTTAAGCATTTAAATATACCTTTGTAAATCCATTTCTCCTATTCTGCTACTCCAAATCCAAAACTAGGAATTTTCCCCTTCTTAGTTTTCACCCTAGTATTTAACAAAAATGAGTTGACATTTTTCTGAGCACTTCGGTTTTTCTGTTTTATTATTGCCTTATTTTCTCGTTATTATTTTGCGACAATAGATTGCGTTGCTGATGAAGGAGTTAGACCAGAAGACTTTGAAGACCCAGAAGACTTTGTTAGCCAGGCAAGCAGTCCTTTGACCATGTCTATGAAACCCTTTTTATGCATGTCATATAGCACCATATTGTTGTTGCAACGGAACCATGATGAGGTGGTAACCACTTTGATGGTTTTCCACCGTACTTCCTCGTTGATACTTGCATTGTGCATGGCCCTACCTTCTTATGAGGGTTATGCCGGTGGGGGTAGATAGGATGCTACAGTAGTGCTACGCAAAAAGGACGGGAATATGCATGGTGATGGAGACAAAGTATTTTCAAAAGACTTTTCGAAAACCCCATCGGGTGCCACTTATGCCCGGGGGAGATGATGAGTTGGGTAGCCACTTGATGACGAAGTGGTGTACCGAGGCAAGTGTGTGTTGTTTTCAAAAACGGATTGGTTTAAGTTGCGACCATTATTCCAACCTTACATGCGCAACCACTCTACCCTTGTATGGGAAAGGGCATTATTGATTACCTAGGCCAATACTAGCTTGGAGCCCGCATTACTAGTGACGGGGGAGAGTTGGTGCTCTCTCTCGGGACGGGGTCGTGCCAAGTAGGGCGGCCATGACTGTTTTCACAGGGCACCGGATACACCGTTGTGTCCCCTCTCGGATGTTACGATCTCGAGTGAGTCTCGTATGATGTACATCGTGAGGATATGGAACAAATAGTGGACTCCTTATTAGTGTCATCTAGGGAAAGGTAGTGATCGGGTGCTTACCCCGGGTACTTGAGGTATCGCTGGTCGTGGATGACACGAAAGTTCCCCGGATCTTGTGGGTAAAGTGTGCAACCTCTGCAGAGTGTAAAATTATTTGAATAGCCGTGTCCACGATCAAGGACAGTTGGGTAACCGCTCTTGGGCTACGTCCACATGTTTACAAACCAGTGTGTGTGTTTGGATAAGTGGGAAGATCTACTTGGGTCAAGTCAAAGGACTTGACACGACTGAGTTGGGTTGATGCCCACTCTATTTATGTTGATATCTGTAACCTGTCCTCATGGTTACTTGAATTCTCCTGATGCATGTCTTACAAGTTGTTGAACATGTCATTGCACTCAAAACTAGCTTTCTGCAGAAATTTACCTATATCATGCATTGTTGTATCTTGAACCAAAACATGGGTTGCTTGCGAGTACATTCAAAGTACTCATTGGCTTGCCACTAGTTATTTAATTGTCCAGGCATGGAAGAACAGGAGTTCGAAGAAGAGTTCTTTGGAGACGAACATGCGAACTAGGACGTTTCCCAGTCAGAATGCCTGTAGGGTTAAGGCAGATGGCATGGGTTCTACTTATCGACGAAGATTTCCGCTGCTTAAGTTTATTTGGTATTCAGCCCTTGTGGCTTTATCTATGTAAGACTTGACCATAATGGTCATAATTTGTGTAAGACGGTATGTATGGATGTAAGACTCTTGTTATTCAGCTTCTGTGTGTTCAGTGAGCATTGATCTCTGGGATCACTGTACACGTGCATTCGGTGATCACGACTTATGAGTCGGGGTCCCCACAATCGATCTTTACATATTGACCATTTCAAGACTCCTCGTCATGTCCGTGATCTCATCCGGGACTCTGAACAACCTTCGGTACATCAAATCACATACAAATCGTCATAGAACGTTAAGTGTGCGGACCCTACGAGTTCGAGAACTATGTAGATATGACCGAGACACATCTTTGGTCAATAACCAATAGTGGAACCTGGATGCTCATAGTTGCTCCTACATATTCTACGAAGATTTTTATCGGTCAAACCGCATAACAACATATGTTGTTCCCTTTGTCATCGGTATGTTACTTGCCCGAGATTCGATCGTCAGTATCACCATACTTAGTTCAATCTTGTTACCGGCAAGTCTCTTTACTCGTTCCGTAATGCATCATCCCCGCAACTAACACATTAGTCACATTGCTTGCAAGTCTTATAGTGACGTGCATCACCGAGAGGGCCCAGAGATACCTCTCTGACGATCGGAGTGACAAATCCTAATCTTGATCTATGCCAACTCAACAAACACCATCGGAGACACTTGCAGAGCATCTTTATAATCACCCAGTTACGTTGTGACGTTTAATAGCACAGTAAGTCTTCCTCCGGTATTCGGGAGTTGCATAATCTCATAGTCATAGGAACATGTATAAGTCATGAAGAAAGCAATAGCAACAAACTAAACGATCATAGTCCTAAGCTAACGGATGGGTCTTGTCCATCACATCATTCTCTAATGATGTGATCTCGTTCATCAAATGACAACACATGTCTATGGTCAGGAAACACAACCATCTTTGATTAACGAGCTAGTCAAGTAGAGGCATACTAGGGACACTCTATTTTGTCTATGTATTCACACATGTACTAAGTTTCCGGTTAATACAATTCTAGCATGAATAATAAACATTTATCATGATATAAGGAAATATAAATAACAACTTTATTATTGCCTCTAGGGCATATTTCCTTCAGTCTCCCACTTGCACTAGAGTCAATAATCTAGTTTACATCGCCATGTGATTTAACACCAATAGTTCACATCACCATGTGATTAGTTCACATCGTCATGTGATTTAACACCAATAGTTCACATCACCATGTGATTAGTTCACATTGCCATGTGACTAATACGCAAAGGGTTTTACTTGAGTCAATAATCTAGTTCACATCGCTATGTGATTAACACCCAAAGAGTGATCATGTTTTTCTTTGTGAGAGAAGTTTAGTCAACGGGTCTGCCATATTCAGAGCCGTATGTATTATGCAAATTTTCTATGTCAATAATGCTCTACACGGACACTAGGGACACTCTGTTTGTCTATGTATTCACACATGTACTAAGTTTCCGGTTAATACAATTCTAGCATGAATAATAAACATTTATCATGATATAAGGAAATTGTAACATCCCAAATTTCCTATTTGGAATGTTTTACAATTATAGCTAAGCATCTACTGCATCCTGTTTGAATTTGAATGCCATTTGAAGTTTCAGAGGATTTTGAATTTTGAAATTTGAATTCAAACTTTGGCAAGTGGGAATCATTTCAAAAATTATGCCTGATAAATACTTGATCAAAAGTATGAGAGGAGTAAACATGACACTCCAAAAATATCAGAGGGAAACAATGCCAAAAGTTTTGAATTCAAACTTGGGTTTTATTTGAATTTGGAAAAAAATGAAATTTTATAAAGTTTGGATTTTGCCTTTGGAAAAATGTTCAAATGATAGGGAATATTCCCCTGATCATTTTGGTATATATATGTCCTATATAAAATATTTATATTTTAAAAGTTATATTCTGTTTTTGTTTTATTTAAAAAAAAAGAGAAAACCCCCCAGGCGCCAGCCAGGCCCTCTGGCCCAGCCAGCGCCGAAGCCACCAGCGCCAGGCGCAGCCCAGCGGCCCACCTGGCCAGCCGAGCCGGCCCAGCACCGGCCTCACCTCACCCCCGCACCCGAAGCCCCTTCGCGTCGGTCGACCGCTCGCCCCGCCCCTCTCTCTCTCTCCCGCAGGCAGGCCCCACCCCGTCTTCAACCCCCGCCCCACGCCACGCCGCGCCGCCGCCGATCGCCGGATCCCG
>LR880967.1:836465309-836475439 GCA_904067115.1 Aegilops sharonensis
ATGGATGCCCCATGACCGGAAGCTTACCTGTGCAGCCGCAAGCCATTATGGGCTCTGGCTGGGTTAACCCTAGTAGTGACGCTGGCTGGACGGTACTACGAGATGTAGAAGAACGGTAGGATTGGATGGGTACCGGCAGTAGCCAGAAGAACTCTTTGGAAGACCCTGTTTCATTCGTCCCGTCTTCAAACACCATGAAGTGCGAAGACTTAAAAGGAGGGAATGATTCTTGCGGGAAAAGTGCGCAAACCTCTGCAGAGTTAAAGATCTAATCGATTAGCCGTGTCCCCGGTTACGGACAATTTGAGCCTCTGGAACTTGGAAGTATTCGGAAATCTCAACACTAAAACTAATGAATTAATTTGAGGGGTTTATGACTTAATAATTTGGGAATGAGATTTTGGTTGGCGGAACCATCTCAATAACTACTAACAATTGTAGTAATTTGCAAGCAAGTCCACTGTAGTAGGAGAAAATTGGCTTTTTCGCAAAATGATAAAACTTAGAGCTCCACAGCCAAAAAATGCATATAGTGATAGTAATTTTATTATTTGTTATTCTTCATGACTTGCCAGCTTATTCAAAAAGCTGACCTACATGGCTGCAACGTCTTATGTTGCAGAGGTATATTCCGATCAGGAGTGAGGCTACGCTCCGCGCTTGGCGATTGCCCTTTGGAGTCGGATGGACTCGCTTTATCTTCTACGCTTCCGCAGCATTAGTAGTTTATTTCTCATAAGTTGGCCTTGAGCCGAATTTATTCTCTTGTAATAAAGACTCTATATGAGAATCGTGTAATAAAATTCAGGTGTGATTGAACTTTGATTACTTCATCGATGTACTGTGAGTACCAGCATGATCTTGGGATGGTACAGACACAGAGATTTGACCGATTTTGGGTCAGGTCGCTACAGAAATATAAATAACAACTTTACTATTGCCTCTAGAGCATATTTCCTTCACTTTTTTCTCAGTTGGAGGTTTTACCGAGTCGTTCATGAGTGGTTATAGATGATTTCTTTCTTCTCCAAACTAATTTTGCTGGGGTGTTGATTTTCTAACGTGATCCAAACCCGGTACAAAAGAAAGATGCATCGTGCACTATTTATTAATATTGTCCCCTAAATAGCATTTATAATATGTTTAACAGGAAAAAGAACATCATATTCAGATTATATATATATTTCTAATCAATTTCCATATGTAAAATGTCAAAATTGGAGTTAGGGTTTACAAGATATGAGTATTTTAAAAAAGCATTAGAATCATATTTTAAAAAATTTAAGAGGTAAAATAACATTGTATTTAGATTCTAGACATTTTTCTAATCAGTTTTCATATATGACATGCCAAAATTGGAGTTAGGGTTTAAAGTTATGGATATTAAAAAACATTTGAACATGTCCAAAAAAAATAGATGGATGGCGGGTTGGTTAAATAAAAGATTAGGGATTTTTTTGGAACAAATAGTTTTTTCACTTACTTTTAGGACCGTGGGTTGATTAACTAAAAGACCGGGGGTTCTGAAAAACGAACAATTTTTCCCACTTGCATGATGCTTTTATATCGATATTTATTGCATTATTGGATGTTATTACACGTTATGTCACAATACTTATGCCTATTATCTCTTATTTTACAAGGTTTACATGGAGAGGGAGAATGCTGGCAGCTGGAATTCTGGGCTGAAAAAGAAGCAGATATTAGAGACCTATTCTGCACAGCTCCAAAATTCCTGAAACTTCACGGAAGTCATTTTTGGAATTAATAAAAAATACTGAGCGGAGAAAATACCAGAGGGGGGCACACCCTGGCCACGAGGGTGGGAGGCACGCCCTATCCCCCTGGGCGCGACCCCTGTCTCGTGGGCCCCCTGGTGGCCCTCTGGTGCCCATCTTCTGCTATATGAATTCTTTCGTCCGAGAAAAAAATCATAAGAAAGCTTTCGGGAAGAAACTCCGCCGCCATGAGGCAGAACCTTGGCGGAACCAATCTAGGGCTCTGGCGGAGCTGTTCTGCCGGGGAAACTTCCCTCCGGGAGGGGGAAATCATCGCCATCATCGTCACCAACGATCCTCTCATCGGGAGGGGGTCAATCTCCATCAACATCTTCACCAGCACCATCTCCTCTCAAACCCTAGTTCATCTCTTGTATCCAATCTTTGTCCCAAAGCCTCAGATTGGTACCTGTGGGTTGCTAGTAGTGTTGATTACTCCTTGTAGTCGATGCTAGTTGGTTTATTCAGTGGAAGATCATATGTTCAGATCCTTTATGAATATTAATACCCCTCTGATTATGAACATGAATATGATTTGTGAGTAGTTACGTTTGTTCCTGAGGACATCGGAGAAGTCTTGCTATAAGTAGTCATGTGAATTTGGTATTCGTTCGATATTTTGATGAGATGTATGTTGTCTCTCCTCTAGTGGTGTTATGTGAACGTCGACTACATGACACTTCACCATTATTTGAGCCTAGAGGAAGGCATTGGGAAGCAATAAGTAGATGATGGGTTGCTAGAGTGACAGAAGCTTAAACCGTAGTTTATGTGTTGCTTCGTAAGGGGCTGATTTGGATCCATATGTTTCATGCTATGGTTAGGTTTACCTTAATACTTCTTTTGTAGTTGCGGATGCTTGCAATAGGAGTTAATCATAAGTGGGATGCTTGTCCAAGTAAGGACAGCACCCAAGCATCGGTCCTCCCACATACCAAATTATCAAAGTAACGAACGCGAATCATATGAGCGTGATGAAAACTAGCTAGACGATAATTCCCATGTGTCCTCGGGAACGCTTTTCTCTATATAAGAGTTTGTCCAGGCTTGTCCTTTGCTATAAAAAGGATTGGGCCATCCTGCTGCATTTTATTTACACTTGTTACTTGTTACCCGTTACAAATTACCTTATCACAAAACTATCTGTTACCTATAATTTTAGTGCTTGCAGAGAATACCTTGCTGAAAATTGCTTGTCATTTCCTTCTGCTCCTCGTTGGGTTCGACACTCTTACTTATCGAAAGGACTACGATAGATCCCCTATACTTTTGGGTCATTAAGACTCTTTTCTGGCGCCATTGCCGGGGAGTGAAGCGCCTTTGGTAGGTGGAATTTGGTAAGGAAAATTTTATATAGTGTGCTAAAATTTACTGTCACTTGCTACTATGGAAAGTAATCCTTTGAGGGGCTTGTTCGGGGTATCTTCACCCCGACCAAAAGAGCAAATTGTTGATCCTCAACCTACTGAACCTACTGAAAATGTTTACTTTGATATTCCTTCGGGTATGATAGAAAAACTGCTAGCTAATCCTTTTACAGGAGATGGAACATTGCATCCCGATTTACACTTAATCTATGTGGATGAAGTTTGTGGATTATTTAAGCTTGCAGGTATGCCCGATGATGTTATCAAGATGAAGGTCTTCCCTTTATCTTTGAAGGGAGATGCATTGACATGGTATAGGCTATGTGATGATATGGGATCATGGAACTACAAACGATTGAAACTGGAATTTCATCAGAAGTTTTATCCTATGCATCTTGTTCATCGTGATCGTAATTATATATATAATTTTTGGCCTCGCGAAGGAGAAAGCATCGCTCAAGCTTGGGGGAGGCTAAAGTCAATGTTATATTCATGCCCCAATCATGAGCTCTCAAGAGAAATGATTATTCAGAATTTTTATGCTCGGCTTTCTCGTAATAATCAATCCATGCTCGATACTTCTTGTACTGGCTCCTTTATGATGAAGACTATTGAATTCAAATGGGATTTATTGGAAAGAATTAAACGCAACTCTGAAGATTGGGACCTCGGCGAAGGTAAAGAGTCAGGTATAACACCTAAGTTTGATTGTGTTAAATCTTTTATGGATACCGATGTTTTCCGTGAATTAGACTAAATATGGACTTGACTCTGAGATAGTAGCTTCTTTCTGTGAATCCTTTGCTACTCATGTTGATCTCCCTAAGGAGAAGTGGTTTAAATATAATCCTCCCATTGAAGTAAAAGTAGTTGTACCTATTAAAGTTGAAGAAAAGACTATCACTTGTAATGATCCTATTATTCCTGTGGCTTATGTTGAGAAGCCACATTTCCCCGTTCGAATGAAGGATCATGCTAAAGCTTCAACTGTAGTCAACAAAAGTAATATTAGGACACATAAACCCTCTGAGCAAGTTAAAGTTGAACCTAATATTGCTATGGTTAAAGATCTCTTTGGCTGATAATATCGATGGGCATGTTATTTATTTCTGTGAAGAAACTGCTAGAATTGTTAAGCCTGGTGCTAAAGATAAACATAGACATGTTGTAGGCATGCCTGTTATCTCTGTTAAAATAGGAGATCATTGTTATCATGGCTTATGTGATATGGGTGCTAGTGCTAGTGCAATACATCATTCCTTATACAAAGAAATTATGCATGATATTGCACCTGTTGAGATAGAAGAAATTGATGTCACAATTAAGTTTTCCAATAGAGATACTATATCGCCGATAGGGATTGTTAGAGATGTTGAAGTCTTGTGTGGGAAGGTTAAATATCCTGCTGATTTTCTTGTTCTTGGTTCCCCACAAGATAGCTTTTGTCCCATTATATTTGGTAGACCCTTCTTGAATACTGTCAATGCTAAGATAGACTGCGAAAAGGATGTTGTTACTATTGGTTTGGGTGATATGTCTCATGAGTTTAATTTTTCCAAATTTTGTAGACAACCCCGTGATGAGAAATTGCCTAGTAAGGATGAAATTATTGGTCTTGCTTCTATTGCCGTGCCTCCTAATGATCCTTTAGAACAATATTTGCTTGATCATGAAAATGATATGTTTATGAATGAAAGAAGGGAAATAGATGAAGTATTCTTTAAACAGGGACCTAGTCTGAAACACAACTTGCCTGTTGAAATCCTGGGGGATCCTCCTCCACCCAAGGGTGATCCCATGTTTGAACTTAAACCATTGCCTGATACTCTTAAACATGCTTATCTTGATGAAAAGAAGATATATCCTGTTATTATTAGTGCTAACCTTTCAGAGCATGAAGAAGAGAAATTATTGAAAACTTTGAAGAAGCACCGTGCTGCTATTGGATATACTCTTGATGATCTTAAGGGCATTAGTCCCACTCTATGTCAACACAAAAGAAATTTGGAGAAAGACGCCAAACTAGTTATTGATCATCAACGACGGCTAAATCCTAAGATGAAAGAAGTGGTAAGAAAGGAAATATTAAAGCTCCTTGAAGCAGGTATAATTTATCCCGTTGCTAATAGTCAGTGGGTAAGTCCTGTCCATTGTGTCCCTAAGAAGGGAGGTATTACCGTCTTTCCTAATGATAAAGATGAATTGACCCCGCAAAGAATTATTACAGGTTATAGGATGGTAATTGATTTCCGCAAATTAAATAAAGCTACTAAAAAAGATCATTACCCTTTGCCTTTCATTGATCAAATGCTAGAAAGATTATCCAAACATACACATTTTTGCTTTCTAGATGGTTACTCTGGTTTCTCTCAAATACCTGTGTCAGCTGATGATCAAGAGAAGACCACTTTTACTTGCCCTTTCGGTACTTTTGCTTATAGACGTATGCCTTTTGGTTTATGTAATGCACCTGCTACCTTTCAAAGATGCATGATGGCTATATTCTCTGATTTTTGCGAAAATATTTGTGAGGTTTTCATGGATGATTTCTCTGTTTATGGATCCTCTTTTGATGATTTCTTGAGCAACCTTGATCGAGTTTTGCAAAGATGTGAAGAAACTAACCTTGTCTTGAACTGGGAAAAATGCCACTTTATGGTTAATGAAGGCATTGTCTTGGGGCATAAAATGTCTGAAAGAGGTATTGAAGTTGATAAAGCTAAAGTTGATGCTATTGAAAAGATGTCATGTCCCAAGGACATCAAAGGTATAAGAAGTTTCCTTGGTCATGCCGGTTTTTATAGGAGGTTCATTAAGGACTTCTCAAAAATTTCTTGGCCTTTAACTAATCTATTACAAAAAGATATCCCTTTTGTCTTTGATGATGATTGTTTGGAAGCATTTGAAATACTTAAGAAAGCATTAATTTCTGCACCTATTGTTCAGCCACCTGATTGGAATTTACCCTTAGAAAATTATGTGTGATGCTAGTGATTATGCTATAGGCGCTGTTCTAGGACAAAGAGTTGATAAGAAATAAAATGTTATTCAATATGCTAGTAAAACTCTAGACAGTGTCCAGAGAAATTATGCTACTACTGAAAAAGAATTCTTAGCAGTTGTATTTGCTTGTGATAAGTTCAGACCTTATATTGTTGATTCTAAACTAACTATTCACACTGATCATGCTGCTATTAAATATCTCATGGAAAACAAAGATGCTAAACCTAGACTTATTAGATGGGTTCTCTTGCTACAAGAATTTGATTTGCATATTATTGATAGAAAGGGAGCTGAGAACCCCGTTGCAGACAATTTGTCTAAGTTAGAGAATGTTCTTGATGACCCACTACCTATTGATGATAGCTTTCCTGATGAACAATTAGCTGTCATAAATGCTTCTCATACTGCTCCATGGTATGCTGATTATGCTAATTACATTGTTGCTAAATTTATACCACCTAGTTTCACATACCAGCAAAATAAAAAGTTTTTCTATGATTTAAGACATTACTTCTGGGATGACCCCCACCTTTATAAAGAAGGAGTAGATGGTGTTATTATACGTTGTATACCCGAGCATGAACAGGAACATATCCTACGCAAGTGTCACTCCGAAGCTTTTGGAGGACACCACGCTGGAGATAGAACTGCACATAAGGTATTGCAATCCGGTTTTTATTGGCCTACTCTCTTCAAGGATGCCCGTAAGTTTGTCTTATCTTGTGATGAATGCCAAAGAATTGGTAACATTAGTAGACGTCAAGAAATGCCTATGAATTATTCACTTGTTATTGAACCATTCAATGTTTGGGGCTTTGATTACATGGGACCGTTTCCTTCCTCTAATGGGTATACACATATTTTAGTTGTTGTTGATTACGTTACTAAGTGGGTAGAAGCTATTCCAACTAGTAGTGCTGGTCATAACACCTCTATTAAGATGCTTAAAGAAGTTATTTTTCCGAGGTTTGAGGCCCTAGATATTTAATGACTGATGGTGGTTCACATTTTATTCATGGTGCCTTTCGTAAAATGCTTGCTAAGTATGATGTTAATCATAGAATTGCATCTCCATATCACCCACAGTCTAGTGGTCAAGTAGAATTGAGTAATAGAGAGCTCAAATTAATTTTGCAAAAGACTGTTAATAGATCTAGAAAAAATTGGTCCAAGAAACTTGATGATGCATTATGGGCCTATAGAACTGCATATAAAAATCCTATGGGCATGTCTCCGTATAAAATGGTTTACGGAAAAGCATGCCATTTACCTCTCGAACTAGAACATAAGGCATATTGGGCTATTAAAGAGCTCAATTATGATTTCAAACTTGCCGATGAGAAGAGGTTATTTGACATTAGCTCACTTGATGAATGGAGAACCCAAGCCTATGAGAATGCCAAACTGTTTAAAGAAAAAGTAAAAAGATGGCATGACAAAAGGATACAAAAGCGTGAGTTTAATGTAGGTGACTATGTGTTGCTATTCAACTCACGTTTAAGATTTTTTGCAAGAAACCTTCTCTCTAAATGGGAAGGCCCTTACGTTATCGAGGAGGTCTATCATTCCGGTGTCATAAAAATCAACAACTTCGAAGGCACAAATCCAAAGGTGGTGAATGGCCAAAGGTAATCCCATAAATGTTGAAACTAATATTATTGAAACCGTAACCTCGGAGGAATACATAAGGAACACTTTCCAGAACATTTCAGACTCCGAAAAGGAATAGGTATGTGGTACGGTAAGTAAACCGACTCCAAAACAGTTCTAATGGCAATTTTTCTCCGTTTTGGAATATTTAAGAAAATATGAAAATAAGAAGCAGTCCGGGAAGGACACGAGGCTTCCACGAGGGTGGGAGGCGCGCCCTAGCCCCCTGGGCGCGCCCCCTGCCTCGTGGGCACCCCGTCCGCTCTCCGGACTCCGTTTTCTTGCACAATACTTCTTTCAGTCGGTAAAAATTCATTATATAATCTCCCTAAGGTTTTGACCACCGTATCACGCAATTATCCTCTATTCTTGTTTCAAGTTGTTTTCTGTCTGGGTTGTCAAGGCCAGGCATCATGTCGTCCACCTCCTCCAACAATGGTGACAATGATGCTTGGCTAATGAAGATAGAGCTGAAGAGGGAAGACCCATGGAGATCAACAAGGATGAAGGGATCAAGAAGGCCACGGAGGACCAAGTTCCGGCAGCAGAAGACAACCTTCAACTTGATCACAATCTTCTTACCCTAACTGAGATCGAAGCTTTCAAGATGATAGAGTTAGCTCGTATACAAAACAAGTATTTCACACGTGAAAATATTTTGTTGAAGGAGCATATCATCGCACTCAAGGGCATTATCTGCAAATTGGAGGACCTCCTACACTCGATGTGCGACTATCCATCATCACCTCCGTCTCCTTCATCAGCAAAAGAGACATAATCACATGGGTATGGGCACTCCCCTTAGCAACTGCCAAGCTTGGGGGAGGTGCTCCGGTATTGTATCACCATCACACTCCTATCTTTAACGTTTTTCTTAGTTCGATCCTTTTGGTAATATCTTGATCTAGTAAAAATAAAGTTTTAGTATGATCTAGTTTTGAGTTTTGCTTTATGATCCCTCTATGTAATCGAGTCCGTGAGCTATATAATAAAGATTAGTGTTGAGTCAAGGGCTTGATTATCTTGCTATGATCTTGAGTGAATAAAAGAAAAAGAAAAGAATAAAAATAAATAAAGAGATCACATTGATCTTATGGAGAGTGATGACTTCACATATAGAGAGTATGATGATTAAAAGTTGTTGAGAGTTGACAACTATAGTTTTGGTCATCATTGCAATTAATAGGAAGTAATAAAGAAAGAGAGGTTTCACATATAAATATACTATCTTGGACATCTTTTATGATTGTGAGCACTCATTAAAATATGACATGCTAAAGAGTTGATGTTGGACAAGGAAGACAATGTAATGGGTTATGTTTCCTTATATCCGAAATAAAGTATATTGTCATGGATCATCCAACATGTTGAGCTTGCCTTTCTCCCTCATGCTAGCCAATTCTTTGCACCAAGTAGAGATACTACTTGTGCTTCCAATACCCTTAAACCCAGTTTTGCCATGAGAGTACACCATATCTACCTATGGATTGAGTAAGATCCTTCAAGTAAGTTGTCATTGTTACATGCAATAAAAATTGCTCTCTAAATATGTATTACTTATTAATGTGGAGAAAATAAGCTTTATACGATCTTGTCATGTGGAAGAAATAAAAGCGACAGACTGCATAATAAAGGTCCACATCACAAGTGGCAATATAAAGTGACGTTCTTTTGCATTAAGATTTCGTGCATCCAACCAAAAG
Source organism: Aegilops sharonensis (assembly GCA_904067115.1). Classification (NCBI taxonomy): domain Eukaryota; kingdom Viridiplantae; phylum Streptophyta; class Magnoliopsida; order Poales; family Poaceae; genus Aegilops; species Aegilops sharonensis. The sequence continues at coordinate 836,474,811 of LR880967.1, forward strand.
CACATGACAACCTCTGCTTCCCTCTGCGAAGGGCCTATCTTTTACTTTTATCTTCTACCCTTATGCAAGAGTCTTGGTGATCTTCACCTTTCCTTTTTACATTTTATCTTTTGGCAAGCACATTGTGTTGGAAAGATCCTGATATATATATCTAATTGGATGTAAGTTAGCATGAGCTATTATTGTTGACATTACCCTTGAGGTAAAAGGTTGGGAGGCGAAACTATAAGCCCCTATCTTTCTCTGTGTCCGATTAAAACTCCGTAACCACAAGTATTGCGTGAGTGTTAGCAATTGTGAAGGACTAAATGATAGTTCAGTATGTGGACTTGCTGAAAAGCTCTTATATTGACTCTTTCTGATGTTATGATAAATTGCAATTGCCTCAATGACTGAGATTATAGTTTGTTGGTTCTCAATGAAGTTTCTGATTCATACTTGACGTTGTGAATAGATTATTACTTGAGCATAAGAAATCATATGACAATATTTAAATATGTTGTTGTTAAAAGAATGATCATGATGCCCACATGTCCGTATTTTATTTTATCGACACCTCTATCTCTAAACATGTGGACATATTTATCGTTATCGGCTTCCGCTTGAGGACAAGCGAGGTCTAAGCTTGG
>LR880967.1:836475610-836487043 GCA_904067115.1 Aegilops sharonensis
CAATTGTGAAAGACTAAATGATAGTTGAGTATGTGGACTTGCTGAAAAGCTCTTATATTGACTCTTTCTGATGTTATGATAAATTGCAATTGCCTCAATGACTGAGATTATAGTTTGTTGGTTCTCAATGAAGTTTCTGATTCATACTTGACGTTGTGAATAGATTATTACTTGAGCATAAGAAATCATATGACAATATTTAAATATGTTGTTGTTAAAAGAATGATCATGATGCCCACATGTCCGTATTTTATTTTATCGACACCTCTATCTCTAAACATGTGGACATATTTATCGTTATCGGCTTCCGCTTGAGGACAAGCGAGGTCTAAGCTTGGGGGAGTTGATACGTCCATTTTGCATCATGCTTTTATATCGATATTTATTGCATTATTGGATGTTATTACACGTTATGTCACAATACTTATGCCTATTATCTCTTATTTTACAAGGTTTACATGGAGAGGGAGAATGCTGGCAGCTGGAATTCTGGGCTGAAAAAGAAGCAGATATTAGAGACCTATTCTGCACAGCTCCAAAAGTCCTGAAACTTCACGAAAGTCATTTTTGGAATTAATAAAAAATACTGAGCGGAGAAAATACCAGAGGGGGCCACACCCTGGCCACGAGGGTGGGAGGCGCGCCCTATCCCCCTGTGCGCGACCCATGCCTCGTGGGCCCCCTGGTGGCCCTCTGATGCCCATCTTCTGCTATATGAAGTCTTTCGTCCGAGAAAAAAATCATAAGAAAGCTTTCGGAAAGAAACTCCGCCGCCACGAGGCAGAACCTTGGCGGAACCAATCTAGGGCTCTGGCGGAGCTGTTTTGCCGGGAAACTTCCCTCCGGGAGGGGGAAATCATCGCCATCGTCATCACCAACGATCCTCTCATCGGGAGGGGGTCAATCTCCATCAACATCTTCACCAGCACCATCTCCTCTCAAACCTAGTTCATCTCTTGTATCCAATCTTTGTCCCAAAGCCTCAGATTGGTACCTGTGGGTTGCTAGTAGTGTTGATTACTCTTTATAGTTGATGCTAGTTGGTTTATTCGGTGGAAGATCATATGTTCAGATCCTTTATGCATATTAATACCCCTATGATTATGAACATGAATATGATTTGTGAGTAGTTATGTTTGTTCCTGAGGACATGGGAGAAGTCTTGCTATAAGTAGTCATGTGAATTTGGTATTCGTTCGATATTTTGATGAGATGTATGTTGTCTCTCCTCTAGTGGTGTTATGTGAACGTCGACTACATGACACTTCACCATTATTTGGGCCTAGAGGAAGGCATTGGGAAGCAATAAGTAGATGATGGGTTGCTAGAGTGACAGAAGCTTAAATCGAAGTTTATGCGTTGCTTCGTAAGGGGCTGATTTGGATCCATATGTTTCATGCTATGGTTAGGTTTACCTTAATACTTCTTTTGTAGTTGCGGATGCTTGCAATAGGAGTTAATCATAAGTGGGATGCTTGTCCAAGTAAGGACAGCACCCAAGCATCGGTCCTCCCACATACCAAATTATCAAAGTAACGAACGCGAATCATATGAGCGTGATGAAAACTGCTAGACGATAATTCCCATGTGTCCTCGGGAGCGATTTTCTCTATATAAGAGTTTGTCCAGGCTTGTCCTTTGCTATAAAAAGAATTGGGCCATCTTGCTGCATTTTATTTACACTTGTTACTTATTACCCGTTACAAATTACCTTATCACAAAACTATCTGTTACCTATAATTTTAGTGCTTGCAGAGAATACCTTGTTGAAAACTGCTTGTCATTTCCTTCTGCTCCTCGTTGGGTTCGACACTCTTACTTATCGAAAGGACTACGATAGATCCCCTATACTTGTGGGTCATCAATTACCATTGGCAATTTTTTTTGTTAGTGTCAAGTAAATCAGTTAGTAGAGGAAAGTATGAGATACATGCAATTGACAGAGAGATATTTTCCTTCTTTTGCTACAAGGAGAGATATAGGCAATCAGGAGAGAGATAATTTCCTTTTTTGGAAGGCTAACAAGGGAATTATGAGGAATTAGGGGAAATGCACCTTACATTCTGATTTTTTTATCAAAAAACAAATACACCTTATATAAAGGAATGGAGGGAGTATTAGGTAGAAATATACTACTTAAAAATACATAAGGTGCCCTTTCCTGCCTAAGGACCTTGTCATACCCTTCCCTTCGTCCGACTCCCCCAAACCGGGTTTGACCAACGAAAAAAACTAGTCGCGACACATTTCGCCTTCCAACCCGCTATCGTGTGGCCTTCCCCAAATCGGATTGCTCTACTTCCCCGCCCCCGGTGCGACGCCTCTCTCCGCCACCGACATCTGGATCGAGGGTATGGTAGCCATACTGTTTCCCGGGCTGGACGTGGAAGGGGTAGAGAGAAAGCATATATGAGTGTGGCGCAGATGTCTTCCATGGGAAGGAGCAGCCGGTGTGATGACCTGGTAAGCCAGTCGAAGGACCAGTCCACGACGTGGACTTCCCAGCCTCGACGCCGCCACATACCGCTCCCATCAACACCGTGACGCGCCCTGCTGGGGGATTTCCTATCTCCAATGTTGCATAGCTTCCTGCGCATCCTAGTGTCCAGGGTCGGCCCTGGGCCATGATATGTCTCCAACGTATCTATAATTTTTTATTGTTCCATGCTATTATATTATCTGTTTTGGATGTTTTATATGCATTATTATGCTATTTTATATTAATTTTGGGACTAACCTATTAACCCAGAGCCCAGTGTCAGTTTCTGTTTTTTCCTTCTTTTTGAGTTTCGCAGAAAAGGAATACCAAAGGGAGTCCAAACGGAAGAGAGGGAGAGCCTTACGGTCGGCGGCGAGGGCGGGCTCAGGATCGGGCGGCGGCGGTCCTGGGCGGCGGCGGTGAGGTCGAGGGCGGTAGCGGTGAGGTCGAGAGCAGCGACGATGAGGTCGAGGGCGGCCTCGGGCGGCGGCAGTGAGGTTGAGGGCGGCCTCGGGCGGCGGCGGTGAGGTCGAGGGCGTGCGCGATCGATGGCGACGACGGAAGAGTTGCGGGAATAGGGGGAGAGGGGGGAAAAGACTTAGCAAAATTTTGAGCCCACGCGTGGTTAAGTCAAACTAGCAGTAGCGCTGGTAGGAAAAACATGCTACTGCTAAGTTAACTATAGAGCTTTCGTCCAAAACGCGCTACTGCTAAAGGAAGTAGCTATTTCTTTTCCTTTTATCTAAGGAACTTAGCTATAGTGCAAGAACACAAAACACGCTACTACTAATGTAGCTATAGTGCTTTGTGAGAACAAGCGCTACTGCTATGCCTTTCTTCACTATTTTTCTTTTTCTTTTTTTTCATTTCTCTTTTTTCTATTTCTTTCATTTTCATTTGCTTTTCTATTTATTTTTGTACTTATTTTCTTTTTCTTAGCAGTAGCGCTCTACAACAGAAACGCGCTGCTACAAGTCACTTAGCAAATAGCGTGTTTTCCGCAAGCTCGCTACTACTATTCCTAGCCTACCGGCAATAGTGTAGGAATTATAGTAGTAATGCTTTTTTGTGCAGACACACTACTGCTACAACTATAGTTGTAGCGGGCTTTTCTGACACGCGCTACTACTAAGTATCAATAGCGCTTAATTCTGACCAGCGCTAGTGCTATATCTCTGTGTATAAGATTTTTCCTAGTAGTGACGGGTGTCGTAGCTACCGTCGTCGATCGAAGACGGGCAGAACTTTCATCCATAACATTGTACACCTACATCCTCTCCCACCGGATTGAGGCAACGTCCTCCAATTGGATCACATTGCCGCCGCCGCAACACCTTGTCAGTGTAGTCGGAACACCGTGGTCCGCCAACGACCCGCACGCAACCCGTCTTTCCACCTCTAGCATGACTAAGAACCCGCAAGCCCGAGCCATCTTCCTCCATGCACACAGTCGTGGGCCCGCCAACACACCACGGCTGTCGCACCAACTCCAAACGTACAATCATACACAAAGGTGGCCAAATGGGCCAGTCCTGGCGTGCTGGCCCGATAGCTCGCGTGCCCGGCCTATGGTGGGCCAGGTCGACGCATTTATAATCAGGCCGAGTGCATGCACAACACGACCCATTTACCTTTTTCAAGAATAAATATATATTGCCCCCCAAAACAGCCCGAATAGGCCTGAAAACAGCCCAAAATCAGACGCGTGATGGTGGGCTAAACATGTTAGTAGGACGACCCATTTCCTTGATGTGTCTGTGCCTGGGCCAGGAAGTGCGGCACGAGTGCCGGCCCGGCATGGCCCGTGTACCAGGCGTTTCTGGGTGGGTTGTGCCGATCCTGGCCTGTTTAGGCAAGGGCGGGTCGTCCCGGTCCATCTGGCCAGGTCTGGCCGCGGCCCCATGACTCTGATCAGGCCAGGGCTGGGTCCAGATCTAGCCCGCGCCGCGGTCTCTTCACAGAAACTAGCTACCACCACCACGGCGGCCGGCGGCGGCGGCGCGATTGCGAGAGGATCGGGTTGGTCCCAGGTCGAGGCGATCCAACAAGGAAAGGAGCATGGCGGCTTATCCGACCATACGAGATGATCCCTTGGCGGAGAAGAAGAGGAAGGTGGGTGTGTGGAGCGAAGAGGAAGAGGTCTCGTCGCCTGATTCCTTGGCCAAGATGGAGCAGGCCAGACGCGACCAAGAATCAGGTCCGTCTCATCCATTCTCTTTTTTTTTTCATCAATCAGTTTATAGTACTATAATTATTTGTTTATTCATGCTCCTGCCTGCCTGCCTGCCTGCAGCTCCCCGCCCTTTGAAAATCCCCACGCTCGATCGCTTCAAGCCCCCGACCCGGTTCCACATTGCCGAGCTCTTCTCCGTCCGTGAATCCGGAAGCCAGGCCGTGCTCTCCGCCGCCAAATTCCTTCTAGGGGTTTCATCCTCCCTTGGTCTGTAGTATATGCAGCTCTGCTTTGCACCCTCTCTGTTTTGGATTGATTGATCCATTGTCCGTTGCACAACTTAGTGTATGTATCCATCGTGCTTGAATCACGCAGACGGTGAGGCGCTGAGACGGTGCTCCGGCTTCTGGGTCGATTGGGATGCGGAGAAGAAAACCGGCCTTGTCTTGACAACTGCACGGCTGATTCGCACAAAGGACGCTCCTTACAGCGTCTGGACAGGCGGCCAAGAGTATGCCCCTAATGCTGATGTGAGTCAAATCTAGTGTTTCTTATATTAATTTCTCTCTCTCTCTATATATACCCATGTACGTTCTTTTCCAGCCCAGCCGCTTCCACCCCCATCCCCGGTGTAAATCTAACTAGCTGCAATTCAAATGTTTTTTTTGCGTGCAATTGGCCCTTTATAATAACAAAAAATCTAACTAGTTGCAATTCAAATGTTTCTTTTTGTGTGCAATTGGCCCTTTATAATAACAAAATGGAAACGGCATATGCGATTTGCTCACCAAGCATTGTTCAAAAGTCTTGTATAATCTGTTCCACAACATTTCTTTAGGTTGCTATTCATTTGCTAGATCGCACCAGTGCAAAGGACAAGTTTTTGTGCTAGCTATTGGCCTTTTCTAGTTGATAACAAAATGGAAACGGCATATGCAATTTGCTCACTAAGCATTTAAAAAAATCTACATTCTGTTCAGGAACTTTTTTTTAGGTCACTGTTCATTTGCTAGACGGCACCAATGCAAATGACATGTTTTTGTGCTGTTGGCCGTTTCTAATAGTAACAAAATGGAATCATCATATGTGATTTTCTTAGTAAGCATTGTTCAAAAATCTTATACATTCTGTCCCAGAACATTTTTCTTAGGTCACTGTTCGTTTGCTAGATCGCACCAGTACAAAGTACATGTTTTTTGTCCTAGCTATTGGCCTTTTCTGATAACAAAAAGGAAACATCATATGCCACTTGCTTACTAGGCATTGTTAAAAAAATCTTATAAAATCTGTTCTGGAACTTTTTTTAGGTCACTGTTCATTTGCTAAATGGCACTAGTGCAAAGGGCGAGCTGGTCTACTATCAGCCCCATTACGATATTGCTTTCTTGAATGTTGAGGTGGATCAACCAATCAAGTTACCATCTCTTCGTGAGAAAGATGTAGAATTTGCTCAAGAGGTTTTTCAGCTAGGAAGAGACAATTCCTTAAATCTAAGGATAACATATGCTAGGGCAGAATATCTGAATCCAAACTTGTTTGAGCGGCACCACAACGTGTACTTTTGTTCTCCAGATGGCCATGACGATGATAACAATGAGGTAATATAGAGTTAGTATTATATACATTTGTTACAACTTTGAGTTTTTTATGTCATTTTATGTTATATATTACAAAATCTCATATTTTGTGCATATGAATTGTTGTAGTATGACAATGGGGGGCTAGTTATTGACTCGAGTGGAAAAGTTGTTGGAATGGTCAACGACCCTGAGAGATTTGGGTCTTTTATACCTTCTTCCATTTTGCTCAATTGTTTGGATTCATGGAAGAAATATCGGTCCGTTTTTCCTCTCAGCTCTTTGATAGTATCTATTATTGTTTGGTAATGTGTTCTCCCCTATTTTTTATTGTTGTTATTAGTGGTCAACTAGTGTCTATTTTCTCACTTTTACGCAATTTAATGGCCATAAGATGTTAAGATTTTGGAGGTCATGCCTGGCCCTGGTAGTCTCTCCACTTGTGGCCTGGAGGTCTTGGGTTCAAACCAGCCTCCTTGCAAAATTATTATGCAAGGGTAAGGCTGTCTAGAAATCGCCTTCCCCAGACCCCACTTTGTTTGTGAGCTTTGAGCACTGGTATGCTCTTTAAGTTATGTTAAGATTTTTCAAAATAGTATAGTCATTGTCGTGTTATATATATAGTGATATGTTTCAACAAGTGGCTGCAATAGATAATATAGCAACAATCATTTATAAGCGAATCAAGCACTGGATCTGTGATGGGGCCTAGACAGAAACAAACAATTAGAACTACTCTTATAGACTATAAAATGTTTCATCATGACAACTATTTATAAGATAGAACTGATAAGACTTCATAATTTTGCTTCGCATGTCTTTAGTACTATATAGCCATAGAGTAAAGCTAAATAGAAAAATTTATTTTAGTTTTTTCTCTCAATTTTGATGGACATTTTCCTGAACCCATCTTTTTTTAAGGATGGCTTGAATTTAAACCTAGGAGATATTTATGAACAAATGTTTTTGTGATACTCAATTGATCTCATCTAAATTTGATGTTTCAATTTTACGTAAAATCATGAAAAATCTTCTTTGAGCATATCTAACTACTATTAGCGCTTCATCCCCTTTGGGCCTTTTTGAAATCTATTTGAATCAAAATATTTGGTTAGTGATGGGAAATTATAAGCGTGTTAGATAGAAGTCCTTGTTCAAATAATAAAAAAGATAGAAGTTGGATTCCACTAAAATGGCTTATTTTGGAAGCGTTACTTACCCATGTATACCTTGCTCGAAATATGTTAAATGTGCCTGATTTGGTGTAGGTACATTGGTCGGCCCCATCTTGGGATGAGGTTTGACGCTATCAAGCTTCTAGAGCCTGCTCATGTTGACATGTTATGTCGTATGTATAACATTGATGACGGTCTTGTTGTTAGAGAGGTATATAATGCCTTCTGAAGGTGCTCTTTTTCCCATGCGCATATGATATAATTATTTGGCAATTGAACCTTAGGTGTCGAAAGGATCTAATGCTGAGAAATGTGGAATCCAAAAAGGTGATCTTATTGAATGTATCAAGGGAAAATGCATTTCTACCACAGTTCAGGTCGGTGTATCACTGTATTAAGATTTGTTAGGTTAATAAAGTGAAAATAAATTACACTTCTGATATTCGGTAGCTTCATGCTCTTCACTTCTATGTTTTTTTTCTGAAATTATCAGTTGGAAAATCTGTTGATGAGCATCTGCAAAGGCCTTTCAGATAGTAAAAATGGCCATAAAGCTGAAGTTCATATTTCTGTAAGTTCAGTTCTATCTTATAATGGCAGTTCGCTTGATCCCTGCCATCCATTCCTTTGTACAGAAGTATTATTAGCAAAATGTTAGCACTGAGAAATGTGTTATGCTAACTCCATAGGTTGGGTTATTTCAAACACTCAAAAACTGCCGAAGGACGGTAGAGTTAACTGCAACTGTATCAGACCTTGGAGAAGTTATTGCAAGAGGTACACGTCTCTTCTTTTAACTATTTCCATGATCCCCTCTACAAATTATCTAGATTATCAGTTCAATTCTCCAAGTATGTATATTCCAGTTTTTGTAGATCTATTATATTTTAATTCAATTGTGTAAGCTTATGTGCATTGTGCAATACACTCTTATGTCATCCATGTGATGCTTACAATATCACACCACACTATAAACTATGTTGATATTTTGGGAGTTTATATGGCTTTGGTAAATGGGTGTGCAGCAAGTAAATTGTTGAGAACAGAGTTCATCCATGTTGTTTTTTACCAAAGCATCCATGCTCCATGTGTCTTCATTTTAGGTTCAGCTTTCCTCACTGGAGTTATCTTGTCATTTCCTTTGGCTGTGGGCTTCTTCATAGGAGTTTGCATAATAGGAGTCACGTTGACAGAAGTTTTCTTCCTGGAGTTAGAAAACAATATAGTTAGTACAGGTTCTTCAATCTATTTGCACATGTAAATATGTACAAATCAGATTAATACCTCTTGTAATTAGCTATAGATTCTTCAGTCCTCATACCTTCTCTCCTGAATTAATTATTGAGCCAAAAACATTACAGTGAGCAGTAAAAATGTGACTAAAAGCATGTGCAATACTCGTACCTTCTCCTTGGATGTTGTTCTCAAGCTTCTGCAGGTTCTTCAATCACATGTGCACATTTTTTTCTGCAATGATTTATAAGATTAAACATAGTACTCAGTGCTAAGCAATGATATGTAAAACAAATTAACATGACAGAACACATTAGTTTGAAGTTGGTTCCTCATCAACATCATATAAGATCATAGGCATTCTTGTTCTGGTTCTGGCTCCTTGCATATTTTCGTCGTATGGCCCGCTCCCTTACATCTTCTGCACCCGACCACCTTTCTACCAGGTTAAAAAACAATCTCCTAATTCTCTGCTTCCTGGGTCTGCCTGGAGGCCTTTTTAGAGTTGGTGGGTGTACTTTGCAACCCGATTCGACTTTCACCCAGTTGTGTTGTATCTAGTGAATCTGTCATGGATGGTACTGACCCAGCATATGATGCCCTAAACGTCTCAATGCTGTAATAATTGTCGGCATGTGCTTGGATCTCAGCTCCCCTGATTGAGCATCTGAAGGCCAATGCATTAAGGTATGTCTTCCGAAAAACTTACCACACTCTGCATGAACATGTCTTATCTTTTATGTTTATGACTTGTAGCGCATCACGCCCTTGTGATTCAAGCATACTCATCTCTGCTTCAAACTCATTTCTCCAAGCAACTGTATGGATCCCGATTGTTTTGCTCAACGCATTTAGTTGTTTCATTACACTTAGCAAGATTCGGCCTTCCAACCTCCTACTTGTTTGTCTCCTCACATTAAACTTACCCATAATGAGCTCTCTGATGCAGCCCCTCTAGGTCCTTAATTTGATTGCTATTTTTTCTAACCATGCAAAAGGGCTGTGTATTTTATAGAAGAAAAAAAAAAGAGGTTTAGTACATGAAGACCAAGGAAGAAACAGCCTTGACGGAGCCTGCAACATTTTAACGGCCCAAACTAAACTGAAACAGGCAACTTGCCAACTTACAACAGCTACCAGTTTGCTCTGGCCCTTGACACTGGCAGACTCCACAAATTGTAAACCACTGAGCTTATTATCCATGCCCTGAAGAGCTTCTAGTCAAAGGCTCAAAGCAAGAAGTTCTGAAGAGCTGCAGCCTGACCGTTCAATTCTGATAGTTTCTTTCCCTCCAGATTGACCAAGCTCCCAGGAAACATAGGCTATAAAAAACCTTTTCTCTTGTTTCCTGAAATTGAAAGGCGAGCAGAGAGCCACCAGTCTTTGAAGCTGTTATGTTGGGTCCTTCTTTTGTTAAAACTTTCAGACGAGTGCAGCGATTCGGTGCCCAGGCTCATCTGCACCCGGTCAGAAAACAATTCAAAACAAATACTAAAAAAATTCCAATTTTTTTCCCATGGTACATAATTTATTGCGTGAGGTTCGCTCCAAATTTTAGCTCATTTGGACATCTGAGTAGCTCCCAGCAAAAAAGACAAATTGGGTCAAAACAGTACACGAACAGTAAACTCTTTTACAGACCCTGAATTTGTCTTTTTTGCCGAGAGTTGCTCAGTTGTCCAAATGATTTGAAAATTAGGGCGGACCTCACGCATCAAATTGTCTACCGTGGGAAAAAAAATTGGAATTTTTTAATTTTTCTAGTATTTGTTTAGATTTTTTTATTCAACACGGGTGCAGATGAGCCCGGGCTCAGAAAATGATTTCTCCTTTCAGATATGTTATTTATGAGCTATTAGCTTCAGAGAACCCACATCTATACCATAATACTTTGTGGCGATTCTAAAAACTATTTCCTCCATCCCAAAATATAATGTGTATTAGTTGTTTCAAAAGTCAAACGTGTGCATGTTTGACCAAGTTTTTAGAGAAAAGTACTTCAGTATCTACAATAAAAAATGTTATTTTACTTATTCTGTATTATAGATGTTATTTTATTCTATAATCCTGGTCAAACATATGTAAGTTTGATTTGCGTGAAAATTGATGCAACTTATATTCTGGAACAGAAGGAGTATATATATAGCATTTGGATTTGCCGCATATATCTTCTCCATGTGGTACCTTGATGAAGAAGTTTGGTGGTGCAGGGTACAAGTGCTGTGTGTGTACATGTGACGCCCCCGATTTAATCGTACACTAATCATGCACGCAAATGTGTACGATCAAGATCAGGGACTCACGGGAAGATATCACAACACAACTCTACAAATAAAATAAGTCATACAAGCATCATAATACAAGCCAGGGGCCTCGAGGGCTCGAATACAAGTGCTCGATCATAGACGAGTCAGCGGAAGCAACAATATCTGAGTACAGACATAAGTTAAACAAGGTGCCATAAGATGCCTAGCATAAACTGGGATACAGATCGAAAGAGGAGCAGGCCTCCTGCCTGGGATCCTCCTAGGTTACTCCTGGTCGTCGTCAGCGGGCTGCACGTAGTAGACACCTCCAGAGTAGTATTCGTCATCGGCGGTGGCGTCTGGCTCCTGGGCTCCATCGTCTGGTTGCAGCAATCGAGTATAGATCGGGGGGAAAGGGGGAAACAATGCAACCGTGAGTACTCATCCAAAGTACTCGCAAGCAAGGAGCTACACTACATATGCATGGATATATGTGTAAAGGGCCATATCAGTGGACTGAACTGCAGAATGCCAGAATAAGAGGGGGATA
>LR880967.1:836499379-836523717 GCA_904067115.1 Aegilops sharonensis
GGGGGAAGTGGGTGTCGGTGGGGGATTCGGGGCTACACCGGGGGGACATGGAGAGAGTGGGGGGGCTGCTGGGCCTTTGCCCAGATGGGCTGGCCAGCTGGGCCACCGATGGCCCAGTGGGGGTGCTTTTTTTTTTAGTTAGATCTGTCTTTTTCTTTATCTATTTTATTTTTTTATTTCAAATCTAGCTACTGTTTTCTATTAAACCGCAAAACTAAATGAGTTTTATTAGATATGAGACTTGTCACATAATTCAAGCACATTATTTCTAAGAGTCACAAAAGTTTAAGGCCGAAAGTAGTTGTCCAACTATTTTTAGAAATTTAAGAGGCCAATTTTAAATGTTGCTGGATCACTAAATAATTCCCAGGGGCACNATTAAACCGCAAAACTAAATGAGTTTTATTAGATATGAGACTTGTCACATAATTCAAGCACATTATTTCTAAGAGTCACAAAAGTTTAAGGCCGAAAGTAGTTGTCCAACTATTTTTAGAAATTTAAGAGGCCAATTTTAAATGTTGCTGGATCACTAAATAATTCCCAGGGGCACCTTCGAAATCCAAAAGAGGTTGGTCCCAACATGACAAATTTCACGGGATTATTTTCCACACCTTGAACATTTTAGTTTTCATATTTGAGCAGTTTGAATTTTGACTTTAATTTGACTTTGAGATCTGGGTTGGATTAGAATGAAACTGAGATTAGCAACAGTAACAATGATGACAAGGCATCATTAAAAGGGGATTACTGTAGCATGATTCTCGGGGTGTTACAGTACACTTCACCACCAAACTTCTTCATGAAGTTGCCATATCAATGCCTCATACACTCCCTATGTTAACAATCACGGAATGCATCTGCAAACAGCAGTCTCTAATCCCTTGTAAGCATCGGTTGACATTGTTCGCTGATATATTGGGGAGTTCCTGGTTTTCGTAAATGGCTGGTCCAGCATTAAAAAGTAAATTGTTGAGAACAGAGTTCATACATCGTTTTTTTACCAAAGAAACCATGTTAGATTGTCTGTAAAGTTGTAAATTTAGGAAAAAATTTGGCTAAGAGATTTTTTTTTTGTTTCTACCCTTGTGATTTATAAGACACTAAGTTTTAGTTGTGTGACATATTGCAAAGAATAAAAATTAGGTCATTTAAAAAAAGTGTGTTTGATATTACTTGCATGCTGAAAAACACTCGCCTTGAAAGAGGAGTTTTGCATGCAGAAGAAGGCGTGGTTATTTGACACTCGCGTTGTGTTATTCTTTGTGACAGGTGCTAGAGTCTCAACTGGCTGCCGGGAAAAGAAAAGGTTTCCATATTAGATGTAGTGTCTAGTGGATATTAGAAATAAACTGCTTGTGTACATGTAATTTAGCGCCCCTTGTTCTGTTTTGCTAAAAAAAAACAGGAGCACTAGAACCACCTTGCTAATGTCATGTGAAGATAGTATCTCATAGGGCTGTTAGACTCAAAGAAAGGCTATGTATGATCCAGATACATGAGGAATAGCAGCTGGCGAGGTCATAGTGAGTGAATGCCCTATCATCTCTTGAAGGCTCCTTCCTGCATAAAGGGTTTGAGGTCACATGTTAAATACATAAATATGTTATTGTTCTTGGAATGATGTTTTGCTTGATCTCTGGTCGCCACCGCCGTTCCCGGCCATCCTGCATCCCTTGCGAGTACCAATCCGATTCCACGGCCATCCTGCATCCCTTGCGAGTACCAATCCGATTCCACGGCCATCCTGCATCCCTTGCGAGTACCAATCCGGTTCCACGGCCATCCTGCATCCCTTGCGAGTACCAATCCGGTTCCACGGCCATCCTGCATCCCTTGCGAGTACCAATCCGATTCCACGCGGTTTGAGCCCAGCATCTCTAGAGCTCCTCCGTTGTTGGAACGGAATCGTCGCGGCCTTGTCTGCCCCTACATCCCTTGTCGTCGTAGAGATCCTGCAGTGTCCATTCTAAAGTTGGGACCGAGGCAGAACCAGAGGCCGGCGGGGGCGATTACTTTTTTGTGGATGCTGCCCGCCTGAAGCCTTCTCGGTGCAGACGCTCGTCGTGTGGGAACAAGTGAAAAAGATGGGTGCGCCAGCTCTGCCGTCCCCGCCCCAAGAGGAGGAAAGATCGCAAGTAAATGACCACGTAGCAGCGCCAGCTCGGCGCGTGGCTAGGGGAGCAGGGGTACGGTGCTCGCCATGGGGATGCCGCCTCGACACGCCGGAATGAGGCGGAGCATAGCAGCGCGAATCCGGCCATCGATGAACAACTGCTAGCTGAACAGACATATAGATGTCTAGAGGTGGCAGTGGCGTGATGAAAGAGGAGGAGGAACCAGATGCTACGGTTGCACCTAGCTAGTCAGACTAGTAGCAAGAATGCCCAGAACACGGCCCAATCTCAACCAAGTAGCTCTGATATTAGGGGTTGACTATATTAGGGGTTGACTATATCACATCTAGATGTGATATAGTACCTCACATCTAATATGACATCAACATTATTTGTGTTTCTTTTTGCTTGTTTATTTGTTTGTTTGTTGTGAAAAATGTAAGATGCGTGGTATGCATTGCGTGTGCCCATGTTTGCGTGTGTGGCGCTCGCGTGCGCTGGACTCCTGTGTGTTGCTGTAGGGAGCACAATACTTCTGCTGCTACACGATCGCTACACTACTACATTGATCATGCAACGCACGTGTGGTGTGCTACAAAGCTCAACAACAGTACGTCGCACCATCTTTTTACTAGTACATCTATTTGCTAAGCAAGCGAGCTAAACTTGATTTAACTGTGACCATGTTTAATTTGTGCTTTTTCACCTTCTGGCACGGTAGCTCATCAGCTACAGTTTTTTCTGCTGCCTTTGTTGGGCATTGACTAACATCTCTAAATGTGCATCCATCTCAAAAGTAACTTCTAATTCTTACTCGCCATGTTGAATATATGTACCATCTCAAAGGTAGTTTCTAATTAAAATTGTTACCACCTCTCAATCTGTATGCATCTCAAAAAATTATAAAATGTTAAGTATTTTTTAGAATCCATGAAATTTATAAATTTCTAAATATATTTTTAAATCATGATTTTTTTTTCAAATCCATGAATATTTTTGAATTTGCCAACATTTTTGAACTCATGAATATTTTTCAAATTCAAGAACACTGTTGGAAATTTTGAACATCTTTTGAATTCACGCACACTTTTCAAGTTGGTGATTTTTTTTTAATTCAGGAACATTTTTCAAACTCGGGAATATTTCCAAATTGAACAATTCGGGGACATTTTTTTCTGCGGCCTTGATGAACATTTTACAAAAATATATGATGCTTTTTTCAAATGCGGTGAACAATTTAAAAGTCGCACGATTCAGAAAAATAGATAAAAATAGGCTAAACACTTTCACACGAAAAATATTTATGGACGAGGTGATTTAATTTTTTAAAATACATGATGCATTTTTTTAAACATGATGAACATTTAAAGGTCACGCGGTCAACAAAAATAAAAAAAAGGAAAACTAAAATGATCAAATTGTATATCGAGGATGGACATGTAACTAGGTCGGTTTTGTTTCGGGTCAAGTGTAAAAAATGCACATGGGACAGGGCGAGTTGTGTGTCCTGGATGGACATGCAACTAGGTCGGTTGAGTTTGGGGTCAACGGTTGACATGCAACTGGTTCGGTGGGAGCTGCATGTTGAGGGTGGACATGCAACTGATTCGGTTGAGTTTTGGGTCAAGGATGGACATGAAATTAGGACAATTACGAGCTCAATTGCGAGTCGAGGGTGGACTTGCAACTAGGACAACTACAATTGAGTCTAAAGGGCCAGGAACAAAGTTATGTGTCGAGCGTGCACATGCAACTGGATCAAACTGGGTTCATAACTGAGATAAAAAAGGGACGAGCCTAGTTGCAAGTCGATGGTGGACTTGCAACTGGGACAATAACAAATTATGAGCCCAGTTGTGAGTCGAGTGTTGCAACTGAGACAACGACGAAACTATGAGCGCAGTTGCAAATCAAGGATGGACTTGCAACTGGGACGAAACAAACTACAGGTCTAGTTGCGAGTCAAGGGAAGGCTTGCAACTGGGATAACTACACGAAAACTATGATACCAGTTGCGAGTCAATTGTGAACTTGCAACTGGGACAATAACAAGCTACAGGCCAGGTGCGAGTCGAACGTGGACTTTCAACTGGGATGAATAAATAAAACACATGACCATTTGCGAGTTGAGGGTGGACTTGCAACTGGGATAATTATGAAACTACGAGCTCAATTGCGAGTCAAGGGCTGACTTGCAACTGGGATGAAATAAACTATGGGCCTAGTTACAGGTCAAGGCTGGACTTGCAACTGTGATGAAAAACAAAAACACAGACTCCAGTTGCGATTCGAGGTTGGGCTTACAATTGGGACAACTACAATCCCAATTGCATGTTGAGGATGGACTTACAACTGGGACAACTACAAAAGTACAAGCCCAGTTGCGAGTCAAGGGTCAACTTGCAACTGGGATGAAACAACTACGAACCAAGTTGCGAGTCAAGGGTGAACCTGCAACTGAGAAGAAACACAAAAACACATGGCGAGTTGCGAGACAAGGGTGTCCTTAGAGCTAGAATGAACCAAACTACGGGCCTAGTTGCTAGTCGAGAGTGGAATTGCATCTGGGACAACAACAAAACTATGGGCCCAGTTGTGAGTCGAGGGTGGACTTGCAACTAGTTTCATAGCTGAGATAAAAAATGGTTGAGCCTAGTTGCAAGTCAATAGTGGAGTTGCAACTGGGACAATAACAAACTACGAGCCAACTGCGAGTTGAAGGTTGCAATTGAGACCACTACGAAACTACTAGCTCGGTTGTAAGTCAAATGGTGGACTTGCAACTCGGATGAAACAAACTACATGTCTAGTTGCAAGTCAAGGGTAGACTTGCAACTGGGACAACTACACAAAACTACGATACAATTTGCGAGTCAATGGTGAACTTACAACTGGTACAATAACAAACTACAAGCAGAGTTGTGAGTTGATCGTGCACTTCCAAGTGGGATAAAAGAAACATATGACCAGTTGCGAGTTGAGGGTGGACTTGCAACTAGGACAATTATGAAACTACGAGCCCAGTTACGAGTCAAGGGTCGACATGCAACTGGGATGAAACAAACTATAGGCCTAGCTGCGAGCCAAAAGTGGACTTGCAACTGGGATGAAAAACAAAAACACAAGCTCGAGTCGTGATTTGAGGTTGGTCTTGCAACCGGGACAACTACAAGCCCAGTTGCATGTCGAGGGTGGACTTGTAACTAGGACAACTACAAAACTACAAGCCCAATTGCGAGTCAAGGGTCGACTTGCAACTGAGATGAGACAAACTACGGGCCTAGTTGCGAGCCAAGGGTGACCACGCAACTCAGAAGAAAAACAAAAACGCATGCTAAGTTGTGAGTCAAGGGTGGGCTTACAACTAGGATGAACGAAACTACATGCCTAGCAGCGAGTCGAGGGTGGGCCTGCAACCGGGACAACAACAAGACTATGGGCCTAGTTGCGAGTCAAGGATGGACTTAGAACTAGGGCAACTATGAAACTACGAGCCTAGTTACAAGTCAAGGGTTCCAATTAGGATAAAACAAACTATGGGCCTAGTTTGTGAGTTAACAGGGAACTTGCAACTAGGGAAAAGGGTCGAGGACAAGTTGCATGTCGAGGGTGTACTTGCAAATGGATCAAATTGAAATCATAAATAGATAAAAAGGGGGTCAAGCCAAGTTACAAGTCGATGGTGGACTTGCAACTAGGCCAATAATAATAAACTAAGAGCCCAGTTGCGTGTCGAGAATGGATTTGCAACTGGGACAACTACAAGCGCATTTGTGAGTCGAGGGTGAACTCTACAAATTCTTCACCGGGAAATAAAAAATGCAAAAAAATGAACCAAAAAGGAACGGGTTTGCGCACCCCCCCTCCAACGAGGACATACATGAGACCATGTGAAAAGAAACACGAGAACAGACCAATACAAAACAAAAACGGGGCATACACGACAAAACAGGACAAGCCGAGCACACATAGTCGAGTTTGTGCGAACATTAAAGCAAACAAATCAGACTTTTATAGACTTAGATGAGACATCACTAAATCTCATCTAGATGAGATTTAGCAAATCCGAAAAATAAAAATATAGTTACGCTCTCCCCTAGCTACACAGTCAATCGTAAAATAAAAAAAATAGGGAATGAAAAGACATGTGACCCTCCATAAAAAACAACCTACAAAAGAACCCAATATACGAACATAAAAATGGCCCACTAAAAAAACATATCGGGACTTACTGCTTCACGGGGACAAACAGAAAATGCGAACAAATAACGAGCACGACTCGTAAGCACATATATATGTAATAGTATATGAGTTAGATGAGACATTGTTTAATTCTCATCTAGATGATAATTACCAAAACCAATGGGTGACGGGATCTCAAATCACATCGTGAAACTGCCAAGGAAAGGCGCATAAGCAAGCGGGCCGACAAGTAGACACCACACACACGACGCAACATGGGACGCGCACGACAAACAACCTGCTATCAAGATTTGCATGATATTTAAAGCAAACAGATGGCAGAGTGAGAAAAAAATCATGATTTTTTTTAAAAAAGAAAAAATGAAAAATATAATCAAAATACAAAAAATCATGAACTTAAAATAGTTCATAAGTTAAAACAAATAATGAAACAGAAAAGAGAAAAAGAAAAGGAAAAGAAAAGAACACACCACACACCAGCCCATATAGTAACATGACAAGGCTACAACCAAACAAAAAAGATACCTCAGCCCATATGAGCGAGCGCAGGGTTGATCTCAATAAAAAAAAAAGGAAAAAGAGCTATCGCAGCTGCCTAGCGAAACCGCTTAAAAATTAGATGTGAGATATTATTCCACATCTAGAAGTGAAATAGCAAACCTGCTGATATTATCGTATTCCACGGTTGCGGAACCTAACCTGTCGTATGTATGGTACAAAGATGACGGACGCGGAATCTCAACCAAGGAGCTCCGATATTATTCCTAGGCTGCGTTCGGTTTTTCTCGGCTCCGTTAACTCCGCATCCAGAGCGGACCATCATTTAGCTTTTTTTTAAGGGTAAAACTTTATTTCTCAAATAATGGACAGGTCTTTTACAATAATGTGAGAAATAAAGTCGGGAATGTAGGCTTCCCAAAATTCAGAGCATCTATTACTAAAAGAGTGTTTTGCTAGAGCATCAACCACCTCATTAGCTTCCCGAAAACAGTGCCCGCATGTCGCTGATGCAAACTCCCTTCGAATAAGATTGTATTCTGTAGTCACAGCAACATCAGGACCATATATTTCATGCTGGTTCACCGCCTCAAGTGCATTTGAGCTATCAGACTCGATTATCAAGGAGGTGCAGCCAATTTTCTGTGCTAGCCAGAATCCATTCCTTATAGCCTGAATTTCTGCCGCCTCAGCTGCATATATATGAGGCAGAAACCAAGTGGCTGCTGCTATGAACTCACCCTTGTCGTCCCGGGCTACAGCTCCTGTAGCTCCAGCCATTGTCTGAGCACAAAACGAGGCATCAACTTTAACCTTCACCGATCCACGTGTCGGTTTCTTCCACATGTGATCTCGCTTCCTAGTGGGATAATTTGGCATGGATGATCTGACGAAGTTTGTGCACAGGACTTTGATGGAGAGAGCAGACCGAACCGGTGTTTGGACTGGTTCTTGTCTCACGATCCGCCGTCGTTGCCACCAAATGTACCATGCCGTAACCACAATTAGCTCCACCTTTGGCAAGTCACCCACTGAGTCAGTGGTTCTACATAGTATTTCCATAGTCACAGAACCTGAACGGTCTTGGGCCACTGCTCCGTTAATTTCCTCTGCTAACCCAAGTTCAGAACAGATTTCCTGTGCTCGGGTGCAGGTAAATAAACAGTGTTGAATATCTTCCATCCCTACTTTGCAAATGGGGCATTGAGCACTCAGTGGGATGTGTTGTGATGCTAGAACACCAAAACAGGGGAGAACCCCTTTCAACACTTTCCAGACAAAATGTTTAACCTTCCCTGGTACAGACAGATGCCATGCTGATTTCCATATAGGGTTAATGTGCATACTTCCTTGGCCATCCTGCCTCTTCCAGTGTTTCCCAAAATGGTGTTCAAACTCGACATGATAAGCTGATTTTACAGAGAAAGTCCCTGATCTGGTTGCATTCCATGCCACAAAATCATCCAACAACTCTACTCGAAGTGGTATATTAAGAATTCTGTGGACATCAACAGGAGAGAAGATGGAGGTAATAAGAGGAATGTCCCACTGGCCGGTGTGTGGGTCAATGAGGTCCTCCACTTTGTCTAGTAACGTAGCTCCCCTGGGTGTAATAACCTTCCTGTTTTCGCTTGTTGGGATCCACGGGTCTCGCCAAATATCAATTTTTCACCCGTACCAACTCGCCATATGCAGCCCCTTTTAAAAGTTTCTATGCCATAAACAATACTCTGCCAAGTGTATGATGATCCTTTCTTTTGACCAGCACTCAAAATGTCACCATTTGGATAGTATTTGGCGCTGAGAACACGTGCACACAAAGAGTCCGGATTCTGGAGCAGGCGCCAACACTGTTTTGCTAATAAAGAAAGGTTAAAACTGTGAAGATCCCTGAACCCCATACCTCCTTTCTCCTTTGGAATGCACATTTTCCACCAAGCGTACCAATGCATCTTTCGCTTTTCTTCTGTGTCACCCCACCAAAATCCAGAAATTTCATCCATAATCGATTTACAAATACCTTTTGGCAGTTTAAAAATTGACATAGCATATGATGGAATTGCTTGTACTACTGATTTCAACAAAATTTCTTTACCTTGAGCAGATAGAGTTTTTTCTTTCCAACCCTTTAAACGCTGACATATTCTGTCAATCAGGTGTTGGAAGCAATCACTTCGGTCAACTCCAACCATTGTTGGTAGACCCAAGTATTTGTAAGATAGAGCTTCTGTCGTAATGTCCAAGACTCTGCACACATCTTCTCTGACAGTCACACTAGTATTTGGGCTGAAATAGATACTAGATTTAGCCGTGCTGACCCTTTGTCCTGAACTGCTATAGTACATGTCCAGCACCCTTTTCAGGGTATTAGCGTTCTGACTATTAGCTCTCATGAGAATCAAAGAATCATCCGCAAATAGCAGGTGAGAAATAGAAGGCGCGTTTCGACAAACGAGAATACCTTCGATTCCCCCAATCTCCTCTTCATGGGCTAGCATACAGGACCATCATTTAGCTTAGTTAGGCGGAGCCGCCAAAACCCAACTCCCCAACTCCACGGAGCGGGGAAGTTCCGAACAGGGAGGGCCCTAGTGCAGCACATAACATGTTGATGATTGTTCTCCAGTTTTCACTAGTTTATTATATAGTACTCATTGGCGGAGCTTCAACAAGGCTGAATGGACCATGGCCCGCCCAGCCCATAAAGTTTTATACAGTATACACCTACTCTTGGGCCTTAAAACAGCAGGCCATAAGCTATGTTCTTCTTGTTGGCCCGCCCATGTTTGGGCTGCAAGCTCCGCCACTGATAGTACTCCCTCCATTCCATAATATAAGAGCGTTTTTTTAATATTAAAACACTCTTATATTATGGGACAGAGGGAGTAGTACAAAGGAGAGATGTTTTACCTGCTTCCGGTTGTTTGATTTGATTATAGGTTCAGGGTTTAGGGGCTCGATTTGTTTTTTTTAACGCAGACGCTCGATGCGTCCGGCTTTAAATTAATAAAGCCAACAACAGGCAGCGTACACAAGTCAAGTCGAAACACATGAAAGCCCGCACAAGCGCTCAAAAGCAGGGGCGGAAGGTTTAGGGTTACATGCCGGAGACGGCAAGATCAGAGCACGCAGGCTCGCTACAATGAAGCCAAAAGGACCACCCAGGCCCTACGGGGGCGGCGCGGGAGCTCTCGCCAGAGTGTAGACTTGTCGAAGACGGGCGAGAGCGAGGTGCAGCAGCTCAACATCTTGGCGCCTTGCCAGCGGCGCCCACTGCTGCAAAAAGATAACACATTTGAAGATAACGTCAGCCGGATGTGAGGGGAACACGCCCTCGATCGTAAGTTTGTTCCTAATGCGCCACAGTGCCCAGAGTAAAACCCCAACACAGCTCCACACGACACGTCTAGCGGAACCCGACACAGACGACAGAAGAGCGCTTAGCTCAGCACCTGACCTAGGATCCCAATCCCGGCCAGCGGCCTCTCGGACCGCGCTCCACGCAAACCGAGCCAGATGGCAATGGAAAAATACATGGTTAGCTGTTTCAGACTCCCCACACACAACACAAGCCCCGTTGGACGGCCGTTACGCTTGGCGATATTTACCGAAGTTGGGAGTTTGTCAAGGCACAGTTGCCAAATGAAAATCTTGATTTTTAGAGGGAGCCGAGCCTTCCATAGCCCGGTCGCCACTTGCTGCTGGGTACCTCTGGCGAGTGCTCGATACAGGGAGTTAACCGAGAACTTGCCGGAGGCATTAAAGCGCCAAGACACCACGTCTGGACCTTGAGAAAGGGCAGCCCCTTCCAGCAGAGATAGCAGGTTTCCCAAACTTGCCGTCTCCGGGCCGGTGAGCTCACGCCTGAACTGAAGTACAGGGGGGGACTCGGCCAAAACTTGCGCCACAAAAGAGTGCGGCTCGAGTGCAATATTATACAGCGATCTGAAGCGGGACCAGAGAGGTTGGTCGCCAATCCATTGGTCCATCCAAAAACGCGTTGAGCAGCCATCCTTGACCAGGAACTTCGCCCCCATGGCGAAGACTGGTTTTAGCTCCTGGATAGAGTTCCAGAAAGGGGACCCCCGTCCCGCTGCAACAAAAAAATTGCCCGACGGAAAGTACTTGGCGCGGAGAAAGTCGACCCAAAGACCAGTTTCACCCTGCGACAACTTCCAGATCCATTTGCACATGAGTGCAATGTTCATCAGCCTGGAGTTCATCACCCCTAATCCCCCCTGGGACTTCGGACGACACACAGCCGTCCATTTGACGAGGTGGTACTTCCGTTTGTGGCTGGCTCCTTCCCAGAAAAAGCGGGACCGTGGCGTGACCAACTTGACATGCACACCCTCGGCCAGCAGAAACATCCCCATGGTGAACATAGGGAGCGAGGAGAGACTCGAGTTAGTGAGGATAAGCCGTGCACCCGACGACATAAATCTCCCTCGCCACGTGCCAACCCGGCCGGCCACCGTATTGCATAACGGGGCCCAATCCTCGATGGAAGGCGCCCGATCCCCTATCGGGAGCCCGAGGTATTGGAATGGCAAAGATCCCATCTTACAGTTTAGCAGATCTGCCACCTCCTGACTAGCGTCAAGACCCATCCCCATGGTGACCACTTCACACTTGTGGAAATTGATTTTTAGGCCCGACATTAGTTCGAAGCACAACAGAATAGCCTTGACCGTAGCTATACTGTTTCTGTCCGGTTCGAACATCAGCAGCGTGTCGTCTGCATACTGCAGGTGGGAAACTCCTCCTGGTACCAACTGGGAGGCCACCCCTCTTAAGTGGCCAGCCAGGCGAGCCCTGGCTAACATTGCAGCCAGGGCATCGGCCACAAAGTTAAACAGCAGCGGAGAAGCTGGGTCACCCTGCCGCAGCCCTCGTTTGTTACGGAAGTATTGGCCTACTTCCCCGTTAACCGCGATAGCTGCCTGGCCCCCCGAGACCAGTTGCATCATGCGGTGAACCCAGAATCCTCTTCCCAAGAGGACCTGTCTAAGGAAATCCCAATTGACCCGATCGTACGCTTTTTCGAAATCTAACTTAAGAAGAATCGCGAGCGCATGAGAGCGTTTGAGCGAGTGGACAATCTCGAGCAAAGCGAGAGGCCCTTCCAAAATGTGACGCCCACGGATGAACGCGGACTGGTTCCTACTGATAATGCGGTGAGCTACCGGGGATAAACGTGACGAGCAGGCTTTGGCGCATATCTTAAAAGGAACGTTGATCAACGCAATTGGTCTAAACTGCCTAATGTTATCAGCCCCCTGAACTTTAGGGATGAGGGAGAGGATCCCAAAGTTTAGACGCGAGATGTCAACTTCGCCACGCATGAAGCCATTACAGACCCCGAAAATCTGGCCCTGTAAGAGGGCCCAGAAGCGTTTGAACATGGCCACCGGCCATCCATCCGGGCCAGGGGCCGTATCAGACTTCATGCCGTGGATGGCGGCATCGATTTCCTGGGTGGTGAAGGCGAGGCCTAGCGCGTCGTTTTCGGCCTCAGACACCCTGCCTTCTGGACCCCATATGTCCCCGCGAAGGCGAGCCATTTGGGGCTCACTCGAGCCCATCAGTTGGATGTAAAACTGATAGACGTGTCGCACTATGTCATCCTGACGCAACAGGAGCCCCTGGTCGGATTGCAGTCGTAGGATGGCACACTTGCGGCGGCGGCCGTTCGCGTAGGCGTGGAAGTATTGCGTGTTCGCATCGCCTTTCAGGGTCCATTTAAGACCCCCTCTCCGCCGCCAATAATCCTCCTCGGCACGGAGGAGCGCCTCTACCTGTCCCTCCAGGTCGTACCGATGGGCCCACTCGGACTCAAAGAAAGCGCGCGCATCGGCCTGTGCGTCCATCGCCGCAAGCTCTTGAACAAGACGGGCTCGGCGGAGTTTGTCTTCGCGTCCCTGGTTGGCCCCCCAGCCCTTAAGGGACGCACGCATGCCCGCCCCAGATGCGACCCACAGCTCCATGGGGCCCCGCTGGGGGCCGAGCCTGTTCACACATGCCTCCCACTTGAGCCTGAATACCTGATCAAAATCTGGTAATTCGAACCAAGCAGTTTCGAAGAAGAAACGCGAGCTACGCTTGATCCTGTCCTCCCCGGTGGACAGGACCAGAGGCACGTGGTTAGACTCGATCCTAGTTTCGGCGACCAACGAGCACAGCGGGAACCATAGCTCCCAATCGACCGTAACAAAAACCCTATCTAGAATAGACCACACCGGCGATAGTTGTTTGTTGGTCCAAGTGAACCGCGCTCCAGACCTGGCCACTTCCCTAAGTGCCAAGGCTGCAATCGCATTATTGAACATGGCGACTCTGTTCCAGTTGATGTTCGCATTGTTCTTATTTGCGCGCGAGCGTATTAGGTTGAAATCGCCCCCCATCACCAGCGGCAACTGATGTACTTGCGCGAGACCCACCCTGGCCTGCAGCTCGTTTAGAAATTCGAGCGATCGCGAGTGGTCAGCGGGTCCATAAACCACCAACATTACCCACTCCCGCATCGACGCCCTATGCCTAACATGGGCAGAGACAATGAAAGTGCCTGTCTCCCAAGACAGCACCTCAAAGCAAAGGTTGCTAACGCCCATGAGCATGCCCCCCGAGTGGCCGCGGGCCGGGGACCAATGCCACGCAAATCGTTCCATAGGATCGATCGCCAGCAACTCATGATGACGGAACTCGGCCTTAATGGTTTCCTGGATGCCTACAGCGTCAATGCCCTCATTACGCATGTAATCTTTAAGCTGGGTCCGTCTCCCAGCGTGGCCGAAGCCACGAATGTTCCAAAAAAGGAAACACATCAAATAATGCGGTTACGGAGACGGATCCCATGCGAGGTCACCGCCTTAGCCACGCGCCTCGTCCTTTGGGGCAGACGGGGAGGAGCTGCGGTACCATCCTCTGCGGGTTCCGCGCTCAAATCAGGCAGCGCAGCCACGGTCGAGGGTGCCCCTGCTCCCTCTGTCGATTTGGCCGCGCGCGCAGCTGCAGCACTAGGAAGGGCTGCCTGCGCAAGTTCTTTCGAACGAACTAACGGAATTAGCGATCGGGCCTCTCCCTCACTAGCTAAGTCCACCCCACTGTCCCCCAAACCAACCCCCAGATGCGAGTCCGAAAAGGAATCTAGAATCGTAAAGCGAGAGGAAGGAGGGGGATTACCGTCAATCTCCATGTTCTTCTCGGCCTGCATAAGTTGTGCGCGTTGAAGTGATGGCAGGTTGCCCTTGGCTCCCTTGGGGCGGCCACTGGTGCGCGTCGGGGTAGGATCGGCAGCCACCGCCTTGGAGCGACGCGCCTGGACCACCGGGATCGCCACGGCCTCCGCCCGAAGGGCAGCGGCCAAGCCCGCCGAGGCAGGCGCAGCACCACTGCCAGTCGGAGCCAGCGGAGAGGCCAGCGCCATGACCGCCTGCTTGGGGGGGGGGGGGGGGGGCGCACTCAGGTTCTCCATCGGAGGGATCGACGCCACCTTGCGGCCCGCGGCAGGGCTCGATTTGTTTCAAACATCCGTCAAGTGGATTCTCCACTTCAGGTCAGTTTGATCGCCTCAGGCATCTTTGACAGGCAGCATTCTGATGTTTCTCAACTGCTGCATACCGTTCCGTTGGTCCATTTCGCATTACGCGTGCGATGTCGATGTTTTGTTTGTTTGGAGGTGACACACAGTCAGAAAATTTTCTGGCTCCGACACTGGTTTGAACTCATCATGCGCATGATTGTTTGTTTGTTTCTTTTATTTTGTTTGTAGCTGAGTATGTTTCACTTGGTTGTGTTGTGGCGAGGTCGGGTTTTAATAGACAAGAGAACCCAAGACCTCACTGTTGGCTTGAAGGAGAGGCAGAGAGTTGTCTGTAAACAAAAGCCGGAGCTCCCAAGACACACTTTCACTCCTTTTAACTTTCCATCTTCTTCTCTTCTTTTTTGAGATGGAACACACTGATTCCATACATTACCCAGGTCCAGCCAATCTACTGGCCTAGCGAACACTTACATCGTCCGGGATAGCATCAGTCCAGATCTCCTGGTCAACAACTCGGCTCGCGCCGAAAGCCGCTAGTGCATGTGCTAGCTTAGCTTATTACATGCCCTCGGGGCAAAAGAAAAGAGTACATGGTTAAAATTTTGACTGGCAAAGTTACGGATTTCTCTGAATAGGAGACCCTCAGCTGCCAAATCCGCATCCTTGCCCCGTAGTGCTCCCACTAGTTCCTGGCAGTCCGTTTCAACTTGGACGTTCACCATTCCCCATTCAGCTGCCACCACCAACGCGGCCGCACATGCTTCAACTTCAGCATGTAGTGCTGACGCAACATTTCTAAGGCGCCCCGCTCCGGAGCCTCGTATATCCCCTGAGTGGTCCCGGATAGCAAAACCCCAGCCGCCCGTCCCAGTTGTCACCATAAACGCCCCATCACAATTGATCTTCAGCCAGTCAACATCAGGCCAATAGCTCCTGTGCGACGTTTTTGAGGTGAATTGGCAAGAGTGCGACGTTGTTCGAGCGAATGGCTGTGGTGCGACAATTTTGAGTAGGTAAATAGCCCACGCACGACATGGTTGTTAAACTCAACTGATGCCCTCGTTAGCTGTTGGGGGCTGGACCCACCACTTATCCACGCAAGCGTGGGACCCACCACTTGTCTATTTGCGGGACGCACCTCCTCGCAGCTAGAAGAGACGAGCGCCCGTGCCCGTCCGACCGTCGTCGCCCATTCATCCCCTTTCCCCAATCTTTCTCTTCTCCGGTGACCTAGCGCAAATGTCTACCTCCTCCGCCATGCACTCAAAATGGCGACAGTATGGACCAGTGCTGCTCACAACGTGCCCTGACTGCCCACGCCCAGACCCTCTTAAACGGTTGGTCACTAAGAGGGATGACAATGGCAATCTTGGGCGGGAATTTGTGAAATGCTTGAGCAAACCAATGGCAGGAAGGGATGGCAAGGTTAGATCTCAGTTCTTAGCCCATTCTTTCGCTGTCTTTTGCTCTGATTTCTCCATATTTTGTTTTTTCTCCTCGAATTTGGGATTTAGGGTTCATGTTGTTCTTTTCAGATCTTGAAGAAATGTTACCATTTCGAGTGGATTGATGAATATGTTGATAGGATTCAGTTTGAGGGCTACATCGATTCGAGCGTGGCCGCAACCTGGGAGCTCAATTTGGGCGGGATGCCGCCGATTGCCGTGGAGAATACGGGGAGCTCGGGCGGAGGGGCGGGCAGAGTCGTGCCGATGGCGGTGTATGCGCGCAATGCTGAACTGCATGCGGAGTCCGAACTGACAGAGTAACTGAAGAAGATCAAGAAACATCTAATGCAGATGATCGATTTGCAGAAGGAAGCAAATATCATGGCAGGGGGGTTCTATTGTTGTATCATTGCTCTGTTTTTGTTTTATTTGTTGTTCATCCGTCATTAAAATGGGCATTTAGGCCTGTCAGGGTAGAGGATGTGATCTGTGCGCCATGCCAAGTTATGTATCTGAATTGAAGCAGCAATTTGGAACACAAATTATTCAGTGTTCATGCTCTGTTTCCTCTGTTTTTGTTCTTCGGTTAACAAAGTACACACCCAAATTCAGTTTCTAATAAAAAACAAAATTGGGCTGCCGAATAGATGTTGGGTCGTGACCAGCCCACCCACGTAGGGGCACCAGTCCGCCCACCTCTCACTTCAGCAAATAAAATGGTGCCCAATAAAATGTTACTTGTTTCTATTTTGGCCTTTTTCTTGCACTAAATTTTGTGATGGATCAATTTTTTGATGCACTAAAACTAATGCATGTCTACGGTTCCATGAACTAAATGAGATGCATGCTTGCATGAAGTGCCCGAAGTAAATTAGTTTGCATTTCCTAGTTGCACCCATGTCCATAGTGGGTTTGCATGGGGCTCCTAGTTGCATGTCCATGGTTTGGCCAATATTTTGAAGATGGTGTGTGTGGTGAGGGCGCCCGTGTGGTGATTGGGGTGTAGAAACCCGGGCCCGTGGCAACCCATAGCAATACACGAATAATAAGCAAAAACAACCCATAGCAATCCACAAATAATAGCACGAAACACACAATATATATAGTAGCATAACGATTATATAGAAGCATAACGATTGCAACCCATAGTTCCACGATAGCCTTACAACTCCATGATAGCCTTACAACTTAAAGTACTAATAAAACTTAATAATAGTAGCATAACGATTACAACTTAAAAAAACTAATACGATAGATCTGACGTGGCCACGTAGGCATCCAGCGTGGCAATCTGACGTGGCACAAGATTCAGCCCGGTCCAATTCGGTTTTCTACATGGGCCTAGCCCAACAATTTGGCCTTTTCAATATATATTTATTTCTGTTAATTTTCACTAGCTACATGGGCCTGGCCCAGTAATTCGGCCTTTTAAATTTCTTTGCCTATCCCTTTTGACAGATTTTTTTGGTCTTGTTTTTTCTGGGCCATTTCTTTGCTGGGCCTCTCAAGTTTTCCCCTAAAAAATAATTGTTCAATATATCTTGGGCTGGGCCGAAATAATTGATCCAATCCAACTTCTTTTATTATGCCATTGACATTACAACACATCACACTACAAGTTATCTTGGGCCTAGCCCAGTTCCGATACATTTTCAAAGCAACATGAAATATTATAGGAGCCCAAAATATCTTTACATGCATTCATTCTAGCAGTACATATCTTTACATCCAACCAGTAAGTGCCAAACAGAACTATTCTACAACAAAGAAAAGAAAATAGATGACAAGACATCACAGAAGTTCCTATTGTCCTCCTCCTTCAACATTTGAAAACCTTCACCTGGCAGTAGATCAATCATGAGTGAGAAACAATACAGCAGCAAAACAATACAGAAACAATACGGTTGATTATTCAAAGAAATTAAACTAAGTGCAGGTCACCCAAAGCTGAATTTCTTGCAATCCAAACAACACAAACAGTAGGAAGATGGTTGCATAGATACAGATCCATGTGGTAGCAGCAAAATTGGCCAATCTGGACCGCATCTTCTCTGTTTGGTACTAACTAAAAAAACTGGACTTGTTCATACAAATCCCTCTTGAATTCCTTACACAGCCAGGATTTGCATCAAATATTCCTTAATTTAGCGGCATTTGTAAGCAGAGAAAGAGAGGGAGGGAGATGGGGATGCTACGTACCTTGTCCTGAAGTTCCAACGACCAGACCAAAGAGAAGTTGCTCCTCGTCTTCTTTCCTCAGCCCCAAATTTGCCTGCAATAACCACAATTCATTGCATCAACCAGCGATCTGATCTCACAAGCGATCTGATCTCACAAGCCCCACCCAGGTGGTGGACTGGTGGTAGTACAGCAGCTAGAAGGCTCATCACTCACCGGTTGAAAAGCTCGACCCGGTACTCCATCTCCTTCTCCACCATCCTGAACATCTGCATCGCACAACCACCACCATCAATTGACCTCAATCACAAGCTCGAAATCGAAGAGGAAGGCATATACACACAAAAAAAGAACATGAAAATTCCAGAAAAAGGCGACTTGTAGCTGCCAGCTCATAAGTTGACATATTTCTTGTAGTGGAAGAAGATAGTGCCCGGCTTAAATAGCCCAAGTGCGACGTGGTTTCATCCCATAGAATTAATGGGCGGGCGGCGTTTGGTGGCGCCCCATGAAAGTGTGTACACGAGCTTGGGAAACGGGTTGCGATTCTTCTGTGCCACAGATCGCGGGTAAAGGGGGAAATATTCGAAGGAGGGCAGGAGGTTCCAAGGTCCATGGTCAGGGCCGACTGGCCGGTTTTAGAATTCAACTTGACAACCAGGAAGGAAGAATCCGGCCGGTCCGGTGACCGGCCGTGCGCTACTTCCGTGTGAACCATGACAAGTAGTAGCCCCATCTGGATTTTGCGACCTACTCCCCATTTAGCATAAATCGATATATACGAAAAGATATAACATATGAGCCTCTTTATTCTTACACCTTTTTGTCCGAGTTATTGCGTTTTTGTGACGTGGTAGACGAGTGGAGTTGATGTGTCAGTCACATAGAGCTCCACAAAAATACAATTGCAAGATCTAACTGGATCAAAGCAAGTCAGACCTACGCATTTCTATGAGAGATACGGTGTGAACATGCAGAGGTGAAAAGTACTAGTCGTTAGTTTGGAGAACCTCGTCGAAAATCATATTTGGCCAATACTTGAAGATCTTCTCTAGAATACGTGCATCCATACATCTCCAGTCTGTACGGTTAAATATAAAATCATTAGCTAGTCAATTAGGAAAATTAGTATCATGACATATCACGAGACATTTTTCATGATCATCTTACGGTTGGTACTAACCCGCATATTTATGTTCTACAAAGTACAAGCTGTCAAAGCTAGACGTTCAAGACTGTGTTTATGCTCCAAAGTGACACATATATTTACTTATCAAGAGACGGAGTAACAAAATATATACGTACGGTCTCAAAGTCAGAATTAGAAAGTACAGTCTACGTAGCCATCAGGCGTAATGTGAGAAACTTCTCAAAGTCCTCCGGCCCTTCCTTACATGTGCAAGGAATAACAGCGACACCTGCTCTAATTAAGTTCCACTGGTAAACCTAATAGTACAATGATTACACTACAAGCTCGTAAGTTCTATGGATAGCCACGTAGCGACTAAATGGGCTCCAATGGAAAAAAAGAACTCCACGGGGCTTGACGAGGTCGAGCTCGAGCCGGCCAAGTTGCGCGTTCTGATGCGCCAACCCAACCAGAGCTGTGCACGTATGCAACGTTACCATGCGTGACTCGTCAGTCGACATGCACGGGTGGCGTACCCAACTCGAAGGCCTGAAGGCCTGAACACTACTTCATCCGTCCTACAGTATAACACGAGATCGTTTTTCAATCTAGCATAAAGCATGCACAATGCTCGTACATTTCCAACTCATGCCAACATACAAACCCAAACACTCGAAAATTTAAATACGTTGAGGCCTCTGTTAGCAAGCGCGACTAGAAATTACTGAGCACGGAGGAGGCAACCCTAGCCCGCCCCTCCTCCTCACCCTCCCCCCTCCTCCCAACCCTAGCCACCCCTCCTCCTCACCCCCGCTCTTCCCTTCCTCTACGCCGCCTGAGGCGGCTGCCGGACAAGCCCGGGGCGCCAAGGATGTTGGCGGCGTGGCCTCGGTTGCCCTGCCTCTGCGTGAGGAACCCCGGATCTGAAGCGGCGGCTCCATTGGCAAGGCACGGCCGGCTAGCAGCCGTGCGGGCGGTGGATCTGACGTCCCGGCCGCGCGGGCGGCGGGATCCGATGGTCGTTGGCGGCCGGTGGCGGCTTCTACGGCGGTCGGTGCGTGCGATCTGGCGCCTCCCCTCCTCCCCTGTTCGGCGTGCGGGCCAGCCTGGTCGGGCAGCGCTTCCTCTTGGTCGTCGGTTCTGTACAGGAGGCACTGCTGGTGGCGGGGATCTAATTCGGGCGAAATCCCTGGCCGGCCATGACCGGCCGCGCCGACGGCGACGCCTGAGGGCGCCGTTCCCCTCCTTAGAGGCGTCGATATGGACTGATCTCCTCACTTCCCCTTCCCCTAGGTCTCTCGGGCGAAAGCCCTAACTATGTTGGGCGGCGGCGGCCCTCACGACGCCGTTCCCTTCTTGAAGGCGCCGCTTTGGGAACCTTGAGGTTGGGTGGCGCTTGTGGATGGTGGGCTACGGCGGTGGTGCGGCTCTATCCTAGCATGGATTTACGTCCGTTGCTTGAAGATGGACTCGTGTAGGTGAAGGTCGTTGAGGGAGTCCTGGACTAAGGGGTCCTCGGGCGTCCGGCCTGTTACTCATTGGGCCGGACTGATGGGCTGTGAAGACACAAAGACCGAAGACTATACCTGTGTTCGGATTGGACTCTCCTTTACGTGGAAGCAGGGGCGGAGCTAGGCTAATGCAAGGGTATGCAATGCATATCCAATGTTTTTTGCAGAAAAGTTTCAGTATATATGCTCCTGTGTGCCTTTATAGATCGTATGGCAGTCTAGTTTGTACGTAAAAATGATGAGAAGAAAGATTCAGCGCCACTTAGGCCTATGTTGGGTTGGCACTCTGCTACTCGGCCTTATCCTCGAGGCTTAACGCTGGCGGATTGATCGAAGTCCAGGACACCGAGCCAGCACCTTGATCGCTCAAAAAAAAGCAAGCGCCTCGAGGCTGTGATTCCGCTGATTCAACTGCCGCATCGTGTAACTTGGGCAACGCCGCGTCGCATGCCGTCATCATTTTTTGACCCTCGCGGATCGCCGCCTCTCGCTGATCGATCTGCTTAGCCAGCCCATGTCGTCCTTCCCAGTACACACTCGGCGAATCTGCCATTTACTCCCTCCGTTCTGAAATATTTGTCTTTTTAAAGATTTTAAATTAATAACACATACGGATGTATATAAACATATTTTAAAATGTAGATTCACTCATTTTGCTCCATATGTAGTCATTTGTTGAAATATCTAAAAAGATAAATATTTAGGAACGAAGGGAGTAGCAGACAAGTCGGCGACGGGGTTGTGCGCAATTCGGCCATCGTCTGATAGTTTCTTGTGAGTGTTTATTAATGTATGTTTCTTCAAATTTTTAGTAAAGAATAGAGGATTATCTTCACTCCCTAATTTTTTTTGATTAATCTAGTGTAACATCCAGTCAATCTTGAGTGTGGTTTGCATTGGCTCGCTATAAAACTTGTGCAGGAGTGCAAGAGAAACATGTTGAATTATAATATTTTCTCCATCTATCGACATTGAAAGTCAAAGAATAATTTATAGCTTTGTTGTTATTATTATGAACCTTTTATGTCATACCACCTCCGTACCAAAATATAAGTCATTTTGGTAGGCTATAATCAGCCTACCAAAACATCTTATATTTTGATGTGGAGGTAGTACATTGTTGTGCAGTGAAAAGTAAGACTCGGCATACCCATGTCAAAAATCCTGGCTCCGCCACTGCGTGGAAGGCAAGCTAGGCGACCGATTATGAAGATTCCCTCTTATGTAACCGACCTCATGTAACCCTAAATCTCTCCGGTGTCTATATAAACCAGAGAGCATAGTCCGGATAGGACAGATTCATTACCATATACTCATAGGCTAGACTTCTAGGGTCCGCCGAAATCATCTCGGACCAACCGAGTTGTTGAAATCGGTTCCACCGATTTGGCAAAGGCCATTGCACATGTGATTCTCGGTCTGACCGAGAATTGCAAATCGGTGTGACCGAGTTCAATTCTTTGTGAAACCCTAGCAGTCTCGGTACCACCGAACTGTGACTCGGTCTGACCGAGTTCACTAGTTTAGGTTCCAAAAGCTGCTTCGGTATCACCGAGTTTCCAAATCGGTAGATCCGAAATGCTTTCTGTGGAAAACTAAAACTAGTTTTTGACTCATTCTTTTGCAAAAACCTCTGCACTTTGTGATGCTCATCCAATCTATCTCATCTATATCTATTCACAGGGTCAGCTGTTAGTGTTTGCATCATGTCAGATTAGAGTGACAGTCAGAACAAGTCTGAGGAGCAAGTTCACATGAGTGAGGGCAATAGTCCCTCTAGCAGCTATGATTATGGAAGCAGGAGTACACCGAGCAACTTGCCTAAGGCAGCCACCAGGGCCAGAAAGAAGATAACCTCAAATTCTGAGGATGAGGACTATGTAGCTGTTGAGTATGAGGCCACCTCAAAGAAGAAAGTTCTAAAAAAGGAATATAGCACAACTGCTGCCACTAAGCCAGGAATGAAGACAAAGGTTCCTGCCAAGAGAGTTCCTATGTCAAAGGCCAGAACATCCACTCAAGAAACTTTGGGATCTGCACCCAAAGAACAGGTTGTGGTAGAGAAGAAAAGGAAAGAAAGGGTCAAGAAGACCATGGCCAGAGTTATTGGGAAGCCCTCAATGATGGAAGATGAAGAGGAAGAGGTTGCTGCACAGCACCTAAAGCTCAAAAGCTTATGGGAGATGCTATAAGATCAGGGGCTGCTCCATCTAAGCCCAAGAAGCTCCCAAGGCAGCTGCTCCAAAACCTAAAGCTGCACCCAAGAGGAGTACAAGGAATATTCCAGATGCAGAGAAGAACAAGGCCCCAGTGCCTGAAGCTGCTATAGAAGAAGAAGATGATGAGTCACATGTCTTGAGGAAGTTGAAGCCCAAAATTCCAGATCACAATGATGCTCATCCAGTAGTTGAGGACATGAAGCTCAGGAAGGATGCAGGACTCAGACAGTGGAGATTGACTGATCCCTATGCAGTCAGGAGAAGAACTGCTGTGGACTACAGTTCCATACAAAGGAACAACATGACTTCTATGAGACATTGTTGCTTGACAAGAATCCTATAGTCTGTGATATGAGATGGGTGGACTGGAAGTACATCAGGGAAAATGAAGAACACTATCCTGGAGTCTATGATAGTTTCAAGTCTTGTGGAGTAGAGGACTTTGTTGGGCAGAAGCTCACAAAGTGGAATGATGAGCTTATTATGCAGTTCTACTCCACAGCTCATTTCTACCCGGATGGAAGGATTGTCTGGATGTCTGAAGGTACTAGGTACCAGTCAACAGTTGAAGAATGGTCAAAATTGATCAATGCTCCTAAGGCACACTCTATTGCCTTCTGCCAGGTTTGCCAACAATCAACTGGATCCTCAGGCACACTCTATTGCCAAAGTCAGGTGATCACAAGATTGTCAGAGGACATGCAATTAACCTGCTTCACATATTTGATGTGCCTCAAAAGTTCAAAGTCATGAGCCTAATTGTGGAAACTATAAAGAGAACAGCTGCAGATGAGAAGAGAAGTTGTGGGTATGCCCCACAGATCCAGGAGATAATCAGCTCCAAGATGGCCACTGGCACATATATTTTGGACAAGGAACATATGCCCATCTACCCAGACTTTGAGGACAACACTATGGTAATGGATGAGAATGAACCATCTTCTGTGCAAGCACAAGCAAAGAAGGAGAAGGCAAGGACTGAAAAGGCTGCAAAGATGCCAACCATTGATGAGGCATCTCAGTATCTTCTGAAGAGCAAGCAAGATCAGCTTGGCTACTTGATTGCTTTCACTCTGAGGATTGAGAAAGGACTGGCCACCCTGACTCAAAACTAGGAGAGCTTGGAGAGGATCATGGAGCAGAATTTCTATGATTTAGATGTGAAGGTCACTGAGATACAGTCAGTTGTTGAGCAACTTCTGGATGAAGTGCAGGAGAAGAAGGGCAAGACTACCACTGATACTTTTGCTAGAATGCCCAGAGGACAGAGATCTGCTGCAGTGCCAGTTACAGACACCAGAGCAACTTCATTTGCACCAGCTACAGCTTCAGTGCCACCAGCTCCAGCACTTTTTCCACCAGCTCCATCTACATCAACTGATGCCTTCGTCCTTGGAGTTTTATCTACACCACCACCTGAAGACCAAGCCTGAGAGTCGATCTAGCACTATGCATTTTTTATAAACTTTTTGGTAACTTGTTGCCAAAGGGG